>JAUMJM010000062.1:14090416-14753333 GCA_033558235.1 Neomorphus geoffroyi | reverse complement strand
GGGCACCCTCTCTAGTTGGTTCAGTTACCAGTTGTGTTAGGAAGTTATCATCCTTACTCTCTGTGAACCTTCTAGACTGCTTCCTTTCTGCTGTGTTGTACTTCCAGCAGACATCCGGAAGGTTGGAATCCCCCACGAGAACGACGGGACAGGATCGGTCTCTTCATCCTGGTTGGGTGGCCAATAGCAAACTCCCACCACAATATCTGGATTACCACTCACACCACTGAGTTTAACCCATAAACAGTTTAACTCCAAAACAGTGAAAAAAAAAATATAATAGATGGTTCTGGAGATTGTTAAGAAAAATGAGGAGCATCATTGATGCTGGTTCAGATCAGCACAGAACCCTCACAATTTAAAGATGTACGAGCTTAGGTTTAGTTGTGAAAGGACTGCCTGTATTCAAGGGCAAATTTTACAGGATCACTATAGCTATATGAATGCAAGCTGTGACAGTCCTAGTGGTTGTTCCCACTTTGCTTTATGCCAAGTGAGTTGTCGTTGTCAGTCCATTTTCAATCAGGTTAATGTCCATGTTGTGCTGCTCTTGTCCTTGGCATTTCTGATTCCCATGGGAGTGCTCAGGGCAGAAAGGCAAAAAACAGGTAAATTACTTAGATTACCCATCTTAGCAGGAGGCATTTTGGCAGATCAATATCAGTATATGTACTCTGTCGTAGAACTGTGGCTCTTTTACAGATTTGTAGTGGAGTTACTTGGTAGAGTTTCCTGCTTATTCACACCTTTTAGACACTGAGTTTAAGAGCACATTTTAGAGTTTTAGACACAGGAGTGGAGGGCTGGGTGTCGAGTAAGGGTGGATATTGATGACAGTTGGAGCTAACTTGTGAAGGGACGTGCAGAAAACAGTGTTGAATATATGTGATGTAGGGTCCTATTGTCTTTTGGCTCACCTCTTACCAGAATAACCGTGTTGCTGTTTTTCCGGAGTTACTCATGATTTTACACTGAGGAGGCAGGAGAGCTGTCCTCAGGTCATAAGAGACAGCAATTTAGAAAATGAGTTGTGGAGTACTCATACGGTATTAACCGCCACATTGTGGGGATTAACTTTACTCTGTAAATTAAGCATTATCTAGGTGACTGCTAACAGGTAATTGTCTGAATTTTTTTATATCTCAATGTTTTTCTAAAAGAGCTAGATGAATTAAATAGACCATGCATCTCTGAATTTAGTTATTACGAAAAGATAGATTATCTACAGAAACAATTGCTTAATTGTTTCTGCTTGAAAGCATGTTGTAGATGAAGGACATCGTACAGAGGGTGAATTTGACTCACTTATCTGCAACAGGAATTACCTGCCTGGGGGGATAAACACACAAGGTAATGCTACCAGCCTTTTCTGAGAGGGCAGATGATGGTAGAACTATTCAGGAATTGTGAGAAAAAGATGCAATGGAGACATGTGGCATAGGCCATGCTCTCTGTAGTTGAGCAGGAAGAGGAGCAGGGAGCATTGTGAAACTGTTTAAAAAGATGTCGCTAGCAGCTGAGGGTCCATGCGAGACAGGGCAAGAGAAAGGATTGCAACCTGTAACTTTTATGGCAGTATTTCTTAAAAGCTTTGGCTTACTGCACAAGATTCAAGATCTCTAGAATACTAGTTAGGAGTGAGACTGGCTTTTCCTTTTTCTTTAGTCAAAATGCTGGTACAGTAGGTTGTTGTGCAGAGGCAAAGCCAGCACACATCATCTGGAGCTTCAAACAGACCTCGTTCTATTGGGGATGTATTGTAGAAATAAGTACAGACAAGTTATTTTCTACATGATGTTGCTTCTCTTTTTGTTCATTCTTAATGCCTCACAGGACCTGCTGGATGGGGGACAGCAAACCAGCTGGATTATTCCTATGATGATTTTGTTGATGCAGTGCATGAAGACTTACCCAGACATCTCTCTGACTCTGCAAAGGCAGCAACTGCTCGAGTCAAAAGGCATAAAATGAGTGTTCCATTGACTGACCACAAAATCAAGTTAATATTTAATATCACAGGTGAGAGAAGTCAAAATATCATCCTTTTCCTATTCCTTCTTTTTTAAAAACGTGTTTCTAGTACATGCAGTAAAACCTAGCCTTTAATTCTCAAAGCCTGTTGGGGTTGCAGAGGACAGTTTTCTGGAGACATTCATAGCAGTGGTTCATCATTGGGGAAGAGATCACAGCCTCATGTTCATGGAGAGCATTGCGCAGATGGCCTGCTTTCCATTTTCCATTAATAAGTTCGGGTGTTGCACTCTTGATATACTCCAGAGTACACTGGAAGTGCTGACTGTAAAGTCTGTGTCCTTTTTGTATTTTCTGTTTATATCCCAGCTAGTGTGCCACTGCCTGATGAAAGGAATGATACATTGGAACTAGAAAACCAGCGACGCCTCCTTAAAACTCTGGAGACGATCACAAACAGGCTGAATAGGACTCTCAACAAGGAGCCCATGTATTCTTTTCAGTTTGCATCCGAAGTCATTGTAGCTGACAGCAACTCACTGGAGACCGAGAAGGCTTTTCTTTTCTGCAGGCCTGGTTCTGTGCTGAGGGGGAGAATGTGTGGTAAGCCAGATGACTTGCTTTTGCAAAGTACCATTTTAGAGGATGTTTGCAGAAGGCTGTGGTTTGACACAATCCAGTGCTTGTAGTCTCTCAGAACAAGAAACTGCAAAAATGCTTTGTGCTCCAGAGGATGTTTATGTTCCTAACCAAAGCCCATGGAAAAAGGATGCTTTTGTACCAAGGATTGCACTCTCATGGGGAAACTGAGTATATCCACACTTAGTGGTTACAGGAAAACCATGCTTGGTATGAAGTCTTTTAATCCTATTAGTCTTGTAGGTGATGTGTAACTTAAGGTAGTGAAGTAGATTGTATTTCCTCTAGTAGTGAGGTCTTTGCAGTGTTCCAGAAAGGTACCTCATTTGCTGAGGAAGAGTCATTTTTGACACAAACAGGGTTTGGCTAAATGGGATCTGCAGAGGCAAGACAAATATGTATGACTGCATTCTGAAAGAAACCTTTTATTTCCAACATTATAGTCAACTGCCCTTTGGGTACCTATTACTCCCTGGAACATCATACCTGTGAAAGCTGCTGGACTGGATCCTACCAAGATGAGGAAGGGCAGCTGGAATGCAAAAGTTGCCCATCTGGTAGCTATACTGAGTATCTGCACTCTAGGAGCATCTCTGAATGCAAAGGTGAGAAATTTTTCTTCTTTGGGCAGCCACTTCTGAATATCTGGTAGCATTTTTTGGTACCCATTGTAGGAGTATTAGAATGAGGTTAGCATGTGAAATGAGAAGCGGTCTTAACTGCCCCTTTGATGCATAAAGAGCAAAGTCCAGGTTTTCACCACTGCTCTGGCATGCAGGATGCCTGGGCAGGTATTTTAAGAAGAGCTTGACTTTGAAACTTTTTTTCATTTCTGTCTTCATTCTTGAGATTGTGAACCAGTTTTGCAGGGACTAATAGACACCATTCTTGTCCTTTCCAGCCCCTCACCATTCTGCTGTGGTCAAAGATGAAATGTCTGTGTCCTATACTAGGGTGTTCTAGCATTGAGCACCTCAGCACAAATATTTCAACGCTATTTGTGACTTGTTCTGAAAAAAGTTGATAGTTTTATTTTCTGTATTTTCTGTTTATTGACTTATCATTGTTTTTGTTGATTACAAACGAGTAACTGAGTTGCAATAAATTGTCTGTAAAGCTGATGGGAAGGGAATTAACTAGTTAATAATTCACAAATCCACTATTGCTAACTTACCACAATTCTTTTTCTTTTTTTTTATTTTGGTCTTTGTACCTACAAAGTCCTTCAGAATAGAGTAAACTCCAGAAATAAGAGGCCCTGTGACATCTGTTTTTATATCAGCATTATTTTCAGTGGTTAGGAGCCATGTTTCCTGTTGGACATTGCTTCATCTTTATGAATTTTTCCTCCGTATAGCTCAGTGCAAGCAGGGAACATATTCACCTAATGGTCTCGAGACCTGTGAAACATGTCCACTTGGCACATACCAGCCAGCATTTGGGTCCAGGAATTGCATCTCTTGCCCAGAAAATACATCAACAGTAAAAAGAGGCGCAGTGGATGTCTCGGCTTGTGGAGGTTTGTAAAAAAAAGGGCTATGGAAATTTTTGAATTAAATTCTGAAGATTTCAAAATGTTGTTTAAACATCCGCTAATGTAATCCAATTCTTCTACTTGAGACTAAATTCTGCTTCAGGTTAAGTGTAGGCCAAGCAGCATTTCCCAGAAAAATCATAGGTCATTTTCTGATACCCTGATTATTTCAGATGCCCTCCTTTGTTTTTCCAAGATGGATTCTTATCTAAAGATGAATAAGATGAGATATGTAATTGGTACCTACTTGAAAATAAAAACTTTTTTCTTGCAGAAGAGAAAGGAAATGACAGGATACTTATCCCTGTTATCTCTGGAACAGCTTCCACATCATCTATACAAAAGTACTGAATTTTATACAGCTTGTTCCATAACTTTTTTCAGGAAATTGTCCTAAATTGTCTTTGAGAAGCTTTGGCAAAAGGATTCCCAGGGCAAAAAGTCTGGAGGGGTTAATGGTACAATAAAGGCTTGTCTTATGTCCTTGCTCCTGCTTGAATGGGAGAAAAACAAGCAAACAAACAAAACAGGTGTGAGAGATAAAAGGGAAGGAAGTTCCATTTGAAAGTTGTCCCAAAAGCAGCAAAAGAAATTGATAGAAATACTTCATAGAACCACATGTCACCGAACAGCACAATTTAAATAATATCCCAAACCTGTGGATTCCTGGCAGATTTCACCCTTTTCCTTTAAGGCTGAGGAAGGACTATGAGGAGAGCAGAGAACATACACTAGAAAAAGGTGAGGGGAGGCACAGTGGGGGTGCAAGTGATCTCAGAAAATATCATTTTGTTCTTGCAGTACCATGTCTTGCGGGGGAGTTCTCTCGTACAGGTTTGACACCTTGCTACCCTTGTCCCAGAGATTACTATCAACCAGACCCAGGGAAGTCGTACTGCCTGTCTTGTCCCTTTTATGGAACAACTACTGTCACTGGTGCCAGATCCATCACAGATTGTTCAAGTAAGACAATTTATCTCTGGTAGAAAAAATGAATAAAGGGTGCATCTAATGGATAGCCAGCAGTAGTCTTAACAGAAATCATCCCGCTTATTCTCCTGATGAAAGTAGACCTTCCATTTCAACCAGTGAAGTTTACAACTGTTTTTGCTTGCTGATGTTGCTGCTGTGCTATGGAGAAAGAGTGCCTGTGTGATGATACATACCAAGGCTTAGTAACTGTATACTTAATACAGAATGTGTATACACACACATTGCATATGTATACTAGATATATACACTATAGAGACAGTTATTTTATATATACATACACACAAATATATACCTACAAATATGCATATGCATATATGTGTGTGTAGAAATACACAGAAAATGTCCTTTATTTGTATACACAGATGTGTGTTTTAGAAATTTATGTTTTCAAGTATGTATTTTTGTAGCATTACCAAAAATACTGTGTACATAAAAAATATATGTAAAATACAATGGTTACTGTAGTTTGCTTTTTATTCCCACAAATTCACTTTTTTTCAGCATATCTTTAGGTGCATTATGAAAGTATGATTATTGTGCCCTCACAGATTAGGGACCTTACCATAGAGTATTATTCACAGCGTTTTCTTACCTTTTGTCTTTAGGTTTTGGCTCAACTTTTTCAGCAGCTGAGGAAAGTGTAATGATGGTACCAGCCTCTCCAGAAAATATCAGCAAGCAGTACAAAGTCAGCAGTCAGGCAAGGACAAGATATATTTTCCAATGTTACCTCAGATAAAAGGAAGAGTGCCTTATGCAGCAGTAAATTATTAAGGCCTTTTTAAATGTAATTGTTATGCTGACTGTATTTCCTGAAGAGATGAGGGTGATGGTCAGTAGGGGAACACTTAAACTCTCTATAATATTAGAAAGACTTCAATTGAACAAAGGAGGCTGTATCAGCTGTTGGCAATCTTAAATTCTGGACTTGAAATCTTCACCAGATGTATGAAATATTTATCCATAAAAAGTAGGTTGACTACTCTCAGTTATCTGATGTTTTCTCTGCACTGAATTATATAAATTGCTACCAGGCTTCTAAGTCCCAGTTGTAACATCTTTGTTTTACTTACTGCAACGAATTATAAATACACTTGAGAGGAGGCAAGCAGAGCTCCCTCCTTTCTGCTGTGAGAACCACTTTTGAAATATTGGAAGTCCTGTCATGATAAAAACTATTCCAGTAACAATGTTTGCCAGAGATGCCTCCTTGCCTCCTTAGCCCCACTGTCTCCCCCAAGTCTATAACTCTGACAAGATTGCCTTCTTTAAGTCTAAAGTTAGGATATTGTGTAAATAAGAGCAAAGTTGACTGAGGATAAATTTGTGTTGAACCATTTTATAACATAGACAGGTGACAAACTGATCTCTTATGATTTCAGCTGACCGTTTTCTCGAGGGCTTTACTGAAATCAGGTTTGATGTGTTAGTAAAAATAACTCCACACAGTGAAGTTCCCCACCAGTTCACCTGATGTCCGGTGTCAGGAAGTGATTAGTCAGTGTAAAAGGATGCGAAGTGGAAACTCATATAAAAGACAGCATAATATAAAATGTCACCTAGGAATCATAGCTAAGAAAGTTCTAAGGGAACAACTGCAATGATCATGTTTTGCTAAATAAAAGGTAATTTTAAAATAATAAAACCAGATTCCTAGTGTTATTATTTCTTTCGAAAGTGACTGCAGGGTGTGAAGTTTGAAATTAGTATCTTTTGTTCTACCTGTATTTCCACTTTTATCGTAACTGTATGTTTCTTGCTTCTGGCAGGTGTTTCATGAATGTTTCCTGGAACCCTGCCACAACAATGGGACATGCAAGCAGCTGGGAACTGGATATATTTGCATATGCCCACTTGGATATAAAGGTAATAAAAAGAGAAGTAGGTAGAGGAGCTAACGTAACCATGCCGTTGACATGGGTAAACATAAAGGAGACAAACATCTCAGTGCAAGAGTGTAGAGCTGATTGGAATATCCATCACAGATTTACCATGGAATGAAATAGTTCCTCATGTTCTTGCTGAATTAGATCACGTTTGTCAGAGAAGGATTTTGAATGGAGTTTCTTGTAGTGGAGTTAGTGGGTTTGAAAATCCTATCACTTGGGAATATTTATGATTAGTAGATGTGGAAACATACACTCTAAACAGCTAGTTCCACCAGATCTGTTTGTACTCCTCCTCACTGTTAGCTTTCCAGTTGCTTCAAAGTAAACAAATGATTAATTAGTCAGCTATCATCAAGAAGTGATCTCTGTTACTCAAGATAGGTATCAAGTACCACTACCTGGAATGGATCAGTCAGTTGCCCAGTGTGCATCAAACCTTTCTAGTTGCCTTTTTTCTCAGTCTCCAATACATACAATCTAAAGAGAAGATAATAATCCTGAATGTCTGGTAATGTACACAATTAATCATGTTTTCCTGCATTAAGTAGTCATGACTTCTATGTTTCTGCACAATTTTTTTCTCCCTGTTCTCCATCCTTTATTTTGCATTCTAGGCTTGAAATGTGAAACAGAAGTCGATGAGTGTAAATCATCTCCTTGTCAGAACAATGGAATGTGTAAAGATGGAGTTGGGACCTTTGTTTGCCATTGTCAACCAGGCTATTCAGGTAATTTGTTTCACTTCATAACTCTTCTTCAGGCAGGCATTGTTTCTATGCCAAATAGATAACAGAAGACACAAAGGCTGTGTAATTCCACATCCATGGGACTATAACTGGAAATCAGTCTAATCTACAGTTTAAAGTAGGGTTCTACTCTATGTAAATACGTTTTGAAGTAGAAGAATGGGCATTCAAGAACAGCCTGTGTGTGTGTTTGTGCATATATACTTCTTTTTTGGTGACATTTCTGGTCTGGGGGAAAAAAAGGGGGATGAAGTTTAGGGAATTAGTAAATACTCACAGGGAAATGCTTGAGAAACTCACTAGACAAATGCTCATGGCCTGACTAAAGAAAGGATTTATGTAGTTGCTTTACTGCAGCCCTGTGAGCAAGTGAATGGGCTTTTTCTTATCCTTCTTTCCCAGTCTATTTAACTCTCGCCTGAATGCCTGTTCAAGGTGTTGAAAGACTGACATGCTTGAGTATTTTGCCAAAGCAGCATGTGATTTTTTAATATTGGCAGAAACTAGTAAGGAGATAATTTTGTGTGAGGCAAAAAAAAGCCTGTTGTTTTCCACCAGAAATATTTTCCCTCATTTTTCATCTTTATGGTTATACATTTATTGAGAGCAATACTTGCTGGTTAATTTTTAAACTTTATAAAGACAAACCATGGACCTCGCATCTTTCACATCCCAGCATCTAAGTAACATAGAATACCTCTATACATGTTTGCAGTAGCACAGTCAAACACGGAATTTCATCACTTGATCTCAGTAGCCCTTTGTTATGCAAGCTATATGGTGCTGTTCCGTCTTCCACATTCTGTCACTGCAGCATGCTGACATTGAATATGTCTTGATGTCTTATAACCCTTGTTGTTTGAAGGTCTCTTGTGTGAGGAAGACATAAATGAATGTAGTTCCAGTCCGTGTTTGAATGGAGCCCGCTGTGTTGATGGCAAGAATGGTTACCACTGCACTTGTGCAAAAGGGTTCACAGGTACACCTTTTTCTGTTTAAGTCAGACCACTTTTCCTGACCAGAAAATATGTTTTCCTATCCTGTCCAAAGTATTTCAATCTCATTGCTATATGATACCTATAATTATATGTTGATCTGGATGTACTGGATACCCGAGTTCCATATAATTTCTCAGAGTCCCAGTAGTGTAAGTGTGGCTTCAAAAGTGTTTACTAAGTGACTGGTCTTCGATTCCTAATTTTGCCATGAACTTCCAGTGTAATATTGAGCAAAGAATAAGGCCATTCACACGGGTACGAATCACACATCTAATCACAGAATAGTCAGGGTTGGAAGGGACCTGTGGAAATCATCCAGTCCAACTTCCCTGCTAAAGCAGGTTCAGCTAGAGCAAGCTGCACAGAATCATGTCCAGGTGGTGTTTTTTCCTTATGTTGAGGTGGAACATCCTGTGCTTCAGTGCCCTTTAGCCCTTGTCCTGTCGTGGAGCACCATTGAAAAGAGTCTTGCTTCATCCTCCTGACACCCGCCCTTTAGGTATTTATAAGTATTAAGATACTCCCTCAGTCTTCTCCACGCTGAAGACACCAAGCTAAAGAGGAAAATTACAGCAGTAGACAAGATGGTCTGTATTAAAACAATTCCCCATCTCCATACTTGGCTTTCTACTGCTTTCATAGACTTTTGTAACAACTAGGCATATTTGTTGTTTATCACGTTGCCTGAGAGCTCCACTATAAAATCACATGTAGTTTCTTCATTCTTCAGTGCTTGTAACACAGTCTCTTTCATGGCAGAAGTCCAGAATCATGTGTTTCTGGCTTTCATATTTCTTCTTAGACCTGAGGTCTTTTGTAGAATCTTCTCATTACTCAGAATAATTTCTCAAGGTGATTTCCTAATTCAGCCCCAAAATGCTCACATAATAGGTATTGTCTGTTTAAATTCACCAGAGTTTGCTGAGTATTAATTTCTGCAACTGCAAAAATGGTTCCCGTAATTCTTCTATGACTGCTTAACCTCAATTAAAGGAGTAGTTCATAAACCTGCATGGCTACCCTGGTGGTTGCCGTTTCCCAGATTTGCTCTAGTACTTAAAAAACAGAGATGGGTTAGTAATCTTCTTTCCTAGGTTAACTCAAAGCAGAGCTGTGACTTTGTTCTTTTCTTCTCAGGTGCTCACTGTGAAACGGAGGTCAATGAATGCCTTTCAAACCCGTGTCTTAATAGGGCTATTTGTGAAGATCAAGTTGGCAGTTTCTCCTGCAAGTGCCTCCCAGGTTTTACTGGTGTCTTTTGTGAAAGAAACATTGATGAGTGTCTCAGCAGACCATGCAAGAATGGAGCGACATGCAGAGATGGTATCAACAGCTTCAGGTGAAACAAAACAGATTAATGTAATACAATGTGGAAAGTCAGATGTGTTGTGGCACTTCAGCTTTCTTAAATTTCAGCAAGGCACTTGGCAGCCTGATCTGGTATAATGGTCCCCTTATGGATACTAAAGGAGATTTTAAAAGGCAAGGAAATAAATCCTTGTGTCCTCACTCTTAAAAAATTTCAAGGTAGGTAGCAAAGGAAATATGCAGAGATTGAAATGTAAGCATGATACAACTGCATGTTTTGAATGCTGATCTTCCAAAAGAAATCCACTTTGCTAAGCTTCAGGGGCTTGTCTTGCTTTCCACCAGAAGGATAAGTGGTGAACAGTTATGTACCTGATAATATTCTGTAGCGTGGAAGACTAGGATAGCTATGTATATTGAGAATATAGAGATTGAAATACAAACACTAATGGAATCTTCCAGATATTTATTTTTATGCTTTAGAGTATCTGAACTCAGAAGTTACAAATACCGATAGCACTGTCAATCCTAGATCACTGTAGAGAGATGGAGCAGCTGTTGCTACCTGATTTAAATGACTCTTTCCCTCCCCAAAGCTTCAGAAGTTTTGGTACTTTTCAAACACCTTTGTTTTCCAAGTACCACAGGTTTTGGTGCCTTTCTACTGCCTTGGTGTTCCCTCTGTGTAAGCACATCTTCCTGAAAAGCTGAGTACCTTTCATCTATAATTCTCTGGGCTCTAGAAGGCATGCTGCCCTCACAGAGATGCAATGAATGCCCATTCGGATTTCATATGAAGAAATACAGACGCTGTGTATACATATTATAGTTTTCGTATCAATAAAACATATTATGCATATATGGAATGTTATAATTCAAGCAACAACCAAAAGTAGAACTCCAGTAATTCTGTAGTATCTTTTCTGCTGACTTTTTCTCTTCAGTGTATGCCATTCCTTTTGGTGGACCAGGCCTTGTGGCCAGGATTCTTTGTTGTGACAGCAGCCACATTTGAAATGTGGTTTTCTTTTCCTCCGTAGGTGTCTCTGTGTAACAGGGTACACAGGACTAAAATGTGAAGTGAACATCAATGACTGTGCCTCCAATCCCTGCTTAAACCAAGCTACCTGTGTGGATGCGTTGAACTCCTACATTTGCAAGTGTCCCCCTGGCTTTACAGGCAGCAGGTGTGAAACAGGTACACAGGACCAAGTATCAGAAACAAGTGGCTTGACTAAGTCTCTGGGGAAGATTTTGCTGTGCTGGTTTCGTAGAGCTTCCCCAGAAAGCAGCCAGAGTGGTGGGACTTTGAGAGGCTGAGTGGAGCCTGTGTGACTGGTGCTAGTAAGTGGAATTGCAGACAAGTAACAACATGTATGCTATGTTGCATTTGTATTAATTTCTCTTTTCTAAGGCACAATTCTGTGTTTATAATACGTCTACCAAGTTTAATTTGTGTTTGCTCTGTGTGTCTGAGTTAATTAGCTCTTTTTGTTTCTTGTATTTCATGTAGGGCTTTGCATCACAGGATTAGAGTTGAGTATGTAGCAGTCTCGGTGTTAGAAGTCCTAAAGGCATCAAGTTCCCTAAAGGCAAAAGGGTGTCAAGTTCCCTGTGGTCGGGCAAAATAGGTTACACGTATTTTGGCTTCCTGGTTGATGCTGGAGTTAGACTACACAACCTCAAGGCTCAAATCAATTTGTTTTTAGCTACTGCATGAAAATTATAAAGTGTTACAGCAGTAGCTTTAAACAGAAGCTGAAGAACCTGTGATTTTACAAAGCCAGTAGGGGACATACAGTAGAGATTTAGATCTACTATGCTATGTCTGAGTTTGATAACACACAGCTTTCAGGAGAGCTCCACTTGGAACATTTACATCTAGTATCCTTGTAAAGTGTATCACACTGCATTGGATAGCCAAACAGAAGTGCTGTTCCGTATCAGTGCAGTGTATTTCATTAATTCCAGAGAAAGAAAAAAAAAATCCCTTTTTTTTTTAAATTTTAACACTTGTAAATAAAATGGAACCAGCTGATGACACCTTTTGGTGTGTCATTTAATTGATAGAGGAAAGCAAAGTTCATGTTTGTTGTTTACTAGATAATCAGCTTCTTTTCCAACCATTTTTCTTCAAACCCTGTGTGCATTGTAGCCTTGGAAAGCTCTGTATGCTGGCTGATGTTAGACTGCTATACATTCTTTCTACCTTGGATCAATTTAAAGTGAATAATTTTTGTAGTTGGGTTGTTTTACATACAATTTTATTGTATTTGCTTGGATTCCATTTGACTGTTTTTCTAGGCTTTGAGGAATGTAGAGCTAAAAACTCTGTCTTTTTGCAGAACAGTCCTCTGGTTTCAATATTGATTTTGAAGTCTCTGGTATCTATGGATACGTCATGCTTGATGGTGTTTTCCCATCTCTTGGTGACATCACCTGTACGTTCTGGATGAAATCCACCGACACCACAAATTATGGGACTCCCATTTCTTATGCAGTGGAGAATGGAAGTGATAATGCATTTCTTCTGACTGATTACAATGGGTAAATCACATTTCTGTATCTTACAGATGCCATTAATTGATCAAGCATAGCCCAGAAGTCTGAATGCCGACTTTGCCTACTCTGGAGCAGAAAAGTGTGCGTCAACAAACTCTGTTGCGGGAATTGTTTCTTTTTCATATTCTTTTCTCTTTGCTTGTTTCCTTCACTTTTTGTCAAATAGAAGAGTATTGGCAAGAAAACTGAAATTTAGGAAGGACATTTTTGTCTGGACTATAGTTGCATCGTATTTAAATGACACATTGAGACATTGTTTGGATAAAATGAAGCTCAACATTCATAGCACTTGTAGTCTGACTCCAAAAGCAGGAGTGTACCCAAGGGGCAAGTTTAAGAGTTCAGCCATGACATGAGTCTTCATGTTTTGGTAGGAAAGCACATTAATTATTTCAGCGTGTTTTCCATATGATAACCATAACTTCCAGGCTCTTGGAGAGAGAGCTGTTTTGTAAGATGATCTTTCAAGAGAGATGTATTGTATGATGTGTACATAGCTACCTCATTTGGCAAATAACATTTCTTTGAGTCATGCGGGACAGGCCATGCTTTTAAAGTTACTACATGCAGCTCAGTATGCCTTTGTCTTCCTTCCATGCAGCTGGGTTCTTTATGTAAATGGGAAAGAGAGGATAACAGACTGTCCTTCAGTGAACGATGGTAACTGGCATCACATTGCGGTCACATGGACATGCACAGATGGGGCGTGGAAAGTGTACATCGATGGAAAACTGTCTGATGGAGGCAGCGGGCTCTCTGTTGGCTCAAAAATCCCTGGTATGCTGTATTTATATTATACTAGATCTGTCGCCTTTATTCTGTTTTTATTGCAGAATTTGCTATGTCTGCAAGGAAGTGTTTATTTTGATGGGTTTTAGTATATTTTCACATTTTCAGCATTTATGCAGGGCTCATGTTTGCCATTCTCCTTATGAGGACAGTTCCCTCACTCAGCCTTACTGAAGATAAAGTGCACATTTCTAGGGTAAACTAGTAAGTAACTTGTTTTGGTGGTGGCAGAATTTACTCCCCAAAGGAGCCTGTGCTGAGCTGATTTTGGAATGACTTTGTGAGGATATGTTTCTCACACAACAAACTTTAGTTTAACTGGCATTTCCATTACAAATGTGTGCTCAGAGTTGGTTGAATTAGTCTTCTCCTGTTACTTTCGGACGCCTTTTAAAGTTATGTTTGCATTTTTTCCTAACAAAGCAATGTAGTATCAGAAGACATGAAAAAGAATACCTTCATCATTGGAGAGCTAAGAAAGGCCTGATGTTAGATTGCTGCAAAGACATTTGGTTTTGATAGAGTTTTCATACTGCCACTGTCCGAATTTAAAAAACTATCCATATTAAAAAAAAATGAAATAGTGAAGGATTTTAGTCTTTGCACCTTATGCATGCCCATGTCTTTCCCAATTACATTGGACTAATCTCCAGAGACAAAACCTAAGAAAGTTTTCAATCTCCCTTACCTTTTGCTCTTGTCCGCACACCCCGTGACATACAAAATGCATGCCAATATCATCTCTGCTACTGGTCCAGGAGAGGAAATTTACCTTGTATGGTATGTCAGAGCTTTGAATGTCTAATCATCAATGTGCTTCTGAGGGTTTAGAATCAAATTTGTCCTATCTGACTTTCTAGGCTTTTGTTTAAAGCAGAAAGTGCAAGCTAGCACTGTAAACTATGCCACATCTATTCAAAGCCACATCTACCATTGCTCTGTAATAGGCTTCAAGTACTGAGCTAGAAGTGGCCTCTTGAAGCCAATGTCATTCCTGAAGCAACCATGTAAAGTTTCTGCTCTGATCAGCCTGAGTTTATCATTAAAATGTATTTAATAGTCACTTCCAAATTGTTTTATTCACTTACCTCAGTGTAGCATAAGACTTCCCAGAGGCTTGCTGAGAGGATTTGTTGAAGGTGGATGGCCTCCTGAACTGCAGAATCTTAGTAACATAGGGAAGCAAAAGTTTTTTTGTTTGCTGACTTTTTACTCTTCCTGTGGGGATCCCTGCTGTAAGGCTTTGTTTCTTATCTGTGTTGTAATTCTCTCTGAGTTTAGGTGGTGGTGCGCTTGTACTGGGCCAAGAGCAAGATCAGAAAGGAGAAGGATTCAACCCAGCAGAATCTTTTGTGGGCTCCATCAGCCAGCTCAACATTTGGGACCATGTCTTGTCTCCACAGCAGGTGAGTCCTTACTGCTGTGTTGGAGCACACGTCTTTAGGCATAGGATAAACATTTGAAAAGGCATTTGAAGTCAGCATATTGAATAAATCTCTGTTCCTACAGAAGTCTGTGGGAACCAGATGAAGCTCTGACTTAGTGAAATAATCTAGGCAGAATGGCATTAAACAAAACTAGGTGTGGTAACATCAGCACTTGAGTTGCTTTCTGTTTTAACTGAGACTCTCTGTATTATGTAGCTTTGAAAGAGAAATGAAGGAATAAACAATAGTTAGTAGTCCTGTTAGGAGAGCAAGAAAACCCAGTGAATCAAGCTCGGTGTATGTTTTACAGGTTATGGTTCCCTCATCCTGCTCTGTGAAGGCACCAATAAAACTTCAGAGAGGAGACATCAGAATTTCTGTCAATGCATTAGACACTGTGAAAAATATAGGCTGTGTTGTCCCAGGAAAAGCCTGAAAGGGCAGCATAAATGGATATTAGGCTACTTTTATTCAAGTACCAAAAATAAAGCTTTAGCACTGAACTTTTGTGGAGTTAAAAAATAAGTTTAGATGAAAAGGTGTCTCCAAGAACAGTGATCCTTCAGCTTCTCTGGGAGACAAAGCTTCAGTGTTCAGTTATCCTCAGAGTGAATTTTTTTCTTTATAACTAGCTGGAACTTCCCACTTCTGTTTATGACTACGGTTTCTGTCTCCTACCATGCACTGCTGTGAAGAGCCTGACTCTGTATACTTGATTACCTCCCCATAGGTACTGGGGCTTGCTCTTAGGTGTCCCCAAAGCTGTCTCTGCTCCAGGCTAAACCAGCCTTGGTCCCACAGCCTCTTCTCACAGGGCAAGTTCTCAAGCCCATCACCTTTTTGGTGCCCTCCCCTGAATTTGCTCCAGCTTTTCAATGTCTTTCTTTTACTGAGAAGCCCAAAATGGCATGCAGTACTCCAGATGTGATCGGTCTAATAAGCACCGAGAAGACGGAATAATCCCTTCCTTGGTTTACTGGTTGTGACCCTGTTCACACAGCCAAGGATGCTATTGGTCCTCATTATTGCCAGGGCACACAGCTGGCTGAAACGCAGCTCATCGCCTGCCAGAGCTCCTAGGTCCTTTTCCACAGAGCTGCTCTTTCTCCAGGCTTTTCCCAGCTTGTATCATTCAGAAGTTTTTCCTTCCCATTTGTTCCTGTTCATTTTCATGAGAACTGTGTTGGCCCATTCCTCCAGCCTGAGGTCCCCATGGATGCAACTCTGTCCTTGACCGTGCCAACTGGGACTCTCAGTTTGATATTTTCTGCAAACCTGATGACATTGTGCTCCATCATGACTTGCTGGTCATTAGTATTTCAATCCTGAAAGTCAGAAATTGTGGAACTGTTGACAGTGGTTGAACAGCAATGACTAGTGTTCAAAGTTAGAGGCATTTCTTGGGGGAAAGGTCTTTGGATTAAAAGGTTTTGCTTCTCACCTAGTGTTTTTTTAACCGCAAAGTTTTACCACTATTTGGTGGTTTATCACTGTTATTCGTGATCCAAATAAGAAATAATAAATGAACAGAAAATAGAAGTAAAGCAGAATCTTTGCTTCCAGCATCCAGATGTCTGCTGTACTTCTTCCTCCTTCTCTTTGCTACTTCAACTTTCTTTGGCTGGATTTAGAACTGCTTAGTCATCTGCTGCTGTTATTGGCTTTGGGGGTCACAGGCTGTTGCATTGCCAAGTCAAATCTCCAGGTATTTGTCCATTAGCAATTTTGAAGCTGATAAGTGTACATGCAATTTTACAGAGCAGACTGGAGAAGAAATAGGCTAAGTGCAATTTTCTGAGTCTTTCTCGGTAGTCACTTGTCTTTAATGACAGGCTTAATTGAATTCTCATTTGCTTCAAATGCAATACAGTTAGGGTGAGGAAGAAAATCCTGCCCTTCCTTTATGGTATCCGTATTACTCATCTGAAAAGACAAATGTGAGACCAGACAGTGACCTGAGCCAAGGTCATTCATTTTTACTTGATTCATTTCAGAGCTTGGGATAGTAAATCATTATTGTTATCTGCTGTCAGTTTTGTTGTGGCCAGCTGGAACAGTTCAGTAAGTCTTACCTTCGTCTTCTCAGCCTTAAAGGAAAGCAGGGTAACAGAATGTGTTGTCCAGTAGATAATGTAAAGGCAGCATCCACTCCTGAAGATTTTTCGTTGTGTACTTCAGTTGTTCTTCCACTTGCACATTAATTTTGTATAGGTAAACCAACAGTGCAGTTGTTCTGCTGCTAAGTAGACAGCAATAGAACTGTGAGTTGACTATAATGGCCTGTGAGGTCCTTTCTGGCCTCCATTCTCTGTCAAATAATTTGGAAGAGCTGATTCCCAAGCCTGCCTTTCACACACTGGAAATTTTTCTGTGCAGATGCCTTGCAGTTTGTTTGTAGCCCTTGGCCTAAGCAGTTTCCATCAGCACATACTGTTCAAATGGTCTCAGACTAACAACAGGTTGCTCTCTTCTCCAGCTAAGCTGACTCTGGAAGAGCTGAGTCCACCTCTCTGGAGGGCAGCACAGGGGGAATATGAGAATAGTGCAGACTGAGGTTCACAGTGTACCTTCATTTCGCACAAAGACAAGACAGCATAGAACATTATTCTTGGTAGCTGATTTCATTTTCTGGGTGTGACAGAAACCAGTCATCCTTCTGAGAAAGGTAGTTACCCAACTGTTGAGCATGAACTGGCACACCTGTGCTTTCTAACCAGCTGGCTGGTGCCCTTTAGCCATGCTGCATGTATTGTATGGATACGCTGACTGTGCTGAGGACTACACAGCCCACTGGGCTGCTCATTTTTACTCTTCTTGACTCATTTTTTCACACTGATGAAGGAAATATTCCTTTGCCTCTGCTAAGGAATTACTGGAATGACCCTCCAGCACAGAAGAGTCAAAGAGTAGGAAGTAGTCTCAGTAGCCTAATTACTAACACTCTCTTAGTTGAATAACCATCATTTCACTGTAGACCACTTCCCTCTCTGATATCTTAGAGGAAATCCGTAATTGTCTGTTTCCTGTGTATTTATCCTCCTCAGGGAATGTATGTTTTTTTAAGCAGTTCAAGGCTGAGATATGATTGCATGTGCCCTAACAGGGAGAACCAGAATGGGGGGTACTGTGCCAATAATACACTTTAGTACCCGTCACCATCTGGAGCTATATTTCCTTTCTCTTCATGGAGTTACAATGAACAAAAGCAATGCAGAGTGAATCTAGAGCTCTAGTCTTTCATTTGCAGTTTTGAAACACTTTCATGTAGCAGAAATCTCCTGAGCATACAGTGGAACTAGGCTGCCTATTTTCAAGGGACCACTACGGAATATTTATGTGACATCCCATCATTAAGAGTCTGCCTGCATATTCTTGTTATTGCATGTAATCTACATGGGTCTGAATAGCTTAAAAGTGCTGTGCCATCCTGGGTTATAGTCCCTAAGTTTCTTCTCTTGGTAGCCAGGTAGAAATATAAGAACCATACTATGTTTAATAGACTCTCAGAGTCACAGTGAAGAAGTAGAAATACTGTTACCTTATCGAAAATTTTTTTTTATACTAAAATACGATACTGAAAGATTGTAAGAATCCCCATTGACATTTCAGTTTCTTATAGTAAGAATGCAAAACAAGTTCTTAGTGATGCCATTAGAGGAGTTGTGTTCTAAATGGAAAACTTTTCAATCCATATTTGACCAGATCTGCTCTGAATATATTCATCTACTGTTGATCAGTGTGTTCCTTTCTATCTCCTATCCTCAGCTTGTCTTTGGAAGTCCTGTTTCAGTATGTGGTTAGTTATGGCCCTGTCCTGCTTTGCTTGAAGTCATTGCCAACACTGCTGTTAGTATTGGTATGGTCAGGCCTTATCTGCAGTATTTTGAAGAGGCTAGTGCATTGAATTCAGAAAACTCTTGTCCTGGAAACAACAAATTGATTTATTAAACTACTCATTTTTGTGTTTCTGTACCTTGAACATCATACAAGGTTAGCAGAGTTTGTGGAGTGAGGATCTTGAACATTGAGTTCCTTTTGGCTCCTATTTGACATTTTTCTGCAAATACATCACGTTTTCTCTTCAGGTTGCCTTCTCATATCTGCCTTTTTCTATGTCATAAATACATTTTTCTTTCATGCTAACAAACATAATTGTGTTTCAAGAACTATGTTTTATACTTCGCTTGTATGACAAGTACTACTTCAGATACTGCCTCAATACATGCCTGTCCACAGCTAGCTGGCTTATAAGTACACAGTAACAAGTAGTTCAGCCAGAAGCCTCTTGTGCTAGAAAGGATGAACATCACTTATTCAATGATCTGTTCTAGTGCTGCATGCAGATGTGGAAGGAATGCTTTTTTACATTTTTTCCTGCATGGTCCTTAAACAGCACCTAATCAACTGTTTTAAATCCATAGGTAAAATCTCTGGCTACATCCTGTCCTGAAGAACTTCAAAAAGGAAATGTACTAGCCTGGCCAGATTTCCTGCCAGGAATTGTTGGAAGAGTGAAGATAGATTACAAGAGTATATTTTGTGCTGGTTAGAACTTTATTTCCTAGAACCCTTTTTTCTGAACAATATTATAGGACTATTTTATGAGGTCAAATATGC
Organism: Neomorphus geoffroyi; assembly: GCA_033558235.1. Classification (NCBI taxonomy): domain Eukaryota; kingdom Metazoa; phylum Chordata; class Aves; order Cuculiformes; family Neomorphidae; genus Neomorphus; species Neomorphus geoffroyi. The sequence continues at coordinate 14,733,860 of JAUMJM010000062.1, read as the reverse complement.
TAGCTTGCAGCCTTTGCCCTACTAACCTTGAATAAATTATTTTGATAATTTTGCAGTTAGAACATTCAGTCCTTCATTCCTTGGATTCCAGGGGTTTGTAACACAAGTTCATTGGAATCTCTGACAGAGATTTATTGCTTCCTGAATTGAGATGGGGAAAGGGTAAAGATGGTGTTGGGTCAGAAAGAATTTGTTCTTGTCTTTTTCTCTAGAAATATTGGGGTGGTATTGAAATACTTACTGTCCCTCACCTCTTTTCCTAGAGATTCCTTTTCTGATGTTATATTTTGATGATTCTCAAAAGCCTTTGAACCTGAGCAGGATGTAGCACACATAACACTTCCCAAAGCTTTCTCCTGGATAAACTTATACAAAGTCAAGCAGTGAGATAATAGTTTTATTAATTTCAGCACACAGCTGTATCTCTTAATGTATGCATATATTTTGTCCACAGACTGTCCATCTTTGCAAGGATCCATACCACATCTGCGGGCCTCTTCTGCTGATGTAAAACCAGGGTCAAAAGTGAGCCTATCCTGTGACCCAGGCTTCCAGATAGTGGGAAACTCTGTTCAGCACTGCCTTAACCTGGGACAGTGGACACGGCCTTTTCCCCGCTGTGAAAGTGAGTTGTCTCAGTGGGCTGGCAGGATTAGAGAACTCTAGCTTTTATTTGGAACCTTTCACTATTCATGGCATCTTTATCCCAGCAGCTATGATGCAGTTGAATCCCTCAATGTTATGGCATACATATATATGCTTAAACCTGAAGTCATGTTTTACTGAACAGGAACTACACCACAATTGGATTCTGCCACCTTCTTCAGTCAGTTTCTAACGCTCATGGCAGAAATTAGTCTGTTTGGATCAGCAATCTGATACTCTGAACTTTCTTCCCCAGTGGCACCAGTAGTGCGGGAGATGCACAGGAAGTGCTAGGATATCTCTGTGATTTTTAAGTGTCACTGAGAACACCTGGTTTAAAGTAAAAGCCTTGGCATTAGTATGTTATAGAGTAATTTCTTTAAAGGCAATAGATATATCTGTCAGAACTTAGAAGTGCTACAAGACTTACAGGATTTCTTCTCAGAAACTGGGCTGTATACATTCAGGTTACCATGGTTCATTGATTCCTGCTTTCCTGCTCCTGCCGTCTCCTTTGCTTTGATTCTCCTTTGCTGTGACTACACACATGACTGTAGTGGCACCTGTTGGAGCTGACTATATTTTTCATTTCAGCTCCAGAAGCAGGTATTGCATGATCCCCAAATTGATCAGTAGTTCAAGGAAAATCAACAAATTTGTTTAAGAAACCTTAAAAATAGTTTGATCTAAATTTGATGTGATTTTCTTGTCTTCTTCTTTATTCAGTTTATAGCATAAATCTGAGATCTGTATCCACTTCCCCCTATAGAATAGCGTGCATGTAGGATTTACCCAAAAGCAAGTCCTGCTGGGCAGAGCATAAGTTCACTTATGGCAGCGACATCTTTGCTCTTTTCTTGGTGTGTTATGAGTGACAAGCCACCAGAATCGTGATAGTGTTGTCATCTGTTTTCTTTGTATTGGGCCAGGCAATTTTACCTGTTGAGCATAGAACTCGGACAGAGCAGGGCTGACCTGCCACAAACATGGTGGGTGAATGAGGGCCAGGCTCACCCACTGGCCTTTTTCAGCCTGTTCCACAAGTACCCTATGAATCAAAGTGGGTCAAAGACAGTTACTTCTGATTTCCTGAAGAACTACATGTTTTGTAATGGAAGGTGTGGTACAGAAAAGGTTCTTTTGACTGAATCGGGCTCATTGTAATCACTGCCTTCATCCGCCAGGATACTTTTTCTCTTCTTGCTACCAAAGACCCCTAAAACCACAGGTCCACGTCCCCTCACAGCCTGGCATTGTTACAGCCTCTTCAGTTCTATCCCTCTACAGCAATTGCATGACTTCTATTCCACGGGCTCTAAACACTACACAATGTCTTTTTGTGTGATCCTTATACAAGGCTAGGGAGCAAGGAGTTGCTAGAATCCATCTAGTTAGAAAGACAAGCTGTGTAGCTGTTGGAATAAGTTCACATCATCTTGATTGAAAGAGCTGCACAGAAGCAGCTCAGCTAGAATAAATACCAGCCTCTGGCAGGCAGGTACAGTGATGTCTTCTGCTGGCACAGCTGGGATCAGAATGGCGTATTTACTATAGTCAAAGTCAAAGTGATGCCCATGGTTGCACATGAGGTCAGTTCCAATCTCTCCTTTGTTCACGCACTCCCCAGTACTGTAACCTCTTAGCTGTAATCTGCTAGCTGTGCTTTGCAATGTTCAAACACAGTAACATTGGACTTGTTTTTCAGTAAAGGGAAGTAACAGGAATCTCCATGAAGGCAAACTTACTTTTCCTTTTTCCTTAAAACTTACCAAGGATCACTGATTATCAGGGAAGTGGCCTGTGACTGAAGGGCATTTGCCTAGAGCTTAGTCACAGATGTTCTTCCAGAGCTAGCAGAACAGCGAAAGCTGGAGAGTCCTGCTCAGTCTTTGATTGACAAGTGCCCACAAAACAAGTCCCTCCACTAGACCTGGAATCAGTAAGCTACCTCAGAAGGTCAGATTCTCTTGCAGATGGGATTCCACAGTTGCAGAGAAAAAATCTCTGGTGGTGGCTCTCATGTGGCTTTCATTCTGAAGCTGATCTGTGTCTCCCCTGCTAATGCCTGTGCCCTCTTTTCATTCATGTTGCAGGAATCAGCTGTGGAGTGCCTCCACCTTTGGAAAATGGATTTTATTCAGCTGAGGACTTTTTTGCTGGCAGTACTGTTACCTATCACTGCAACAGTGGCTACTATTTGTTGGGCGACTCCAGAATGCTGTGCCTGGACATTGGGAGCTGGAGCAGCGTTTCACCATCTTGTCTTGGTAAGATGTGCCGTATATGTGGCCGCCTGGACTGGCAGTCTTGCACTACTTCTGTGGCCTTGGATTTGGGCAGGATTTCATGCTGAATTTGGGAAGTCTGATTAGAGCCTCAGAAATGACTTTCCAAAATATTCAAAATTCTGAAATACCATGCTCAGCATTAAGTGAAGCAAAACCTACATTCAGGCACCATTTGTCAGTCCTCCTGTACACCCCATATCCTATACTTAATAAGCCTGCATTGCACTCCTAGCCTCTCTCCTTCCAGATTCATTTAGCTCTAGAGTCCTTGCATTCTCTGCTTCTAACCTATACATTCCCCTATGCTTCAGCACACTGTCAGTGCTCCATGCTCTCTGGCGAGGTTCTTTCAGATGTTCCATGCCTGGAGGCTGTAATGTTTAATATCAGATTTACTTATTTGAAGATAGTTGATGCTGCATAGGATTTGTGATTTAGCAGAGTAATGCAAAATGTACTGCATAACACAATAAATATAAATGCAAGTTACGTTTAGCAAATGTAGCTATTGCAATACACAGTTCAGTCACAATACGAGTGTGTTTCCCGTTACCAGTTTCTGTAACATGCTCATGACACTAGGCATCACTGGTAGCCAGGAATGAATATGTGTGTTGAAGCCAGCTCAAGCCCATTGCTAGTTTTCTAGGCTTCATACTCTGTCTTGGTCTAAGCCATGTATTCAGTTCACTCCCATGCTAGTTGCACTAGCTCAGGGAGCCACTGACACTCTCATTGACCTCAGGGATAAGCTTCTACATCACCAATTGATCCACTCAGCTATTGATAGCCGCTTACAAAGCCCACCTTCCTGTGCCCTTCCGTTGAATCCTTTGTAAGAGCAGTGGTCAATCACAGCCCACGTTATTCCCTGAGCTTCATGGGCAGATCACCTTTGACCATGTCCTGTGAACCTCTTCCATTATAGGCGTTCATTGGTCAGTCAGACAGGCCTGTCAGCAAGCAGCTGCAGCATTGGGAGGGCTTGGGAGTGCGTGTATGGACACAGTTCACTTATTTCACACACCATAACTTATTTCCTGATCAGCTGGGTCTGATGTACCAGGTGCAGCTGTAGGAGCTGAAAGGTGAGACAGATCAGCATTGCACTCCATATGGAGGACTGGGTGTGACTGTCCTTGTAGAGCCATGTCTCCAGCAGATCCCTGCTAGAAGCCAGTAGCTACTTATACTTTGATTGCTGCTGTCTTAGTTACGCCTAACATGAGAGTTGTGGGATAACAGCCTGGAAAAATTAGCTTTTGATATGAATCTTAGTTTTATATAGGTATAGCACAGAATTTTTTCAGTCAAGAAGAGCAAAAGGAAACCCAACAGTCTTTTAGCTCTGCCAAAATTCACTTTGGAGCAGGATCCGTCTGATTTCATAGCATCCTGGCTTCCAAGACTCTTTCAGAACCTCTAAACAGACTGCCTAGTCTGTTGTTTCTTTCTTTGTTTTTCTCCTTTTCATTTTATATGAAGGCCTAAAGATGAGCAGGCTCAAAGCAGATGCTGCAAGGCTATCCAAATAGCTTGACATGTGCAGGAGAAAGCATGATGTTGAGAAGGAAGAGCCCTGTGCTCCAGCTTGCCCTGTCTCTCATAAAGCAGAGCAGACGAAGAGGAAAATGAAAAAAAGTGGCTTTGGCACCATGACCCACCCTTTACCTTTCTGATTCATACTCCAAGCAGATGCTAACAAAACCTGATAAAACTATACCCTGGGGCATTCCTTTTGCTCTGTTGTGGGTCTGATTTGTAGCGTCCTTCCAATTTTTCTTGCCTTACAAGGTATTACAAGAGGAGCAGTCATTCCAGTCCTGCTGTGGCAGCACTTTGCATTCTCCTGATGCTTGTGTAATTGGCAGCTGTTTTGGTTTTCATGTGAAATTTTCATTCTGCATGTCAGAAGGAAACTCCTTTTCTTTGCAAAACATTATTGGGTTCTTTTCATGCTGGACAGAATTTTCTAACTAAGTTGAGTTTTGGCCTGGAAATGGGCGAAGAACTTCTGCTGTATGTCTGCACAGTGTACCTAGTTCAAGAGCTGTCGTGTAGTAGGGCTTTTAAATGAAGAATTGTTCTAGCTATCTCTAACAGTCTGGTTTGTATAAGGAATAATCTCTGGTGCCAGCTTTTTTCAATTAGATACCTGGAAATTGACCCTTTGTGATTTACAACGCATTGTTTACATACCAAGAACATTTCTGTACAGTCAGGATTTGAAAGCTGATAAGAAATATTCTGGAGTGAGGGATTTTTCTAGCTGTACAGTACGAAGCCATATGGAGCACAAATTGATGGCTGGCATTTCTAGGCTCTACTATCATATAAATAGTTAATTATAATAACTAATATATTTTGAACTCATTTTAAGTTTTCTGGCCCCTGCAGGCACTTCTCATTCATAGTCTAATGTAATTCTCTTCAGCAAAGATAGGGCTCTAATTTATGTTTACAGTGTTTCACCTCTTGGCTAAATATTCCTGTCTTAAAGTTTGAGATACAGAGGATTTTCCAAGCAAGCATTAAATGCGGAAATTCTCCCTCATAGTGTATGGCTGAACTAGTAGTAGCGCTACTTGGGTTACAATGCCTGTTCTTTTTCTACTTGCAAATTAGATACTTTATGTGGAAGTATTGACTGAAGGTTAATAGGATTTGTCTTTGAGTTTCTCACGTGTCAATAAATATTTTTACTACTGCATCAAAAATGTGATTGAAATAAGAGTGATTTTTAATTACACTAATTAAAGCAATTCCTCTTGACAGTTAGTGAGATAGAAATTCAAAGCAGATGCTTATTACGTATACCACCCTAGAGACATCTTTTTTTGTTTTGTTGTTTTTGTAGATGTTGATGAATGCGCTGTTGGATCAGACTGCGATGAGCATGCATCTTGTCTCAACACGAATGGATCCTATGTTTGCACTTGCATCCCTCCTTACACAGGAGATGGTAAAAGATGTGCAGGTATGGGAGAGAAAAACAGCAGGCTAGCCTTTCTGAGGTCCTGTATAGGCCAATATCCTGCCCTCCCACTGTGGAAGACAGTAGCTGATGTCTAGGGAAGGTCAGGGCAGGCGTGCCGTCATCTCCAGGTCACTTTGGCCTGAATGAGGCCGTGATGAAGTGTATTCTTCTGTTTCTTGAGAACTCGCCTCTCCATATGGAGGCAACTGTCACTGGAATTCTGCTACGAGACATACATATCTACAAAATCCTCTTGCACATGAGGATGTGCTGAAGATTTGGGAAGACCATGTGCTACATGTGTCATTTCTCTGAAAAGAGCTGTGAAGTGAAAAAGTATTTGAATACAATGATCTAAGTAGGGCTTGAACTACCTGTGGAAACATTAAGCGAAGTGACTTTGCATGAAGATAACAAGAAAGTGGCATAGATTGGGATAAAATGTAACTGAGCTGATTTCATGTTCAAGGCTGGACACGCTGGAATGGACTTTCCCTCACAGAGGGAAAAATGACTGCAAGTTGTATTTGCTTCTGACAATAAATGCAAGCTCAGTTACAGAGGGCTCTTTCATATCAATATTAGCTTACTTGCACAAGTCTTCATTGCCTGTCAGTTACATACTGAACAGGCTACCCAGGGAGGTGGTGGAATTGCCATCTCTGGAAGTATTTAAAAGATGGGTAGGTGAGTTTCTTAGGGATATGGTTTAGCAGGGAGACAGGCACAATTGGACTTGATGATCTCAGAGGTCTCTTCCAACCTTATGATTCTATGATTTTATACAGAACAGAGCAAAGCTGGTAAAGGCTGTAAACTACTTAGAAGTGTTAGCCATGTGCTCTGCCTTCCTACTTTCAGAAAATTCCCAAGGATATATCTTGCAACTTGTTTATAAAAGCTGGTACTTAATTTTGTTATTGAGTGTTTCTCTCTTCCTCCTCAGAGCCGGTGAAGTGCATTAATCCAGGAAAGCCAAAGCATGGTCATTTATATGGGGACACTTACAGTGTTGGCAGTGAAGTAACTTTTTCCTGTGAAGAAGGGTTCCAGCTAACAGGAGTGACTAAACTTACATGCATGGAGTCTGGAGAGTGGAGCTACCCAATACCATATTGTGAAGGTGTGATTACTGGGAACAGTGCACATTGTAGTGTGTGTTGTTAGGGAGGTGGAAAGGGAAAAGTAGTAGTGCAGAGCGGCAGCTAATGAAACCCAAACTAGCAGACCTGGGTCTGAGTGTTGAAGCCTCTGTTGTCTTAAGAGAAGTAAGCAAGAGTTGAAGCTATTCCAACAGTTGTTGTATTCATAGTGGTACTCTCTTACACAGATTCTCCGAAGTGTCGAAGGCATAGAGTCATCCCATTTTAATGCAAGCACTAAAAGTGTTTCTTCTCCATCCAGCCTCCTGTTTTCAAGGAAGGTGTGGAAACTTAGTGTCTTAAAGATCGCTAACTGTGTTTCAGTGGATAAAAAAGCAGGCAGAGAGGACATGCTGGTGTACATACATATATGCAGTGTAATTGCAAAAATTGTTTCTTCAGAAAACCAGAACTAATGAGGTGAAGCAACAGGGTAAAATGAAGAGGTGACAAAGACAATGTCAAAAAACAATTATTTCGTCCATTGAGCGGAGTGGGTATGGAGTCCTCTTGCAAACTAAGCATGTGGTTTGTAGAACAGTTCCAACTACCTATTTCCCATTAGTTCGATTTCTCCATAAGGTGAAGTCACATAAAGAGCCGTAAGTATTAGTTATAGCTTAGTAAGGAGTGCCCAGTGTTACCTAGAGTTTTGTACCTCTTCAAACCTATTAAAAGAAAAAGCAAATCCTGATCTGTTCATTTTTATTTGTGTTTTATTTGTGTTCTTGTCTTTTTAAAGCCATATCCTGTGGTAGTCCAGTTATTCCAGAGAACAGTGCTATTTTGGGCTCAAATTTTACGTATCACAATAAGGTGGTGTACAGGTAGGAAATCAGTATGTTTGAAAGTGCTTCGTTGAGAATCTGGTGGCAAATGAGAGTATGACTGAATTGGAGGAGTGATTGAATGAATGAGAGGAGCAAGATGGGATTAAAGTAATGTAAAGACATTTCGTTATAGCTGTGGCTGTTCACTAGCGGAGCTGTATGTTTATTCTACTACTACCTCTCTGTGTCCTGCAGAGAATGATGGTGTATGTAGGTGTGATTGAAGAGAGAAAAGGAGAAAAGGAGAGGCTGACTAAACTGTGCATAAAAGACTGTGATAGCACTTCTTTTCTTCCTTCTCAGATGCGATGATGGATACAACTTAGTGGGCGAAAAGGAAGTTCTATGCCTTGCTAGTGGCGTTTGGAGTCATGCTCCCCCCTCCTGTGAAATGGTGACTTGTCCTAGCCCACGGAATATCAGCAATGGAAAATATACGGTCACTGGCACAACCTACCTTTCTTCTGCGTCCTATACCTGTGACAACGGATACAGGTAAATGCAGGAATGTCTCTTAGCCAAGCGCAGGAGGCATGCTTGCTAGAAGGAACTTATATCTAAAGAGACAAAGCTGAAATCATTGCAGAGAAAGATAAAACACTAAATTAGAATTTTAGAAGACTTCTTTATATCCTGAAGGTACTTTCTGTATTTCATCCTAAATTGGAGCAGTTCAGGGTCATTCAGGATTTGCTATAGATTATATATATATGCAGTGCTTTCATTTTACCACCAAGCTCAAAGACATATTTTGAATACTCAGAAAAAGTTACTATTTTTGAAAGTTCTGATTTATCTTTAAAGATTATCATACCCCTACAGCCTTAGCACATAATCAGTGTTATTTTTGCTCTTTTTTTAAAAAGCCTTTTGTGAAAGGACCTTCCGTAAGTTACTGATTTATTCCTTGAACTCTTTGAGGTGGTTATTTATTTTAGGCTTTTGTTCTGTTTCACATTTGTAAGCAGTTATATTGAAAACACATTTTTCATATGCTGCAATTAAAAATTAATACAGTAGTGCTATATCCAAGGATGTGGCTTTAAGTGCAAGTTTCTGCCTTTTACCTTACAAAGAGGTATCAACTTCTTTGTACCTCTAGCAGAATTACTCTGACATAAGGGGTCTCATATTCATTTAGGTCTGAATTTTTTCTGCATTTTCCTGCTGCAAGCATTCCCTTGTCCAGATGCAGGCAGATAGGTGAGGTGTGCTCATTTGGTGAACGTTTTAATTGTGTTAATACAAATGGATACCTTGGCTGCAGTCCAGTGTAGTGTTAAGTTGTAGATACACAGTGTGGACTTAGTTGTACCCCACTAGACCAGACAGTGTTTTTACCAATCTCAATGAGTTTTTTGGCCATGGACTCTAGGACACATCAGTTGTGACTGCCTTTACGTGTTTAGCACAGCTTAGTGGGAGAAGTCCTCTCTCCTGTGGTCACCACTCCAGGGGAAGCCCTCCCAAACAGCATCTGGCTTGTGCATTATTTCTAGACCTAAGAGTGGACCCAGTCTGTTCCTTCAAGCACCTCTTACATGCATTTTGTCTTAAGCATATTGGCACAGGTGGGCAGAGCCCACTGCCCTGACAAGGGCCTGTGCCGTATCTGTAATGGTTTTACAGGTCAGTGTGGTTCTCTTTCTTTAACCTCTGAGCTCATTTCAGCCAACTACACATGGAGGTCTAATACTCTTTGAGATTGAACTGTAGGGAATCAGATGCAACTGTGTAGGGCCCTCTGTTTAGACTGAGTCACACCTTTTATACCAGGGCATTGCTGTTTCCTTAGTTAAGGAAACCAATAAATACCATCAACTTCAAATGTATGTGGCCATTCACTCAAGCAGAATCCTTTACCTCCTGAAGAAACTGAACGTGTTTTTGTGAACAGATCTGAACTGGAGCATTTCCTTCAGTTTTCCGAGTGAAGATCGTGTGTAAGTCCTTGAGTGAATCAGGTCTCAGACTGAGGCCTAGTTGCACATTCCAAGATTGGTGTGGTGTTGTTGATGGCATACAAGTAAATCTTTAAGCTTAAATAAATATGTAAGTACCCTGTGACTTTCTTTTGTGGCTCAAGGTGGACAAAAGTATGGCAGAAGTCAGTGATAGACTGCCCTTGGTTTCACTGGGGCCAGGAAGTCTGTGAGAATTAAATCACCTTTTTCCATCTCTGTTCCTCACCTGGACTGAAATGGGAGTCTTAATAATGGTCTTTGTGTCTCAGCCTTCAGGGACCTTCTGTGCTTGTCTGTGCATCTTCAGGGAACTGGAACAGCACACCTCCAGCTTGCAGCATTGTTTCTTGTGGATCCCCTCCTGCCATCAAAGATGCAGTCATCGATGGAAATAACTTTACTTTTGGAAACATGGTGTCTTACACGTGTAAGGAAGGGTATGTAGGTTAGCACGACTGAACTGATAGGACCAGTAAAACTGGTGCACTGCTGCACAGTAATTAATTTCTACTGCTTCTGTCTTAACTCTCTGGAAATTAAATGTGATAGAGATCTTTTGTGGGCTGTCAAGTTAGTATGGGACATTTAGGCATTTCTTAAAGTAATTTCTCGGCAGCTGAATACATTTTGGTAGAGGAGAATGGGGAGGAGTCATGGGGAATGATGGAGCAATTCAATAGGAAGCTGTCTCCCCTGGAGTTACTACAGAGCTAGTGCTTCTGTGGTAAACTCAAGGCCCTGATCATGAAGAATTTCCTGTGTATCATCAGGCTATAAACAAAGCTGGTGTGTTTTGGGAACTGTCTATTCTGATGTTAGAAATTTTGCTTCCTTGAAACTCGTGACTCCTTATTTATCGAGGTGCATTATTTATCTTTGATTTCCATCTACTCAGTATAGCAACCTTGTCAGATCATATTTCGTCAAAGATGAGGTTGCATTTTGATGATATCAAGCATGAATGTAATGCTGGACTCTGATCCTGAAAGAACCTTTGCACATGCTTATCTTTACAGGCTGTGAGCAGTCCACTTGAATTTCTTGATACTGTTCTGTCCAAAAGGTGGAGCAGGTGTGCAGAGCTTTTGCCAGGTCAGGCCCTAAGTGACTGGAGGATTTTCTGCCCGTTCTTGATGTTCTTGACTGCATTATGATTTTAAAAGCTGCTTCTCTTTCCTGTGCAAGCATTTTAAATAGGATAGGATAGCAGCATTTAAAGAGCATCACAGCTCTCTGTGACAGTGAACAGAGTGGATCATGATAGGTGATTTCTACGGAGTCCAGTCATGAGGCTTTGAAAAGAAAACCTGCAAACAAGAAAAACTACTTTTACAGATGTTGCCATCAAAATCTGAACCACCTGTTTGCAACCTGCATCTGGAAAGAGTCACCAGGAACTTTGCAATAGTTATTGTTTCTTTGCTTTCTGCACCCAACAGAGAATTCAAACCTGAGGATGAAGATAGTCACAGGTACTGTGACTATACTGTTGCATGTTTAAGCAACAGGGTTTTAAGTGCAGTGGTGAGCAGCATGGACTAATGCCTGTCACTGCGGCACAGAGACAGATTAGAGAAATATAACTACACCAACAGTAATCATGTGGTAGAATTTCATTGTAAAGGCAGGGGTTTTTTCTTTACTCAGCCTTAATTTCTTTATTGGTTTTTATAACAATTTTTACAGTGGGTTTTTTTAGGAAGAAGTTGAAAATTGCCACGTACAATGTGCAAGAACATCTCTGGATAACTTAGGATCCTGTTTCTCATTGCTTGCAAGTGTGAATATAGATTGATAGGGCTGCTACAGGAACCTGAAAGCTTTTCATTTTTTTCTTCTCCATTCAATTCTGTTAAAGGAGAAGAATTTCTCGGTGGGATGTTTCTTTGAGGGTTGTATGGACTGTTGCAGGACTATACTAAATTTGTTGTAGTAGTTTCAACCAAATGGAGTATCAGGAATGGTAATCAGATGGACAGACAAGAGAGAAGCAATATACGCAAGGTGTGCTAGGATATCACTCATTCTGATACTTCACCAATGGACATGTAGGCTTTAAGATTTTGTGTTTGAAGTTGATCATAGCTTTTTTAAAGGGTCATGTTCTTCCGAGGTGCTAGTAAGCAAACTTGTACTGCAAGGGTTTCAGGGAACTGTAGGTAGCATTTGACAGTGCTTGTCTTTTTGACTTCCTATGTGGTTTCCTTATCCACAGTTACACGTTAGTTGGCAATGCAACCATAGAGTGCTTAGCCAGCGGCAAGTGGAGTGTGAGCCACCAGCAGTGCCTGGCAGTATCCTGTGATGAACCACCACATGTGGAAAACGCATCACCAGAGAGTGGCCACCGCCTCTTTGGTGATACAGCTTATTACTTCTGCTCAGATGGCTACAGCCTGGCTGATAACTCTCAGCTAATTTGCAATGCAGAAGGGAAGTGGGTGCCTCCAGAGGGCAGGGAGATGCCCCACTGCGTAGCTGATTTCTGTGAAAAGCCATCCACCGTCTCGTACAGTATCCTGGAGTCCATTAGTAAAGCCAGGTTTGCAGCTGGCTCCATCGTGAGCTTCAAGTGCATGGAAGGCTTTGTTCTGAACACTTCAGCCAAGATCGAGTGCCTTCGAGGAGGGCAGTGGAATCCTTCTCCTTTGAGCATCCAGTGCATCCCAGTTCGCTGTGGAGAGCCTCCCCACATTAGCAATGGCTACGCCAGTGGGGCCAACTACAGCTTCGGAGCAGTGGTGGCTTACAGCTGCAACAAGGGATTCTATATCAAGGGAGAGAAGAAGCGGACCTGTGAGGCCACTGGCAATTGGAGTGGCAGTTTGCCCACATGCCACCCAGTGTCCTGTGGAGAACCACCACAGCTTGAGCATGGCTTTATTAAGGTACAGAATGGGTTTTCTCATCTTCCTGGTACCATGGCAAACTGAATATGTCTTCACAATTGCCGCTGTTGGGGTTTTGTTCCTTATGTTCTACTCTCCTATTTTAACTGAGGAAGCACATAACTAGATGGAATAAGCAAAGGGAAAAATGGGTGGATTTGCAACAAAATAGTGTCTGAAAAACATGGACACTTCCGTGGGACTTCATGTCTTAAAGTGGGGTCTTAGGATACTGAAGATGCCATTTGACAATTATTTGGTTTCCTTAAGATCTTTTCATTTGTTCGGTCCATGGTTGGATTTCCAGTGCCATGTGGAGATATTTGAAGTACTGTTACCAGTTCACAAGCCTTGCTCTTTTCACTGCTATGAAAAGAAATCTGATTTGTAGTAGCTAAATCACCTTGGGTTAATTTCTCTCCTTTTGATGCAAGCACACTTCTTCACTGAAGTCAGAACTTCCCTTTCCGTATCAAATTACATTGCAACAATGCCTGAAATTAAAAATCTCCTTGTGGCAGCCCAAACCTGTGACAACTATATAACCCGTGCTGTGCTTTGATGTTGAAGGGTAATATTGTGGTAAGAAAAATAAAAAACACTACTGTAAATATTTAACTTTGACTTTTTAAAGCATTTTTCTTCTCAACATCCCTCCTCCTCTCATAAATCTGGCCATTAGGGAGTCTTCATTTACTAAAAATAAGAGCAGAGCAGAGGGCAGGCAAGGAAGTGTATTGCATCCTAGTTCCTACATGGTCTTCCAGCAACAATAGCAACAATTTCTGTTCTGGCTCCCACACAGATACATCCTCTAATTAATGCATGTCAGCCTGTGTTGTTTTCCTTAGGTAGGTTCATTCCCCCAGATATTCCTTCCAGTTACAGAAATTTTTAATAACTCATTCAGAGCTCAGTCTGCAACTTTGAGGGGTCCTCAGGTGCCTGCTCAAGACCTTGCAGCTGAATGTGTGTAGAGCCTTTAATACACTTGTAAACTAAAGAATCGTAACAACAATAAGCCGTTTCATGACAGCTTCTCCTGACCCATTTCGGTCTTCACAGCTTTTGGTCTCATGGGTCGAGAATGGGGAAAGACATAGGAAATGTTTTGTAGCTTTTACCTTTCAACGCTTGAATTCTCTGTTTTCTTTTGATGGTGTTCTCGGAATTCTGGACAGTAGAGTGCATCATTTGAGGCAAGACAATGAGAGTCAAGTGTTTGCATTCATTCGTTTGTGCAGACAGTCTTTACAGCCATCTGGGATTTAGCTAGAAGCTCGGCCAAGAGAACACAAGAAATTAAATCAGCCTCCTTTGGCCCCACTAATGCATCTTCATTTCAGACATGTTCCCATCTTATCTGTTTTGCAGGAAACAACTGGACGCTTCTTTGAGAATCAGGCAAATTATCAGTGTGAGTCTGGCTACCAACTGGTCGGGAGCTCAGTGCTTATCTGCCAGGCGAATCGGCAATGGTACAGTGAATCGCCCCCTTCCTGTGTTCCCCTCAGCTGTGGAAAACCACCACCCATCCAGCATGGCTACTCCAAGGGAGAAACTTTTAATATGGGCTCCAAAGTTGAATTTTTCTGTAATGAAGGCTATGAGCTGATTGGAGATGTTTATTGGACATGTCAGAAGTCTGGGAAATGGAGCAAAAAGCAAAGCCCAAAATGTTTGCCAACAAAATGTCCAGAACCACCCTTGGCAGAAAACCAACTGGTCTTGAGGGAAGTGACTTACCAAGTTGGTGTTGTACAGTTCTCCTGCAAGGAGGGCTATGTTTTGCATGGCTCCTCTGTATTGAAATGCTTGCCCTCACAACAGTGGAACGATTCCTTTCCATTCTGCAAGGTTGTACAATGTCCTGCACCTCCGTACATCCCCTTTGGTGACCCCTTGACTTCATCCCTTCATTTTGGTAGCACTGTGAAATACGTCTGCGTGGATGGATTTTTACTGAAGGGTGAGTCTACCATCAGATGCCAGGCTGATGGCTCATGGAGCTTGCCTTTGCCAGAATGTATTCCTGTGGAATGCCCTCAACCAGAAGAAATTCAGGATGGCATTGTTGATGTGCAGGGCCTCACCTTCCTTAGCACAGCCCTCTATACATGCAAACCAGGCTTTGAACTGATGGGGAACACAACTATTCTCTGTGGAGAAGATGGCCAGTGGCTTGGAGGAAGGCCAGCTTGCAAACCTGTTCAGTGCCCAAGGCCTAAGAAGATCCTCAATGGCAAATACTCATTCACAAACTTCCATTATGGGCAGACTGTTAGGTATTCCTGTGATAGAGGTTTCCAGCTCCAAGGGGAGGAAACACTGAGATGCCTGGAGTCAGGGCAGTGGAGTACAGAAGTTCCCTCCTGCAAAGCCATAAGTTGCCAGCCCCCTCAGCCCATTGAGAATGGCTTTGTGGAGGGTGCGGATTATAGCTATGGGGCCATGGTCATTTACAGCTGTGTGCCAGGCTTCCAGCTGTCTGGTCTTGCCATGCAGACCTGTGAAGAATCAGGCTGGTCTAGCTCCACACCAGCCTGCCTCCCAACAGACTGTGGTCTGCCTCCTCACATTGACTTTGGGGAGTACATACAGGTGAGACACGGGGAAAGACGTTCTGACCATGATAGCGTTACAGATAGTCCCTCGCTTTCACTCACATTACCGGCTGACAATTTGAAAGGCTTCAAAAGTTCCTTGAAGGAGGACAGTGCAATGCAGGTCACTACTTTCTTATTTGGAACTGTCATTTTATACACATGTTACTCTGGCTATGAGCTGCTGGGAGACCCTATTCTAGCTTGCCAAGAAGACGGGACTTGGAACGGCACTGCCCCTGCCTGCGTTTCAATAGAGTGCACCTTGCTGTCTCCTCCAGAAAATGGTGTTTTACATTTCACTGAGAACACACTCGGTAGTGCAGTGCAGTACACCTGTAAGCCAGGGTTCACACTTGTTGGCTCTGATACACGATTGTGTTTGCCAAGTCGGCAGTGGAGTAACACTGCTCCGTACTGCAAACCAATAACATGCAACTCACCTACCCAGCTTATGAATGGGAACATAAGAGGGGAGAACTACACATACGGGAGTGTTGTCTACTATGAGTGTGATCCTGGATACCAGTTAAATGGTCCCACACAGAGGAGATGCCAAGAGAACCAGATATGGGATGGCAGTGAACCAATTTGCATTCCTGTTTCCTGCAGCCCACCACCAGTTTTGGAGAACGGTCAGGTGACTGGAGAGGAGTACTTATTCCAGAGACATACAGAGTACAGCTGCAATGAAGGTTTCCTGCTAGATGGGGACAGGATTAGAATCTGCCTTGCAAATGGAAGCTGGAGTGGAATCACTCCCATTTGCAAAGCTGTAACCTGCCCCGTGCCACTGCCTCTTCCCAATGGGAGAACTAGTGGCTCAGATTTTGGCTTTAAGAAAGAAGTACACTATCACTGCAATGAAGGTTATGGCCTGCGTGGAGTGTCTACACTTACCTGTCAGAGCGATGGTACCTGGGACTCCGAAGCTCCACAATGTGAGCCGGTCATTTGTGAACCTCCTGAAGACATCTCTCATGGCTTTCTGAATGGCTCTGGCTTTACCTATGGGGAATTTGCACAGTATGTGTGCTTCCCTGGTTATGAGCTCCATGGCAATCCTTTACGGCAATGTTTGTCCAATGGCTCCTGGAGTGGAAGCCTTCCATCTTGCGTACCCTGTCTGTGTCCTGCACCACAGGTTCAAAATGGGGTTGTTCTTGGTACAGATTTCAGCTGTGGGAAGAGTGCCCAGTTTCAATGCCTGGAGGGCTTCAAACTGCTAGGGCCTTCCGAAGTCACCTGTGAGGCAGCTGGCAAGTGGAGTTCTGGGTTTCCTCGCTGTGGGCAGATTTCCTGTGGCTCTCCACCCATGATCCCCAACACATTAATCAATGGGAGCAGCTCTACAGATGAGAACACCATCATCTATACCTGCTTGACAGGTTTTGTCATGCAGGGGAGTCCCGAACTGACTTGTGAGGAGACTGGTGTCTGGAAGAAGCCGTACCCAAGCTGTGATCTGTTAAGCTGTGGCCCACCACCTTCTGTCCCTAATGCAGAGGTTCTTGGGAACAATTACACCTATGGGAACAAGGTCCAGTACAGGTAAGAATAATGCTGACATTCTGTTTCCATAAAATCTCTGAAGACATGAAGATGGACAGTTCATGCACCCTCAGTTAGTACAAGTGTTTGAAAGACCTGGAAGAAAAGTTACGCCCCATCACATGCTCAAATTGACAAAACCCATACTCCCATACACGTATAAAAAATTATTTGGACCGCTGTCAAAACTCCAGCAAGGTATTTCAATCTGTTGGGCTGCCCTTCTCCACCACCTTTAGTTTCCCATTGCCCTTTGTGTTCCTGTTCTCCCTGATCTGGATGTTCTCTTAGCAGGTGACAGCAATAGTCAATAGGGTGTGCAATTTTTCTTCCCTTTTGGTACCCCATTTACATCTTCTTCCTGTTTCAGGTGCCTGAAACAAAATAATTAGTGTCCTTCTTGTCCCGTTTTCTGTGCTGCAGTAATGCACTGTCAGCAAGCGTTGCTGGTCGTTACTCGTCAGATATGTGAGGAAGCTTTTTTTGTTGATTTTCTGGAGTGTGCACACTGTGTGTCTCTGTCTCCAAGGTGAGGAATTCCTTGACAGAAAGAGAGATGGGTTTTTTGTAGTAAGGGCAAATAGTATGGAACAGAATTGGAAGATGGCATGTTGATGAATTTGAGAGTAGCAGTCATTTCCATGCATCTTTAACAAAGTGAAGGGGGTATTTGTGTCTACCTTTCTACAAGTGAACCTGTTTGTGCGAGCCAGTTGCGTTGCTCTTGGTGAAGCACTGTGTGGAACAGAGTGAGTCAGCCTTAAATGTCTAAGCAAATGGCCTGCCGTCAGCCTATGGCTTGGTTCTTGAAAGAAAGTGAGATCATCTTTAGAATTGGTTGGTGCTCAGACTGTTTACTGAACCAAAAAGCCCTCCTTGCAAAGGGAAGGACAGTGCAAGAACTGCACTAGAATGCTCAGTACCCTCTAAGCACTAAAGCCACCAACTCACTTTCCATTGGGGTGCTGCAGTACTGTGAAGCAGCTGGAGGTGAAGTCTGAAGCTTCCAGCTCTTGCAACAGATTACACTCGGTGCAGGCATGCTTCTGACAGGGTTACCTGAAACAGAGAAATCACAAGGCGTGCTAATGAACAAGTAATGCTGAAAAACGACTGACTATGTAATTTATAGGTTAGCTCCTCCCTACCTGTGTCTCCATGGTCAGGTCTCCATGCTTTGTTGCAGGTGCCTGGAAGGCTACACAATGGTAATGGAGGTGGATGTACGCAATTGCCAGGAAGATGGACACTGGTCTCCTCAAAGTATTTCCTGTTCCCCCAGAAAGTGTCCCATCCCAGGAAATATCACCCATGTAATTGTACTTGGGGAGAACTTCACTATGAACAGAAATATCACTTTGTCCTGCGCAGAAGGCTATACTCTGATGGGAGCAAACACATCTACATGCAAGGTATGGTGTTATTTTCACTGTTTTATTTTCATGGCTTAGTTAAATTCAGGAGTCTTCATACCCTCATTAGCTTTTGGCCTTCAGTTGCATACAACAAAAAAATTTAAAGCAAGTCCTGCAAAATATAATATGCCTCCTTGTTGCCAAGTAAGAGCCATTATTATCCATGTACAGACTTTCAGATCTAGAAATCATTGATTTCTTCTTCCATCAAGAACTAATGCTGTCCTTCAGAAAAGCATTCCTTTTATCACATCTCAAGGAGTAAATATTTCCAAGTTTTTAAAGAAATATGTCCAAGATTTCTAATGTGTGCAAATTTTTTTTCTCCAGAATAAGAGCAAGCACATGTTTTAATTCACTGTGTAGTTGCAGAATCTTAAATCCTCCATACCTTAAATATCCTCATTAGTTCTGCTAGTAACCTCTTGTCACATTAGCTGTGGACAACCTTGATTTAAGCTTGTAAATTGACTTTTTAAAGTCAGTAAGTCTGCTCATATAAGGAAAACTTTTTGCACAATTAGCACTTTATAAGGAAAGGTTTTCCTTTCTTTTGTTTTTTCAAAGATCTGTGGAAGTAGGAGTAGGTGTGTTTGATGAGTGTCTCTTCAGGTATCAGACTTCCTTTAGAGAGTCTGGGAAGGCAACTGAAGAACTTGGTCGTGGTGTTAGACATTCGGCTAGGAGAGGTGTACATGGAAACAGGCAGCTGTAGTTTTCATTCTTCTCCCGATGTGTTCCCTGAGCTGTTAGGTGACCTTGTATGCTTTTCCAGTCTTCTGTTTCCCCATTTACTTTTTGTTGCTTCTGTCTTTTAAGTCTAAGCTGAACATTCCTGCCAAAGCTGAGCCCCAGTCTATGTTGACATCTTAAAGGTGTTACTTAGATTACCAGGTTTATTCAGAATTTCCACATAATCTTATGTTAACCACATCTGTACATGTACAGCCATTGCATTCTTCTAGTATGGTTTTCCTAACTATTTCATTTAGATACAAATTAAGCATATACAGTGGTGCTTTCACACTTTTAATTACATTTATTTTTCAGGAGAGTGGCTTTTGGGTGCCACCGTTTTCTGATGACGTCTGCATTCCTGTGTCCTGTGGGGCCCCAGAGTCTCCAGAGCATGGATTTGTGGTTGGCACTAAATACAATTACAAAGATGTGGTTCTTTATATATGTGATTCTGGCTACGAATTACAAGTAAGCAAACTCAAATCTTCATCACTCTAAACACCTTTAGTTGTCATTTTCAGTTCTTATGTGATGACTGTAAGAATGTATTATGTCTGGTCCATACTGAAATATTGCCTCAACTGCCACAGTAGTTGCATATCTGCTGGTTTTGTTGTTATTATCTGTAGAATGTTTTGGTATGTCTGGGATAGTCCTTGAATGACTTAAGGGTATAATTGAAGCAAATATAAGCAACCTGTTCAGAGATACATGTTTAGCAGATAACTTTCTGGTGGTGCTTGGGGGGGGTTTTTTGACTTAAGATTGTTTCAGCCCTCTGCAAGTACAGCAGTATGTATGCTTGTGAGCATCAATCACAGAAGAGTTCATATGGCTCTCTTGAGCTGGCTTCTCTGTCAGAGTGAGATTGCATTCTTCCCTCCACTTCACAACCTCCTAAGAGTCATGCCTGCTGCATTATGCCTTTCACATTCAAAGCTCCTGATAAACCCCACTGCTTTCAGTTCTATGATATTGCTAGATGGAGTGAAAGTGATATCTCTTGTTCTAGTCAGGCAAAGAGATTCCAGTTCGTTCAATGACAGCTTTGTTCCCTGATGGAGAAAGGAAAAAAATTCTCTCCTGTCTATTGTTTTTATTCTGAGTATTGGGCTCTTATCCCCACCTAAGCTCTGAAGCAGCACTGTTGTCCTGTTATCAGGGCTCAGACTAGCCAATTCAGAGCTGCTCCAGGTGTGTTTTCAAAAGCTGCAGTGATTTCAGAAATGAAAGTGTGTTGTTGAGGCGCAGCATGGCCTCCACCATCCCCAGGTGATGGCAGAGTAGGCACAGTTGTGTCCAGAGGCATGGGGTGGTGAGGTGTCTCCGGGACAGAGGCTGGCTCTTAGTGCTGTGTTTTGTGAGTACCAACCAGAATGCAGGATTGTGCTTCCTTTGTACTGTCATAACACCAATAATAAATTAAGAACTTCATACATACGAATTCACCCAATTGAGAGTGAATTCACTCAGTCACTCAGTATAATATATATGTATTATCAGTATAATATATATGGAGAGAGAGAGAGGAAGAGAGAATGTTTAGGTAGCAATAAATTAATTTCTGTTATGGTGCCACATATATAATATCACTGGGGATGGAGGAATCGGTTGGTATTTAGACAGATAGATAGAATTGCTGTTTCAAGTAATTTTTTGAGGCAATAAGGCAATGCTTTCATACAGTAAAAAGTCCTTCCAAGCTTTTTATTCCAGCTTCGCCACCTAGCGCCAGTCTGTCTTGCTGGTGTTGAAGAGAACTGCTTTTTTTTCCTCTGAGAAGCCAAGTCCATTGGGTGTGATGCCATACAACACTTACATCAAACAGCTGCCCTTATCAATGGGTTTGCTTTCTAACGAAAGTGCATTACTTCAAAGGGCAAATTTAGATGTTGTGCTCCATGTCTTGGAATAAAATAAGACATAAATTCTGGGCTGTTCAACTAGCTGTAAGACCTGTACATAAGAAAGAAATAACATTCTTTTTAAGCAAAGTTAAAGAGTGAGTGCTTGTGATGTGGTCAAATTTAGTACATTACATTTATAAGACACAAGCATGTACTGTTGTTGAAAACAATACTAGTTAAGATATTCTGTAAGTCAGTTCTGGAAGGAGAAAATTTGTCATTTGTCAAATTCCTGGAAACAGGAATGATATAGTGACAAGAAAGGTTATACTCCAAGGAGAAGAACAAGAGAACTGACTAACTGGCCCCACAAACTTCTGATTTATAGACATACCCATCACTTTGCAGGAAGGGGTTCTACCCTTAATTCTGCTAGTAGACATGGGCTGTAGCATTTAACTATCTCTTGACGTGGGTTGCACCTGGAGGGAAAACGTCTGGCCTTGCTGGATACTAGGGTTAATTAGAGAAAAGAGTTGACAGAGCAAGGTTGTTCTTTGAGCATTTTCTTTTGTTTCACAGGGTGATGCAGAGCGGACATGCCAAGAAGACAAGCTTTGGAGTGGCACAGTGCCAGAGTGCAGAAGTACGTTCCACCTGAGTTTATCAATTAGTGTTGGTCAAGGGTGATTTTAGACAACAGAAAACACTAATGCTCATTTCGCTTTCTAACTCAGACTGTTTGCATTTGCATACAAATTTTCGGTAAACAAACAGTCTGAAAGAGTTGCAGAATTGTTGGTGAGTGTAGGTAACAGTGTGAAGAAAATCACTACACCTTTCTGCCTGGCTCCTGTATCCCTAAGAAAGCTGTGCAGAGAGCTTCCAAGCTTAAATATTTCTGACACTTGAGGTCATGATTTCTGGGTTTACTGAGAACCTCTGAACACATCAGTTGCCAGGAGTCACAGGTATTTATCATCCTCAAATGTGACTCTGGATACTTATTTTCAAAAGTGCTTCACTTCTGTGAAATGTCTGATGCCCACTTACTGCAGTGCCAAAATAGGAGTTGTCTGCATAAATACTTAGGTGGGCTTCAGCTGTAAGTGGCGACAGTGGAATTTCCTGAAGCCTCCTGCCAGCACAGCTGCAATAGATTTTGCCTTTTAGCAGGAACTGGAAGCACCAAGCATGATACTCTTCTGCTACTCAGAGGCAAATAGAATATCTGGGAATGCCCAGATAAATGCTGTGTTCTTTCCCTGTTTCTCAGAGTAAAACCTGTGGAGGAGCTGTGAACAGGACTTGCCATATGCATTATGTCTGACTGGAACATACTCCTTATGTTATAGGAGTATCATGTGGACCCCCAGACATGATAGAAAATGGATCTGTTCAGGGACAGGAGTTCCTGTTTGGCAGTGAGGTTCTTTACAGCTGTGACCCTGGCTTTGAGCTGCAGGGACCAAGCCGAAGGATTTGCCACGTTGACAAAAAGTGGAGCCCTTCCGCCCCTTCATGCACGCGTAAGTAGCAACCAGAGCAACATGGTGGCAGATTTCCAGGAGAGCTGGGGAACAAGCTGAGAAAGTGCTTTCGCTGGCTTCCTCCGAGTCTCCTGCTCCAGCTGGAGGGCTGTAACAGGAGGAGCTAGAGGAAGAGCCAGCAGAGAAGTTCTCATTGGCAGTTCTTTTCTGATCTGTGCCTTTTGGCACATGAAAATGGCACCAGCATAGAGTCATGCTCAGGTCAGTAGGGGAGGATTGTGGCCAGCTGTATTTTATTTGCCTTGCATTGTGGTGTTTAGGGCCTTGGACATCATCTTCTGGGATGGTTCATCTCTGCGATGCCAGCACTAGTATGTCCTGGGCACTCTGTCTGGAGATCAAGACTGCTCCTTAGGATCAAATCTTGTCTCTCTCCAGCAGAAGGTGATTAATTGTGGGAGCATGGAAAGAAGGATTGATGACTTATTTCATATAGCTTGTAAATTAAATTCAAGATTTTATCATCTTTACCAATAAGTCATTTCCCATTTTTTCATGGTGATGTCGTAGTCCTAAACATTACATTATTTTCTATCACCCTTGACCAATTTGCCTGGTCTCCACAGTAAGTGTGGGGACAGGGGCAAGATCCTTCTTAACTACTGTCATTTTTCTTGGCAAAATCTTGAGAAACCTTTTGCTGTAGAGAGAGAAAAGGAAACTGCAGTCTGACGTGCTCAGAAGAAATATTCTAGATCACTCTGCTTGACTGAACACACCTCGTAACTCACAATACCATCAGATACATTTGGGCACATTCTCTCTCTCAGGTGACCACAGCCTGAAACCCCCAGGAGAGAGGGCAGGCAAGACACTGCATAATCATTCTCCATAAAATACTTCACAGCTTCTTTCTTCCCATCTTTCCATTAATACAGTGTGTGAGCAGAGATGTCAGAAAGTGCGTAACATATGGACAGAATGAGGTTTGTTGTCTGTATAAAACCAAAAAGTTTTCTGCTGTCCTAGGAGTTACTTGTGGGCTGCATCCTTCAATAGAAAAAGCAGAGGCCATTGCTTCAGGAAGCACATACAGAAGTAATGTAACCTTTGTGTGCAACTCTGGATACCATCTTGTTGGGCCTCAGAATATCACATGCCTTGCCAATGGAAGCTGGAGTAAACCCTTGCCGTTGTGTGAAGGTAACAGTTCAGTTTCATGGCCATAACATATAGCTGCTCCCTTATGCATGCATATAGTATCCAGGGACTGAGCTGCTTTCAAGGAACAATTCTGTACAATGCATCGAAAATGGTGCCTGAAAAATGTAAAGTGTCACAGGGACCACTGCCAGTTACCAAGCCAGAAGGAGCTTAGACATAATTTTTCCTGTCTTAATCTGCAATTTAACAAGCTTAATGAGAAATGAGGTTACTTGCCATCTCAGAAAATCAAACCCCTAGCAAAAGGTGATGGATTGTGAGGACAAGTGACTTTCCTTCCAGTGGCCTTCTGTCATCAATTATTAAGTTGATATTCTTTTTCTGAACTTTGGGCTCCAGGGACAGCCTCAGCAGCTCAGCGTTTAACGTCCACAGTCCTCACAGGAACAAACACCATGAAAACATGATGTGTACCATTTTGCAAGTCACTGCCTTTAGGTGCTCCCTCAGTAGGTCCTGTTGCTCATGCCACAAAGCAGAATGAGTGCTGAGCAAGAATTGTCTGTGTCATATGGAGTGGGCAGTAACGGGTGGAAACAATGCTGTCAACCCAAAAAGAGAACAAAAACTTAAGACCTCAAGTTTGAACAGAGAGCCAGTATTGTTGATTGACTCCTTTCAAAATGTAACATGTATAGAAGCTTACTGAACTGCAGTATCATTAACTTTTGAGTGTTCTCCATTGCTGTGAAAATACAAAGTCAGAGCTTCACTGTCAGAAATGCATTAGTTCATTTCTTGTTCATCACAGTTCTTTTTAGGCTGCTCTTGTTCGTGCCGCATACACTTCAGGTCTCCCAAGCTAAACTCCAGAGCAAGCATCCTGCTTGATTTTTGTAGTTGCTCCTGGCATTCTTACATGGAGCTAAAATGTTGGTGTCTCCACACCCAGCTGCACATACAGATTCAGAGGGCACCGGCACGCTGCGACAGCTTCACTGGAGTAAGGCAGAGAAAGAGCATCCACTCAAGGCAGATGTTAGGTTCCTGTCAGCAGAGCCGTGTAAACTGCACGAGGGCAAGGGACAATTAGATGCAGCGTTGGGCAGCCACACAATGTGGCTGTGGATCACTGTGCACTACAGTGGTGCCCTGATGCTTCACAGACCTGGAAAAGTTGATAGGGGATAGCCACATCATAGAGGAAGTCTCTAGTACCTATCCAGGCACCTAAGAAAAGTCACACACTAGCAGAGCTGAACAGATGTCAAGAAGACCATCGTGAACAAGGTTGAGTGCAGCCACTTCACAAACTCCTTTTTTTTGTTCTTGCCTGATGGCCTTGCGTCTGATAGTTTAACCTTCAGTCCTCCCATTACACAGATAGTGTAGGAAAATCAAATGGGAAATGGGATGCAGAACAGTGTCTCGTGTGACCAAGCTTAAACCATCTGCCAACAGGCTTCACAAACACTGCTGAGAAACTTGAAGGGTGCAATTAGTAATATAAGTGTCAGCATCTTGCACCAAATCCATCCTGCATCTCATCTGGTATTTCTTCTCAGATGAAAAGAAAGGCATGAAGGCCTGCAAATTTCTGGGGTGTCTCTCAGTGACAAGAATGAACCATTTCCATCTTCTGTCCACTGACCCTTGAATGAAGTTATAAATGTGCTCCCTCCTCTCCAGCACTGCCGTATTTTGCTGAGCTGAAAAACGTTTGTCTGTGGCTTTTCTCTGTCACTGGGAGGAGCTCCTTCCCTAGCTTGGCTACGTTTTCTTCCCAGGATTACTTAACTCTCTCTCATTGCTCTCATTATTTGTTAATCTGTTACTTTAAACGTATTGTGTGAGTAATTCAGGAATTGTTGCAACTACAGGTGTAATGTCAAGCTGAGTTAATTAGAGCTTTTCCTTTGCAGAGACCAGATGCAAAGTTCCAGTTTTCTTGCTGAATGGGAAGGCAATTTATGAAAACAATACAGTCGGCAGTACAGTAGCATATATCTGTGAGAAAGGATACAGCTTGGAAGGGGAACCTGCAGCAGAGTGCACAAGAGATGGAAGATGGAATACTCCCTTGCCTCTCTGTAAACGTGTGTGTTTCCTTTGTAATGAAAAAATGGTCTCAGTTTATAAGCATCAAAGGCTAGGCTGCACTTCGTTTAAACTGACAGTAAATGAGAGCAACTTCTGCATATCTTTGTGAAAATGTACTTCCATTT
This sequence comes from Neomorphus geoffroyi, assembly GCA_033558235.1. Lineage (NCBI taxonomy): Eukaryota > Metazoa > Chordata > Aves > Cuculiformes > Neomorphidae > Neomorphus > Neomorphus geoffroyi. The sequence continues at coordinate 14,708,093 of JAUMJM010000062.1, read as the reverse complement.
TCTTCTGGAGTGATGATGAGCAGAATCTGTCACTTGTAGTTTAAAACATCGGTTTGGCCTGCTTTGGGAGATTTGTAGGTGTGTATTACATTTTTACAGAGTAACAAAGGGAGCAGTTACTGAGACATGTTAAAGCATTACCTTTTCTGAGTGTGACAGTAAGAGAACATGCTGTGTTCTGTATAGCTCCCTTTAATTGGAGTCCATTGTAGTCAATCACTTGATATATGAGGGAGAATTTATGATCCAGATCTCATAATGTTACATGAAATTACAAATTGGACTTGTGTGCAGCATCCATTTTTATTTCTTTTCATATGATTTGGTTTTGAAGTTTGCAGAAACTATTCTAAAGTATTATCTTACTTCCTTCCATTCTTTTTTTCTCCATTCTCCTTTTCCCTCGCACCCTTTCTTTGAACAGCAAACCCTTGTCCTGTGCCTTTCATAATCCCTGAGAATGCCCTTCTGTCCGAGGTGGATTTTCATGTTGGTCAGAATGTATCCATCAGATGCAGGGAAGGCTACCACCTGAAAGGGCAGTCGGTAATCACCTGTAATGCTGATGAGACCTGGACTCCAGCAACAGCGAAGTGTGAAAGTAAGTACATGAGGTACAGTTCCACAGGGACTTGGTATTTTACAGAGGGCCGATGACCACCGCTGTATCACATGAGCATTACAGCACAGGCATGCCAGCAGAGCTCTTCACCTACATATGGGTATTCTAGAAGAAGAGAGTTTTTGTCACTTATTGCCATTTGGAGAGGTGAGTCACTCCAAGACATCCAGGCACTTAAAAGCATCCTAAGAAGCTCTACAGAAGACTTATTTCTTTTATTTCTATCAGAGTTATTTCTTTTAAAGGATCCAGAATACGTCTATGTGAGTTGGTGCACCAAGAACATTTATCCTATTGTCTGCTGGGCCCTATTGTAATTTTCTTCTCAATCCACCTTTCACAAGCACTGGAGCTGGGATTTGCTGGGTACCCTAAATATCCTAAGAATGATTCCTGTGAGATTATGGGTAATGACAGTTGTAGGGAGAGGTACTGCCTTTTGTTGCATTTTTGACACTGACAGAAGGCCTGGCATCCTTTTGCAGGCATGGCTGAAAGCTGTTTGGCTTCTTGCAAGCAATATTGTTTATTTCAGATGATGGCATCACCTCACTCTGCAAACCCAGTCTCATGTATATCCTGGCACCATCCAAAAGTTTCTAATCTATATGGTGGATATAACCAGTGTTGCATTACCTACAAGTGCTGTCCTTGGCCATCTTCCTGCTTTACTGGGTATACAAAAATGTTCTCCCTATGAGTGTCCACACCATGAAGAAGTCTTGCTTACTGATTTCCCATCAGAGGTGTCTCTCCAAGCACCTCCCAACTCCTTTGTGCAAAGTGAGGTATCCTGGCTTAGAAACTGTGTTGTGTAGGCTTTGCAGCTTACCAGCCTGTGGATGACTTCTTTTCTGTAGAGATCTCCTGCGGCCCCCCAGTTCACATAGAGAATGCTCTGATTCGTGGTAGCTTCTACCAGTACGGAGACATGGTCACCTATTCATGCTACAGTGGATACATGCTGGAAGGGCCCCTGCGGAGCATTTGCTTAGAAAATGGAACATGGACAACACCACCTACCTGCAAAGGTGAGTCTTTTTTATGAACAGAAGCATACCTTAACTTGCTGTAAGCACAAAAGTATCTTCCTAGCCGCAATAAAAAAGAAAGTGAATTTTTTTCTACTTTCAGTGCAGTCATGGTTTGACCCAAGACATTTAAAGTGCAGGATGTTGTTTTACTTCTAAATGAGAGGGCTTCCACAGTTTTTCTCTTTAGTCCTTGCTAATCTTACAGTTTCTTTTGCTGCAGTGTTGTATCCTCCACCTAAGATCCTCTCTCTTCACATTTTTTGTGAGAATGTGACAGAACTAGTCATCTTTCTGACATGCTGAGCTGTTTCAGATATGCACTGGCAGTCAGTTTTTCACTGCAGAGAACAAAACTAAGAGATCCAGTGGGTACTTAGTCTTTCACTGTGTTTAGAGCTTGGCAGCTCCTGAAAATTATGTTTTAGTAAAATGCTTAAGGATAGGTTGATACAGCTCACTAAATAATACACAGTAAGTGATGCAGAAAATAAATACCAGAATCTAGCTGTTCTGTGCTTGGCATACCAGCAGGAAAATATCCCTTTTCAATTTGTTCTGAAAAAAAAATTACGTTTAAATTACAGAATTAGCTCTTCCATAAAGAAAATTCAAATAAATAAAAAGGTTTGAGCAGAAAAGGAGGGAAAATAACACAGAACATAGAAGAGGTAATAAACTAAACAGGTAAAACCAGATAAAAATGTCTTCAAACACTAGCTTAAAATGAAGGATAAAGCATAGCAAAAGGTGTCCGGGATCACAGAGCTTTGATGAAAGAGACCTTGCTGCCTGCCATTTCCATATCAGTACTTGACTAGCTTTTTGCTGCCAGGTAGCTATAGAACAGTGAGTCAGCTGCACCTTGAAGTCTTATCTCAGATGGTGTAACAGCAGCCATCCTACAAACTGAGCCTTAGGTATTTTGTTTAGAAGTGTGAGTATTAAAAGCGAAAAACCTTGGAATGCATAAGTGGCCAGTCGTAAGCAGCCCCATTCCCTCAGCTCGAGAACTCCCATCAGAGAGGAAACCTTCCATGACGCTCATCTGAGAACATTAGAGAGCCATCATTGAAGTTGTCAGGTCTGCCACTCCTCCTGCAAGTCTCAGATCCCCGTGTCAGAAATAGAAGCAACAATACTTTCCACCTCCTCTCTCTAGGTCAGAAGCGCTTTGCAGATGGATTCTATACTGTGCTAAGCCTGACTCATCAGCGTCCCCGCACAGCTTTTTTGTATGAATTCTGACAGCAAAATATTATGAATGCTAAGACCTAGTGAAGCTGCACTCCCTACTCAGTGAAACTCAGTGCTCTGTTAACATTTTGTATCTGATAATTATAATTGCCTTGCCTAAATATCACAAGTCAGTAGATCATTTTGAAGAGACCAAGAGCCAAAGAAATGGGCTTGTAACTTCTGTAAGTTTCAGGAATAGAGAAACAGCTCTTGAAAAACAGGTTTCTTCTGGTTATGTGACCATGGCTTGCCATTGCCATGAAGAATCACCTGTTGAGTAGTGAAGTAAAGATTTACAGTAAAAACACCTGAATTACTTCATATGTCAAGAAGTATCCAAAAGTCCTGTTTGAAATTTACACTCCCAAAGCACCAGGCCCTTTCTGAAAAGTTCACAAGCGTCATTTTTTACTGAACTGTGGTGGCTACAGAATTCAGGGGATCCCTGCACAGTAGGTACGTAAGGTAGAAGTCATTAGCAAAATTATGTGAATATTATCTCCTCAGATTGCAGTTCTTCTGGTTCTTCAGCTACCCCTTTAATACCTCCAGCTTTACTTTTTGTTCTTATTTAATATTTATTAGTTACACAGAACCCTACTTTATGCCAAGGACTGCAGTTTTTTGCTAATAAGGGTTCTTGCCACTGGTTACTAGCGACCTGGAAGGGCTGATCTGCAAATCACTTTCACACATATGTCCTGTTTGCCATACCATGGAGTCCACTGTAACTGTTCAGAGGAGTAAGGATTAGGGGAAATTATTTCAAAAAACAAAATGAAGAGGTGGACAGATGATCACGGTGTAGTGCAGGAAAACAAAGCAGAAAAACTTGCCTCTTGGTGTATTAAGGAAGAGGCATAACAATTTCTACACCGCCTTTTTTTCACCTAAAAGGGGAAATAAAAAGAACCAAAGATGTTTCTGAGAGGACAGACCTGTGTTTTCATGACACATGTCAAAATAATCTTTCAAAATTGCTTTATAATTCATGTGAGGGATTTGCCTAACAAAAGGCCTACAGGACCCAAGCCTTTGTGGTCTACATCAGAAGGGACATGAAAGCAGTGTTTGTAGTGATTCATTGCCACATTTCTTGGTTTTGGCTCAGTGAGTTGATTATTAATGTGTCCTAAACCTGCTTGAAATGTTCAGCCCAGTTGAACAGGTTGGTTAATGTAAATATTATAATTAAAAAGCCGAATGGCTAGCTTCTTTGGGAGAGCTCTTACCACAGCTACACTTGTCTGAATTGCTGTTGGTTAGAGGTTGCAGGCCAGATTCTGATCTGAGTTTCAGGGGTGAGAAGTATTAGCCTGGATCTGCCTGTTGTAAGCTCCTGCAGGTCTCAAAAGGCTGCACAGATGCACACAGCTTGTCTGAGTCCCAATTTTTTCTCTCTGAAGTGTTCTACAGTATGTCTTATCTTGTTTGCCCTTTGCCCACATCTTGTTCACCATGAGCAGTCAATGTGGAGCTGCTGACCAAAATGCTTGTACCTCATCAGCAAACAAGAGCATTATGAGAGGGCAGCTAAGGCGTGGAGGAAATAGTTTATTTGCAACCATAGGAAAGCTTTTAGCAAAGCTGAGACAAATACCAGATTTTTTTTTCCCCTTCTTACCTGTGTTTGTCTTGCAGCAGTGTAATGCATTTGTGTCCTTTGGAGAGAACTCCCATGTGTGGCTTTACAAGGTGATGTCAAAGACTAAGACTGATACTGTGGACATGAGATCTTCTACCACTAACCGAAGTCACAGTTAGTGGTCCTTGCTCTCTCCTCAGCACATTAGGACCACATTTGCCCTGCTTGATTTTACAGTAGCAAAAAAAGAGAATGAGATCCTCACTTCACTTCCCGCCCCAAGCCCTTCTCTAATCTTATCTGTTGAGTAAAGAACAATCCCGACAGCTACAGACATAGAGTCTCTGCCAAAATTGGTGTGTAGCAAGTGCACACCTAGCAATGATACTGCCTTACTCATTCAGTTTTGCAACCGGGGGCTGGGCAGAAACCCAGGAAAACCCTATCTCTGCCTGAGATCCTGAATTGCTGAGCAGGATGGAGTTGCCAGCCAAAGCAATCTCTGGAACTCACGAAATATCCATGTCTTCTTCATTTACAGAGAGAAAATATGTTTCAGAGACCCATTTTTTTGTGGGCTTTGAATTTAGTGTGGTGGATAATTTATACACAAACCTTTTGCCTCCCATCCCATTACACATTCATGAAATATTGTATAAGTTGGATCACACAAAGCTTTAAATGGTTTTTGATTCAACTTCCATAATTTTTCATTGTATAAAGGAAGTCTGGTTAGTGCACTATTCTGCTTTAGTCAGAGCCAAGAGACAAGCTGTCTGCGTAGTCATGGATATCTTTGCAACAAAAATTGTTCAAATTACCTGTTAAATTATTGCAACTTCTATCAGCCTGCCAGGTCCTAAGGCCTCTTCCTGTTTTCATTACCAGCTGACGTTTGATGGGAAGGTTCTTGAGGCTGAAAAATAAAATGGCAAAAGCTTTGGCCTCATTTCACGAGACGCAAAGCTGCAGCTTGCAACCTAGCATGACTTACCTGCAAGAGTGATTCAAGTTTGGCTCTATCAGGGGAAGATTTGCATTCTTTCCAGTGTGGAGCTCAGAGCTGAACAGTGTTTCAATGTGCTAAACCATTGTTTGTATTTATTACTAACATCAAACAAGATCTGAAACAGTTTCAAAGCCTAAACTGATATTTTGCTCACTTAGTAACTAATTAAAGATAGATTGCAATTAACAATTTAGATCATTTCCTGAGGTTGCTCTGTGTTTGTAACTACCACTACTTACAAGTTAGTCCAATTACTTATTTGTTCTGTAGTATCATCTCAAAGCCATGATTTTTGATATTCTGTATATAGTCTGTACACCAGCCTGACAAGGATTGTACTTCCTCCAGTGATCTTTAGGTCTAACTTGTTTGTGTTCAGCTTTCCACCTGATTTTGTAAAGTAGTCGTGGTTTCCCTAGATGTATTAGCCAAGATACAGTGCAAGGTCATAGAAACGATGGTGAGCTCCAAAGCCTGTCCAGACCAGGCAACATACTGCCTAGCATTATGGAGTCCACTAAAAATTCCTCAATTTTATGGTTATGATCAGGGGCTTATTAACAGGTACACGAGCCAAGGAGCACCAGTCAGCATGAATGCTAAGTGAGATTTATAATCACACTTTGGTTCCACAGGTAAACACTTCACCATGCCACTGCTGCACCCTTGTTGGTCACTCATTATGTTGGATGGTAGTGCAATAAAAATTGCTTGTTATTCCACAGTGTTTAATCTTACTCTCCACAAACACTGTATTATGCTAGTCGGCGTTATCGTGAGGTTTCATGGCAAGGTTAGAAGAAAGCTTGGTTTTATATTAGAGTTAATGTGGAAGAGGGGGGAGGAGGGTAATAGTTTTTGTTTGAGGTGGGGGGTTTTGTTTTGTTTTTAAAAAATGAGTGGTGATATTAGTGGGGATTACAGATAAAGCATAGCATCAGCCTTGAAAGGTTGTCCAGATAATTCACCCAACTATGGTAAAAACTTCCAAGTTTTCATTCTTACGATAGACAGTTTCTGATTGTCTTAACAGTTTCCTCACTGTTGTTCACAGTACCTAGTCAGACAATCAGTGCCAGAAAACAATGTAGCCCTTGAAATCAAAGTCAGGTTAATGTTTCTGAACTTCGTTACATTTGTTTGTTCTACTCTAAACTTTACAACTGCAAAAAATCTGTGCAGGATGCTAAATTAATAAGTTTCTAATTAACCATGTTGAGTTTGTCATGAAATTGTATTGTTTTCAGCTGTCTGTCGGTTCCCGTGTCAGAATGGTGGCATCTGTGAGAGGCCAAATGCCTGTTCTTGTCCGGATGGCTGGATGGGTCGCCTCTGTGAAGAGCGTATGTATATCAACCCTAAGTGTAATTTTAAAGATATTGTAGGTAAGGCAGTGAATTTACTGCAGTGAACCGAGTGGAAAATTAAAAGCATAAAAGCCAAAACCTTAAAAAACATCACTTTATTCTGTTTGATGAATTATATAGAATAGAAAGGACTAAATGATTGCTCATTTTTGGAAAATTGACTGTCCCCTCACATCTCCAAGCCAAAACAAGCACTTTTTTAATTGATTCGATTTTGTTTGTAGGTGCTCTTTCACTATGGTTGAAGAACAGACAGCTTCAGTTCTTCAGAGTCTTGTTTCTAATAGCAATACATGATAGTTTGGGGGAAAGAAGGGTGGTTAGGACAGAAGAGATGTGAGTGTACTGCTGGTGGCTTGCATTTGTTTCCTGGCTTCCGTTTTTATCACTCTGTGATTATGGACCTGATCAATTCACGTTCAAATAATACAACTGTGTTACCTTTTCAGTGCTGTCCTTCCTGACCTGTGTACCTGTACCCCACAGATCCTGGGTTGACTTCCTGGCCTGGCTCTTGGAATAGTTAGAGAGCTGAATCGGTTCTAGTTGAAAACTAACTCTGAAAGCCAACTCTGACTCCTGAGTCTGTAAAGAGATTCCCTGGGTTGCTAGAGAGTGCTACTTCGTGCCGTGTTTCCCATTTTCTTTGTGGTGATCTTAGCACAAGGAACTTGTGAGGGCTAAGCCTTTCATGATGGCATAGCTGCTACACAAGAAGCCTTATAGTTTGGCACAGGTACACATAGTTTGGCACAGGTCTATGTGGATAGATAGAGTAGGAAAGTATCCCTACTATATTTAGTACTCAGTGTGGCCCTGACATAAAGCTTTAGAACACCTGCAGGTGAGATGGTATCACTGGCCCTAGCTCTGAGTATACATGGAGATCTACAAAAAGATGTGGCACCTCCTCCTGTAGTTCATGGAGAGAAATGTGGTTCAAGCATTGTCCTAGGTAGATGTATCACATATTCAAATTACGCTCTCAATCTACCTCGGGGCTTTCAAATGTTCTCTGTGGCAGTGTCAGTTCCACATGGCACAGATCAGCTGTCAGTACAGAATGAGAAGAGGTTCAGCAAGTTTTGTCCTTCTGCATTTAATGAAACTCCAGCTATGTGGTGCATACAAACAGCCCCTTTTTTGCTGTCCCTATTTCTGTCAATACCACCATAGCCAGATACGCAAACTCAGCCCTGTTGTGTTTCACAGTTTCAGCAGAAGAGGACTGAGCCCTTTGTCTGGCAGAATTGTATTTGAAATGCCAGGACTGATTTCCTTCCCTTAGCATTAGTAATGATATTGAATGCATTCTTCAGGACCAGAGGACAAATTTTATGCCCGCAGTCATTTTCGTCTGTCATCCCAATTCAGATCCTGTTTTCCTGTATGAGGAAAATGAGCAGGCAGCTGACTAACCCGATCACACTTCATGCGGATACAGGCACTAGTGCTCTTTCCCCCTTGCCCCCTTTGGCATAGGTAGTGAGGAGAGGGGGAGAGGTTTCCCACAACTGGCTAGTGGCACCTCAGTTTTGCAGCGCTACTTGTCAGGCAAGGTTCAGTTGTGGTGAGCAGAAAAAACAGGTTTAGTCTTTGGAGTTTGAGGGCCTGTTCTGAAAGCCAAAGGGACTTTTGAGTGCCAGCATTGAGTACTGACCCGTCAGGATCAGACCACAGGTGAGACCACAGAGCTCTAGCAGAGTTCAGTCACCTTGTAGTTCATGTAGTTCACAGATAACAAGACAGATTCATCTTCCTGAGAGAGGCCTGACCACTCCAAAAAACATGCACAGCACTCTTAGTTTAATAATACAGACAATTAATTCTTGGCAATATGGGTTAGTCCTGTGAGGTCCATGGAAGTTCACTGTTCTTACCCAGGCTGCTCAGGTTGACATCTGTTGTGCAGCAGCAGATTTGAGAATCTCTTTGTCACTACTCTGCAGCCCCCATCCAACTTCGCAGTGTAAAACTCCACTAGAAGTGCCACTCAGGGGCCTAAATGTGAGACCCAGTTCAACTCTTGCTCTTCCGAAGAGCACGTTCGCACAAGTTCTTCATTCAGTTAGGGTAGTGAGGAAGGCAGTTTGGTAAAGGTGCGTGGGGTGTGTGCAGTGCACACCTTGGACAGTCCTGCAGATCCGTTCATTGGAGCAGTGTAGCTTGATTGGTGCTCAGTCCAGAGGCCATCGGCAAGCTTGTATCTGCTTTGTTTCTTCCCCAAAGCTTCCAGCCACAGGCAACCTGTTGCACCCAATATGTTCTGTAGCAAAGCTGTCTTGCCCTCTAGCCTTGTGCTATAACTTGTCTCAGCATGCTTTCACTGCCCCAGACCATGTGCTTTTCTATGGGCAGAGCATAGGTCGCTGGGTTTGGATGTTGCATTGTGGGACCCTAAGGGAATCCACAAACAACCCATTTTTTTGCAATTAAAGCATAAACTGATTTTGTTAGCCACTGTCACAGAAGTGATCAACCTTGTGAGAAACAAGCAAACAGCCCTGCTTGTTTCCAGTGGACACAGAGCCTACAGGCTCCTCATGGACTCCAGCAATTGCTGCAGTCTGTCCATTTGTCATCGTTCCTTCTTGTTTCTGACCGCCGTGCCAGTCAGATTTGCTGCGTGTGCCTTGTGGGTAGATTCCGTTCAGCTCTCCGGGTACCGTATGGAAATACTTGGAGGAGTTGTAGAGTTTCTAATTAAGTTCTTTTCTTGCACACTTTGGTCTTTGCTTTCATGGAGATAATTCTTCTCACTGGCTCTCTTCTACCCTTAGCGATATGCATTCTGCCGTGTCTCAATGGAGGTCGCTGTGTGGCCCCTTACCAGTGTGACTGCCCCCCTGGATGGACTGGATCACGCTGCCATATGGGTAAAACTCCTTTCACCTGCTTTTTCCTTTTCTTACTTTTAGTGACTCTGCTATCAATACCTAGCATAGTTCGCTAAGAACGATGTAGAACTAAGCTTCTCATAGGAAAACCCATGCCTGTAATAATATTCCTGGAGAATTTGCTGTCCCTAGCCTCAAAGTGCTTTCAGAGTAGTCCCTGATGAGTTGAAAATAAGAAGAAAAGTTTGCTCCCAAAATGGACAGACAGCATTCACAAGATTGCTCTCTGCAAAAAGCAGTGTAGGGGGCCAAGCATTTCCAAAGAGAAAAATGCAACTAGAATGTCTATTCTAAGAAGTGTGAGAATTCCATTTTCAGCTTCCGCACATGTGGTTCACCATTAAACTCACAAACAAGTTGCAGGTACTACAGAAGTTTTTGATCACAGAACTGTCTGGTTTGAGGGGTTCGCACTTACTGCCCAAATGCTGAGCAAGGCAAGTGGCATCCTTGCTTAAGGATGGTTGAGTGTAGTGCGTACATGGTACATCCATGAGGTATCGTAACATGGTATGTGATACCTTACGTTAGGTATGATTTAAGTGCTCTGAACAAATTTAATGTATGCTGCATTTTACTAGATCTCTTGCTTGCACCTTAACCAAGGCCAAAGGGCATGTAGCACACCAAAACAGTGAGTGGTAGTGAGAGGAGTGATTCTGGGCTCCAGACCTGTGTCTTGGTAAGTCAGCTCATGGCAGATGAAGCTGATTTGCAACCAGGGGTAATATTGAACACAAGTTTGAGATATATGGTTCCACATCAAGACTAAATAAATATCAGACTTTGAAACACTTGTCCTATGGAAATAGCCAATAAAACTCGATAGCAAATGAATGACCATCAAAATGCCTTTCAGTCATCATTAAATCTCGATCACCAATAAATGGTAACTATTTTCTTAAATTATTTTAGAGTTTGATCACTTTATTTTATTTCCTAGTGCACCTTAACTGATGGTAAATGAGCCTTAACACAAAAGCCTGGGTTTGCCTTCCTGCAACGCTTTGGTGTGACTGATGGGATGAACTGGAGGAGGCAATTTGTGCTTTTATTAGTGTTCATATTATTTATTCAAATTATAAGAATAGTGAGTCTGGGGGATAAGCTGTGTAATACACTGCAAATCCAGCCTTTCTTCAGCAATTTGAAATCCCAGAGTGAACACTTTAACTCAAAATTAGTGTGTTTTGAAGTGACACTTGCCTAGCAAATAATGCATCATTTCCTCTCATATTTCACAAACTTTGCAACTATAACAGCATAGGTGGTTGAGGAGGATAGATGGTGCTTTCATTTTTAGACCAACAATTCAAATCTTTTCAGGCTGACTTGCTTTTCAGTAGCTGAAGAAAAAATTCTAGTGGGGAACTGCATTTGTGCCAGAGCCTATTAATAAAAAACTCATAACCACTGCTTAATAAGTTGTAAACTGCTTCTCATTTTACTTGCTGGTCATGACCTTATGCCATGACAGAGCAAATCAAAATGATAAATATTTGGATTAACTGTTGGTCTCATAGAAATAATTGCATATATAAAGTGAGAGCTAAAGATGTTTCATTCATATGCTTCATTCCAGAATCAGAAGTCATTTTCAACATGACAAACTTGGCACACTTAATTGCACAGGGATAGTCCATTTCTGTAATCCACTGACATTGTTTGTTCGTGTTTTGGCCCAGAGGAGTCAGAGTAGTATATTTCCATCTCCTTTTGCATTCCTGTGATTACTCATTTCCATTTCCTTTAATCCCCTTTTAATTAGTGTTTCCACTGAAGCAAAGCACTTGTAGAAATATTATCCAGCATTTGTCTTTGCTGGTGTCTTTGGGTCTGTGCTTTAGATATGGCATTATCTGCTTAAAAGACATTGCATCTCACAGCTCTCTTGCAATATAAATGTCTGCATTTGAAGGACCTTATTATGTGAGTCTTTGAATCTGTCCTGTAAATTGTACAGTGCTTTGTGTTCTGGTCTCAAAATTGAGAGGAAGATTTGAAGCTTTGACTTTTGTTTGGTTAGTTGATACACTTGGGTTAGGCTGTCACACAAAAGGAGGTGCAGCCACTTCACAGCTGACCCAGCACATCCCTGTCAGGCGGTGTAGTGGTAGTTCTCCAGTTCACATGCCCTGTACCAACTGTCACACCTCTTATGGCTATCCAGTGTCCTTCAGGAACTTGCTGTTATTCTCTGTTGCCTCTCCTTGTCGCCATACAGGTACCTTTGGGTGAAGTCCTTGCCTGCTGTTGATCTGTAAATGGCTTTCTGACCTTTGACTTCCTCTGTTTATGCTACCTCTTTCTATATTATTTTACCACATCTAGTGTGTGTGTGTCCTGGCTACTATTTAACTATTACAATCCTTTCAAAAAAAATATGCACATTGATCTTCTGACTCTTCTCATGGTTCCTTTTCCTGCTTCCACTTACATTGGTTTTTTTACCTCAACTTGGCGCAAAAAAACAGATATTTTTTAGACAATGTAAAATAATACACTGGGTGTTTCATGCAGCTCATACACTGCAGCAGACAGCAAAAGCAGTAGGGAGAGTCAAATCACATTCAGCAGAGATGTGCTTCTAAGGCTGACCTTTACAGAGCAAACCATCTTTTACAGTAGACTCACAGCTAATGCTGTATTGTAGTTTCGAGAGTAGTCCATTCTTAACAGAATAAAGCAGGCTGGATTTTCAGTGCCCTGATCCTTAATCAGCTTGTTGTGGGTGTGCTCATTAATGCACCTCTGTGTGTGTGTATTTGTATGCAGCTGTTTGCCAGTTGCCTTGCTTAAATGGTGGGAAGTGCATACGACCAAATCGGTGCTATTGTCCCTCATCATGGACTGGACATGACTGCTCTAGGTAAGTGTTGCTAAGCACTATCCCATGGCTAGGCTGAATCTTACTCTACTGAACTCTTAAATCTGAAGAATATGTGCAATTAATTTTGCACATTTTGAGCTTCTCTAGATCTGTAAGTCAGTAATCATTGGACACCTCATGATTTACGGGCAATCTGAAAAGACCTTAGGGAGTACTGTGCAAAATGATTGTCAGACTTCTGAGATACTCAGGAAAAGGTACATTTACATGTTGGTGGGCAGGCAAATCTGCAAGGTTTAGACTTACTTTTAATGGTTTAAATGGAAATGTCTTTTGTGATGTAATGCAGAAAGGTCGGTCTTCAGTAAATCCGAGTGGCCTGCTGTATACAAGTGTTCACTTTGAACTATATGTATCTCAGCTGGGTCCATGTTCAAGACTGAAGTCATGCGTTATTTATTATTATAAATAATAGCTTTCTTACACCTCGTGTTGAGTGGTGTAATCATTTAGACAGTACAACACAGTGGCTCTGAATCAAGTCCCAGTTCAAATCACCTGGCATTGCAGTCCCTGTATCAAGAAACCCAAAGACTGGGTTACATCTCGTTCATGCGTGCTTGTTGTGTGTTTTGGTTTGCTGATTCACGTCTGCTGGGGCCAGTAGTGGACTAGGTTTTCAAATCAGTGAGCCCTTGCCATGCAAGGCAGCAATTACAAGTCTTAATTGTAACTTTGTTTTTTAAAGCTAACGTGAAGTTTGAGAGTTTGGCTTTGAGGGTAGTCTGTTCAGGATTCAGTTGTTCTTTGGAAAGCTGTTTTATTTCATGCTGCCATTAAAAGCCATTTGCAACCCCAAAGAGGGAAAGCAGGTGAAATGGTATTGATGTTGTTGTGGTCAGGAAGCAGCTATCACAGTATCACTGTATCGTAAGGTTGGAAAAGACCTTTGAGATCATCGAGTCCAACCTATGACCCAAGACCTACACCTACTCCTACTAGATATAATAAAAAAACATGTGGCATGTGTCCTCTTGTTCCCTGCATGGAATATTAATGAAGGCCATTAAACACATACTAGCGAAAGTATTTGTACCTCAACTCACACAGGCTCCTACTGAACATTGATCATTATCCTGGAAAGCAAAATAAATAACAGCTGAATATTAATATTTTTCTCCAGCATAAAGACAAAGCCTATCATATTGTACATTTCTTTTGTTCTACTTTCTGGACAGCTGGTGACAGACATTCCTGTCTATCTTCTGATACGTTTATCTGAAATGTGAATCTTTCTTGTTTGAGAAGTTATCATGCATTGTCCAAAATTAATAGTTTTCATTTCTCAGCTGTGATTATATATGCCTAAGTGAAGCAACTTAAACGTACTGCTAACGAAAAATATCCAGCTGCACATCTAAAGTCTAGTAGTATTTCCTTTTAGGATTTGAAGCAGAGAAGCCCAATTCCAGTGGATTTAGCAGCCTGAAATTATGGAATTTATCTCTAAGGCAAAGTAAAGTTTCAGACTGTTACCAAACTGTACTCTTTTTTGTTGTTGTTGTTCATATCTGCAGCTTTGTGAAGTCTAAAAGAAGGGGATCATTAGCCCTGCAGGCTTGTGGTCTAGCAACTCATCCCTTCAAGAGATGTTTGAGAGGGAGTTTTCCACACAGAACTGGGAGGGGGCAGTTATGGGAGAGGAAGAAGCAGAAATAAGCACTGGGGTCTGTTTCATATTTTGTTAAGCTTTGGCCTCAGACACTGGTGGCTCTTAACAGGGTGCAATGCAGTGCTGAGCACTCAAAATCAACACAGGCAGAACAGGCATGGTAGCAAAGATTCCCTGTTGCAGGTTAAATAGGTGTGATTTGTAAGGGGAGGTTAAAAGGGCCAAAACGTTTTGTCAGCATCCAGGACAAGATTAGCTCCAAACCGCTCTGTAGTGAGTCATGACTTACATTAAATGTCAGTTATCTCTATTACCCGTGCCCACAGTCTTACCTCCCAATATGCCATCTTGAGTTGTGGCACTCTAATCCCTGATACATTTTCAGAGACCATCCTTTTGTGCCACGCTGTTCATCTTGTTGAGCGTGTTCCGTACAGCACTGATTTGTTTTGTTTTGTTTTGTTTTGTAACACAGGAAACGGAAGGCTGGATTCTCTCCCTTTTAACATCAGAGCAGCAGTTCTACATTCAGATATCTTTCTTCAGCCTAGGCACCAGGTTTTGGAATCTAATACATTGTAAATCAAATACATTGTTTCCCCACCCCACCCCCCAGCTACTTTGTTTTGTATTTTATTTTGTGATACATTTGTACTATATCTTTCCATTTTTAAAGAAATCTTCTGTATTTTTCATTTACAAAAGTATTATCAAATATATGCTGCTACACATGTACACATAAAAATGTAAAGATTCCTACTGTCCACTGAGGAAGTGGTTGTGTACAGTGAAGTCCCTCCCATTTCTGACATCCCATAAGCTGATTAAACCATACTATACTGCCAACTGTGATTAAACACAATGTGGCAATTTTTATGATCTGCCAGAGCATACTGCTGTCCAGCAACTCAACAGTAAAGAATAGTTACGTAAGGCTAAGTGAGCCGCTAAACTTTGTGTTGGGCCTGTTTCTGAACTCATACTGATTTATATTAGAAGTACATGTGATAAAGTCCATATTGTAACCACAGCTTCTGGTAGGCATAAGAAGAAGATGCTGTAATATATATTATATGACATTAACATCATTGGAGAATGACTTAATGGAAAGCATCAGGATGAATTCTACCTGAGATTTATTAGTAAAATAGTCAAAAATGTAAAAGAGATGAGAGAATGCCATGTCATTCAGAGAAAGATGGAGCAACTCTAGCCAACAAGGACCCTTGAGGGTTTTTTGGCTTATGGACAATTAGGTATAGCTCTAAAGTTGGATAATTCAGGATCCACTAGTAGGAAGCAGGTGGACCACTGAAGCCTATGCTTCTCACTTGCATAGAAGTCACTACCTGCTTGTAACGGACATCCCATTCTTGTGTAAATTATGGAATACATGTCTAGCAGCTGTCTGCCAGGCAAGTGATCTTGATACGCGGTGTTTGAGTCCGAAAGTTTTACTGTCCCAAAGAGAGAGAGAAGGCGCCACTTATGTTTACGGGTGAAACTCAGCTATTTCCTCACAGAAAGGCTGTATTTATGTTACGAGAACTGGAAAAGGCCTCTCTTGAGTACACACACGGGCAGAAGTGCTCAGCTGAGTGAGAAATATTGAGGGCACACATGCTGTTAGATTTCTTTCTCCTGCTTTTGATCCCGTTGCATCTGAGGATAACACATAGCTGAGTAACATCATTAAGTCATGCTCTAATGAATTGAGATGCTTAGATTTACCTATGGTGGTGGAATTACAAGATGGAAGTCACATGCATTTTTTTAGGTTGACTATTCGGTGATTTTCTCCAGTTAGCAAAAGTCTCATCTATGAAAAAAGATGTTACAGTCATTGATCAGAAAGGCCCATTTTTCCCAGTAATAACAGAAAAGCATGACTTGCAGTGAGCACTGGGAAAGAAGGAGGAGAAATAAATTTTGCCTTCTGTAGCATTCCTGCTTAGTTACCCTCTGGATTAAGAGTGTGCACACTCTGCCCCACCCTTCCCCTTTTATGGGTTTACTTTCCTTTTATGAATGCATGAACTTGGACACAGAAAACTGATATGACACCAAAATGAGCTCACAGTTACAGTAATAGGGCACTAGTAAATACGGACACATAGCTGATGGCTGTTAGCCAGAATGGGGATGAAAAAAGAAGCAAAGTTGTGAGCCAGTAAAAGCTTTCTGTCAATCAAAAGAAAAACAAATAAGTAAGGAATAGGAGTCATTAGGGGATCAGATTAATGTGAATGTAGATTCCTTCCCAGTGGGAGCTTCAACCAGCTGAAGAGTTGTTGTTTCAGCTCCTGCAACCTTCTTTTTCTAAGTGGACTCTGCTAGCACGTAGCAACAAACTTCTGTCTCCCAGCTCTACAGCCATCGATGTTTACAGCTCTGACTGAAGTTAGTGTTCAGTAAATAATGTCCTCATTTCAACCCATAATCACCACCATTTGTAGGCATTTTGTTCCTTGACCTCCTTGCTGCCTTAACAGCATATGAATGGAAGCTGCAGTGAGCAGCACAGGACTTCTCAAGGGAAAAAGTGCATGGGTGCGATCTTTATTTGTATGTCAGTCATGTTTTGGTCCCTTTTCCATTGTAGTTCTCTGGTGTGTGCCCTGACTCTGCCCTGGTGATCTCCAGAGCAGAACAGCAGTGGTGAGGACAATGCTTAGAGCTGGCAGGACATTGCTGGAGACTTTAGGGCTGCGGGATGGCTTTTAGCACTCCAGCTTCACGCTAGTGACTGGTACATGGAGTCCTGGGATCAACCCAGTCAACACATTTTGTGAGGAGATGTGGTGGTAGGGCAGAGTAGCTGAAACTAGAGGCTGTTATATTAGTGCTGTTGATGATGTTTTGATACTTGCTGGAACATTTTCCCCTCCCTACCCAGTACTGTATTGTCATTTATGTCACTGCTTGTTGTGTTTTAAACGACTTCTGTGTGATGCACTTTACACTGTAAATAAAGTTGCACCCTGTTTAGTACCCATATAGAGGCAACATTGCACTCTTTTCTTAATGCCTCGCAACAAAAATATCCATCAGTCCTTTAGGACCTACTGGCAAAGCCTGAGTTGTAGGGAAATGGAGCTCCACTCAAGGGAAAAGACAAAGTAATTGCCAGTATTGTTAAAAGGGGGTGTTGGATCAGTGTAGGTTTGATCTGTGGATAAATACCCCTGATTTTTCCAATCCTTTCTGCTGCTAGAGCGTATTTTAAAATCTGTAAGGGCCAAAATTATTACTAGCATAAACAGATGCAATAAAACCTGCTTCACTCACTACTTACACCAGATGGAGATAGGACTTGTTTTATTCTACACCAATATTGGGGTTTTTTAAACCTTTGGAGACACCCATGTTCAAAGACAGTTGAGGCAAAAAATGCCCTACAGCAGAAAGAAAATGTTGTAACTCATATACGACATGGCAGTCAAAAGATTTAGGATGTGGGGTTTTTGAAGGTATTGGTAGTAAGCCTTTCAATGTTTTGATACATGGGCATAAGTGGAGCCTTTGAAGTGGGAAAGGTGGACAGGGTTTAAAAGCCTCCCCATAAGGGGCCAAAAAGTGGTGTAAGATTACAGACAGTGATGCTGTTGAAGCCCTGAAATTTGATGTGTATCTGATAGAAAAGACACATATTTACATCTCAAATTTACAATTCTCCAAATGCTAGTAATAATCCTGAGTGGCAACAGCTGGACTGCTTTTGCATGCAGACTCAGGTCTTGTGCATGCTGTATAAATAAGGTAACACTTTGTATTTCAAAGGAAGTGTGGTAAGAGTGTTGCTCTTTACCTGGCCCTGTCTTCTTTGCCATGAAAACTGAACAAGCTAAAACGCTGAAGGGAGTCTGCTGACACCTATATCTCTCAGCTTGTGGAAGTACAGTGGGAATGGTACGCCTTTCTGCTCTGATCTTGGAGGGACACTGGGAAGGGTTAGCAAATGCCAGTGGCTGTTATCCTGAGGAGGTACCTTTTTACCTAGAGGACAGCTTGAGCAGTGATCTCTTCTGCATCTCAGCACAGGAGCACTTTGTTCATCTCAGACTTGCCTTAGAGCAGTTTGGATCCTCGCTGCGGAAAGGATCCCTGCTGCTTTTACCGCACTGCAGATGGTTTCCTGGGAGCATAATACCCTGACCACTGATTTCCAACAGTGAGACAAGCATTGCACCACCCAGAGGCAGGCCAGGTGGAATTCCCAACACCATTATTGATCTCTTTCTCTAAGGTCATTTCCAGTCAGGCATATGAAGCAGAGCACTTCACATATCCAACCCATTTACGAGTTCCTCTCCGAGGACCAAGGCTGCATTTCCATTACCCCTGCTTTCTATACTGACGTGTTGGTAGTGTCTGCCTGCCAGGCTCTGCCTTCTTGCCTCTCCCAGCTGAGCCTAAAGCATTGTAAAAGCTGATGCTCTTCATAGTCTGATTGATGTGATTCTTTGATGCCCGCTGGTCCATCCTGTCAGACATGGCTCATATGGATGGACAAGTGTGACCACCTTGCACTACAAGAAGCACCATCTATGGCCTAGTGGGTAGGAGACATAGTTTCTCCCAGCCAGTCACAGGCTGTGTCACCAGAAGAAGGTCACTTAAGGTCTTCCCATTTTACAAGCCAGATAAGCTCTTCCTTCTACACAATTGTGCTGCAGATGGAAGCAGACACATGAGATTTAAGCATGATTATCATCACTATTAATGGTAGCACTGTTGTCCAAAAAGTCAGATCCTTTACCGTGTGTGCAATAAACCAATAACTACATCATGGAGAGAAACACTGTTTTATTCAGGTTTGCACAAATCCTGGGTGCTTGCAGGTTTTCCTCAAATCAAGCATGCACCAAAGGATTTATTGCCTTCATTTATACACAGAGTTGCACAAAGCCATATATTATTCGTCATGCATGTAATCACATAGTTACATGTAATTTTAATAAATGCTAAGTTATTCCTTGCACCTTCTGCACATGCTCCAAGGAGATCTTTAGGGGTGTCCAGTAGTCACTCTAAAAATTACCTGCCAAGTTCACCTCCCAGTCTCCTCCCAGTTATTGGCTCAGTATGTCCAAACTGCTGGCTTGGAACTTTATAATTTACTGAAGTTCCCAGTCCCCATTGAAAAGTCATGTTAATAAATTGCACCATTATTTCCCAAAGCCTAGTCTGTCTTATCTGTAGAAAAACCATGCAGCTAAACAAACTTTAGTCCCATGCCACAAAAATTACTAAAGATAATCATTAACTGGGACCCATCTTGTGTAAGTCTCCTGCCTGTCTGATGATCCTTGGGTATTTTGAAAATACTAAAAAATATAATAGGCTTTTACCAATGACCCTTCTGTGGATATTATCCATACAACTCATTGCTAGCCCAGTGGACCAGCACAAAGCTTTATCTTTCCAGTCTGGTCTCTTTGCTGAATCTCCTTCCTTCAGATTGTGGTTTGCAAGAAACAGCTGCTAAGCAGGTCATCCTGGAAACTCCAGGTCCCCTCTGTCCCCAGAAACTCTGAGGCTATAGCAACGTCAGCCAGCCCAAACCAGCACCACTTCTGATTGCACCCAGAGCCTGCCTACATGGACAGGCAAGAAAAGGAGGCTGCTGGGGAGGAACAACTTGGTGCTGTGGTTCTCCTGGCCAGCACCATCTAGCAAGGCCAGGAGCAAGATGAGGACTGATCCTGCACCTCCATCCAGCACTCTTCTCTCCTTGATGACAATTTTGGCTGTGGGTTATCCCAGCAGCCTCAAGAAATCAATCTGTCCTTACATAACCTGGCGGCAAAGAACAATCACCGCGGCTGCCACTCCCTGCTCATCCACGCCCTGCAACAAATACAGGGCTTTCCCTGTCAGCTCTTAGTCATGCCTTCCCCTCCTTTCCCCTCCTAGCTGCTTCCTTAACACAGTCCATTTATTTTGTTTTGTTTTCAGTATCCTGCCTGTAGAATTTCCTTCACTGTTGAAAGAGGAGCATTGTGAGTTCTGCAGCTAACTCAAAAGTGACCGGGGTTCATTCGACAAGAAACCAGCAGCCTCCTTGGCTGGGGTGGGGGAGGGAGGGGGAAGGTACAGTGGGAAGGGCGATTAAGCTGTGTAATTGCTGGTGCTGGCAAGCCTGGCAGCCTCAGCAACACCAGCAGCAGCCGTGCAGGACTGAGCACTCCTCCAGCTGCTGCTGCTTCCTCCAGCTGCTGCTGCTTTGCCTTGCTGTCCCTTTCTCCTGTACTCCTTGGCCATTCTGCTTCTCATTTTACAGATAGAGGCTATGCCTTCGACAGCCTGGGACAGAGACTGGCCCTGGTGCTTGCCAGGTTGCCGTCTAAAGTGTGGAACAGAGGCTTATCCAGATTGGTTTGCAGCGTGTGGGGAGAAGATGCTGCTCCCTTCTCCCCCTGTTCCGCAAAGCCTGGGTTCCCCTTTTTCCCTAACACCTGCTCCAGTGGTGTGGCTCACGCAGGATTTGTGCATCTGTGCTTGTACCGCTGAGCACGGGGCTGCTGCTTGACAGATAGGGGTCACGAACAGGGTACTCCACTGGTGCAAGTGGGCACAGGCATCCAGATGTGCAGAGACCCTGTCTGCCTCATGCATGCACCATAGAGAGGATCCAAATACTGCTCAGTGCCAAGGGAATTAAAAAGGGAATTACTGCTTTTGGCTGTCTCTGTAGAGTAGTAATGCCAACTGGGAGCCTCCAAGCCACAGAGAGTACCAAACATGGCTGCACATCCATCTCCAGATGACCCAGGGAGGCAGCCAATTCACCAGGCAAAAGGCAGGTTCATAGCACCCTCTACAAAGCACAAAACCTCACAGCAGGACCTTGTCCTTCCTCTGCCACTGCCTGCCCACCACGGGAGAAGAGGGTGCAGCAGGGCAAAAATGCCTGCAGTCTTCATTGATGGTGATGAACAGGAGCAGCCTGTTGGTGGGAGGTTTTTGGCATGGGGAAAGCCCTGGGCACGTGTCCAGACCCATCTCACCCAGCATGGGGCATCTGGGGAATTCTGGTAAGGACAGCACCCTACAAATGCCCTTTTTTCATGCTAAGGGAAAAAAAAAAAAAAGAAAGATAGCAAAACAGGAGGCTGTGTGTTATTGAAATAATGGAAATCGCAATAAAGCCACAGTTCAGAAAGCACTGAAGTATATGACCATGTCATACAACCATTACTGCACCTACTGTACTTAACTGCACCTATGCAGTTAAAAACAAGCTTAAATGTTTTTCTGGGCTGCAGCCTTAGTCATTATGGATTATAATAAATATGAAAAACAGTGCCTGCCCTGCAGACACTGATGAGATGGCTGCTAAGTACCTGGCACTTGATATTTCCTATCACCTGCATGTAGAAGGTTGCTAAAAGATGTGTTTGCCCAGTCAGGTATTGCTATGCCAGATGTCTGGTTTGATTTTATTACATAGCTTGGTTAATGATCTGGGGTAAAAACCAAACAGCTCATTGATTAATTCTACTGCTAATAAGCAGGGAGGTGCTGTAATTACCTGTGGAAATAAATTACATAAAGGAAGAATAATTATATTTAGCGGAAATGAAGTGAAATTAAAGTTAGAAATGATAAATCAATGCTTCCTGAGCAAAACAGTGAAAATAAATGTGCCTCTGGGGAGGGGAAGAAAGTATGAAGGCATGCTGATGTCCTGGCTATTCCTATCCACACCAGGTGTGGGTTTCCTTCCTAGGAAGAAACATTACTAGAAGAACCCTAGGTGTGAGAGAGCAAAGTAAAAAGCAGTTCACAGCACAGTGGAAGCCTGTTGGTGGGAGTTTTAGTCATGTCCTGCCCGTGCAGCCACAGTGAGGCAGCTGGGCAGGGACCTTCAGGGCTGCAAAGCAGTGAGTCAGACCCGCGGCAGCTGGTGCCCTGCAGCCTTGCTCTGCTCTGCCCTGCCCCAGTAAGACCACGCCCAGGGGCAGTGCTGCGCTGCATGGCAGCTGCGTGGAGAAGCAATGCCCAGCACGTTGGCTTGGCTGCCTTGGGAGACCTGTATATGGGGTGCCTATCCACACAGTGCTCCTGTGCAACCAGCCTCTTGGAGAAGTCGTTCAGGCTCAAAAGTGAGTGCTACAGAGCCTGCAGGCATTCACCCAACAGGGAGCAAGGCAAGCAGGACGCCAAGCAGACAATCTGATGGGTTTAGCAGGGGAAGGCAAGAGCCTTCCCTGAGCAATGAAGCTGCTGTCCCTCTGCAGCCTGATGGGAAGCTGCACTGGCCGCTAACTGGGTGGCCAAACGCAGGGTTAGCCTCCGAGAACAATGTTATGACCTGTGTGGCATCCTGTTGTCCCATGCTGGGACTGCAAAACCCCTCAGTCCCCTCACACTCACAGTCAGAGCTGCAGCAGCCCAAGTTTTTACACAGAGCTGCCAGGAGCCCTGGCTCCCCTGCCGTCTCTGCCTGGATGCGGTGGGTATTTAGGTTGGATACTGCTGCCACTCTCTGTGACAGCCTGCACCAATGCATTGCTGTAGCTGGGTTGGTCTGACACTATTCTGCTGCCAACACAACATGGGAATGTTGCTCACTATGATGCCAGACTGCTGCCTGGAGTGTTATAGGTCGGAGCCTCTTCAGATGGGCTGGAGCTTGGCCTGCTGGCAGACCACAGCCACGTATAATTAATTTCTATAGCAAGGCTTGCAGGTATTGCTTAACTACAAAGATGGGGAAACTGAAGCACAGGCACCAAGTATCTGCCCAGCCATTCAGTAGAGATGGAGAGATACAGCCTAGGACAGTCCAGCTCCTTTCCGAGGCTGTACTGCTGCCTGCCTGTGACTGCCACACCGAGCTTGCACTCAACAGCTGATGTGGCTCTCAGAGGTGTGCTGAGCTGTCTGACGATGCAGGAGAAAAGTCCCATGTGTCTGCCTCAAAGGCAGACAGATGAGTATGCAAGAAACTCTGGGAGAACCACGTGTCCATGTGGACCATCAAGGCAGCATATAACTGAAAGCAGGAAAAAATAAAAAAGATCTGCAGTGGATGAAAAACCACAGCCTTGGGATGCAGTGGGTTTGGGCTTTCACATTTACCATTCCCTTTTTGTAAGTGTCTGCAGAGCCTCCCCTGATGCAGTTCTGTGGACTGACAGCCAGACAGGCTCTTGGCTGCTTGTTCTTTGCAAAGTTTCTAGAAGGTGGCAGGATTTTAGGTTCCCTCTTGC
Source organism: Neomorphus geoffroyi (assembly GCA_033558235.1). Classification (NCBI taxonomy): domain Eukaryota; kingdom Metazoa; phylum Chordata; class Aves; order Cuculiformes; family Neomorphidae; genus Neomorphus; species Neomorphus geoffroyi. The sequence goes on along the minus strand of JAUMJM010000062.1, from coordinate 14,684,623 downwards.
TCATCAGTCACTGTATCAGCAGCACTGCCCACCAGATCAGTCATGAGATTGATGCAACTAGATGGGAAGTACTGCAACTGCACGTCTGTTGGAGACATTTTATATTAACGAGCAGCATGGTATTCTTGAAGGGCCTTGGACAGTGAGATTTGAGGGATTATGTGGTGAAGAAATAGAACTGTTTGCAAAGAAGTGTAAGATAAAAAGCAAGTTATCTAGCAAAAGAATGTTGAACTTGCTTCTTGCAGCAGTGCGTGATCATGTATAAGTAACCAATCACAAGTGTAACTTGGGCGCGTGGACAGCTGTGTGTATCCAATCATGTAAAATCATCCAGCGCGTGATAGAACTCTGAAGAATATAAAAATGCAGCCTTCTGACAATAAAAGGTCTTAGATTCTGCATCGGAGTCTGTGTGTCGATCTCCGCACAAGTCCACTACTGAAGACACTTACTGGAATAGAGGAAAAAAAAAGAATTAAAAAAAATAAAAATTAAAAAACTAAGCCCCCTCAGAGGAAGCTGGCTGCATCAGAAGTTTGTTTCATGATGTTTGTCGGGAAAGATCCATGTCAGACCTGGTGTATTCCGGCTTGCTGGGAGGAGGCAGCCAGACAGCAGCTGCCCACCCAGGACAGAAACAGTGCCAGGCATAAGGAAAGATTTTTAGCCCTGCTATCATTTCCCATAACCACACAACCCCATATCCCTCTACTGGTGGTCCCAGTAGCCTATGTTGCGCCTGCTAGCACAGCTCATGACTCAGAACAGGCTGGCAGCCCCACAACAGAGGATCCCCTACCCTGCTCATGGAGAATTTCGGTGGGGGATTGGATCCTGCGCCCTCACTGAGGGAGGCACTGCTCCCATACCAGTGCAGAAAAGAGAGGCATCCCATGGGAGGCTCCTCTCCCTTCACCCCCAAAGCACTGTGCACCTAGGCGCCGTGTGCAAATGGGCTCCCCAGAGAGTTTCTAGGCTAAAGTTACGGTAGGTTGCATCAGTCCCCAGGTGTGAGCCTTTCACTGGCAGTCTTGGAGTTGGTACCAGCAAAGCAGCATCTCAAGGACAGACATCAAAACACCCTCTGCCTACAGTCCCAGTGGCTGATCCTGAAGAGGCCAAAAGAAGGACATTGGGGCTGGGCAGGGTCCACCTGGTCCAAAAGGGTAGCCTGAGGAGCTTTGCTGCCTTGGGTACAACAGTCTTTTTTCTGAGGGGTTTTGGATCTAGTCTTGGTGAATATGGTTTGTCATTCAGCTGCTTTTTTTTTCCTGGAACAGGCTATTCTCAATGCTCTTCTTTCAGACTGTCCCCTAGGTGGAAGGAATGCTTTTACCATATGAACAAAGCAAGTGCACACATCTTCAGCTTAGCCAAAAGAGTCAAATGAAGATGACTCCCTTTCTCTGCCAGCCCTGTGACATTTTGGCCAGGATTTGATGTGGTCTGGCTGATATGTCCAAATAAAATGCTCCTGTGCGCTGGTCACATTCCTGGATTCTGCCTTCAATCTCAGAGAGGGGCAGCAGCTCTCCTGGGAGCCCAGAAAGTGTCCTGCCAGTCTCTGCAGGGCCCCCTTCCGACCCTGCTGCCTCAGCCTGCCCATGACAGAGCTGAAAGCCCTTGCAGCCAAGGAGGGGATGCCCAAGACATAGTTTAGCTTCCTCTGTGCTACATGTAGCTGCAGCTCTATATTTCTCCTTGTCTTTTATGGCTTGTTTGTCTTTTTGTCCCCTACCTTTATCCTGGTTCTGCTTTTCTTTCCCCATGAGACCCAGCAACCGTGTTGTCAGAGTTTGTTTAGGTGTGGTATCAGCAGCTGTGCATGCCCACTAAATGCTTCAGCAGCCGCTATTCCAGGCAGCAACGCAACCTGCTGGGCTGGACCAGGGCTCTTGAGGCTCCTGCCAGCCCCACTGTGGGCTCATGGCGTGCACCTGGCCAAACTCCTCTTTCCACATCAGCTACCATGTGGCCCTTGGACACGAGCTGGCTTTGCCGGGCAGGCACAGACAGACTCACATCAAACTGTGTTTTGCATGGGGACTCGCACTGGGAGAAAATACTTTTTTCTGCCAGCAGCATAGTCCCAGCCTCTACTCTGTTAGGCAGCAGAGCCTAACCCACACTCCTGGTCTGCAGCTCCATCCCCGCAATGCCTGCAGTGCTGGCATCCCTCCAAGGCCGCCACGCACAGAGCATGTAAGCTCTGGTTTGGATGCACCATGCTGTCCTTAAAAGTAGCTGTAAACACACTGTTCCACTTCCTACTGTTTTTTTCAGCAACACTCAGAAGCCTTTTATACTTAAAAGCCTCAATGCCCCTGTGCAGTGCAGAGGGAAGAGCCCTCTGATCCTACACTCTCCCCCAGCACACCAGTTTCTGTGGGAAGGAGAATGTCAGGGTTGCCATGCCTTCCAAAATAATCTATGTTCACTGCATTCCTCCTCTTTATCACATCTGCTCATGGTCTCCAGGGATTTTTTTATTTGTACTTGTCTTGATTTTTGATTACACAGAAACAAGGGGAGGAGAAAAGAAGACATAAGGAGGTAGGGAGAAGGGAAGCATATCTGCTTTTCCCTTCCCCAGTGCTTACCTCAAAGTCTAAGCATCTCCAAGGCCATGTCTCCAGTGTCAGATAGTCTCAGGACCATCCCAGAACCCAAAGACACAACATGCAAAGCTGTTCTTGCGTTTTTCGTTTTCACAGCTGAACTCCCCCAATGGGCACGTTCATCACCCAGGCCCTCTGCCCTAGACCACCTCAGAGCTATCTCCAAGTCATCTCCAGTTATGAGTTATAAGAGATATCATTTTTTTAATGTCTTACACTGATAAGGGTAGGGTTTTATCTTTTTCCTTTTCTACTCTGTGTGCCTAGGAGCAGTTTGTCAGCCATCAGAAGGGGAAGAAGTTTCCCAGACATTCTGAAGGGATGCAAAGGAATTGTTTGCACAAATCAGTGTTTGGGTCTATCCTTTTTCAGAGTAATCCCTTTTATTCTCCGAAACACTTTTCCAGTTTGCCGAGATAATTTTCAGTCCTACTCCTATGCTCCAGGGCAGTGCCTTCCAATTTAAAGTCATCTGCAGAGGTCAGAGTCACAGGCCACAGTCCAGCATCCAAGTCAATAATAAAAATACCAACTGGGACTAGACTGACAAAAAAAACCCACAAGCAATCCTAACACTTGCTTGAAGTATCCCTGCAATGTGTCCACAAACCACTGGCACCAGATACAACCATCTAACAAAGTCTGCATCCACCTTCTAGTAATCTCATTTAAACCATGCTGCAGAGAACCACGTAAGAGAAGGTGTAAAAAGCCTTGGCAGAGCCAAGCAATGTGCTAAGCGTCCTGCTCCCCTATGTTAGCATCACCTCTTACCTCATCACAGAAGAAAATCAGGCTGGTGCAGTATAACACAATCTGTCATGATTGCTGTGCAGTGCCATGGTGCACTTTTTGAGTCTTCTGGTACATTACCTGTCGTCTGCAAATTTTCAATAGTAATTACAAATAGTTCTGGGATTGACTAAGACAACTCTTGCACTGTTTGAAGATTAATTTTGTTAGGCAATGACAACCTGTAAATGTCAAATAGCTGCAGGGTCTTCTTTTCCTCCTCTTGGCTTGCTATTAATGTTTATTGTAACACTTAGCTCAAAAATGCAGCCTGCACATTAAAATGAAGACTGATGCAAATACGGCATTAAACACTTCGGCCCCTGTACTGCCAACAGTTGCTGCCTTTTATTTTTTCACTTCAGTTCTTACAGGAGTCTACTGCTATATTGACTGTGACTGGCAGTGGATCTGCTTGAGCTGAGGCATTGAAAATATTAGTCCATTAAAGACAAAACAAAAAAAAGACAGAAAAGAAACAGAACGAGCTTCCACTCCTTTGTTAAAAATTGGTTTTCTCTATGAAAAATACACTTCTAATGAGTAGGAACAAACTGGTCTTTTCTTGGCATGCACATGAACCTCTAAATAGGGCAGAAAGCATAAATTTAAGTTTCAGTCTGCTGATGGTGTTCCATAAGGAAACAGCCTCGAAAGGCAAACGCCTGTTTATATCCTTTGAACATACATTTTGCTATAGAAGGCTTGTAAACTCTGCTTGCTTGAAGGTGCAGGTTGCTAACTCCAGACATGTTTCAGCTGCCTCTTCCCCCATCATTTCCATTCATTTGCCCTCTTCTGATTAAAACAGCCTGCTGCGAATGAGGTAATCTAGCAGGAACTTCAGCTATTCTCATTCTCACCTATAAGAATGAGAGGGCATGACCTCATGCCTCAGAGTGGCAATACTGCAAGGACAGAGTGCTGCAAAATGCAGATCTTATACCAAAAAGGTGTGTCTGGGAAGAGACACTAATTTATCGATGCTCCCCCAATACATGAGTATCCTGCTGGTACTTTTCCCTCACACAACTTGGAAACATGAGATTCCTCAGCCTTCCTGCTCTGGTGCTCACAGTATTTCTGGTGGAGAAGGCACTGGCATTGCATGCTACAGAAACAGCCTGCAACGCATTTTTAATGAAGCAGGACAGAGTGTGAATGCCAGGCTCAGTGGATGGCTCTGGGATTTGTCAGACACACAGGAGCAGTTCAGGCCTGTGGCACCATCAACATACTCAAGTGGTATGGGTAAGATGTTTCCAGAATGGCCTTTTTGGCAAGTCAACACCACTGCCACTCTCACCAAACTCCTCCTTAGCCGGAGTAGCACCTTTCTTTTTTTGGCTGGTTGGAATGGGTTTGTGTGGCAAGGTTTTGGTAGCAGGGAGGTGTACAGGGGTGGCTTCTGTGAGAAGCTGATTGAAGCTTCCCCTATGTCTGATAAATTCTGTGCAAGCTGGCTCCAAGACGGACCTGCTGCTGACGTGCGCTGAGTCCATCAGTGATGGTGGTAGCACCTCTGGGATAACATACTATAGAAGGGGAAAAAATCCTGCTGCACTACAGCAGCCAAAGAAAGGAGAGAGAATATTTGAAAGAAACAGCCCTGCAGACAGTGGTCAGTGAGGAAGAAGGGGGAGGAGGTGCTGCAGAGACTCTCCTGCAGCTCATGGCAAAGATGATTGTGAGGCTGGCTGTCCCCCTGCAGCCCATGGAAGTCCATGGTGGGGCAGTTATCCACATACAGCTCATGAACAACCCCACACTGGAGCAGGTGGATGCCCGAGGGAGACTGACACTGTGGGAAGCCTGTGCTGCAGCAGGCTCCAGGCAGGACCTGTGGACCTGCGGGAAGGAGCCCGTGCCAGAGAAGTTTGCTGGCAGGACATATGACCCTGTGTTGGACCCATTCTGGAGCATCAGTTCCTGAAGGACTGCACTTCATGGAAGGAACCTACAGTGAAGAAATTTATGGAGGAATGTCTCCCATAGCAGGGACCCCGCACTGGAGGAGGGTAGGAGTGTGAGAAGTTTTCCCCTGAGGAGGAAGGAGAAGCAGAGACAAGGTGTGACGAACTGGTAGGGAGGTCCATCCTCGAAACTCTGTCTGCAGGTGAGGGCTGGGATGCATCTTGATGAACCCAGTACCTGTCTGTTTTGAGGGGCTTTGTCTCAGTTCCAGCATGAAGAACTTTGCATTGACTTTCTAACATGCGAAAGGGAATGGCAACGGGGAAAGTAAGTGTAGGGTATAAGTGCAAGTATTGTTGTTTAAGGTATTTAAAAAGTGGGTTTGTTTTTGTTAACCTTTCTAACATAAGTATCGCACAAGAGGACTCCCGCTTGGGACAATAGGTAGGATAGAGTACATCAGTGCTCCTTACAAATACCGCAACGTGTCAAAGCCACAAAAAAACTGTGGACTGTAAAAAAGCTCAGTGTTTTGCCGGATAAAGCAGCTAACGGAGCTTCTGGACGTGTTGTTAGTAACAAAGCAGTGGAGGTGAAGCATTTTAAAAAAATAACCTCACTTAAAAAGACTTTGTCCCAGCAAGCTGCATTTTTTGAGCCACTTATTCTTCAAAGGAAAACATTTTAAAATGCAAGGTAAATTTACCCCTGCTGCCCGGGGCTCTGTTCTAAGCTGGGTGTTTGGGCTTATCATGACCACTGGACATTGCTGAAGTCTACCTAAAAGACTTCCTGCATTTGGAGAGATGCTGTGCAATCAAAGCCATCCACCTGGGAAGCAGCAGCTTTGTTTCTTTTAAAACAGGCAGCACATCATCGCCAGCCTGCTCGGCCACTCACTTCCCATTGATCAGTGAGTGACTCCTGGAAAGGCAGCACTCACCGCCAAAGGCCCCTGTACAAGTATGGTGAGTTTACAAGGAATTTGTCATTGAAGGATAAAGATGTGTTGCTACATTGGGCAGACATATTTAGTTGACTACATGAAAACATAATGATGAGGTAACTGTGGCTGATCGTGACCCTTTCTTGCACCATCAGGTATCTCTAAAGTTAGCACAAATTGAGGTTCCTGCAAGAGAAAAGGATCTTGCTTTTTTTTTTGTAGCAAAAATCCAAGTACTGCAGGTGAATATGGATGACAGAGAGAGATGACAAATGTTCACCATCTTGACTTTAACTTGGAGAGTTTCTACCAAGAAAAAGGGGACAACGCTGAGAATTATTCCAAATGTTGAGTTTCACTTTTTCTTTCCATCGCATGCCCTCTTTGCCCAATGCTCAGTTTGCCCACCAATGCTCTGGTATTTTGACTGTATCATAAGAGATTATTTTGCCTACTGATTTTCACGTGTGGCACTTTCCCTTCTCCTGGCATGGGTGAGATAGCCCTGCCTCTCCCCAGGCATCTCAGCAAGGGCCACCACGGCATAAACATCAAATGCTAAGAACATTTGTTTTCTTGCTTTTTATGTTTTTTCTTTTTTTTTTCTTATTTTTTAATCTCTCTGCTACAGGGCTTCAAGTCTCCACCGTGAAGTGAATTTCAGCTGGGTGGTCGCTAGGAGGTTTGCTGTCAGCAGTTACAGGTGGACCATCCTGTAACAGACCCCATATCTGTTGGACCTTGAATGCTTGGGCTTATAAATTGGCTTTCACTTAAAACCTAATTATTTCCATAGCTGTCACTCAATTTCAACAGTAGCCCCAAGGATCTGTGGAAACCCACAGAAATACCCATAACTGCAAGGCTGGTCCTGACCTCCAGTCTCTGCACCAGCACAGTCCCATCCTGACTTACTAAGGATGCACGATTCCACATTCCTGTCTGTAACCATCCTTGGCCTCTACTGTCAGTAAGACTTTGAGGCAGCTGAGCCTCTGGTCTGGTTCAGCATGGCCATTTCCGGGCTGCTGTCAGATAAAGCATTGCTGCGGACATTGAGTCACTCTTACAGCTCCATTTGAAACCTCACCATTTTTCAGCATCTTTCTAGGAACTCTGGAGGTGGAGAAGCCAGAAACTGTTTTCTAGCAGAGATAATCTTGTGCCTGTTTCATGTTTGCCTTTAGTATTCTCCTATTTAATAACTTGTGTACACAATTGCAAGGAAAATACCTGTTTCTTGATGAAGAATCCAGCAAAGAGCAAAGTATAAACAAAAGCATTGACTAAGCACCTCTGCCTTCTGAGTCAGAGTTAGCAGTTTTCCATCCTTCAGCTCTTTTCCACTCACAATCCCCAGTCCCTGTGTGACTGCACTTAAGGTGTCTGACTGTTCATATCCTGCTTGCCAGAGACTTTGTTCTTGCATTCAGCAGCCTTAATCAAAGAGCAGGCATTCCTGACTCTAGCTCTGCACTCATTGTTGCTAATGATCCCAGCTTTTCATTTGACTTGTACTGGATTCAGTTCATAAATGCTGTTTTCTTTCCTTTTCATGATCAAATTGGATTTCCAGGTGAGGAAGACCTCCTAAACCAATGCAGGGCTAGAGAAGATGCTGGCATCTAAAAAGCCCTTCCTAGCCTCTCTTCTGCCAGTGCCATGCTTAGTTTTGCATTTTCTCTCATGTATATTTGTCTTGTGATTATATATACATGCCCATACATAATATAAATATGCACATACATATAAGTATGCACATACATACATGCTTACACATAGACAAATGAGGATGTGGAATGATCTCCTCCTGCAGAATCTCCACCCTCCTGAGATTTGGCAGAAAGTGACCCCCCAGACCTGGAGGCATCCCAAGATGGACGGGGCTGATTGGGAGCACATCTTGCTGTACTGCTGATGAGAGAATGCGACCCAGAAAGGCTGGTGCCAAAACCCCAGATGCTTTGGGATGTCCCTCTTGTAGCTGCAGGAACTCTTAGAAAAAGAGTCCATCCATGAAACCAGGAGCTTTGCCTGCCAGTCCCTGAGTGCAGCCAGCTCCCAGCAGACAGAACAGGTCTGAGAGCCCTGATGGGGAGCAACCCGTCCCTATAATCACAGCGGCTGCAGGATGCAACTATGGGTGCTTGTGTCAGCACTATGAACAGTTTACAGTAAAACTCTCAGAAAATTACTTCTTTAATACTTGAGCTGACTTCTCAGGCTGTCAGTCACAAGGATTTCAGTGTTATTAAAGTAACCAAAACCAGAACGAGAGGAAGAAAGAGGAACCTGCAGATGTGTACTTTCCTTTGGTTGATGCAAACTCTTCTGGTATCTCACCACATCTTATTCACTGATCCTGAACTACATGTTGAGTGGAGAACAATATAAAAAAAAGGTTTTAATAATTTAGTATTGACCTGGCAGGGGAAGAAGTAAATAATGAACAGATTGTTATTGAGGAGACTTTAAAGTAAAGGAAAAAGAAATGTAACCACAGATGAGAAATTCTTTCTGCTGGTAAACAATGACCAGGTGTAACCCCTGAAAAAAGACTTATTCAGTCCTGTGTTCCAGCTCTGGGGTTTTCCTGCGGTGATGGTATAGTGGTATTCGTGACACAGACCATCACGCACTGAATAACCTGTGTGCACGGACAGACACACGCAGAAGCACACATACACACAGGGCAAGCATCACTGGTGGAAGGAGGCTCCATGCCCAAAACCCCTATGCCAAGTCCTGTGGGCAAAATGGGACTCATTTTTTGGTGTCAATGCCTGGATAAAGTACCTTGCCTGCCACTGAAGCTCTCCTGAACATAAGAGCTATCCTGAGCATAAGCATAAAGATTTGGAGCATGGGTTCCTCATTAAAGGAAACATCCCCAGGAAACTTGCTAAACGAGAAAAAAAAAGCATTGAACTGGACTTGTTTTGCTGAGTCAAGATGACATAAAAGTGCTTGAAAAGAATAAAGACTCCCACTTTTGAATCATCTGATAAAATCACATACCTTGGCTATCTCTTAACTCTGCTGACACTGAATGACTGAAATGAAAAATACTCAGTAGTTTTGTGGATTTCCAGGCTCAAGCCAGCTATTTGGAACACACTGACTCCCTGGTGGATGGGTGTGTACAGCACACTTCCTGTGGATTTACACAAGCCCTCCTGATCTCGCTTGGCAGCAAAGGAGAAGTGCCACTGCACTGATGATACAGCTGAGCTGGTACAAAAGTGGGGTACAATCAGAGTCAGCTGCCTAACATTTTGCAAAACCCAGCTAGGACAGAAAATTTTGTACCAGGACACTGTTTTCAGATCTGGGGCGTTACCCTAGGATTGTGCTACTGCTTGGTAAAAAAACCCCTAAGTCTGCAAAACCAACAAATTCCTGAAGAACCATTGGTGTAGAACAGCAAAACACTTGGGTTAGTGGTGTGGAAAATGGATAGAGGCTGGGGCGCCATCCTGCACACCCTCACCCTGCACCTGGGAGACTCCTTTCCCCTTCGAGGCCAGGCACACAGTGCTGTCACATCAATAGCACTTTTGTACGTCCTGAACATACACAAATGATGCCATGGATTATCCTAAGCAAACTTTTATGAGCCACACCCCTCACTCCCACATTACATACTGCCATATGATCTTTCCTCGTAATGCACTTCATTTGTACTTTCCCTGCTTTGCCATTTGCCTCTACGCAGCAACAAGGTATGGGGTAAACCCATGCACTCTCCCTACAGCTACAGGCACGTTGCTGCCACAGGTGGAGTCTTTTTATTCAGGCTGGTGGATGGTTTTGAGGTGGTATCAGGTTCCGGGGGTTAACGTTTCACCAAGGCTAGTGGGAAGCAGTGAATGCTGGTACTGCATCCACACTGGCAGGGCCTGTAGATTTGTGTGTTCAAGTATTGAAAAGGCGATGTATGTGTGAAGATATCTGTTTCCCTACTATCTACTATTCCGTTCCTTACAGACCAATATTTTGTTTAGTTGGTGTTCATTGCTGATGATCTTTAGCCAAGCAGCTACATCACCTTTTAGCACCCTGTTGCCCTTCCCAGGGAGGGGGGAAGGTGGTGTGCTCATTTATGAGTGAATATCAAGGTTGCCAACTCCAAATTTGGCAAAAAAGGCTGAAAATGACCTGCTGGCTTGTGCCCCAGGAGCTGAGAGCTGAATTGCAGTCAGGGGGGCATCCAACAGAGCCCCCTTGCAGGTACCAACCTGTCATAGTGGAAACCCCAATCCCACCAGTCTTGAGGAACCAGCCAGACACTACTTCTGCTTCTTAGGATGAAAGTCAGGCAGAGTCCCACTTCTCCGGAACTAATAACCTCTGTAACAAAGATGAATAATGCTACAAAACAGTAAACCAACCATCAGCTAGGGTAAGAATGTCACTAATGGATATTTTTCCAGCCCTGCTTCAAAGCATAGTCATGGCTTTCAGCACAGCAATTAAAGCAACACCCAGAGTGGAAATATCTCACGTGAACCAGGTCCCTCTGGGTGGTTTGCCTGCAAATTGCACACATGCTTAAGGTTCCAAGGATATAAAAATGGGTGAAAAATTGGGGGAAAGGGGATGAGGGGAAAGCATGCACATTTTCAAAAAATACCCTCTGGCTCTCAAGAGAGGCAACTAAGGACACATGGTGCTATAGCATGCTGGAGAGGTGAAATCACCTAGACTCAGTCCTCCAGGGGGATGTCACTGCACTAAGTAACACCTCCATGAACAAGGTGGCTTTCCTCCTGGCACCCCTTAGATGGTGGGAGGTTTGGAGTCTGCTCACTTTGCAGCAGGTGGAGTGTACTGGGTGAAAAACTTGGACCTCTGGGAGCACCCTGGAGTGCTGGGGTGCTGTGCTGCACCATGTTCATCAGCTGCTGTGGGATCAGGCAGAGATCTGCTAATGCACAGAGAGCAACAAAAGGTGGAATTAGGTGGAGAGACCACTGTTGTCTGGGGAAATTTCTGATTTCTTCAGAGCTATGGTCACTTTCCTCTGGCTTTTGTGGCCAAGCAGGTCAGACTGGGTGCTCCTGTGCAGCATTTAAAGCAGCAAAAGCCAAATGTTTTTTCCACGCTTGCTGTGCATCAACCTGCATTGAGCTGGGAGGACCATGAGGGTTTCCCCCTTTCCAAGAAGAGGACAGGCAAGAGGAGTCCATTTGTGTAATCAGCTCTGGCCCCAGAAAGCAGCCCTGGCTGCCCACAGTGCTGCAGGGGGAGAAGAGTGAGAGCCCTGTGCTGTAATACTTCTCCTTGCAGCAGTGAGAACTCTGATTTGGTGGTCCTGACTCAGGCAGCGGCAGTGGCAATGAGCTGTTGCTCATTGTACCAGCTGTGTAAGGCACCCAATTCCAGGTCAGCCGTCAGCACCGCGTGGTTTTAGCTCAGAGGCTTCTTCCCCGGTGCCAGAGTAAACCCCAAACCCTGAGCACCCAGGCAAGGCAAGGAAATTTTTAGGACTACAGAGTCAGATAAAGGGAAATACAGGGTGAAATGCAACATCTGAATTCAGGAGCAAACCCTGAAGTTCCCCAAAGCCAGACGGGATTTGGTCCAAGAGGTTTAGCTCCACCTTTCTTTTCAACAGTAATCATTCCCCCTAGCCAAAAGCAGGCCAGGCATTTGTAGGGACCCAGGTGTGTTGCCCACAGAGAAAAGCACTACTGACAGTAATACAGACCTCCAAGTATCCTCTGTCTCCAGCATGCACAGAGCAAGCAATGTGTAAAGAAGCTTTCTGACTCTGTCTCTCTAGCAATAACCTGCCACAAACGTGTCTTTCCTGGTGAGCAAATAAAGTTCATCTCTCAGCTCAGAGGAAATCAAGAAAATTCACTTCAGAGAAGTGGCTGGTCTGTAAGTGCTGTGGTTTAATCGCAGCAGAGCGGCCTGTCCAAAGCACAACATTCAAGGACATCCTGCAGTTCTTCTCTGCCTATAAGCCTACGGACTGAAGACAGAAGGCTCAGATAAAATAGCACAGTTTCTGTGCTGCAGACAGAGTGCTGACAAGCGCAGGGCTTATTACTTGTCATTGTGGAAAACCCATTTATTCTACTTATTCCGAAAGAAATGAACAACACAATGTTCTGTAATTTTGAAGTCAATTTGATGGTGGTTAAGCAACAGGAAACAGAGACTGAGTCACCTTTATTTATAAAGTCCAAGAACATCAGATCTCAAGCATAAAAACCAAGTTACTAAGCCCCTCTCCCCAGTCTGCAATAATTTAAAACATCAACAACTCATCCAAGTAAAGTAGTCCTGTTGACTTACAAGAGGCTGCCCTTAAAAGGCTCAGACCAAAAAGCAAATTCCGCATGTAGCATTTAGTAACTTGGGTGTAAAGGAGATCTAAGATAGTCAAGAAAGAGTCATTTCCATGGGCTACTTCCCCTTCTGTCTTAGTTTAGATGAAAACTAAGATATGTTATCAGATATTAAAGATCTTTAATCAGGAAAAAAAAATTGTATAGAAGAGATAACAGTTCTTAGCTACAAATATATGTGTATACAAAACAGGATCAACACTAATCACAACTAAAACCTAAAAGTCTTAAGAAATAGATTGAGTCCTGTACCCAAAATCTTGCGATGCAGGTCTCTTTAAGAGCTGGCGAGCAGTCGCTGCCCTGCACGGGGAGGCGCGGCCCCCCCGCAGCCGGGGAAGGGCGGGGGAGGGAGATGGAAACTTAGTGCGAGTTCTGCCGGAGTTGTGGAAGATTCAGATGACCCGTGATCTTTCCTTCAGAGATTTCAAACCGCATGCACTCAGGTACTGCCGCTGCCGTTGTCGCCACTGCCGTCCGAGAGGAAAACGGATGTCCGGTCACGACCTCTGTCCCGGTTTCCCCGGAAACGTCCTCCCCCCATGCCCCCTCGCGTCTGCTGAAATTCCCTTTATTGGCAAAAGGAAGAAAAATTCCTCGGAAAAATCCCAAACCACAACATTATCCACCCCGAATTTTTCTTCCATGCTAACAATCAGACTTAAATTTATACATACATATTTTCAACTATATACATATACAGATAGGCACATAGAATATGAACAACTCATCCAAAGATAAGGTCCCCTTGAGGTATACATCGTGTTTTTCCATCTTCCTGCATCACCCACCAAGTGCAACCAGATCCTTGAGCAAAGACAATCCCACGAATGGGCTTGCCTTTACTCGAGACAGGTTTAACCCAAACAGTTTTCCCTAACATACCTCTCAGGTGGATCACAGGGACTTTATCTCCATCTACAGTACGAAGGAATTCTGACTGGGCAGGGCCGGCTCGATTGACTGAGCCTCTAGTGTTGACCAACCATGTAGCCTTTGCTAAATGTTGGTCCCAATGTTTGAAAGTCCCCCCACCCAGTGCCTTCAAAGTGGTTTTCAACAGTCCATTACACCGTTCAACCTTCCCGGCAGCAGGTGCATGGTAGGGGATATGGTACACCCACTCAATGCCGTGCTCCTTTGCCCAGGTGGTAACTAAACTGTTCTTGAAATGAGTTCCATTATCTGACTCAATCCGTTCTGGAGTGCCATGTCGCCACAAGACTTGCTTTTCCAGACCTAGGATGGTGTTCCGAGCAGTGGCGTGAGGAACTGGGTGTGTCTCCAGCCATCCGGTAGTTGCTTCCACCATGGTGAGCACATAGCGCTTACCTTGGCGGGTCTGCGGCAGGGTGATATAATCAACCTGCCAGGCCTCTCCATATTTATACTTATCCCAACGTCCACCATACCATAAGGGTTTCACTCTCTTAGCCTGTTTGATGGCAGCACATGTCTCACAATCATGGATAACCTGGGAGATAATGTCCATGGTTAAATCCACCCCTCGGTCTCGTGCCCATCTATAAGTAGCATCTCTGCCCTGATGGCCTGAGGCATCATGGGCCCATCGAGCCAGGAACAACTCTCCTTTATGCTGCCAATCCAGATCTATCGGTGACACCTTGACTTGTGCAGCTCGGTCTCCTGTTCGTTGTTGCGATGTTCCTCATTGGCTCGATCCTTGGGCACGTGTGCATCCACATGACGGACTCTCACGATCAGCTTCTCTGCACGGGTGGCGATATCTTGCCATATATCTGCAGCCCAGATGGGTTTCCCTCTGCGTTCCCAGTTGGCTTTCTTCCATTGGTCTAACCATCCCCACAATGCATTGGCCACCATCCAAGAGTCAGTATAGAGGTAAAGCTTCGGCCACTTCTCTCGTTCAGCAATGTCCAGAGCCAATTGGAGAGCTTTGAGTTCTGCAAATTGACTTGATCCACCTTTTCCCTCAATAGCTTCTGCAACTTGTCGTGTGGGGCTCCACACGGCTGCTTTCCATCTTCGATTTGTCCCCACAATGCGGCAGGAACTATCCGTAAAAAGGGCATAGCCTACTTCTTCTTTTGGCAACTGATTGTATGGTGGCGCTTCCTCTGCACGTGTTACCTGTTCTTCTTCCTCTTCATCTGCTAAACCAAAGTTCTCACCTTCAGGCCAGTTCGTGATGATTTCCAGGATCCCAGGGCGGTTTGGTTTCCCAATACGGGCACGTTGTGTGATAAGAGCAGCCCATTTGCTCCAGGTAGCATCAGTGGCATGATGTGTGGGGGCAGCCCGCCCACTGAACATCCACCTTAGCACTGGTAATCGGGGTGCCAGGAGGAGCTGAGTTTCTGTTCCAATTACCTCTGAGGCAGCTTGAACTCCTTCATAAGCAGCTAAGATCTCTTTCTCTGTTGGAGTGCATTTGGCTTCAGATCCCCTGTAGCCTCGACTCCAGAATCCAAGTGGTCGGCCTCGAGACTCGCCAGGCATTTTCTGCCAAAGACTCCATGAAAGACCATTATTCCCAGCTGAAGAGTAGAGCACGTTCTTCACGTCTGGTCCTGTCCTGACCGGTCCAAGGGCTACAGCATGAGCAATCTCCCGCTTAATCTGCTCAAAAGCTTGCTGTTGTTCAGGGCCCCAGTGGAAATCATTCTTCTTGCGGGTTACCAAGTAGAGAGGGCTTAGGATCTGACTGTATTCTGGGATATGCATCCTCCAGAAACCTATGGCACCCAAGAATGCTTGTGTTTCCTTCTTGCTGGTCGGTGGAGACATTGCTGTGATTTTGTTGATAACTTCTGTTGGAATCTGGCGACGTCCGTCTTGCCACTTCACTCCCAGGAACTGTATTTCTTGGGCAGGTCCCTTAACTTTACTCTGTTTGATTGCAAACCCAGCTTCCAAGAGGATCTGGATGATCTTCTTTCCTTTCTCAAAAACCTCTTCTGCTGTGTCCCCCCACACAATGATGTCGTCGATGTACTGCAGATGTTCTGGAGCCTCACCTTTCTCTAGTGCTTCTTGAATTAGTCCACGACAGATGGTGGGACTATGTTTCCACCCCTGGGGCAATCGGTTCCAGGTGTATTGCACGCCCCTCCAGGTGAAGGCGAACTGTGGCCTGCACTCTGCAGCTAGAGAAATGGAGAAGAACGCATTAGCAATATCAATAGTGGCATACCACTTCGCTGCCTTGGATTCCAGTTCATACTGAAGTTCTAACATGTCTGGCACAGCGGCGCTCAGCGGTGGAGTAACCTCATTCAAGCCACGATAGTCCACAGTTAATCTCCATCCTCCATCAGACTTACGCACGGGCCAAATGGGGCTATTGAAGGGTGAGTGAGTCTTACTAATCACCCCTTGGTGCTCCAGTTCTCGGATCATCTTATGGATGGGAATCACAGAGTCACGGTTCGTTCGGCATTGTCGACGATGCACTGTTTTGGTGGCAATTGGCACCCGTTGTTCCTCAACCTTCAACAATCCGACAGCAGAAGGACTCTCTGAGAGACCCGGCAGTGACTTTAGCTGTTTAATCTCTTCTGTCTCTACAGCAGCTATTCCAAAAGCCCATCTATGTCCCTTTGGATCCTTGAAATAGCCATTTCTGAGGTAGTCAATTCCCAGGATACATGGGGCGGCCGGACCAGTAACAATGGGGTGTTTTTGCCAGTCTTTCCCGGTCAAGCTCACTGCAGCTTCCAACACAGTAAGCTCTTGAGATCCCCCAGTCACCCCAGAAATAGCAACAGTTTCCGGGCCCACATGTCCTGATGGCATTAACGTACATTGAGCACCAGTATCAACTAAAGCCTCGTATTTTTGTGGGTCTGATGTGCCAGGCCACCGGATCCACACAGTCCAATAGACACGGTTGTCCCGTGCCTCTACCTGGCCAGAGGCAGGGCCCCTCTAACAGCCATTGCAGTGACAGCAACTCTTTAGTGATGGGTACATTTTGGAGGTTCCCTCTAGTGGGTCAGATCCTTGGGAAACTGGCACTGCACTTACTTTTGCCGATTTTCTTTTCTCGTTCTCCTTCAATTCTTGTACCCGGGCTGCCAGGGCATGGGTAGGTTTCCTGTCCCACCGTCTCATATCTTCCCCATGGTCAACCAAGAAATACCATAGATCGATCCGTGAAGTCTGTTCTCTTCCCCTAGCCGGGAGGTGTCCACCTCTGGACCCAGAGGCTTTGATTCGCACTGGTGCCACTTGAAGATTTTGAAGAGTTTCCGTGATCTCCTTTTGCTGCTTGTCCATCCTCTTATCTATCCTCTCAATTGCTGTTTCTACCGCAGCGATACGTTCCTGCATGGGGCCATGGACCATCTTCGCATATGTCCTGAGTTTACCTGCTGCGACACCCACCAAATCCTGGTCTGACTCCGAATACATGGAGGCCACATAATGGGAGAATGCACCTGGTGCACCACAGGAAAGCTTCCACCACATTTCTGGTGTGCATCTAACCTTGTCTGGGTCGGTGAGGGGTTGCCCACCTCTTCCATAAAGTATTTCTAGCAGTGCCATTTCCCTCAGACGTAAAATCACGTCTTCCACAGTCTTCCAAGCTGTCTTAAGATGATGTGCCTGCAGGATATCTTTATGAGGGAACCTCTCTCTCACACTGCCTAGAACTCGTGCCCAGAATGAAAGGGGTCTTGATTCCCTCACAAATACCTGTTCAATACCTGTATCCCGGGCCAGAGCCTTTAAATACTTGGCTTCAGAACCATCAAGTTGCAAACTGTCACCCATAAGATCCCACACTCGGATCATCCAAGTCAGGATAGGCTCATCTGCATGTCGGGTAACGTCCTTTCGCAAGCCACGAAGGTTGTCATATGAGAGTGATTCAGTAACGATCTCTGGTTCTGGATCTGCAGTATGTGAAGGACCCGCTTCCGCTTCCCCGTCACCATCAACTGGACGAACCGATTTGGTCTTGTATTTCCTTTTCTGGATAGGGGCAACTTTCATCAGCTCAGACTGTTCCTCTGGTTTATCCATATCCTGAGCTACCATAGCATCAGGTGTCTTACTCTCTCTCTTCTTTTTTCTCTTTCCTTGCTTTTGGTTGCATTCCTGATCACCCCTATTCCTGGCTTCATACATAAGATAGATCATAATTAAACCAACTTGCAGACAATTCACCAAAGGTAGGATATTCCTGGAATCTAGCAAAAGGTTAAGTTTCTCAAAAGCTGTTCTAGCAAACCTCAAAGGTGACTGATTAACAGGTTGAAAAGAAACACTCTCCTGTGTCCCTCCCTGAGAGTAGGTAATATTATCACTAGGTCCCCACATGTAACAGCTTGGGCTGGTGCAGGAGTACAACCTTAAGAACACATCCCAAATGAAACCCATAGACACTGAATCCATAACACTATAGACCCAAAATAAGAAATCGATAACGATCACAGCTATCTGAGTTCTACTGGCTGCTGCACTCAGATGAATTAAGCCAGCCAGACCTTTCGGCATAGTTCTGTACCAACAGAAAGCAAATATGTAGTACAGCATGGTCCATATGGACTCGAAACTCACAACAAACATCATGATGCCAGAACTGTTATCCTTCTTTGCTCTCTGCCCCACGTTGGGCGCCAAATTAATGTCTTAGTTTATATGAAAACTAAGATATGTTATCAGATATTAAAGATCTTTAATCAGGAAAAAAAAATTGTATAGAAGAGGTAACAGTTCTTAGCTACAAATATATGTGTATACAAAACAGGATCAACACTAATCACAACTAAAACCTAAAAGTCTTAAGAAATAGATTGAGTCCTGTACCCAAAATCTTGCGATGCAGGTCTCTTTAAGAGCTGGCGAGCAGTCGCTGCCCTGCACGGGGAGGCGCGGCCCCCCCGCAGCCGGGGAAGGGCGGGGGAGGGAGATGGAAACTTAGTGCGAGTTCTGCCGGAGTTGTGGAAGATTCAGATGACCCGTGATCTTTCCTTCAGAGATTTCAAAAC
Organism: Neomorphus geoffroyi; assembly: GCA_033558235.1. Lineage (NCBI taxonomy): Eukaryota > Metazoa > Chordata > Aves > Cuculiformes > Neomorphidae > Neomorphus > Neomorphus geoffroyi. The sequence goes on along the minus strand of JAUMJM010000062.1, from coordinate 14,666,013 downwards.
GCATGCACTCAGGTACTGCCGCTGCCGTTGTCGCCACTGCCGTCCGAGAGGAAAACGGATGTCCGGTCACGACCTCTGTCCCGGTTTCCCCGGAAACGTCCTCCCCCCATCCCCCCTCGCGTCTGCTGAAATTCCCTTTATTGACAAAAGGAAGAAAAATTCCTCGGAAAAATCCCAAACCACAACACCTTCCTAAAATCATTGTATATCTTCCAGCACCTAAGCCTTGCAATGAAATGAAACAGGAAACAAACTTCTGTGAGACCAAAACCTCATATACACTGGGATGCGAACCCAGCACTAAACACCCTGAAATATCCACTGATTCAGCATTATTGGGAATACACACTGAGCATCTAATGCAGTTCTTGTTTCACATCCCTGGAAGTTATATCAAAGCTAGATCATACTCAGTAGAAATCATTCCTGTTACAGATATGCATAACAAAGGGCGATTTCCATGTGCACCTGTAATATTTTTGCCAATCTTCATCCCCTTTGCTTAGTGGTAATAGAGGGTAGAGTGACTAAACAGGCAATATTCACACACCAAACATAAACCACACCTTTTCCTTTGGTTTTCTGGTAAGGATTCTTGGTTTCAGGAAAATAACTCTATCCTAGTCAAGTCACCAGATCCACACCACCTAATAAAGAGGGCCAGGCACACTCCATTTAAATACAGACCATCTTGCTTTAGTATTGAAAATAGTAAAAGGTTTCTAGCCAGCTGCCAGGAAATTAATGTAGGATTAGCTGGACATTTCTTGTTTCAAAGCCCTGAAATTTTATTGCTGTTTGAATTTCTACCTTGGTGCACACTTAGGAGAGGTGGTTGCTTCTCATAATGGCTGAATGTCTTAATTGTGCCGAACAAGTAAAACAGGAAAGAAATTGGGAAAAAAGCAAGCCTCTTACAGGAACTGGGGAAGCAGGCTCTGTAAGAATGGATGCAGACACATCTTGAACTGGGGGAAGGTGGTGTGGTTTTGTCCAAAATATGCTTCACAGCAGCCTTTCATGTTCTCTGTATTTAATAGGCACTTATTTCTATCTTTGTCAATGAGTAATTGAAGCCTCAGTTTCTCCAGGCCTGGACCTGGCTCTCTTGACAGAAAATTGTATGCAGCTCAGACACCTCTTCTGTTCATATTTCAGCCCTGAGGGCCCAAGAAACACAGACCATGAGGGGCAAGGGAAGCTGCTTTTTTGTGTGGATGTGATCCAGAATCTCAAAGTTTACACAAAGGGTCTTGCACAATCTTGGAGTGTCTTCCTCCAAGGCTGGTTAGTGCTTAATTCCAGAACCAAAGAGACAAAGGCATCAGATTAGCAATTTTCTTATCTACCTTTTTATGAGACTGCATCCCAACAACTACTGTTTTGCTACTGAAAGCTAGAGGTGTTGAAGTATTACTAATGAATTAAAAAAAAAAAAAAAAAAAGAATGAGGACTGAGTTGTTTTTACAGGATCCTGAATGGCTTCATATTGTGTGAGGGCTGCACAAATGAGATCCCTCAGCAGGTGTTACAGTCTGCCTGGCAGCTCTCAGCCCAGGGTAATGGACATCAATCAGCTCTTTTCCAACCTATATGGTAGCCAAAAGCAGCGTGAGCCAGCCAGGATAAAATAAGTATGCACAAAAAGGCAAGATACAGTTCAGTAGCCTTTGCCTTCTGACCTGTTAAAAAAAAAAAAAAAGGAAAGGCCAGTGACCAGCCAATGCAAATTAACACCAGAGGTCCTCTTAGAAACACCAGCTTTGTTTTGAGTCAACACACACAGGGCGATTTGCACCCTTGAGTAGGCTGCTCCAGAGACTGCCAACAGCTGGAAATACTCCCAGGTATTGCAGTCATTGGGACTGGGTTTTATGCTGGACATGTAACAGCCAAACCTGGATGCCCTCATAGTCTCATTCTCTCTATTTTGGCTGTTTTATCAAACTTCCTTTGACCCCTCTCAGCCAGCGGCCCACTGGCCTCGCTCTTAAGAGAAGCAAGTCCAGTCTGTGTCCAGAGATCCCAAAACACAACAGCAAACCACAGCCTGGCTTTCTGCACAACCCCTCCAGCTACAAAATGAAGCGTGTTTGCCACAAGTCAACAGTTTCAGCGCTTTGCTGAATTGCAGCCTAAAACTAGCATCCCAAATCTTGTGGAGCAAGCTGGCACCCAGAGAGGTGTAAGTCTGTAGAAGCCCAGTTCCTCCCTCCCGGTGACTTGATTTTTGGCAGGAGATCAGGAGAAAAAGCTGTCAAGTAACAGCACTTGGGAATGGGTCCACGTTTCCCACTGACATGAGCTGAGTCCCTGCTGGACCAGTTTCTTTCTACACACAACCCTCTCACAAAAATAAAACTGTTTGCTGCAATGACAACACACTCTCTGTAAGAGACTGTTGACAAAAACTGCAGCTTTATTCCAATACTGAAAGGAGAAATGAGTCTAGAGAGCCCTTAATCTTGTTAAGAGCTTGAACAACTCCAAAACATTAATTGGCTGTCTAGACCAGCTCTATGTCTTCATGCTGTTATTGCAACCTCTCTCACAAATGTTGAAATTAGATTGTAGGACCATGTAAAAAACAGTGAATTTCCTTTCTTTATGTTGCATCACCGTATTTCCTGCCTGCAGCCATTTATTCTTTCAGTTCTTAACAAAAAAACCCCAAACTTTTGCACTTCTATTGGTCTCTGTATTGCTAAGTATCTGTGCTTTGTACGTGCTGGGAAAAAAAGATAGGGCTGTGATTGCATTAGAAGGAAAATACATAAATATGATGCTGACAGGTAAGTCTAGGACACAGGGTGCGCAGGCAGCACGGCAGCCACACTGGCATTGTGCAACACAAACATGGGTGAAGGGCCCCTGCTGAGCCACAACTTGAATTTGAGTCAAATCTAAAGAAAAACTCCAAATCTTAAAGCAGTTCTGACCAAGCCAGGACCTCCCCTAGGCCACAGTCAAGGGGGAATCTTTTTGGAGTAAAGGATGCCTCACCTTTCCCTCTAGACTAGAGTTTTCCAGGTACAGTACTGCAATACTGATAGGAAAAGCCACGCCTTCTCAAAAAGCATCTGACCATGCCAAAACCCACCAGCCCACGCAGATTCCACAGGCATCACCCCTGCAGAAACCCACTGCTGCACAAACACCACCCACTGATGCCAAGCACAGGGTGGCCATAGAAGAAATCAGTGCCTGTCCTCACAGCAGGGTACTCAAACCCAGTAAGGAGTGTCCAGCACATTTGTCTCTGGTGGCAGTAGCATTGTCCTTATCCAGAAGCAACTCTCGTGAGGCCAGGGGTGCCTGAAGGTTGTCAATGAGTGTCACACTTCTCAGAAACTTCTCATAAGTTATTCCAGTGTTGCTAGGAGAAAAAATTGCATGGCAATAAACCACAATTGTTTGGTTCCTGTTAATTAGCCAGAAAGGCAATAAACATTAACTACACATGAGAATCATGTGATGCATAGGAATGTTCAGGTCCCCCTCTCAGCTGAATGCTTTTTTTTTCACTTGGAGGTTTCTGGAGGTGGGCTGTCTCATGTAGCCTCTAGGATATGACAGCACCCAACTGCATCATTAATCACTGTCACATCCTTTGCCCTCTAGTGGGTCAGAGAGTTGCCACAAAAGCACTGGCCCTAGCAGCATTCGCCTTTCCAACAGAGCAGAAAATGAAGAGAAGGTCCACAGGCTTCCCTGAAACCTTCACTAGGCGCATAACTGCAGCTTCACTGAGAGGTGCATGGTCTGCCAGCAGTGTGCTCAAGTATCTTGAAAGCCTCCACTGGTCAGAGGCTGAGGTTCAGCCTGGCTATGGAGAGGGTGGAGAGTCACTCAGTGCTCCTTTCTTCATTGGACAGTGCCACAGCTATTGAGCAATAGCTATGAACAGCAAAGAGCAATGGCTTGCGCTACACACTCCATACCTAGTAGGGAAAGCCAAGGCTTTGCCTTCTTCTCATGCCCTGCAGGCTGCCTGAGAGGAGGCTCCCTGTCCTCCTCTGCACTGTTAGACAAGATGCTCGGTACTGACAGATGCCTGAAACCCATCACTGGCATTTGCATGACCTGTGGCCAAGTGTACGCTTAGGTACGGTCCACTGGTGGCCATCCTGGCCATAAGGACAGACTCATGAGGCCCATATATGTCTTGGCCAAGCAGTTGTGAAAGCCTTATGAAACAGAAGACAGCTGTCACCAGCATGGATGTGACACCATTAACATCATCTCTTCAGCCCAGGTTTAGCAGTGGCTTGAGATGGCCAATGGATGTCAGAGTAAAAAAGGAGGCTCCTCCATCCTGGTATTGGACCTGTGTGATACCTCAGACTTTCCTGTCGTAACATAACTCATAGACAGAGAATGTGGAAGAGGGAAGTGACCAGAGGCATGTCTCATGGGGCAACCAGCTAATATTGCTTCTTCCTGTCTGCGTTAGGGCACCTCAACATAAGACAAGTAGTGATTTTGGCTGCCCTGGATTTCAGCTGCTTTATTTACAGGTACCTTCAAGGAGCATAAGTTTTTTCAGGTTATGGTGATCATGTTCTCATGAATCCCTGCACTCTAGAATTGGTTGCAGTTGGACACTGCATAATTTGCACATCTAAAAATACAATTGCTTTGAAACCATGAGCTGAAACCCTTCTGCAGTGTAAACACAGGCTCTTCAGCATCACCTGTTCAGGCACAGAAATGCAATTGCATGTGTACTTTCAGAAACTGCAGCTTGTGCATATCTCCCTTGAGTGAGGATTACATTTCTGTTAATGAGCCTCCAGGATATCACAGAATATATGTTTTCTGAACTTAGCTTCACACTGCCAAACAACCATTCCCTGAACTGAAGCAGCATCAAGAGATGGAGAACTCATTTTTGAATAAGAAAACAAGACTCTGATGTTCTATGGACAACGGAGTGACAACACACCTGCATTTTGAAAGCCTCATCAACCCCCCCCAGCCTAGGGACAGCCATGGGTGCAAGGGCAGAAAGCAGTATTGAGGTGATGCTATAGTGCTCTGAGGTCCACCTCATAGAAGGAATGTGATGCCACCCCCAGGATAAAGCAATGCGGAAGCCCTTAGATATCCCAGAATGGAGGCCCAAAGCCAGTTCACCCCTCTCTTTCCATCATGTTTCCTCCACACTGCTGCCAGCTCCTTATCATGCCTGCTAAAATCACCCCAGGCACCAGGTCATCTCAGTGCAGGGTCCCAACTGGAGCATGAAAGTGAGAGCTGCACAGAGACTCTGAAAGAGATACCACACTTGTCCTTCTCAAGCTAGTGAAGGTGACACATTCCCTAGCATCCATTCTGATTTTGGAGGCTGCCATTTCCCACAGAGAACACCAGCGGCCCTCTGAGCTTAGGGATCCTGGGGCCAAATTCATCTCTAAAGTGTCCCAGTCAGTGTGCAGTGTTGGCAGGACAGGGGCTATGTGAACACCATGCCATCCTGACAAGGCTCTGGACAACTCTTTGGCCTCAACATACAAACCACATGAAATATTTTTTAAATCAGCCCTGGTAAATGCATCACTGCTGAATGTCAAAGTGTCTGGTTGTCTCTGTGGTTTATGTAGCGATACCGAAAATGCCAGCAAATAAACTCTCTAAGACTCGTTTGGGAGTTTAGAAACCAAGCATCCTTTATTTCAGCGCTGGATGCTTGAGGGAATGATTTCCACCAATCACATGCGCTGTGAAAATAACTGGTCACAAAATACATACCCCACTTACTTGCATATGTATAAATTCTCCCTGCATACTCTACTACTTTCCAAGGTATTACAAACTTCACAACAGCTAAGTCTCTGCTAATTAGAACTTTAGAGCTAGTTCTCTGTCCATCCTTGCATTCTTAGATACGGGAAGAAGTATTGTCTGGGAACAGCAATACTTAAAACAACATACTATCAGACAAAAAGTCTGTGCCTATCTAACTTTCAAAAATGTTGCCACTTAGATATCGCTTAATTTGAGTTAGAAAAGCAATTTTACAGAAAACCAACTCTACTTAAGTCAAAATATTCTACCCTCTGCCATAACAATCACTTCTTGCAACAGCAGAAGTGCCTGAAGGCCCAACATCTAGGTCCCTCACACTACAGGTTGCACAGGTAGGCAGAGGTGTGCGAAGAAGATGCAGAACGGCACAGAAATGCAGTATTTTACTTCTAGAAGAAGTGAAACAGGGCATGGTGAGGAAAGGGGAAAAAAACCAAGAGAGGTCAGGAATGAAGAAAAAAACAAGGAAGGCTGCAGGGAGAAGCTTGAATAAACAGAAACAGAAACAGGGCAAAACAGCCTTGAGTATCAAGTACTCAAAAGCAAATATTGTCATTAGTACCAGTTTCCAATTTGAACATGATGCAAAGCAGAATGAAGAACTGAACATCCATTTTCCCCACACTACTTCTCACATGCTACTTCCCGTAAGCAGCACAGCATGCTCTGCTGCAGTATGCTCCCAAGAGGCAATTAGATCAGTAAGTGTTTGCCCAGGAGATCAGAGTCAGGCTTGATGTGAGGACGTCTGAAAAGTCACAGTCAGAGTAAACACTTAGTAAAACCACAGGAGCCCATCTCTTGTGTATATGGATTCTTTTTCCTATCTGTTATGGAGCTTTTAGAAGGCAGCTAAGCCTAACTACAGATTGCACCTCCTGTACATTGCTTTACAAAGCACCGGGGCATAACATTGATCCTGTGCACCGCTTTTAACACAGATGTGAGTGTTACTTCCTTGATAATACACCAACCCAGTGCATTTGCATTTAAGATGAAGAAAATCAAGAGCACTCAGCAGACTGTGCTGGTGGATGTTGTGCAGGACATGCCAGTTCTTGAATGTGCCCTGATGATTTCCTGGGAACCCTCTGATGAACAGGGCCCCACCCACACAACAAAGAGCAGCCTCATCTTACGTGAAATTCCAATATTAGTCATTTTCAGGGACTCATCTTATTTCAAGCAAACTCTGAATGAAAAGCATTGGACCGATTCCCTGGTGTATTGGATTTACACGGCAACAGTTTGGTAGGAGCGGGATTACAGGGGTGGCTTCTGTGAGAAGAAGCTTCCCCTGTGCCCAACAGAGCCAATGCCAGCCGCCTCCAAGAAGGACCCACCACTGGCCAAGGCTGAGTCCATCAGAGACAGCGGTAGTGTCTCTTGGGTAACTTATCTAAGAAGAATAAAAAACTTGCTGTGCATCAGCAGCCAGAGAAGGGAGTAGGAATATGCGAGAGAAACAGCTCTGTAGACACCAAGGTCAGTGAAGAAGGAGAGGGAGGAGGTGCCGCAGGTACCGCTCCAGCAGCCTGTGGGGAAGACTATGGTGAGGCTGGGTCTCCCCCTGCATCCCATGGAGGTCCATGGTGGAGCAGCTATCCATCTGCAGCTCACAGAAAACCCCACACCGGAGCAGGCAGATGCCTGAAGGAGGGTGGGAGCCTGTGGCAGGCCCAGGCAGGAGCAGCCTCCTGGCAGGATCTGTCACCCCGTGGAGAGAGGAGCCCACACTGGGAAGGTTTGCTGGCAGGATTAGGTGAGGCTTTGAGCAACCTGATCCAGTGGTAGATGCCCCTTCCCATAGCCAGGGGAAGGGGGAAGCAGGGTGAGGAGGGGGGAGGGGTTGGAACTAGATGATCTGTAAGGTCCCTTCCAACCCAAACCATTCTATGATTCTATGATTCCATGAATTGTGACCTAGTGGAGGATTCATGCTGGAGCAATCTGTTCCTGAAGGACTGCACCCTTTGGAAAACACCTACACAGTCTGCGGGAAGGACTCAAGCTGGAAGAAGTTCGCAGAGGACTATCGTCCATGGGAAGGAATGCCACACTAGAGCAGAGGAAGAGCATGAGGAGCCCCACCCTGAGGAGGAAGAAGCCCCAGAAACAACCTATTCCCTAGCCCCAGAACACCTATTCCCTATTTCCCTGCACCTCTCAGGAGAAGGAGGTGGAGAAAATTAGGAGGGAAGTTGAGCCTGAGAAAAAGGGAGGGGTGAGGGTAGGTGTTTTAAGTTTTGTCCCTACTTGTCATTATCCTACTCTGACTTTTGATTGGCAATAAATTAAATTAATTTTCCCAAGCTGTGGCTGTTTTGCCCATGATGGTAATTGTTGAGTGATCTCTCCCTGTCCTTATGTCAACCTGTGAGCATTTCAGCATATATTCTCTCTCCTGTCCAGTTAAGGAGCGGAGTGAAAAAACAGCTTGAAGGGCTTCACACCTGGAAGGAAAATGCATGCCAGCCTGCTTTTGTCCTTCATGCAGACACCACACACATACTTATTTCTCACCACTTGCTTCCTCAAAGACATCTCCACACATGTGGAAACTAGTCCTGACCTGCCAGGTTTTACTTAAGATCAGGCAAAATGAGTACATATTCTCCCCCAGACAAAAAGCTGTGACAATGTAAATGTTTCCAAGATGGCAAGAATCTCTTGTTGTCTCCTCTCCAGAAGTTTCTTGGCACTGCCCTGACATTCCACTCTGCAGATACCCAGCATAAGCAACCAACCACACAGTGTAAAATTTCAGCTTAATGCTCTGGCCAGGGCTTGAACTTCTCATCTCCTCTTTGGATGCTGCTGCCTTCCAGCATGAGCACCTTGCAGTACCATTGAACATTCACACTCTTACCCTGCAGAAGGTCTTGTTCCTGCATCACAGCAGGGGACATGGGACACAGACAGATCCAGCAGCATAGCATAGGAAAAATGCAAGGTGTCCTAGGAAAAACTACAGAAGTAAAACAAGGTCCCCTAGGAAAACGCAGGTCTGCTTGCTTGCCTGCTCCCTGAAGGAGGATGGAGCCTGTGAGCATGGAGGATGTGACTGAAAAATCTCAGGCTGAGTTTGAGATATTTAAGGCCATTACAAAATAAGTGTTAAGTCTCTCAGCTTGAGACCTGAAGTGCCTTGATACTGGAGAGCACTGATGAGTATTCCTGCATTTGCAAACATCATGCCACCAGTGACCTTCATTTCTGGAGAACCAGAGCATGCCATAAACCCGGGTGAGCTCCCAGAAGGTTGCTTTAAAAAGGAACAAACATATTCCTTCTAATACAAGGTTCAAAAGTACAGCTTCATCAGCTATGGAGTGTTTTGAGTTTCTTTTCTCCAAAGAACTTCATAAAAATGGACCAATAATGAGTGGGAGGGCAGTAACACACATTTTTCTCTTGGGTCCCAGGAGGAAGTGCCTGGTTAACCAACATCCTCCCTCCGTAAGAGGAGATGAACTGTGGCCAAGATCCTTGTTGTCCTTCTTCTTCCTCAGCTTCTCCTTCCATTTTCTAACCAGATTTTCTAAGCCAAGCATTTAAAGGTCTGGGTGATTCTGTCGCTAGTACATCATCTCAGGAGAGGGACTTAGGCTGGCACAACACCAAACACACCTATCTCATTATTAAATATTTATTGCACTTTTAATAGGTCAGTTACAAAAGCAAAATATTCCAGAGAGGCAGGCTGGAAGGAAAGGGAAAGTACAACCAAACACTGCTCCTTTGTTGCCATGTTAGGACCAGCTGCGGCACTCCTAATTTCCCTTGTAAGGCAGTGGCAAATAACCTGATCTTCCTATGATAAAACCTGATGCAGCTGTATTTGGACTTGTTGCTTCTAGTGTCTTCCCCATTTCTGCAACTCTCTGCACCATTTATTAATGCTGGACATGACTGGCCATGTCTGCCACGGCTGTAGTAATGTTTTCCCTCTAGCTGTCCCTTTTAGTGCATCACACATTTGAGTGGCTGGGTGACTTAATAGTGGGTTTGGGAGTTTGTCTCAGTTTGTCTCAGTTATGGTCATGGGAGCTTGGAGGGGTTAACTTGTAAGAAGTTAGCAGAAGCTGCTAGATCTGAATCCCTGCTCTCTTTTCCTTTGTGCTGCCTTCTTTTTTTCTCCTCATCTTTGGGATTCCTTGCTCTCCGTCACACACCTATGGGAAAATGGACCATGGAAGCACTGGAGCCCAAAGCCTGCAAGAGCTGGCTTTCCATTGGTGAATGTTTTGCAATGCTGCCCTAAGGATGTCCAGCTGCAGACCCTGAGCCCATCTTGGGTCTCACCACTCAATGGCATTTCTTCCAGCCACCAACACACCACACAACAACTCACAAAGCAGACAAGACAAAAGCAAGCCCTGGAAAACTGATTCCATATCTCCAGGGCCCGGCAGGTTTGCTTGCTCTTGGCTGCCAACCGGGAAACATGCCTGGAAAACTGCCAGCTGAGGCACACGTGGGGCTGCAGGAGCACCACACTGCAACCACGAGCCATGCCTCCCCTGCTCATTCACCTAGACGGATGCCAGAATTTATGTCCTACCTGACTGGTTGTCCTACCAGGGATCACTGCTGCCCACCCTTCCTGGCAATTCAGAAAGAACTGAAAACCTAATTAGTTCAGCCTCCCAAACCTCCCATGGGCCTGACTCCGAGTGCACTGAGTTTCACCACTAGCTCCAGGCAAAGCCCTTCTCCACCATTGGTGCATGTAGTTCTCAGGTAACAGGTGACAGAAAGCAGAACAAGCAGAGTTTAAACAAAACTAAAACCAAACCAAACCAAACAAAAAAACCCCAAAACAAGACAGATGCCTTCTGTCACAGAAGCTTTAAAGATTATAAAAAGTAGTTGAATTTTCATTGAATTTTCACCTGGATGTTTGTGAGGGTCAGGAGGTGCATGGGATCTCAAAAAATACAGTTCTTTTTACTCTCCTGCATCTAAAAGGTTCCAATTAATTCGATTGAGGGCATTTAAATTTATACCTGCCAACTTTCTCTCCCACAGTCTTTCTACACATTAAAGGAGTGTAGCAATTCATTCTTCTTAGAGGCTCAATTCATGATGAGGCATGAGCAGTCATCAATGCCTCCACAGCTTTACCAAGAGAAGCTGTCTCAGGACTGATTTTTGAAGACTTCATTGTATTTCTTCTCTGTCTTTCCTCAAGCCACATTCTCTGACTTTAAGAAGCAAGCAAAACCACATTTGGGAAGGGCAAAGACTTGTCTTTAAAAGTGCTTCCTGGTTCCCCCTGCATTTGCCGAAAGCCGCCTATTGTCTTGCTGTTGCATTAAGTGACTCCTGGGTATGACAGGGCATATAGTAATCTGCTGAAACACAAAAGTTTCTTAATTTCCAACTTCCTCCAGCCAACTCGCATATTGTTAACAGCCACATTCCCTCTCTGAGGGCTCAGGGGAGAGAAGTATGTTGTATTTACGGCCATGAGAAAGGTGGGTGGGAGTGAAGGCACATGCAAAGCAAAGATCCTGACAGCCAGGTGACTTTGTGCACAGGACAGCTATGACACTGTGTTAAGCTAAACGAGACATTCCATAGTTTAACAGCAACAACAAAAAATCAAAAGTAATAAGAAAACTGGGTGTGTTTTCTCTATGTGTGTGAGTGTTCCTATTCAGAGGACCCACATTCCTCTGTATGACTTTCATTATGTGCTGTTACGATAGTAACTAGTACACTCTGAGAATCAAATGCAGATGACATAAATTATATTACTGTCTAGCTATTTTAGGCATTCATACAACAACGCCACTGCAATATTTTGAATTCAAATTTGACTGTAAACACATCAGGAGGCAAATGGCTGCAGACAGGATCTGAGGACAGAGGGCATGTAAGCACCTCTCCTTGTAGCTCACAAAGGGTTTATCCATCCATGCTAGCCTATAGAAAGCAACACTAAGGCTGGACGGGTTGTTTCCTTCCATTACTTGCCCTACTTCCTGCAAGAGCCACATGATGCTTATCTGATGCATTTGAAAGTAGTCTGGGTTTCTCTATAGTTTTATCCTGTCTGGCAGCAAATTTCAAAGCAAGGTGCCTTGGCTTTCCTGCTTTCACTCTTGAGCTGGAAGAAAAAGTATTGCTTCTCATCCACTGACATCCCAGTTTTTTTGGTGTTGCCACCAGACTAAAAAACAAGTGCTTATCATAGTATCATAGAATGGTTTGGGTTGGAAGGGATCTTCGAGATTATCTAGTTCTAGCCCCCCTGCCATGGGCAGGGACATCTCCCACTGAATCAGGTTGCTCAAAGTCTCATCCAGCCTGGCTCTGAAGACCAGGGATGGGGCATCCATGACTTCTCTAGGCAACCTGTGCCAGTGTCTCACCACCCTCACAGGAAATTTTTTTGTCTAATATCTAATCTAAATCTCCCCTCTTTCAGCTTAAAGCCATTACCCCTCGTAATATCCCTGTACTCCCTGATAAAGAGCCCCTCCCCAGCTTTCCTGTAGGTTCCCTTTAAGTACTGGAAGGCTGCTATAAATTCTCCCCTGAGCCTTACCTTCTCCAGGCTGAACAAGCCCAACTGTCCCAGCCTGCCCTTGTAGCACAGGTGCTCCAGCCCTTTGATCATCTTCATGGCCTCCTCCAGACTCATTCTAACAAATCCATGCCCTTCCTGTGCTGAGGACTGCGGAACTAAACACCGTAATCCCGATGAGGTCTCACAAGGGCTGCACAGAGGGGCAGAATCATCTCTCACAATCCACTGGTCACACTGCTTTTGATGCAGCCCAGGACATGGTTGGCTTTCTGAGCTGTGAGCACACATTGCTGGCTCATGTTGAGCTTCTCATCCACCAGCACCCTCAAGCCCTCTTCAGGGCTACTCTCAATCCATTTGCTGCCCAGCCTGTGTTTGTGCTTGGGATTGCCCCAAGCCGGGTGCAGGACAAGGGACAGTAAAGGAACAGGCATGAGAAGGAACATGGAGACCAGCACTCAAAGCATTTTAGGTGAGCAAAACCAGGTCTGGAAAGTGAGAGCAGGTGACCCACCATGGTGCACCAAAAGTTGCACCCACATGCAGGGATAGGCACAAAGGGGATGGGACCATGGGATCAGAAAAGAGGGCCTAGTGATTCTCATGGCTCTGCTGCTGTAGTAAGCCATGCACTCCATGAACTTCCCAAATAAAAACTGGCTTAATCTCAGGAGAAATCTCCAGCCTGAGAGATCTTCAGGACAAATCTCATGGGGCAAGTTTTGAGGCTGTAAAGGGTGTTACCAAATTTTCTGTGTCCACCACAAAGCAAAGGAACATACCAGGGCACTTGTGGCTGGGACAAGTTGCTGTCTGTACCAAGCCAAAGTGCCTTTTGTTTTCTTTTTTTTTTTTTTAATGAAGAACCATCTTTTTATTGAGAACGTCCACTAAATCTTCCCATCCTCTGCTCAGTTTCATGCCAGAGGAAACGTTCCACAGGTTGGTAAGCTGGCTGCTAAGGCCTGCAGAAACACCCTGTTTATGAAACACCGAGGACCAAGTATCCCACAACCTAACATGGTTCCCTACTGCCTGTATAGTGGGGAGCTGGAGTCAGTAATCCCACACTCCAAAACGAAATCCTATCAGCCCAGCAGAGGAAAAGGAGGGCTGCAACAGCGCTGTTTCACATTCCTGCATTCTGGAGCAGGAAGCAGCAGATAGTGGAATCACAGAATCATTAAGGCTGGGAAAGATCACCCTGTTTTTTGAACACCTCGAGCTGGTGACTCCACCATTTCCCTGGACAGCCTGTTCAATGCTTCAACACTTTCAGTAATGAAATTCCTCCCTGTAGCCAGCCTAACCTCCCCTGAAAGCACCTCTCCAAAACACAGAGACATAAATGAAATGGATGGAAATCTAAGCTTCCGTGACAGAGACTTCTCAGTTGGGAAAGCTGAAAGGAACTGGTTTTACGATGACTTTCTCTGGTCTTGGCTAAATCCATCCAGCCGCTGAAGATTCCAGCACGCGAACCCCGCGAGCACCGGGAAACAGCGCTGATCTGCTGCCTGGCGGGTGGGGGCGGGGGAGAAGGAAATAAAAGGGAAAAAGCAATTTATCCCTCCAGCCTGTCCGGGAACATACACGCTCCCCGCGTTACGGGCAGCGCCTGCTCTCCTTCCCCTTTTCCTGGCGGGAAGGAGCAGCAGGAGGAGGAGGGAAAATGCTGCGGCGCCTCCGAAAAGACTTCCTCCTCATCGTTACGCAGCATTTTTTCCACCGCGGCTGGAGCTTTCTTTTACTTTTTTTTTCCGCTGCTTTCTCTCAGGGACGCGAGCCCCGCCCTCCCCCGTCCCCCCTTCCTCGCGTGTGAGGGGGGGCACCGGGGCCACCGGATGGTGGCGCGGGCGCCGCGCAGGCGCGGGGCGGGGCGACAGCGCCCTTATAACGGGGGCGGCCGTGAAGCTGGGACGCTGCAGGAGTGAGCCCAACCGAGTCCTCACACCGATCAGGCCCTTCGCCGCTTGCAGCCGCCGAACATCCTCCACCTGCCCCGACCCGCAGCCATGGTGAAGAGCGTGGGCAGCATGGTGAGTCCGAGGGCGCCTTGATCCCCCCTTAGTCTCCCTCTGCCTGGTGGCCACCCCTTAGCCCCCTCCTCCGCCCCCCCCTTAGCCTCCCTCTGCCTGGTAACCCCCCCCTCCCCCCTTAGCCTCCCTCTGCCTGGTAACCCCCCCCTCCCCCCTTAGCCTCCCTCTGCCTGGTAACACCCCCCCCCTCCCCCCTTAGCCTCCCTCTGCCTGGTAACACCTCCCCCCTCCCCCCTTAGCCTCCCTCTGCCTGGTAACACCCCCCCCCCCCTCCCCTTAGCCTCCCTCTGCCTGGTAACCCCCCCCCCCCTTAGCCTCCTCCTGCCTGGTGCTTCACCCCCCTTAGCCTCTTCCTTCTGCCTTGTGCGCCCTTAGCCTTCTCCTTCTGCCCCCCCCCCCCCCCCGCCCTTAGCCTTCTCCTTCTGCCCCCCCCCCCCCGCCCTTAGCCTTCTCCTTCTGCCCCCCCCCCCCCGCCCTTAGCCTTCTCCTTCTGCCCCCCCCCCCCGCCCTTAGCCTTCTCCTTCTGCCCCCCCCCCCCCCGCCCTTAGCCTTCTCCTTCTGCCCCCCCCCCCCCCCCTTAGCCTTCTCCTTCTGCCCCCCCCCCCCCCGCCCTTAGCCTTCTCCTTCTGCCCCCCCCCCCCCCCGCCCTTAGCCTTCTCCTTCTGCCCCCCCCCCCGCCCTTAGCCTTCTCCTTCTGCCCCCCCCCCCCCCCGCCCTTAGCCTTCTGCCTTGTGCCCCCCCCCCCGCCCTTAGCCTTCTGCCTTGTGCCCCCCCCCCGCCCTTAGCCTTCTCCTTCTGCCCCCCCCCCCCCGCCCTTAGCCTTCTGCCTTGTGCCCCCCCCCCCGCCCTTAGCCTTCTGCCTTGTGCCCCCCCCCCGCCCTTAGCCTTCTGCCTTGTGCCCCCCCCCCCGCCCTTAGCCTTCTGCCTTGTGCCCCCCCCCCGCCCTTAGCCTTCTGCCTTGTGCCCCCCGCCCCGCCCTTAGCCTTCTGCCTTGTGCCCCCCGCCCCGCCCTTAGCCTTCTGCCTTGTGCCCCCCGCCCCGCCCTTAGCCTTCTGCCTTGTGGCCCCCCCCCCGCCCTTAGCCTTGTGGCCCCCCCCCCGCCCTTAGCCTTGTGGCCCCCCCCCCGCCCTTAGCCTTCTGCCTTGTGCCCCCCCCCCCCGCCCTTAGCCTTCTGCCTTGTGCCCCCCCCCCCCGCCCTTAGCCTTCTGCCTTGTGCCCCCCCCCCCCCCGCCCTTAGCCTTCTGCCTTGTGCCCCCCCCCCCCGCCCTTAGCCTTCTGCCTTGTGCCCCCCCCCCCCGCCCTTAGCCTTCTGCCTTGTGCCCCCCCCCCCCGCCCTTAGCCTTCTGCCTTGTGCCCCCCCCCCCGCCCTTAGCCTTGTGCCCCCCCCCCCCGCCCTTAGCCTTCTGCCTTGTGCCCCCCGCCCCGCCCTTAGCCTTCTGCCTTGTGCCCCCCCCCCGCCCTTAGCCTTGTGCCCCCCCCCCGCCCTTAGCCTTCTGCCTTGTGCCCCCCCCCCCGCCCTTAGCCTTCTGCCTTGTGCCCCCCCCCCCGCCCTTAGCCTTCTGCCTTGTGCCCCCCCCCCCCGCCCTTAGCCTTCTGCCTTGTGCCCCCCCCCCCCCGCCCTTAGCCTTCTGCCTTGTGCCCCCCCCCCCCCGCCCTTAGCCTTCTGCCTTGTGCCCCCCCCCCCCCGCCCTTAGCCTTCTGCCTTGTGCCCCCCCCCCCCCCCCGCCCTTAGCCTTCTGCCTTGTGCCCCCCCCCCCCCCCCGCCCTTAGCCTTCTGCCTTGTGCCCCCCCCCCCCCCCCCGCCCTTAGCCTTCTGCCTTGTGCCCCCCCCCCCCCCCCCCGCCCTTAGCCTTCTGCCTTGTGCCCCCCCCCCCCCCCGCCCTTAGCCTTCTGCCTTGTGCCCCCCCCCCGCCCCCCCTTAGCCTCCTCCCTCTGCCCGGTGTGTGTGTCCCGTCCCCCCCCGTGTCCCTTAGCCTCCCTCTGCCTGGTGCTCCCCCCCCTTAGCCTCCCTCTGCCTCAGACACGGTGTGAGTGTTGGGGGACAGGAGCTGGGCTCGATGATCCCAGCTCGGGTCATTCTGTGGTTCGCAGCGCAGAGGCTGCAGATGGGAGCCCGTGTCGGCCTGGAGCTGACGGGCGGGAGGGGCCGGGGACGCTGGAAACGAGCGGGGGTGGGGAGAAGGAGGAGGGCTGCTTAGACCCAGTGGAGTCGCCAAATACTCGTGCTCCACGAGGCTTCAGGCAGTCAGAGTGAGAAGGGAGGTGATGCAGTTTTATATTATCTTCATATTCTTATTATAGAATCATAGAATGGTTTAGATTGGAAGGCATCTTAAAGATCACCTTATTCCAACTCTCCAGCCATGGGCAGGGATGCAGTTATTTAAAGGTTCATCTGTCTTTAAAATCTTAGAAATTCCATTTTCCGTTTCTCAAGTTGGTAACAGGGTGCCCGTGTACCGTAATTTAGCAACCCTGGCTGGCCTCATGTGGAGGGAACCAGGCTGCTTTCTTAGTAGAAAGTGGCTGAAGTTCTGCTGCCCTTCTGGATAGGACTTCACAGAAAACAGGAATCCAGCTTTCTTGATTTGCAAGGAGTTACTGGAGCACGTTCTTGTACTTAAATAACAGGAGTCACTTGTGCAAGAATTATTTCCCTTGTGCTGTTTGACTTGCTCAGTGCACTTCATTTGTTTGGATGGTTCTGTGAATGCAGATGTGTCTCTGGCTTTGCGGTACGGAATAGTAATAAAGGCCTAGACCAAGATTCAGAGAATGATCTGCTGGTGATGAAATGGTATGTGGTCTTGTGCACAGCAGCTGACATGGTTAATATGCAACAACAGGGTATTTGCTACCTGTAACTTATGAACCCAAATCTCAAAAAAATCACCTCTGTGAGAACTTAGTGAGCTCTACATTTCGGGGAAATCCCATGGGGCTAATCTTGAAACCAATTTGAAATGTCGGTTTGCTCTGACTGCGGGTGACCTGAGAGTGGTGCTGTATGGCATCCAGGTTTGCCTTCTAGGCTGTGCTTTGCTGTAGTCAGCTCCTTGTATAAATGAAAAGCATGACAGGCTTCCTCTCCTGAGTGTCTAAAGTATTAACATCTGGCAAATGAGTGTTCATCTTAACTTTAGGGAGCTTTCCACATTAACAAAATATTTAAGAACAAGTCACATGAATTAGTACAAAGTGCCTTATCCTTCAGGTCCTGGAAGTGGAACAGTATGCAAGTTCAACCTGAAACTCAGTTTGCGTCTCTGCCGTCTCTGTTTATGGAGGGGCAGAAGGGGTGAAATTTTTGAGTAAGATTTGAGGGGTTTGATACAGGCTGGAACAACTTAAAAATGGAGAGTCCATAAACCTGCCTCTGGGGAAAGAACCTGCTCTAAGCCTACAGTGGTCTAGGCTTCCATGATCCTCCCAGCTATGAGCATTGATTGATAGTCTGCTGTAGTTAAAGCAGTTTTGTTGCCCATCCATGGAGAGCATGGACTCAAGAGTCATACTGACAACAAGATTTTAACATCAGCAATACCCAGTGTATTCAAGTACAGTGCAACTGGGATTTCTGGCTTAATTCTGTCTTTCAGTAAATCAGATTTGTATTCTTCTGTGATACAAAGAGAAAAATCTTTGTCCACTACCTGCAAAAGCTTTTGTTTACAGCATCAGTAGAGCAATGCATACGTGGCAGCTAGTTTGATGTGGCCCCTTTCCTAACTGAAGAATGGCTGCTTTCAGAGTGTTTTCCTGGTCCCTCTGGAGTCTCCACTAGTGTACAGGAGGAGCAATACTTCAGTTTCTTTATGTATGTGGTCTGACATAGGTGATTCATGTAGCTTGTAACAGGGTTTGACTACGGGACATAATGCGCTTTATAGCAGAAGCTAATGGGATGTATAAACTGTTAAAAGCTGCTATTGCCAAAGTTTTCTTCTTACCTTATATGCCTCTCATTTTAGTCAAAGCAAATACTGAAAACTTACAACTTCAGATGCAGATAGTAATTTTGGGAGTGGTGTCTGCTTGGGAGTTCAGACAGTTGAACCCTCAGTTTGTTCATGCTTGCTCCTGTAATAAACTCCAACACTAAATTATGTAGTAACCAATAGGCATCACTTGATAACTGGAGTCATCCAAGTTCAGGGGCAACTTGATATGTATTGGAAATTGTGTTTACAGCCAAGGTCTGCACCATCTGGCAGATTTGATTAAAGTTTTCTTATCTGTTGGGAGAGCAGCAGACTCCTTTCCGCACTGTCTGTGGTTGATAGCCTCCATTTTGAGCTGTTACCTGGTGCTGGGAATCTCTGCTACATTGGAGACTTTCATTACTAGAGCCTTTTCTCTTACGTGGCCCTTGGAAACAGATGTCTGCTACCAGTGTATCTGTTGAATGCAGCATGTTCTTCTGTTGGAGGACAATGCAAGCAGAATCAGGTCTTGCCTGTGATTGGGGATGTTATAGTTAAACATTAACAAAAAAACCAAATGCAACCAACTGGTGAGAGGTTTCCCATAGTAAGATGCTACCTAAAGAAAATATAGGTAACAAAACTATAAGATCCTCTGATAGCGTGACTAAATAGTCTTGTGCTGGGAAGTTTCCCTTCTGATAACAAAGATCTGGATTTTTATGTGAAAGCTTGTCCCTTCACCCATAACACAGAAGACAACTATGGAAGTCAATTGGACTGGTTGAGAACCTTGTTTTGTCAACACTTGTGCCTGCCTTCCTCTGGGGGAAGTGAACTTTCTGGGAAAACTTGGGACTTCTCCCTATGTCGCAATTTTTAACTTGCAAGAGTAAGTACCTTTGGACCCTGCATCTCTTTTTCACTCTCCCAGAGCAATTTTAGCTGATAGTAGGGATCACTTACAGGGTAATACCTGGTTGTAGTCAGGACCAGCTCTCCAGTGCTGGGTGACCAGCTGTTGGTATTGTGCCCACTTTCCCCTTGTTCTGGGCATTAACAGACCTGAGGTGTGTGGCCATATGGCAAACTCATCCCAAGGCTGGACTTCCTTTTGCAGCATGTAGTAATTATGCAGCTGGACCAAACACTTCAGGATAAGAAGATGGTCTAAGTGGTGGGTGCAGGAAGTGGAATTGATACAAGAGCTGGTGACATTACAGTGCAGAGGTGTGAAGCTGTACCAAAAACCAAGCTATAGGATTTATAAGTGGAGAGAAGAGATGCTTGACTGAAGAACCTGTGGTATAAATAGTTGCAGGGAGCAGCTAGCATGGATTGCTGTGTAGGGACATTGAACTTTGATGGGATACTTTTGTGTTTGGAGTCCAGGAATGCATCCTATGAGCACAGGAATTGGGGATTGTGGAGAGACTGAAAGACTTACTGTTCTCATCTCTTTCAGACTGAGAGTAGGTGGTGTGGAGTGTTAGCTGCTGACCTTATGGCAGAGTAGACGGAATATCCAAGGTGCAAGGATGGAAGAACTCAACATGTGGAGGCTGTGCTTCTGAAGATAGCTACTTTGGGAGAGAAAATGGGACATGTAATATTTGGTGTATTTAAAGTTACAGAAGTTACAGAAATTTAGGAAGCCTTTCATGGGTCTGTACGTAAGAATGGTGGTGCTGGACCCTCTGCTTGCTTGTTAAATATACTCATGATCAGTTTAGCTGTGCATGCTCTTGGCTCCTTGTCTGCATGGCATTCTTTAATAGGTAGGAGGAAATTACTGGAATCAAGTCTGAATTTAAGGTTGGCTAGTTACAGAAG
The DNA here is from genome assembly GCA_033558235.1 of Neomorphus geoffroyi. Classification (NCBI taxonomy): domain Eukaryota; kingdom Metazoa; phylum Chordata; class Aves; order Cuculiformes; family Neomorphidae; genus Neomorphus; species Neomorphus geoffroyi. The sequence continues at coordinate 14,645,871 of JAUMJM010000062.1, read as the reverse complement.
CTGGCATTAGTTTGCTCTGCAAAACCAGCCACTCTGTACAGGTGGCAGTAACCATATTGCTTTCAGTTAGCTGTCATTGACAGAACTCTAATGTTCTTATCTGTTAAGTTGGAGTGTGGTGGGTTGACCCTGGCTGGACACGAGGTGCCCACCAAAGCTACCCCACTGCTCCCATCCCAAGCTGGACAGGGGCAAGAAAATACAATGAAAGGCTCGCGGTTCGAGATAAAGACAGGGAGAGACCACTTACCAATTACTGCCATGGACAAAACAGGCTTGCCTTGGGGAAATTAGTTTAATTTATTACCAATCAAATCAGAGTAAGATAAATAAAAGTAAGAAATAAAAAATAAATGTTTAAACACCTTACCCCTACCCCTCCCTTCTTCCCAGGCTAAACTTTACTCTCTTGTTCTCTACCTCCTCACCCATGCAATGCAGGGAAACAAGGAATAGGGGTTGTGCTCAGTTCACATGTTTTCTCTACCACTACTTCCTCCTCAGTGGGAAGACTCTCACTCTTCCCCTACTCCAGCATGGAGTCCCTCCCATGGGAGGCTGTCCTCCACTAACTTCTTCAACACGGGTCCTTCCTATGGGCTACTGTTCTTCGTGAACTATACCCTTCCCATGGGGTGCAATCCTTCAGGAGCAGACCACTCCAGGATGAGTCCCCTGCTGAGCTGCAGGTCTTGCCAGGGGCCTGCTCCAGCATGGGCTTCCTACTGGGTCACGGACTCTTTTGGGCACCTGCCTGACGTAGGGTCCTCCATGGGTTGCAGGTGGATATCTGCTCTATTGTTAACCTCCGTCAGATGCAGGGGTACAGCCTGCCTCACTGTGGTCTTCCCCACAGTCTGCAAAGGAATGTCTGCTCTGGCACCTGAAGCACCTCTTCCCGCTCCTTCTTTGCTGATCACTGTCTGCAGGGCTGTTTCTCTCTCATGTTCTCACTCTTCTCTCTGCCTGCTGTTGTGCAATGTTTTTTTTTTTCCACCCCCCTATAATATGTTATCCCAGAGGTGCTATCACTGTTGCTGGTGGACTCAGCTTTGGCCAGTGGCAGGTCATTCTTGGAGCCAGATGACACTGACTGTATCAGACATAGGCAAAGCTTCTGGCATGTTCTCACAGAAGCCACCCTTGTAGTCCCCCTGCTACCAAAACCTTGCCATACAAACCAAATACAGGGAGAATAAAGCTGCTATCTCATGCATACTCTGTAATGAAGTTAATGTTAACAGCTCTCCTGAAGCTTGTGTTGCCATGAAAGTAAAGTTGAGGAATGTTGGTGTGGCTTTTACTTCCTTTGGAAAGGAAACTCAGTAAGTAGCTGATCAGCACTTTCTCCTTCTGCCTGAGAGATTTATTTGCCTCTTGCTAGCATGCAAGTAATTACTGCTTTTAATATCTTTCAGTTCTGCTAAAACATTCACTTTTTTTACCAGAAAATATGATTAATGGCATGTAAGGCATTCTAAATTCTGAAGAACATTGTCCAAATAGGATTGGTGTGACTAAGTGCAACCAACACTCAAATCTCCAAAGTATTGGGTGTTACTTTTGTAGTCAGTCTGCATAGTATTGCTTTGGCTAGTGATGTTACATGTGGGTTCACTTGGCAAAATAAGTAAAATAACTATCCTGTGAGCTTGTTTTAGAAACCATGCTGTAGAGTAAACCATGCAACATCACTTTGATGTTAACCATTGGTTGGAAAAGGCAGCAAACTAAAGGAGTGTACAAAGGTGAGTGTGCAAAGGTCTGTCCTTTTCAAGTTGTGCAGAGGCAAGTCTGTCCCAGAACAAAACAGATGTCTTCTGCCAAGACAGAAGTAAGAAAATGAACTATTAAAAAACATAAGGATTAGAGTCAGGGGGTAACACTAAACAGAGCTGCCAGAATTGAGGGTCGTAGGCTACATGAATTTCTAGCTGATGCTTCCACAAATCAGTGAGTTGAGGAGACTCAGCATTGTGTCTCTTCCAATTGGAGAGTTTTAAGTCACTGGCTGATGCTAGCACTGATGAAAGCGATTCATACTGAAGCATTTACATGATGGTACAAATACCCCACCTAAGTGTTGTGTTGAAGAACTACCAAAGTAGTTAGTGTGTTAAGGCTGAGAGCATGCTAACTCTGGGATTAGTCTGAATTATTTTGGAAAGGGGGGGGGAAATCATTAATGTGTTCAAATCTTCTTTTATAGTCTGAATTTGAGGAAGAACTGAAATCTGCTGGTGAGAAGCTTGTAGTAGTTGATTTTTCTGCCACGTGGTGTGGACCATGCAAAATGATCAAGCCTTTTTTCCATGTAAGTAGCCTGGTTTTATTAGCAACTGTATGTATGAATGTGCTGCTTGACCATAACATGGAGGAAATGCTGCCTTACCACCTGTGATTGCCACACTTTCTAGAAAAGGGAAAAGTCACGGAAGTATCTACTTTGAGACTATCAAGTTAAATATACTGGCCTTTTGATATAGATGGGAGCTCAAATTTGCTTTAACATCTGCTTTCATAGGAAGGTGAGTCTCTGGGCCATGGGGATGTAGCAGTTGCATTGGGTCAAGAGGTGTGATAGGAGTGGAAACAATGTGTATCCTTCTGTTACACAGTTACTGTAATCACTCCAGCTGTGTTTAGGTGGCCAGGTTTGCTCATGGTGAAAGCATGAGATAAACTAGCATCTTCTGGTGATCAGATGAAGGCTGTAAGAGATGGCCTTTCACTTATGTTTGGGATATTTGCATCTTTGTGGGGAGTATGGTTGGAAAATTTTCCAAGTATTTGAGCAGAAAATGATTTTTGCCTTGTAAAAAAATAGCTGTTTTAGGGTAACAAGGCAAGCTTCACTGAGGGGTGAGCAGCACCAGACTTACAGTGTATATGAATGCGTCTTTTGAAAGAACTTTCCTGGAACACTTAACTTTCTTATTTTATTCCAGAGTTTGTGTGACAAGTATGGTGATGTGGTGTTCATCGAAATTGATGTGGATGATGCCCAGGTATGATCTAAAGTGATGCCGAGAGAGAGCAGCTAACAAGTTTGACACAAGTGACACTGAAGAATTCTAAGAACTCTTTAAAATGTCCTTGCAAATACTGAAACAAAGAGATTGTGTCACCTTTCAGAAGCAGAGATAGGGGTTTAGCATTCACACTGGAAAGAATTTTTAGTAGATACTTCAGCAAAGCAAAGTGTATTGGTTGTATGCACATTTGAAGTCCTATGGCCTGTGTTAGATAACTTGGGAACGCTGACCCACTATTTTGGGAGGGAGTGTTAGTCTAAGGCCTTAAGCTACTTTGAAGTAATCCTCCCTAAAACTAATGGCTCACAACTGTCTGACCTGTCTGGTCTCTCCACTGCCCTTGGCACTGTTTGCTCTTTTCATGTCTTGAGTTAAATGCAATGAAATGTCTGCTGCATAGTAGTTGCAGCAATGCTTGAATAGGTACTTGAGCTATGTCAGGTTGAAAGGCAAGAATTGCTATAGGGCTCGAGTCTTTTGAATACGCATCCCTGTTTTGATGCAGAGGTCCTTTTTTCCAAATGTAGAGTACAGGTATAGTAAATATGGGTTTGCTATTGTGTGAATTAAATGAAGGGAGGATCTTTCAGGCTCACTTCACAAACGTGTTAACACTGTGCTGGTTTTGCTAGTGAAGGACTACCAGAAGTGGTTTTGCTTCATTTTGAGCAGTAATGGCTTGGCCCCATCATGTAAACAAAAGGCAGCTAGTGGGCTCTGAATTTAACATCCTTCAGAACATGCACAGCTGAAGATTTTCTGTCTCTTTCAGGATGTTGCTACACACTGTGATGTGAAGTGCATGCCAACATTCCAGTTCTACAAGAATGGAAAGAAGGTAGGCTCTGCTCTTTTGAAACTGCGGCAGGCAAGCTAAACACTTGAAGATTAGAAATGTTAAGACTACATAGCCTGGCTTCTTGGTAATTTATCTGGAGCACCAGTGGCATCAAAGCACTCCTGAGCGTAAGAAAGTTTGTCTGGGTGCTGCAGCAAATGTATGGCTCAGGGTCAGGTCATTTGGAGCAATCCTTCCAGAGTTTGGTTGGTAAGGGTCTTGAGCAACCCAAGGTACCTTTGAGCTGCCTCTGCTCTGCAGTCACCTCCAGAGTCTCTTCATGCCTGTACTGGGAGTCTTACACAGCATTGGTCCAGGATCAGTTGTCTTTTTCCCTTGTTTTACATGTAGAATGCTCCAGCAATGGTAGCCTGGAAGTGATTCTTGGTAGATTGTTGTCCCAGTTTTTGCATGAGTTGAGTGAGAGAGGAATAGATGAACATCTGCAAAATACTTCCTGTTTTGGTGGTGAAAAAACTCTTAGCTGTAGAGGAGTTGGAGGTGTGTATATATATCTGGATGCCATGCAGTTGATGTTATGACACATTGAATGCAACAATTCTAAAAATCAGTTTTTCTTTACAGGTGCAGGAGTTCTCTGGGGCCAATAAGGAGAAGCTGGAAGAGACCATTAAAAGTCTAGTCTAATCTCCAGCCATGGAGACACTGAAGCATGACTGCTTTGGCTAAATTATGGCCTGAATCTTTTCTACTTAAAAAACAAATCTAAACATGGGGATAGCTTCGACCACTTAACCTAGGTAACTTGATCTGTGTAAATGCGTACAATAAAGTGTAAATTCTTCACTTTTGGATATTGCCATGTGTTTGAATGAAAGTGTGAGAAACTTTGTGATGTCCTAAAGGTGTCTGTTTTCCTGTGTTAATGGAGTGCTTTCAGGATAGACTATTGTCAAATGCATCCTGATCTACTACTGGGTTATTGCTGGCGGTGGAAAGTTGTATTGCATGGGATAGTGATAGTCACTTCAGGAGAAGGCTGCTGCCCCCTTGCTGATGGGGTAGCCACCAGGCTATAATCTGAAAAGGGTTGTTCTGCTTGCAGACAGAAAGAGCACTTTAGGAACTGTAGAAAAAAGGGTTGTCACTCGGTGGGATAGGTTCTTTCTTTCATCTCTTTTTACCTAAAGATTATTTTAAAATTTGTCATTCATTTAGATTTCATTTTAGACCTCAAAGCTAAGACTTAACTTATCAGAACATAATGCCACTCCTACCATGGAAATGTAAGGTAGGACTTAAGAGCTGCTGCCTTTTTTGCCTTTTCTTTTTGTCTTGCTATTGGTGTACCGTCTGGTTCTAGTAGCAAAGTATGTTTAGTCTCTGGGGTGGGCAGTAGTCTGGAACGAATGACTGAAGAGGTGAAACTTAGTGTCATAGGCCTAAAATAATTTAAATTTATGTATTCTCATCTTAATTTGACTGCACTACTGCATTCCTAGAATACACTGAACAGGGCTTTTTTTGTGCTGGGCAGTAAACTGGACTCGGCAGTCCTCCAAACCTTTGAGTTCTCTAGATTAGTGCTGACTTACCAGCTTCTGTACACCATTCAGCTACTCTTCCCAGTGTTACCAGAGAGAATGCTGTGTTCTCCTCCATATCAAAACGGCTTGCTTGCTTAGGGCTAGATGAGCTGTGCTGCCCATCAGCTACTGCTGATGAAAAACCAATGCTTCCTGCTATATATGCAGATGATGTGGAATGAATGAGTCTCTTTGTCTTTGGGTGGGGAGCTCCTGTGTGACTCAGACTTACACTCATTTCACAAGCATGCATGAATTTCCTGGCTCTTAAGGACTGTGGGGGCCTTCTACAGCTTGTTGCTCATGTTCCCTGTTAGGAACAAGATTGTTCTAGTCTAAGGAGTGACTAGGATGTTCAGGATGAACCATCAAGGATCTTGGATGTAACGTCTAGGTTGTCATTATGTGATGAAAAGGATGTGCAAAATGTCTTCTGTGCAGCCCTGGCTGTTCGACTAAGAGGAGTGCAGCTGCATGTTCAAAAGGCTGTTCACACAGGTAAGTGGGAAACCACTACCCCAAGTGGTGCTATGGACAGAATTGTGGGGAAGGTGAAATTGAGCTGGAGTAAGAATGCACCATTAATATTGCACCACCTGCAAAAAAAACATTGCTTTTAAAAGCAGTTCCTGCTTATTCCCTCTGGGTAGTAGGTGGAAGCAAGAAAGGTTTTAAAAACGCCTGGTAAAGAGTCTAGCTGAAGTTCAGTGGGAGCCCTTAAAATCCAGCTTTGTCTTCAAGAAATAAAGAAGCTAATAAGATGTGCAGCAACACAGGGTATTGCTGCTGAGGGGGTCTAGACCAAGTCATTGCCCATTACCACAGAGAGAAGGGACATTTAATAGGAAATGCTGCTCATGTGGTGACTTTGACTTAATGCTTTTACTACTTTACTAAGCTGCCACTCTGCAATAGTCTGAAAGATTTGAGCAGCAAAGAACCAGCTGGAAGTTCAGAAGAAGATTGGGAAAGATCAGAAAGGCTGGAATAACATTTTTGCTGAAACTAGAGGTGCAAAAGTCTTCAGTTTCCTGTGCTGCAGCATCTTCTCATTTTGAAAACTTGTTCAAAATGTGGATTCATTACCTGGTGTGCAATAAGCCAATAATGTCATCACTGACAAATTGTTTTATTCAGGTTTGTCCAAATCCTGGATGCTTGGAGGTTTTGCTCAAATCAAGCACATGCCTAGAGCTTTGTTGCTTTCATTTATACACAAAGCCATGCATTATTCATAAAGTATGTAATCACATATTTACATTTCATTACAGTAAATGTGAAGTCATTCCATGTACCTACTGTGCTTGTTCCAAAGGGGTCTTTAGGGGTGCTGGGTGGCTGTCCCCCAGAAAGTTACCTGCCAAGTTCACTTAGCAGTCAACTCATCCCAATCTCCTCCCAGTTTTTGGCAGTAGCTGGCTTGGAACTTCTTAATTTACTTAAGTTCCCAGTTCCCCATTCAAAAGTCATGCTAATAAATGGCACTATTATTTAACAATGCAGCTGAACAAACTTAGTCTCCTACCACAAAATTTACACAAGATGGGTCCCAGTTTATCTTTAAGTCCTCCTGCCTGTCTGATGATCCCAAGATACTTTTTTTAACATATTAAAAATACTGTAGGCTTCTACCAACACCACAATTAAAATCACTTGCCTAGTTTTATTAGAAAGGAAATGTTCTTTAAGGCTTGTTTCTTAAATGAATATGCAGTCACAACTTGTGTGTTCAGTAAACTTTTCCCTTTAAAGAAATGTGTAGTTTCGCCAGAATTTGAATGTTTGAAGTTGGTCCTTACCATTGCAGGTGGCAGAAAGGTGACCTTATGATTACACCTAGATGAGGTGTAAGGAGTCCCGGCTCCTACAGCAACAGTGCCCATACAGGGAGGAGAGAACCCCAATTCAGTACAAGAACTGGACTGAATCTTCCAAGAGGCAAGAACAGGTGGTTTCAGCCTTTAACAAAGCCTAGATAGAGCAAATATTCCTGTAAATGGAATGGGTACAGTCAGCCTTGCCAGAGGTGGTGTGCCCTGACATGTGGATATTAAGTAATACCCTAGAGAGCTTGGTGGGTGTGAGTTTTGCTTGCTTGTTTTTCATGTGAAGGAATGAGGTCAGTATTACCATAGGGCAGACAGCAGTGTGGCAGTCACTCCTGTTGAACCCTGTGATCTCCCTGTTAGCGTGAAGAGGGCTGGCTTACTTTGATTCAGTGATCTCCAAAAATGCTTTTGGGAAGGAAGTGGCAGGTGGACAAGTGGCTTGAATGTTTGGAAGAAACTTGATGTGAATGGCAAAGAAACAACATACAAAGGTTTCTTCTAGAAGTCAGGGCTTTGGGAAAGAAGTTCTCCCCTCAGATAATGACTGTGTTCTGCTTGATTTGGCTATGAAATGCCTGGGATCCTGCCTTGCTGTCAAACCAGTAGAGCAAGATGTTTTTGTCTGAATGCCTGTTATGTAGCTTGCTTTCTTTGAGTGGGCTGGCCAGCAGAAATACTTCCTTGAGCACAGCAATTGGAACACATGGCTGGAACAGCTAGGCTTAATGAGAGAGGATGAACTATCCTGGAAGGAGAGGGCCAAGGGGTCACAGCAAGTGGACAAAGGAACTTGGCCTGGTTAGGCTGCAGTAAAATAGTGTCACTCCTTAACTCCATCTTGTGTCTTCTGAAACTGCCATCATGCACTTAAAATCAGCTGGTTGGAAAAGACCTTTGAGATCGAGTCCAACCATACCTGTCCACTACTAAACCATGTGCTTAAGAAACTCATCTACCCATTTTTAAACACCCCTAGGTACGAGACTTAACCACCACTTTGGGGAGCCTCTTTCAGTTCTTGACCACCCTTGCAGTGAAGAAATTTTTTCTAATCTCTAGTCTGAACCTCCACGGCACAACTTGTGGCCATTTTCTCTTGTCCTATCACTGAAGAAACCAGCACTCACTGTGCTACAACCTTCTTTCAGGCAGTTATAGACAGTGATGAGGTCTCCTCTCAGCCTCCTCTTCTCTAGGCTGAACAACCCCAGTTCTCTCAGCCACTCTTTGTAGGACTTGTTCTCCAGCCCCCTCACCAGCCTTGTTGCCCTTCTCTGCACACGCTCCCGCCCCTCAATCTCCTTCTTGTAGTGAGGAGCCCAAAACTAAACCCAATATTTGAAGTGCAACCTCAACAATGCCAAATAGAGGGGCACAATCACTTCCCTGGTCCTGCTGGCACCACGAGTGCTGTGTTCACTTGGGGAAGGATTCTCTTAGCCACCCAGGTACCTCTTCAACATCTCTTGCAGCAGTCAGCTCCAGTTAACCATCTGCTTTCATTCTTCCCCTGACCTAAGTGAAGTCAGACTTGGATTCACTCTCAGAATCATTGCAATAAGAGTATTTGTAATTATTCTAATGTTTAAACTAATGTTTAAATCCTTACCCTTCGTTCATCAACACTAGCTGGATCCAGTAATGACAAAAAATATGTCTATTCTTTTACCAATGCAAATAACTCTGGCAATGCTTGTCCCTGTCCCTTGCTAAGGAGTGAGACTGACTCGTGGGTTGGTGCTGGCTGGCTGACAGGCATCAGTGAAACCTCCCTTGTCAGTCCCCCTCCTCAGCAGGACAGGATGGGAAGAGGAGTCCATGGGATACAGTTCTTCAGGAATGGACTGTACCACTGTGGGTCCCCCATGGGCCACAGCTCTTCCTGGAAAACCTGCTCCAGCATGGGCTCCTCTCCATAGGCCAGAAGTCCTCCCACAAGCCAGTTCCTCTGTGGGCTGCAGCCTCCTTTGGGAACACTCACCTGCTCCAGCAAGTGATCCTCCATGGGCGGCAGGGGGATCACTGCTCTGCCACCTGAAGAAACTCCTCCAATTCCTTCTTCACTGTCCTTGGTGTTTGCAGACTGGTTTTTCTCATACACTCCTGTTCCTCTCTCCCGGCTGCTCTTGTGTAGCTTTTGGGTTTTTTTCACCTATTCTCAAATACATTATCACAGAGGGCTCATCTTTGTCCAGTGTCAGGAACCTCTTAAGAGTCACTGGCTCTGTCTCATGTGGTGGCAGCTTATGGTGTCTTCTTGGAGAAGTCACCCCTGCAGCCTTCCCAAGTAAACCCAATGCATCAAAGTGCTGATGACAGGCAGTGCAGGACTGCAAGGGCACCGGGCTCTGCACCAGCCTGGCCATGGTATGGAGTCTGCTCTTCATCTGAAGCAATGACTGTATACCAACTCGACCCCAGCTGCTAAAATCTTCATCTGTAGGCCTTCCTCAGTCAGGAGACCAAGTACTAAACTATGGCAGGAAGAAGAGTTTGGTAAAAGAGCTGTGGGGGGCAGTGGGCACTGTTCAGTTTAGCTGAGCAGAGGCTGAACCACACTGCGGCATCCTTAATGGAGGTTTCACGCCGGTGAGAAGCATACCCAGCCGGAAGTGTCCAGATTTGGTAAGGGTCACCTAGACGAGTTTGAGGAACTTGAAAAAGTGTTGGGAGGTGTCAGGGAAGCACGCCTACATGAAATGCTTTTTTTTCCTGCTCTGGAGAGGAAAAGCTGAGATGATCCAGGCTGGAAGACAGAGGTGGTGAAGAATGCATGGGAACTGCCTGAAGGCTTATCTCTATCAGCAGCTGGAAAAGATGGATTTGTGACAGATGCAAGACTCCACAAGGTGGCAGTGAGTGTTTGTACATACATTTGCACAGACACTGTCTCCGGGAATGCCTTGTGCTTTTCCCTCTCTGACAGCACTGGAGTGATGGCAGTACCTAGGTAAGGGGCCAGAGGAGGATGCATGGAAGGTGGGTGCCTACTGTCCAGGTGGCACCATCTGCCTGGCCCCCAGGAACTGGAGCATCTGGCATGGGCTGGATGTGGCAAGAGGTGTGAACAGATTCTAGGGAGATGGAGAAGACAGGCACAGGGTCCAACTGCATTCACAGAAGAAATTTTAGACCAGGCATGGGTCATCCCCCTTCCACTTGAGTCAGTTCATGTAATTTCCTCAGGGAAGTAATCAAGTGTCATTTTTCATCTTTCTGTGCATCTGTCTCTAGTTCCTCTGAGAACTCCACCCTTCTAATCCCTCTGGGGTAAAAGCAAGGATTGGCACCACAAACATTCCTCGAAACTGTGAAGCCTGCTGATAGGGGGAATGCAGTGGTCAGTTTTAGCACCTCTTAGTAGGATGGCCCCAAAGGCTTTTGGCTTACTAGGAAGCAGACTGTTCAACTAGCGATGAAGGGCTGAGGATAGTGGCGGGAACATCTTCGCAGCAGTTTTCCAGGTCTTCCTGAAGCTACCCATGGAGTAGCAAGCCATGGTGAACTTCTCAAGTTCCCCACTGTGTCCTGAGCTCAGGCAGGTTATTGCCACCAGCCTCAGCTGGAATTGCTTAGGAACAGGACACAAAAATCGCAATATTTATTAGATGGGACAACCCTAATTTAGAGGCTGTTTCATTTTGCACAGGCAAGCCTAACTGCTTAATGCCTTAAACCACTGCTCTAGAAATAATGATGCATATAAATGGAGAGCTATTTAGCCAACAGATGATGAAGCCTGCAGCTGTTTATATTTAAAAGTTATTAAATAAACTCTTCCTCTTGTTCTCGTATGTTATATTCTCAATGAACTGGGATCCTAAACAGCTCAGAAACCACACCAACAAGCTTACATGCCAAGCATAACTTGAGTATCGGCAGAGCATGGCTGTGTGGACTGCAGAGACCAGAAATGACTGTCAGCACAGGCCCAGCTGTAAGGGCCTGGGCAGAGCCAACACCCTTCTCACCTCTTCAGATGCATCCAATGGAGGACTGCTGCGGTGCCAAGGATGACCTCACCCCAGGCAATCCCTTGCACACCTTCTCACAGCCAGTGGGACCACCAACAGCTCATCACCCTTTCCTAGAAAGCCAATAAGCTCAGCTGCAGAGCGATATTGTTTGAGGAAGCGTGATGGCAGCTAGTGTTTGCTGCTCACAGGCCTTGTGCAACGAACTGTTGGACAGGCTGGACTGCCATGGTACTACCAGCCTAAAAGCACATGTAGTCATGTGCTAGCAGCACATTGCTGCGCCCCTGCTCTCCAGGGAGCTTTGGCACCTTATTCAACTTCACTACACTGACTGTACTCACAGGGTTATTTTGTATCACTATAGGGGAGAAATACAGACCCTCAACCTACCTCAGCCACTGATACTCTCACTCCCTTGACTGTCAAGGAAAAAAAAACCCAAACCTGTTTTTATTTTCACTAACACATTGTGGAAAAATTCAGATCTCTCTCCATAAGCTTTAGAACATTGAGGACACCATGCAGCGTTACAGGCTTGGGGAAGAGTGGCTGGAGAGCTGCCTGGCAGAGAAGGACCTGGGGATGTTGGTTGACAGCTGGCTGAACAGTCAGCACTGTGCCCAGAAGGCCAATGGCATCTTGGCCTGTATCAGACACAGAGTGGCCAGCAGGAGCAGGGATGTGATTGTGTCCCTGTGCTCAGCACTGGTGAGACCACACCTCGAGTGCTGGGTTCAGTTTTGGGCCTCTCACTACAAGAAGGACATTCAGGGGCTGGAGCGTGTGCAGAGAAGGGCAACGAAGCTGGTGAGGGGGCTGGAGAATAAGCCCTGGGAGGAGCAGCTGAGGGAGCTGGGGTTATTTAGCTTGGAGGAGGCTAAGGGGAAACCTCATCACTGTCTACAACTGCCTGAAAGGAGGTTGTGATGGGGTGGGTGCTGGGCTCCTCTCACAAGTGACAAGTGATAGGACAAGAGGAAATGGCCACAAGTTGTGCCAGGGGACGTTTAGTCATTAGGAAGAATTTCTTTACTGAAAGAGTAGTCAAGGATTGGAACAGGCTGCCCAGGGAGGTGGTGGAGTCACCATCCCTGGAGGTGTTTAAAAAACTGTGGATGAGTTTCTTAGGGACATTGTTTAGTAAGGAGACAGGCACGGTTGGACACAATGATCTCAGAGGTCTCTTCCAACCTAGTGATTCTATGATTCTATGACAACCAAGCTCACAGTGAGATACTATCAAAAGACCTCCAGAAAACACCAGACAAGGAGAGGTGGTATTGTCATTACTTATGTGCTGGCGGTGTTCCCAGTGTATAAAAGAAAACTTGAATTTTCAGGAGCAAATAGGTATCTTCCCCCTTGAAGTTCACAGGTTGGGGGGAGATGTTCTTTTCTTTTTGAAAAAATTGTTGTGGAAAATCAGCTGCAATTCATGAAGCATGAAATCTATACACAGTTAGTGAGAAGAACATACTGGTTAGTATTTTATGAGAAAGCAGGCTGAGCCAGGATCACTCTGATGGACAAATCTTTCTGCAACTCTGACCAAAGGGAAAGAAACTCCACGTGGCTATTCTTAGTTCATTCCCAAACCACAGCTTTACTTGAAACAAGAGATCATTAACTCACTAGACTTAATACAGTTCAGTATTTTAGGAGTTGCAAGGCCTCTGAAAATTTCTCAATAAAAAGCTACTGAAGAGCAGCAGAGCTCTACACAGATATGACGCCTATTGACAACAAACTCCTTTTATCTGTTTTCTATATTCCGCACTCTGCACTGGTGTTAATCCACAGATCTTTGTCAGAGGCCAGTTGAAATTCACAGCACTAGAACTAACCCAAACTGGTAATTTCTTCTCACCAAACCCTATAAAGCAACCAGAACCTCTCCTCTACTTGTGTCAAGATGCATTATTTCCCCAATGGCCAGTGAACCTGTATTTCATGACCTGTGTTTTGTTCAGGCCATTCAGCAAGGATCGGTTATCTATATCTCAAGTAAGTGGTCTCTTCTTGGTGACAGACAGAGAACCTAAACCTGGCACTGCAAAGACATTAAGGCGACTTAGGATCCCTGTTCACAGATAATAAATAATGAGACCTAAAAATTAACCAAGAAGTCCTCCACAGTGGTGGAAGATGAATCACCATCACCTTCAATACCCACCTGTATCCTAGTGAGCAACGGCTTCTTGTTCTGGCTCTTTCAATACACCTGGCATATTCACTGTTGCCCATATTTGTGTCTCCTTTGCTCAGCACCATGTAGGACCTGGACACTACTAATTTAACACAGCTAGGACCAGCATAATGATCTCGTCTTCCAGGAAAACCAGGGTGAATACCATGGCAAGGTCAACTCTAAGCCTGGATACCAATGGCCAAATTACTCAAGGAAACAGGAGACTTAGCCATAGCATGTGCACTGCGAAATCTGCTAGGATAAATCACTGCTTGCAATATTTTAGCCATTGTGTGTGAAGAGGATGGCATTCTATGAACAGAACTGTAACCCAAACAAAATATCCGTTAACGTGTTTATTTTTCCTTTACATAATCCCAGAATCACTGAGGTATCTACATTTCCCAATGAAAGTAATAAAAGCGCCAAGCAGTGAAGTAGCTGGGAAGCCCCAGGTGCTGTTAGCCTATTCCTCACTCCTGGATAGTGTTTAAAAAAAATCCCTCTTGCCAAGTTCTGGACCAAATCAATGGGTAAACATTATTCATCAGACATGCCATCAGCAGGCAGAGCTTTTGGAATTGCTTTTCCTTTGTATAAGCCAACTTTTAGAAAGATCCAAGCTACTATGAAACCTGTGACAGTTCTGATAAGTTCAGCAATTTTAAGGCACTTATTTAAAAGTATCTTTGGGAAGCAATTCTAAGGTTCTTTGAGAGCAAAGTGATCGGCACATACCTATTAGCTCAATAACTAACAGAAATTATCACCACCAAACATCCACCAAAAAGGCTGAAACATGCCTTTTGGCCAGTGAATTAAAAGCACTTAACAGAATCACATCCTCCTGTGTCAGTCTCCCAGGAACATGTGACCTTCAGACTTTAACAACAGCTTTCCCAAGATTTTCTCCCTTTAACATTCCAATAAAAGCTGCTGGCATGTTCTCAAATCCTTCAGTGATTTGTTCATGGTACTTCACTTTTCCCTGTTGAAAGCAAGAAAGGACATTGCTGAGTTTTCATTCACTAGCTGCCTAGTTTTTAGCAACTTTGAGAGACTAAATTGCAACCAAATGTTCTCCAGCTCATATGTTTCATCTGAAATAAGCAGGCTGGCAGCACCAGGGTAACTCTGCAAGACTAGGTAAGCTGTTGTGAGGATCTGCTTTTGTTGCAAGGCCTTCTGCTTGGAGTTCTAACAGCGAGAACAGTCACTCCCATAAAACACACCAGGACAGATTTAGTGCTACTTGGTCTCCAAGCAATGGACAGGTGGGGGTTTATTTCCCCTGAGCCAGGCCTGTCTTTACCCATAGGGAAGCATGGAATTGCAAATCCAAGTGATTAAAGCTGAGCTATCCCCAGTCCTCATGTTACTAAAAGCTAGAGCCTCTTAACCTTTACTGTTCATGCTCACAAGCTTTTCACAGCCATAAACCAAGTTCTAAGCTCAGCCTCCATACAGTAAAATAAAATATAAGAAAATCCCTATTAACTTCCTTTAAAGCCCTGCTCCCAATTCCACAAAAAATAATCCACTCTTGCCAGTAATTTCAGCACAACACTACAACGGGAATTCTTGCTCATGCTACAAATTCAAGGAGGCTTTTGAATGACAAAGGAGTTACTCTAACAGGAAACTCTTAATTGCCAGAAAAGGGTTTTGAATTACTCTGGAAGCATCTTTTCTCAAAGCCTACACTATTACAGAATATATCCAAGTCCACAAGTTAATATCGCAGGTCTCAACAAAGCAGAAGGGATCAGGCATGTTCACTACAGTTTGAGTGTCCCCAAAAGGCTCAAAGATCAAGCCAGGTGGAAAAGGATCACACTGGGACCTGACCCTAACAGCTGTGACAAAAGACACCTGGCAAAGAGGGAAGCTATGGTGTAAGAATACCTTATAGAAAACTACCCCTTCCTTCCTTCCTTCCTTACCTCCATGACCCACTTTAGCAATGCCTTCAGACCTTCCTCCTTTCTGTTATCCCAGCGAGACACAAGAAACCCTTCCATTTGAAGCTCTTTGAAGATCATTGGAAACTGAACATAAGGACCTGCAAGAGAAAGGAGCCAGCAAACCATCTGCAGCACCAGTATAATTTTTAAAAAGTCCTAATGCATAAATAGATCTTTTAGCCAGTGAAGACCACCAAACTACTTTGTTCCAGTCAAGTCACAAGTCAAGTCAAGTGACTGCTATTTTTTCCAAACAGAATTTCCAGGACAAAAGGCCAAGGATTCATGGACAGCCACTCAAGAGAAAAAAAAGGCTCCATCAGTAAATCCGAGTACCCAACACTTCTGAAAATCGCTTCATTTATAAGTAAAGTGGCCTCAGCTTCACCTGAATCCTGGAAGTACTCTTCTGGCAGCGTGTTTGGTAGCCTGCCAAGTGCCCATGCTCTTCCTAAATCTCGAAAAAGTTTTACACATTAAAACCAGTTCCTTCAATCATAAAACTGTGTGATAGTCTCCCCACTCTCAAAAGCCTGTCCCATTGCTCAAGTGATATGGGAGTTCAAAGCCAGTCAGTTGTCAAAGAGACATCAGACCTCCCAGTTCTTCTAGAAGGCGAACTTGGAAAGCTTAGTGCTATTGAAAGTAGTCTTAGCCACATTCCCAGAAGTTTCACCAGAATCTGAAATCTTATGTGGAAAGCCCCCAACTCCCCAAATGTAAGTGGTCTCATTCAAAAACCCGAGGGAAATTCATTCTCTCATATAAAACTACATACTGTATAAATGGCATCTTGCCACCACATCCGCCTTCTGCTCATTGTATCTGCTGAAAGGCCCAAGGAATCCTATTTTAGTCTCTCCTTCATTTCTCATAAGCTGATGTTCTCTGACCGATACAAGTGTGCACAATGGTGGATGAGTGCATGCGCAACACAAGGAGCATGGTCACACTCCCACTGCCCCAGAGCAGCACTTACTCACCCAAATATACATAGGCACATACACTCAAATGGCATACAGAAACATCCAATAAAATCTCAAGAAAGTCCCATTAAATTCTTTCTCTCCACCATTACCAAACAAGAAATAAATTTAGGCACGAGAGCAGGTGCACACCTTTCTGAGGCACAGAGTCATTGTACTGAGAGATGGCTCCACAGACTGCAATCCTTCCATATCGTTTCATTTGGTTGATAGCAATACTGGCAAATTCTCCACCCACCTACAAGAACCAGAGCACATGCATTAGAAACAATGCAGTGTTTGCATTGATTACCAAACCTACCAACCTTGTTGCACCAATTGGCTCAACCAAGTGGAGGAGAGATGAGTTCAGCTACTCCAAAGGCTCTCCAGAACTCTTTCACTTAGGCAACACCTATGAGGACTCACCCTCACCCTTCTAAAAATTAGTTATGACTACAGTGAATTGGCTTTAATTCCGAATCTGCTTCACAAAGCTTGGTTTGGAAGTGCTGGGCAGGAGTTGCCCTTAGACCCCTCGTCCTAAAGGGAATGTTTAGGGGCACCAAGAAGCACCACCTCTGCTTTCCCCACACTAGTCTACTTCTTCACATGACAGTGATGTCAGATTTTAACTTAATTATTCTCTTCTTCCAAATAGGGGTGTGCTGTGCTGAAAAGTTTTTAATGGAGAAAAGCTGTGAGAATATTTACCACTGGGGAGATGTCTGCAAAAAAGTTGAAAGTGAGAAGGAACGGAATGGACGTGACCATAAAACCTATTTAAAACTTTAGCAGCACAGGACATGAAATTTGGATGGATAAGACAAAGCAATCATGATCTCCTGCCACAGGGGCTTTACCCTGGCATCATGCATTCATATCAATTGCCAGGGCAAGGTAGGTACAACCCACACAGAATGATAGCCCTGTCATCGCTGCACTGGTGGAGAGACTGTTTGAAAGGCATGCTAAAGGGGTGATGATAGCTGCCCTTTAAACTGTGTAGGTAGCCAGGGGGTTTCAGGCCAGTACCTCAGCTAATACCCCAGGCATAATGCATATTTAGCTATACCAGGAAACTAAAAAGGTGCATGCTTGTTCTCTGGCTTGAAGGCAAACTGACATGGTTTGACTGCATCCATACTGTTAAACTCTCTTAGCCTCCAAAACAAGATGGACACATTCAAACAGCCTATTGAGAACAGTCCACAGCCCCCGTTTACTCCAGCTGTAGTTGGGAGAGGTCAGAAACCCTCTTTGGGCCAATCCAGCAATTTTACAAGTGAGCCTTGCAACTGTTTTGTTGCAAGGTAGCAGGTAGCAGTGTAGCCACTTGGACCACGGAACATAGGGCCATCCATGCTCACTCCCCTTCCAGCAACAACAGAGAACTGCCTGTGGTTCAAGGTGGGGCTTGGATTGGACTTGAGCTCTCTCTCTGTTCAGCATCACTTAAACATTCACTGTGACCCCCACCTCCACAAAATGTGTCACACTTTCCAGAGAGTGAAAGCTTCTCTCCCTCCATTCTCAATCACCACCAACAGTCCAGCTTTGCCTTTTGATCTCTGCTCTTTCTGTTACTGTCCAAATCAGCCACAGAAATAAGTGTGGGAAGGGAAAAGGAAAGCATTAAGCTCTTATGGAGACCAATTCTCAATTAAATGGAACTCAGTTATCCATTTCCTAGTGTTGTCTTCAATTAGATGTATACAATATTGAGATCCTGCTATAGTTTAAGGAAAACAACAGTCCATTCAGGGTAAGGCACCCTCTCTGAACTCACGTTGTCAAAGAAACAGTCATAGCCATCAGGAGAGGCTTTATGCAGTGCTTCCTCCAAAGATGTAACAGTCTTGTAATTAAAGACTTCATCAAAGCCTATTTTTTTCAGATAGGCAACCTTGTCATCTGAGCCAGCACAGCCAACCACTTTGCAACCCTGCAAGGAAAGGAGAAAGACATTTCTAAACATCCCATCAAAATACAGGCTGATGCTCACAGAATGCTGTGTGGAAGGCTCACCCTTAAAGTCAGGCTGTCATCACCATATGAGTTCCTGAGCTCTAGGAGACACTCAGCTAGCTTTTACATCTTCAGGAGTAAGCCCCATCTCAAGATCTTACTGTAGGCTTGCCCTCCTGATCATTGATGGTCTTGCTGCCCTGTTTCCCAGGTGAACCGTCTGAGGAGCAGGCACGAGCCACTCACCCCAATTTTAGCGAGCTGCCCCACCACAGAGCCCACAGCACCAGCTGCAGCATTAACTAGCACCGTCTCTCCTGGCTTCATCTTGCAGACCTCCAGCAGACCAAAATACGCAGTGAGACTATGAAGAAAAAGAAAGAATGGTCAGTGAGGAATAAAAGGTGCCAGAAAAAGAAATGTCACTTGACCAAAATATCATCAAAAACAGAACAAGATTGAGTTTTCCTCGTTCTTTACAAAATACAAAAATTAACCCAAACACTGTTAATTTAGCTTTTTTTACAGCTGTCCCCCCCAATCTCTGCAAAAGCAGAGTCCTGCTGAGGTCTGAGACTTTTCATTAAAGTTAATCCAGACTGAACTGGATTCTTTCTAGCCCCTCTTCGATTCTCTTCATACCTTATTACAACTCCTACCTTATTAAAACAACCATCTCCATGGCAAATCTTCTCTGATCTAGAGGACAGGCCAGACTTCAGGCCTTCTACAGTACAATGTCAACTGAAAGAACACCTCTATTTTACCAGGGTGAGCAGACAGCATACTGGCAGGACAAGACGAACAAAAAAGGGCATACAGAAATATCCTGCACAGCAAAATCCAGGGGACAGCTGCCTTTGGACCTAGAAACTCACCCTGGCATGCCAACTGTTCCAAGAGCCAGAGACTTGGGTAGTGATTCTGGCCAGCTGGAAGGAAGAAGCTGAAGGTCTTTCCCGTCAGAGATGAAATGAGTTCTCCAACCACTTCTGGCCACGACAAAGCTTCCCACTGTGAAAGCAGGATTTTTGCTTTCTACAATCCTGTTTAACAGAAGAAGAAGAAAAAACAATACCTTGTTAGAGACAAATCATTACTGGCTCTTCTCTCCTTCATTCCTGTTTGCTCTATGAAGTGGAAGAAAATTAATGTTTCACATCCAGGACATTTAGCCCATACCCACTGATGCTGCAGGCTTCTGGTGTCTTTCCTGAAACATTTACAATTCCTCATCACCAGGTGGATACGGGGCAAGATGATTCTAGGCTCAGTTCTGCCCACAAAAAATCCAGTGCTCCCATATGGGTGCCGAATTTTTTGACTAGCACCAGTCTGCTATTCATACCAGGCTTCTGAGAGCTAAAAGGCAGGAAAAGAGGATGCCAGGATTAAAGGGTGGAAAAGGAATATGTCACAGATAAGTTGTGACAAGTACTTCCCTTCTCAGACAACTTTCACCTCATTTAAAGACTGAAGATCATGAAGATGGAACCTCCTGGGGTCATAAAACCAGACAGAAAGCAGTATTTAATAACAGGGAGGAGTCCGAAAATTCAACTTTCTCAGCCCAACAAGAAAACTACATTGGGAAGGAACAGGTAAGCAGCTTTAATATTGAAAACAGTCAGTCTTCTGTTCAGCAGAAGTTAATTTATCCCACCCAGGTAATTTATTAAAGAGAAACAGCCCTCAGTGTTCCTGCAGAGAAACACAAGAGTCAAAGGCCACAGATGTTCCTGGGAATCAACTCAGAGGCAAACAAACTGGCAAAGGGAAGCATCTGTGTAGCTGAATTACCACAAGCTTGGGAAAGGATGGATTTAAGGTTAGATCACCCTTTGGCTAGAGCTGTATCTTTGGTGATACTGAGGTATTCTTAGCTGGAGTTGGTAGCATGCATGGTTTTGGGCATGCAGTTAAAAGCACAGCAGATTTTAAAATGGGAAGTCGACGCTTATGACAAGCACAATGGTTGGTCCTTCATACCTCTGCTTGTAAAAATTCCCTTTGAAAACACTATCAGAGGCCTAAAAGCTCTACAAGAGGCAAAAGAGGAGGAACAAAAGAGGAGTTCTTAGAGGAAAAGCACATTCCAACCAATTACAGTTAAGAATACAGTTGCAGAAGTATTTAGACTCGTGTAACAGGTAATGCAGGCTGAAGATGTCTCTAATATCAGTACATTCCTTTGAGATCTGCCATGTGAATGGCTAACAAGAACTGAAGATGCTTACCTGGCAACTTGTGTGCCTATCATTATATCCCCTTCCTTCATGATCCTTTGACTGTAAGGTCTGTAACACAGGCAGAGAGACAGCTTACTGTAAGCAATTTTAATGACGTCCCAGATTTGCTGCGAAGCAGTAGCTACTGTCTGACCCAGAAAGAAATCACAAGCAGTGATGTTGAAGAGATTGCAAAAAGCTTGTCATTGTAATGACATAACTGGGTGTTTTCCATAACCAGCTAGCTGAGCATCCCATCTGGACTGAATAGTGGGCTAGACTGTCGGGGACACAACAGCACGAATCTTCCCAGCATGGTCCACCACTACATGAAGGCTGAGACTCCCAAGAACTACTTCTGACACTAGGGTCCACGAGACATCTTCAGACCTCCCTGTGCTTGTACTACCACCTATTAATGTGGGCATATCAACAATTTCCTACTTAGAATATGTGTCCTGAAGTACTAGGTTGCTAAGGTAAGTGAAACAGCTACTGCAAAAGGGCTGCAGTCTCAGCTGAGCCTGTTACATTCCAGTGAAAGAGATACGACAAATAACAACAGCAGAATCCAAGAAAAGTCTACAGCGGCCGCATTTTTATCAAAACATCTGGCTAAACCCAGCACAGTTCTGTATTGGGAGTCTTGTAATTCACACACATTTTATAAAAAGCAGACAAAGGCATCTGGGACTCTGTCAACATGAGATGCTCCCAGTGCGTGTTCTTTTGAGATTTAAGTGGGAGATCAAACGAGGTAT
Source organism: Neomorphus geoffroyi (assembly GCA_033558235.1). Taxonomy (NCBI): domain Eukaryota; kingdom Metazoa; phylum Chordata; class Aves; order Cuculiformes; family Neomorphidae; genus Neomorphus; species Neomorphus geoffroyi. The sequence goes on along the minus strand of JAUMJM010000062.1, from coordinate 14,624,571 downwards.
TTTAGACAGCAATTTAAAAAGAAGAAAACAATACCTCATGTAAGGATCAACACTGAGAAACACTGATGCAAGCAGCAACTCTGCAACAAAAGACAAAGCAAATTCATGGGCATTACCACTGAAGTAAAGCACAGTTTCCACAAAAACTTTCAGATTTTCAACAAAAGCTATAGGAATTCCTGGCAGCTCAAAACCCCATATTTGTTTATCCTTTAGGGACAAACTAACAGAAATTACTATTACATTCATTACATTTGTCTGGATTATCCCTGTACTGTTACAAATGACACTTTTTGCAGTGGCTCTTTAGCAGGCTAGCTTCTTCTCAACCTGTTTTGCTTTATCTGCTTCCTCTCTCTATAGAAGGCTCAAGAGGTCAGATCCTCTGAGCAAAACATGAGCTTACTTTCAACTCATATATAAAATGCCCTCACACGACTCAGCCACCAGAGGGTGGTAAGAAACCTTGACACAGCTCAAATACAAACACGACCTTACTGCCTTTAAACAGAAAGCATCTGGCTTTCGTTTCCAAGTAGCTTAATGTACTTTACTGTCTCTAATGCCACTAGTTCTTGTGAAATGTACTGTTAAACAAATTTTAACTTAAAATCTCATTCACACAGCAGTTTCAGCTGTTCATATCCACCTAATAATACTTTTCATTGCCTGTGCTGAGGTGGGCTAGCTAGTATATATAAAAGGAATATTCAGATATTTTTCCATTACTCAGAGTGAGCAGGAAGAATAGTCAAGGCCATGTAACATAACGTGAACAAGAAAGGCTATCTCCTTTGAAAGCATTATTCTAGTATGAAGTTATGTCTCTTGCTGTAGGAACTAAAATGGCAAGGAAGAAATTACTCCATGGTCTTAAAAACCCACAGGCACAAAATTTTTATGTGTGTCTGAACGCTACATTAGTACACATGCTATGAAAATGCTTGCAAGTATATATAAGAAGAAATCACCCTTCAAATCTTTAAGTCGTAAACGTAACTAGTATTTTAATGCGATTTCTTTCATGCACCTTCTAAACTTCATTTCATAAAGTGTAAATTTCATAAAGTGGTGGGCTGAAGTTCAAGACAGCATGGTAGGGACATCCACGTGAAGCCAAAATTCAAGGTTAATTCTTTTATCAACAGGTCTTGCACAAAATAAGTTATCTTATTCCCTACTCTTTTTAAAATAGAGAAACAAAAATAAAACATGCATTCTTTTTCTCTTTTTAATCACTCTCTTTTGCTGTCACAACAGTCTGCATTGACTCCAGCCCCAAGGCATCCCAGCTGCAGGCTCACCCCAGTCACCCTATTCTCCCCCAGCACTACCCACAATACCTTCCCTATCAGCACGAAAAACTCCAATGAAAACCTACTCCCAGAGGCTACCATCTTCTCCATGTTTCTCCAAAGGATTTTGCAAAATAAATTAGTTTAAACCTTTCACCAGTAAAGCATGTTTGGGTTTTACTACAGGTTATCTCATTTGCTCTGTGTCATGGTTCAGTTCTCTCTTTCTACATTAAATGAATTCTGTTTCCTTGTGGCTGTTGCTTCCAAGAGCACATCACTGCAACAATTTCCTCTAGTAAGCTTCATTTGCAAACACATGTGAATGCCTTTGCCATCAGGTACCACGTGTGATTAGGCAGTGTGAGACTGTGAAAGGTGTGCTGGAGGTGCTGTGTGCTGGGGTTAGAAAAGCTTGGCCACTGTTTCTAAGGGTATCATAAGAATGCAGCAGGTCTTAAAACCCACCAAGCCCATCAGTATACATGTTCTTGAGGGCCACCCTTCTCTGCTAAGGTGCATTGTTTGCCACAAGCCATGCCAACCCATTTTTGAAACTCCAAGCCAGAGAAACATAACAAACAGTTCTACAGATGCACTGCCATTCCTCAGCAACCTGACAACCTCCAGGAAAAATAAAAACAGGTGACACTCCACTTACCTCCATCCTTTAGGTCTGGCAGCTCTATCTTTTTCAGGTCAAAGTCGCTGATTTTGGGGGAACCCTCAAAATGCTTCTTCAGAACCCAGGCTTTGGCAGTCACCATCCTGCACAACAAAAAACGGCCAAAGAGTGTCTGTCAAAGAGATGCCCAGCAGTGCTGGGCTGCTCATGGGGGCTGGTTTAGACTTTACGAAGCAGAGAAGTATCCCGATAATGTGGTGTCACACAAGACAGCCTCTGTTTGCATCCTGAAGCAATATTGCCAGATTAAGAAATCATCTGAAAAGCCTTCTCATTTTCTAAGCAACCCAGCGCTTCCTGTGACCTGCCCAATCCCCCTGTCTATAGGCAGCATGCCCTGGGGTATGGGAATTAAGCCCTAGCAAAATGTAGGGCTCCCACTCTACAGAAGGTGAGGAGGGAAAATCTGCTGGTTTAAGGAGAAAAAAAATCCTGGAAGTTAAAAAAAAATAAAACACTTAAAATCACTCTTTTACCCCAGTTACACAGGGTGAGTACTGAACCTAAGCTTTTACCAGCTTGAAAAAGGTGTAACTGAGAAACACAAAGGTAAGAAAGACCTGTTTCTGTAACATCCTGTATATCGAAAGGAAACACTCCTCCAGTTACCAGACACAGGGCTTGGAACTGGGCACACAATGACAATAGAATTTTCCATACAAAATGGAAACAAACCAATGACTTGCATTCATTTTACCTTCACAACCCATTTTTCCTTCCTATAAGCAAGCATATCAACAAGAGCAAAGAAAGAGAAGTTTATACTTAGAGCAGGCAGGTGGAACACTTGTGTCTTCTGCTGACAAGGCCAGTCAATAACCTCTGCACCCAACTCAGTCAGTGGCTAGACTCCTTCAGTTACCCACACCTCCTAAAAGGCAAAGACATACACTTTTATCGACAGAGCAGGTACCGCCCTCAGTCCACTTTCCCAGAAGTGAGTGTAAACCCTCAGAAAACCTGGCACAGGGCAACCCAACATGATTCACCTCTCTCCTATTAAGTTCTGAGATCCTCCTTACAGACCACTCCAACTCAGCACCCAGCCAGTTGCACAGGAATATTCTACAATGTGCAAGCTGAATACACAAGACCCATTGTCCCAGAAGACCACAATACTGCAGTACAGAGACCAAGATTATCCCTCAGAGCAAGTTTCTTCAAATCACATTTTACCAGTCCAGCCCTAAAACGCTTAAGCTTTTTGACACTGATGATAAAATACCTAATTAGGAATGAATAAAAAATTAATTATTCAGCCCATCTTTTAACATTGTGAATGATCCTTACATACACCTTCATCACAAGGGAACCCTACCACGACATTGACATAGTGAAATACTTGCAGACTTTCAAAGGAGACCTGTACCCACACGTGTGCTCGGACATCTTTGCGGTTCTTAGTGCAGGCATCAAAGGATCAGAGCTCATGCAGCTATGCCTCTGCATGCTGTGATCTCTGTGCATTGCAGAGCCACCTTAAGAAACAGTAGTAAGCTCTGGCATTTTGCCTCAACTGCGTTGCTATGAGGCATTTAGCAAGGCAGAAAACTTTGTCCAGGGACCAGTCTTCACCTTTTTTTTTTTTTTGTGACAATATTCAAGTGGAAGGTGAAGGCTGGAAAGTAAAGAGATCAATATGTAGCAGCATGTTTAACTGCAAAACACCTGAAAGCAAAAGTACTACCTACGAATGGAGACCTGAGAAAATAAATAACACTTTTTGAAGACACACAAGCAAGCATGGGGAGAACAGGGCAAACTCCCCATTATTTACATAAAAGCAAAAGCAAGAAAACCCATAAACTCATTAGCACTCAGCAACTTCCTGAGATGAATCACGGATATTCCTGGTTCCTTGATGAGAAAGAAATGTCCGAAAAGTTGGATTCATTACCCAGCATGCAAATAGCCAATCTCAAATACCAAATTGATACATTGATTCTATTAAGAGTTGCTCAAGTCTGGGTGCCACATGGGCTTCCACAGCTCTTAGCACCTCTGAGAGGAGCCTCTGCACCCACTTACTACAAAAATGTACAGGTGATTTTATCGTGCGTGCTCAGTGAGCAGAAGATCTGCTTCTGGAGGAGGGGTTTCTTATATTCCTGATCAATGTTGTCCTCCCCAGTGCAGATGTCCAGGATGTTCTCTATTAGATATTCTGGATCCTTTCTTCTCTAATCAGTACAACATCTAGATGTGCAGGACATACTTTATCAGATTCCCTGAGTCCTTTGTTCTTTAAATTAGCACAAAGTTTGCTATTTTGTTTAATATTAGCAAATGTTAGTCTATTCTGTTGTTCGCTTACCATGATGTTTAGAACAACACTCTCCTCTGCAACACAAACACAGCACAGGTGATGCATTACTGAGTTAGGAGAGTATGCTAGAAATCATCCATATTAGGCTACATGTATGTCTTTCACAAAATGAAAGAAGTATCAAGAAGCTCGCTGTCAAAAGATCCTGCATTTGTTAAGTAAGCAGGCAAAACCAGCATTCCTCACAGCCCACACAGCAATCACAGCAGGAACTAAGGTCACCAGAAACATAGCTGCAGCATTTGCCATCTCATCTGCTAATGTTTTTTCTTACAAAAAAAAAAAAAAAAAAAGGCCGGTGGCCCTCCCCTGGCATTTTCACCCACTGCTGAGTTTGCTCTGGTACCAACAGTACCCATCTGTACTTTTCAGTAACAAAAGATACTGTGACACTGCAGCAACAATCAAGTAAACTCAGAAAGGGGCTTACAGGAGCAAAAAGTAAGTTCAGAGTAATACCAAACTGATCCTGCTCATTCGCTTTGATACAAGAAGTGGTTGTTTTTGCAGAGTGGAATATTTTTACTTTACAAGTGGAGTTGTTCTTCGTTAGAATTGGTTTTCTAACTACAGTTAAGTGATATCTAAGTGGCAGCATTTTTGAAGTTAGACAGACACAGACTGTTGTTCTGATATAGTATGTTCTTTAAAATAGTGATGTACCCAGACAATGTTTTGGGGTGGGGTTTTGGGGGTTTTTTTATGGTTTGGGGTTTTTTGGTTGGTTGGTTGGTTTTGTGGGGTCTTTTTGGGTTGGTGGGGTTTTGTTTGGGTTTTTTTTTTTACTTATCTAAAAAATGCAAGGCCAAACAGATAGCTAGCTCTGAAGCTATAATTAGCAGAGACAGACTTGGCTGTGTTGAAGTTAATAATAAATTAGTCCTTGGAAAGTAGTAGAATATGCAGGGAGAATTTATACATATGCATGTAAATTGGATATATATTTTGACCCCAGCTCTTGTCTCGTTGGTTGCGCACAACTGATGGAAATTATTACCTCATGCCACCCAGCACTGAAATAGAGGATGCTGCTTTCTAAAACAAAATGAATCTTACAGAGTTCATTTGCCGGCATTTTCACTATCAGCTTATACCCCAACAAGAGTTGTGTGTCCCAGCTGTGTCCCCTGCATTCAGACATAGGTACCCAAGTGCTCCAGCCAGGAATGACCGTGGACAAGGAATGACCGTGGACAAGAAATGCTGACTAGGCTGGCAGCCATGTGCTGATGTGCCATCTGTTCACTGGGGAGCCAACAGTGACTCAGAAATGCTTTGTCTCCCATCCTGTCCCACCTCTTGAGTCAGCGACTCCCTGCTTTTTGTCTCTTTTGTCTGGCTGCCTCCAGGCTCCAGCCCAGTTCTTTACATTCACATCATCACCTCTTAATAGCTTGATTCTTCAGTCTAGTCTGAGTAGACAAACATGGTGTCCCTTGGTTTAGGCTGTGATTGTTTTCCCTATCTGGTCCTCTACTAAGCTGCACAAAGATGTGCTTTAATCCTGATGATCTACAGATCTAGGTGCCATCAGTATTCCCCAGATATACCTCTTTTCTGCTGTTACTTACGGTGCTTCCACACTCAAACTTCCCATTTACACCAATCTTCACATTCGCATAAAAAAAATTATACTTTTTTGTGATATACAGATTTTTCAGCAATGATCCCTCCTACAATATTGAAAAATTAATGTCACTGAACCATTTTTATGGCATAAATGCCTAACTTTGGTTCTGGGATAAATTTTCTGGTGACCACTTCTCACTTTTACTGAAATTGCTTTATTATAGGCACTTCAAGGTTAGGGATATTTTCCATAGAACAAACCAGAAAACTGACTGCAGTCATATGCTTGATGAATGGATTCACAAACTATTTTCCAGGTTAACTAGCCAAGATTATTTTGTATGTTCAGATATAAAATCATAAGCATAAACAGAAGTGATGCAACATCTGTGGGGTCCAGTGAAAGCATTACTAAGCTACCATCTCAGCTCCAGGGGCACTAACCACTGAACAGTAAAATTACTTTGTTGTCAGTGGGTTTGAATAATACATTTCTTTTGTGTGTTTTCTGTATAAAGTGTTTCACGGACTGTTATAATCATCACTGCAAAGAGGCAGCTATCAAACAACTTGAGAAAGGACAGTCCACAAAAAGACTTCTAAAAATAATTCATTTCTAGGAAGTCCCATGAAAAAATTATGGTGATGCACTTCTGCCTGATATTCTTACAAAGAACCACTGAAGTTCTTACTGAAGTCCAAGACAGCATTTATTTTGATGGCCTTCAAACCTACCTTGTCCTCTTGTCTAGTCCATCTAGTTATTTATATCAATGTCTATCAACTTTTCCTATAAAATTAGACACCTAGTGGACTGGGGATTCTTGGCTTTGTGCACTTACAATATACATAAGAAAGCAAAGATCCAGTCTGTGTCCAGACACAGCTGTTGGTGCAAATGGTAGCAGAGCTGCATGCAAAGAACCTTCACACAGGTTATTGCAGCTCAGCCCCCAAAATCAGTGCAGGGATGGAGATCTACAATTCAGGGGAAAATGGGAGAGAAGAAGGAAAAGGCAAAAACTAGGATCACATATTAGATACTAGCGACTGGAAAAAAAGGTCGGGAATACAGGAGAGGACAGATAAGTCTGAGAAAATTGATAGTTTGAGTGGAGGCTGAGGAGCTGGTGATACCTGAAATCTGGGAATCTTCACATCAAAATAGAAGAGTTCTCAAGGAAGCATGAGTCAAACCAGCAGTTTACTTTCCTTAAGTAACCCCACCTAACATTCATATCTTGTGTGGTACAGTTTCCTAGCCTGGGCTTGTCCAAATCTAACCTCGAGAGCAAAACAGTCTTAGAAGCCTGCCGATTACAAATAAATTGGATTCAAATTTGGGGTTAGCTTAACAACTCATCTTGCTGCCAGACAATTAATTTGAAGATATGGCTGTGGTTCTTGTTTCCTTTTATCTCCATTCTGAAGCAGGAACAGCTACGCTCTCAGCTACACTGTAAGAAAAGTATACAATCAAAAGCTGAGTGAAGTATAATTATCAGACATAATCAGTTTGTAGATCAGTGCTGAGGAAAAAACTACCAACTGCCACAACAGCAAAGCTGTTCAGAAAATCATCTCACCTAGTCCCTTCCTCCAGATGCGATTTATGCGCTCTCCTGCAGTATTTCAAAGCAATCTGCCAGGCACTAGCATAAAGAACTTTCTAAATACTTTAAAAACAAACCAACAAACTTACAAGGACTTCATGGCAGCAGCGAATGCCAAGGGAGTCTTAATCCAGAGATTACTTTGGGATTCCCTGCATGGATACAAGAAGTGGTTGTTATTGCAAAGACTTTAATATTTTGCCTTAAGCAGAGTTGGTTTTCTGTAGAATAGGTTTTCTAACTCACTTTAGTTAAGTGGTACCTAAGTGGCAGCATTTTTGAAAGCTAGACAGACACAGATTGTTCTTCTGATAGTATGGTTTTCTAACTAGCGCTGTTCCCAGACAACACAATACTTCTTCCCTTACCTAAGAATGCAAGGTCAGACAGAGAGCTGACTTCAAAGCTCTAATGAGCAGAAATCTGGCTGTTGCGAAGCTCATAATAAAATTAAGATTAGTCCTTGGAAAGTAGTATAATTTCAATTAGATTGTTGGGAGAATGTATACACATGCATCTAAGTGGGATATATATTCTGTGACTAGCTCTTGTCTCATTGCACATGATGGATGGAAATGATTCTCTCATGCGCACAATACAGAAAAAAGGATGCTGCTTTCTAAACCTCCAAAATTAGTCTTAAGAGAGTTTATTTGCTGGTATTTTCAGTATCAATACATTACAGATTACTGATCACCTGCAAATCTTCCTAAGAATTACCTGTTCCTCCCCTCTGGTTTAGCTACTACAATGCTTTCACAGAAAATATTTTTCTCCTTTGGAGAAAAAAAACCGTAAAGGCAACCTCACTTCTTTAGGTAATGCTATCAAGTCCTGGAAGGAGGCCAAAGACTGAAGGCAAGTAGTCATCGCTCAGTAAAAAGACTGTGCCACCTTGTACTTTGTTAGAAGGCTGTTAATTCAAACAGAGGTTCAACAGTCCTGCAGGAGGCTCACACAGGGAGGGGAAAAGGGAAGCCAAGACCTGCACTGGAACAGGTCAGCTGCCCTTCAGCTCTCAGAAAGTGCACAGGAAGCAAGTACCTGAAGAACTACGTCTGATAAGAAAGAATGAGCAAGAAACCTACAGATGGGGAGGAAGACAGGACACTGAAGGGGCCTGAGCTGACAAAACAAGACAAAGCTTCTTAAATAGTCAGCTGTGATTCCCTGGTCACTGTGGAGCACTCTTAGGCTTCTTTCAAGCACTCTGCCTCCCCCTTGCTTAAAACGGTGATGGAGTCCAAGCACATGCTGCAACATCAGTCAATGCAAAATTTCACAGAATTATAAAACAGTTTGGATTGGAAAGGACTATGGAGGTCACTTAGTCCAAACCCCCTGCAGTGAGCAGGGACATCTTCAACTACATCAGCCCCATCCTACCTGACCTGGAATGTTTCATGGGATGGAGCATTTACCACCTCTCTGGGCAACCTGTTCCAGGGTTTCATCACCCTCACCAAAAAAAATTTCTTCCTTATGTCTAGTCTAAACTTCTCCTTTTTTAGTTTAGAATCATTACCCCTTGTCCTACTGCTACAGGCCCTGCTAAAAAGGTCTTCCCCATTTTTCTTACAAGCCCCCTCTATAGTATTGAAAGACTGCTACAAGGTCTCCTCTGAGTCTTCTCTTCTCCAAGCTGAAAACCCCCAAACTCTCTCAGCCTCAAAATTCCATCAAAGTTGTTGAGTTGCAGCACATTTCCACTTCCTACATTTGCAGGGACCTGTCTGCCACTGCATGATATAGAGAAATGTTTCGTTTGCTTTACTTTACAGCTGCCAAAGGAAACACCAGGTTTTTAAAAAGCTCAAGTAAGCTTAAACTGGTAGAAAACTGTTTAATTTAAATCCTAATCTTTTGACTACACAAACAAGCAATTTTGTTTTAGGGGAAATGGAAAGAAATTTCAGGCTAGTATCTGATGTAAAGTTACTGCAGGAGCTTCAGGTCTTACTAAGTCTCTCTGCTGACTGCTCCTTCTCCCATTTCTCATTACTTACCTCTATAAATTTTAAGTATCCGTCTCTCGCAGCACAGCTTTCCCGTGTGCTCAAAGGGAAGATACAAACACACTTTCAAGCACCAGCAATCCCTCTGAGGCCTCTTCCTAAATTTCTGTAATAATACAAGGGCAGATTCATCCTTGAACGAGTTTCTGCTTTATAACACATACAACTAGCTTCTCCCTCAAGAAGGAAACTGGCTGTCGCAACCCACCTAGCATATTCGAGACATACTTGCTATGTTTCACTCCAACACATCCATATGAATGAGACAGAGGTGGACAAACGAAAAGATAAAGGGACAAAAGGAAAAAAAATAAAAGAGGGAAGGCCCATGAGAATCTAGGGAACTGCAGTGGAAGGGTGGAGGCACAGAGCAGTGATCAGCATGTGTTGTATGGCAGCAGAGAGCATCTGGCAAAAGGGGCCTGAGGACCTCACCACTCCTTAAACGCACATCAGCTCAGTGCAGTACCTTACCCTTACATTCCACAGTAGGTGAAAATGTGTGCATCTGTGAAAAATGACACCCTAGGTCTCCCAGTGCCACCACAGAGAAGTCATCCTGCAGTGACATGCAGCCCCCAATAGTTTTGCTTTCACTGCTGATCACCGCTGGTCACTCATGTGAGCTTTGACTAAGACATTCCCTATGGTTTGCAAGTGGCAGTGTCCATCCAGCCCTACCAGAGGGGATGCAATACTGGACCTGCTGGTCACCAATGCAAGCGAGCACATTGGCGATATCAAGGCTGGAGGCACTCTGGGTTGCAAAGATCAGAACAGGGAACAGAACAGGGAACAAAACAGAGCTGGCAGATTTTAAGGATGCTTTCCATAGAGCACAAGAGTTCTTGATACCCAGACGTAAGGAATCAGAAAGGGAGGCAACAGACCAGTAAGGATGAGTAGAGACTTGCAGGTCAAACTAAAGAGCAAGAGCAAAACACATATGCAGTGGAAGCAGGGATGGGTATCCTAGAAAGGGTATAGGGATACTGCCCAGTTGTGTGGGGAGGGGTTCGGGAAGATCAAGGCATGGAGCTGAACTTGACAAGGAAAGCAAAGAATAGGACGGTATGTCAGCCAGAAAAGGAAGGTCAAAGGAAGTGTACCACCTGAATGAGCAAGACTGGCAAATTAGTAACAACAGAGGAGGAGGACGAGGAGGTACTCCACAACATTTTTACCTCAGTCTTCACTGGCAACCTCTCTTCCCACACCTCTTGAATGAATGGATCGTAAGGCAAGGACTAGGGGAGCAAAGTCCCTCCCAGTGTAAGAGAAGATCAGGTTTGTGATCACCTGAGGGATCTCAACATACCCAAGTCTAAGGGATGTGATGAGATGCATCTGATTCCTGAGAAAACTGGCTGATGTAGTTGCCAAACCACTCTCCATAATATCTGAAAAGTCATGGCAGTCAGGGGAAGTCCCTGGTGACTGGAAGAAGGGCAACACTGTGCTCATTTTTAATACGGGTAGAAAGGAGGATCCTGGGAACTACTGACTTCACCTCTGTGCCTCTGAAGATCATGGAACAGATCCTCCTAGAGGCCATGCTAAAGCACACGGAAAACAGGGAGGTGAATTGAGATAGTCAACATGGCTTCACTAAGGGCAAGTCCTGCCTGACCAACCTAGCTGCTTTCTGTCATGGAGTGACAAGGGAAGAGTTATAGATGTCATCCATCTCGACTTTTGTAAAGCCTTTGACACGGTCCACTATAACATTCTTCTCTCTAAATTGGAGAGATATGGATTTGATGGTTGGAGTGTTTGGTCAACGACAAATTGGTTGGACAGCTGCACCCATCTCAGTGTCGAGATAGAGACTGGTTACAAATGGTATCCCTCAGGGGTCCACACTGGCACAAATACTGTTTAATATCTTTATCAGTAACATCAACAGCAGGATCAAGTGCACACTCAGAAAGTTTGCAGGTGACACCAAGCTGAGCAGTGTGGCTGACACACCTGAGGGACAGGATGCCATCCACAGGGACCTGAAAAAACTCAAGGAAGTGGACTCATGCAAACCTCATGAGGTTCAACAAAGCCAAGTGCAAGGTCCTACACCTGGGTTGGGGCACCTCTCAGTATTGCTACAGGTTGGTGGATGGATTGAGAGCAGCCCCGCTGAGGACTTGGGGGTGTTGGTGGATGAAAAGCTGAACATGAGCTAGCCATGTGTGCTCACAGCCCAGAAAGCCAACCGTATCCCGGGCTGCATCAAAAGCAGCGTGACCAGCAGATGAAGGGACGTGATTCTGCCCCTCTACTCTGCTCTGGCAAGACCCCACCTGCAGTACTGAATCCAGCTCTGGAGTCCTTAGCACAGGAACGACATGGATCTGTTGGACTGAGTCCAGAAGAGGCCACAAAAATGATCAGAGGGCTGGAGCACATCTAAGGAAAGGCTAAAAGAGTTGGGGTTGTTCAGCCTGAAGAAGAGAAGGCTCCAGGGAGACCTTATTGCAGCTTTTCAATACTTTAAAAGGTCTTATAAGATAGATGAGGACAAACTTTTTAGCAGGGCCTATAGAGATAGGACATGGGGGGAATGGTTTTAAACTGAAAGAGGGGAGATGCAGACTAGATATAAGGAAGAAATTTCTTATCATGAGGGTGGTAAAACACTGGAACAGGTTGACTAGAGAAGCTGTGGATGCCTCAATGCAGGAAACATTCAAGGTCAAGTTGGATGGAGCTCTGAGTATTGTAGGGGTGTTGGACCAGGTGACCTTTAAAGGTCCCTTCCAACCCAAACTATTATATGATATTTGCTTCTTTCCTTCTTGCTTTCCTCCATCTACAGGCTTGTTTGCTCCCTCAGAAAACACTGTCAATGTCTAGTGACGCATGTATCTTCTGTCATCAAGGTACGTGCAGAGTTTCTCTTTCAATCTTTTTCTTGTGTTCCAAACACGGTTTGAGGCTGTACCTCACAGACAGTGCTCACTTTGATGAAACGTATATATATACACCTGGCACAGCACAGACCTTCCTTCGCTACAAAAGCAGATTAAAACACGGTCCCTCTCTCAAACTTAAATCTAGCCCAGTACAAGCAAACTTGTGAAAGTTAGAGCAGGGATTACATCCACCACTAGAGTTCAAAACACTAAGTCTGCAGGCCTGAAAGAAAAATCCTTCAACTCCCTCCCGGCCCTGTTCTTACCCTCCTTGCCTTTCCTCTGCTGCTCTGTGAAATCAGCACTTCTCCAAAAACACAAGACTGAAAGTTGTCATGGTAGATTCGTGAAGAAAGCTTCACACATTTTTTACACAAGTGGAAATTCAGAAGACAGCCCTTCTCCAGACATCTGGTTTGTGTGGCTAAAGCTCTTCCCGAGAACCCCGACCACACACTTATCTGTCACCCTTGTGTGCTGAGGGGGACTACCAGCATTTTAGGGTCTCGCTTTCTCCTCCAGGACTCTTCTTTTCAAGGGTTGTAAACTTTAACAGCAATATCAGCTCACGAGTGGTGTAGGCTCAAGTAGATATAAACGTTCTACCTCACAAGAAGAGTGCAGTATCAGCACAGAAGAAATAACATCTAGCAAGTATTAACTTGTATAGATTAGGAATGTACTTTAGTCTCAGTTATCTGACAGAACAAAGGTCAGAATTTCTAAATCGCCTGCTTAATATTTGTTCTGGTGGTTTAAGTTTTGTTCTTGCTTCCCGTCCCTAACTGTAAGATTAGTGAATTGCAGTGTGGTAATCAAACTTTGAATAACTGACTGGATTTGCAAGTTTACCTGTGGTCTCAGACTCCTCAGGAAAATGAGCCATACCCTACATTAGTGGCTGCCAGATGCTACTAACTGATCCACACCCGCTTTAGACTGCGAAGCATGTTTTTTCACATGAATAACATTTCAGCAAATAAAGCAGCATAAACACAGGAAATAATCAGATATAACCTGATCACTGAGGCAATCTCCCATAGTATCCTTACACTGAAACTGGTGAGATACATTGGTGCATAAATGGGTAATAAAGTGAAAGGATTGAAGCATTGTCCTCAAGGGGATAAAGCCCAGTTGGCAGACCATTACTAGTGCCATCCCGTGGGGATCATACTGGGAGCTGTAATGTTTGATGTCCTTATAAAAGACATGGACTGTCTTGACCTGGAAGGACAGAGTCCTTCCCCACCACCCTTGGACCCAGATGCACCCATAGCGCTGTGCTGAGTTTTCAGCTTCATTGTACAAGAAAGTCATTGCCATACTTGAGCAAGTCCACCGTAGGGTTACCAAGATGATGAAAGGACTTGGAAGATTTAACAAACAAGGGAAACCACTTTGATCAGTCTCTGGAAACAAAAGCTATGGGGAGATTTCCTGCTCTACTATTGCTTAGTTAAGACAGTATTAAGAAAATGGAAATCAGCTCATCTGAAGGGAATGCACAGCGACAGGATAAAAGATGATAAAATGTAGTCTGCAAGACCATCTTGTCTAATGATGCATGGAAAGTTGTGGAATTCCTTCCACTCCCAAACCATGAAGGAGTCCAATATTGAACAGAATGCTTGAAGAGATAGTGGAATTGCCATCTTTCAAAATTTATACAACTTCAGATGTCTACGAGCCATCTGATCAGTCTGGTCTGGCTTTACCCATGCATACACACTGATGACCTCCCAAAATCCCTACCAACCTAAATTATTCTGTAAGCACATAATGCAACTAGCAGTCTTAATTTATTATTAGCTCTCAGTACATCTCATACTTATTTGATATGAACAGCTGTGAGCATCAACACCTTAAGAATTAAATCAGTGTTATGAACAAGCAAAGTTATAACTCCATATTTATTTATTATTTTGGTTTTACTTACTATTTAGCACAGGTTTCTACAGAATACTCTTCAAAATGTCTAAGAACCAGAAAACTATCACAGGAGAGTAGAAGAGAATAGAAGTACACACCCTAATTTCTTTCACCAGAACTGAGTCCTGAGAAGAAAAAAAAATCTATTATCTCCTCTGAACGAAGAACAAACAGCACTACTGCATGATTTGCCAAAAAAAAAAATAATCACAAACCCCTAAAAAAGCAACCCTCACAATATTTGTCTACCCAAAAAGCTTAGTGCTATATCCACCCAAAGAAATAAAAAAGAAACGAGTGTTCCTTTACCAAAATAGAACACTGTCTTTTATGTATCTGCTGTGACCACGTTTTCAGTTCTCAGATATTTTAGTGAGCACAAGTTCCAAAAACCTCAACTCTTTTCATTAATTTTGGACCATAATATCACATACTTACTAAAATCAAACACTTTCTCAAGTCTTAAAAAACCCATTTCACAAACCAGTGAAGCTATACTATATGTTTCCTTTGCAGAGTTATCTACTTGAGACTTCAGGGCTACAAAAGGCACGTGCTACACATATGGTATAGTGCTCACTATGGTATAATACTAGCAAAAATCTTCCTAGATAAGCAGCTGCTAGAAATATCTTTTCTTCCTCAAACCACATGCTGTTTTAGCTTCCGCATGCTAACTGTGTGTTAGGTAGCTGCAACATTTTTTTTTAATTCCTTAAAAATGAATACTATTATTAACATAGCATGTTTTACCATTACATGAAACCAAGCACCCAACTTTCAGGGCCTACGTGGTCAAAGCTATTACACAACTGCTTAAGAAAGGGCGAAATTATCCCTCACATCACATACAAATAAAGCACACACAAAGTTATCTTTACAGTGGAAAACTGCTCGCATTAGAAATGGTTTTTCCTAATTTACATTTTCTTATTTCAGGTTGTAGTTAGTCTGAGCAGAAAAGGAGTAGCTGGAGCAGGTACAGCACTGCCTACTCAATGCCATCTCCATCAGGCACACATTGACCATCATTTTTGCTCTTTGAAGAGCAACCAGGTGCCACCTGCAGGGTAGTCCAAGTGTTGCAAAAACTGTACTGTTATAAACATCTTGAGAAACAATCCGAACAGACTACCATTTGTTAATTTTAAATTAAATAGCAGGACTTGGACTAAATAAAAGATCAAAGCAGTCATAATCTAATGCAAAGAATGTCTTGGACATCTGGACTGCAGGAGGCCACATTAAATCAGGTCTAGTTATCAAATTTGCCAATTTGGCAGAGAAACATAAGAAACACACCTCCAGAAGGCCCCCCGCTCACTTGTACGATGGAACTACCTGTAACTTTTGCAATAAATTGAGCACGGAGACATTTCTCAGAGGTGCTTGATCTGTTGAAAGCCACTGATCATCCAGACTTGTGCAACTCTAATCAAATCAATGTCTCTGCTTGGTGTGTGAGATTGGCTACTTGCATGCTGGGTTAACGAATCCCAACTTTTCAGACAATACAAGCAGCCACCTCCCACAGAAACTTATCATGAACCGACTTCAGGCAAGAAACATGCAAGCACATGCCACAGCTCACAGATTTTTGGCCAATCAAAAATGATTAAAAAATAATTTGGAAAGATTTTCAATTTGCCAAATAAAAAGTGGTGTTTAGTAATGGCTGTGTAGTTACAGTGTCAGTATGATTCTTCTCCACATTTCAAATTAATTTTCTCAGTTTGGTGCTCAGATGTTAGTAAATGAACAGCTGATGGGACACCATCAAGCACTTCCTGGCTACAGTACCTCCAGCAGCAGTGCTGCCACAGCAATGCCAAACAGATCAACCAGCATCCAATGTAATTCCTAAAGCAGGCACACAAAAAAGTTCTGTGAGAATAGATATTAAAGATTCATGTCAAAATAACAGAAAGAGTGTATTTGAGTAAGTGTTTACCTGTGGCTTAAGCACTTAACGAAAACTGCAGGTCTGACATTTATGCACGGCTTAACTGTGAACGAATGTATTTTTGCAACTCAGCGTCATGTATAATTTTTTCTGTAACTGTGTATGTTTTAAATTGGAAAATGATGAGACAAGTGTCATATTTAGCCTTAACAATTAATGTACAGTCTTTCTCCAGAGGTACTGCACAGCCATAGAGAAAATAAATACATTCCATAATTGTAGTTATAGAAGTAGTAAAAGAATTTACTAGTAGTAAAAGAATTTACCGGTGATGAAGAAAAAGTGGGGGACTGAAGCGGCGGTCTCTAGACTTAGATTTTTAGACTTTAGTTTTAAAAAGCAGAACCGATGAAGTAACTGTTCACAATAGAAGCGGATTATCTTCTAACAAAGGACACTGTTAACAGAAGATATTGTCCAGAACTACTGAAGTCTGATAAGAGCCGACAAGGACCAGGAGAATGTTTACTAGCAAGAGATAAAGAGAAACCAAGATCAGCTTCGGTATGCAGAACTGGCAAGAAGCAAAAAAGGCACGACACACTACGTCCAAAGCCGAAAAGTAAAAAGTTCAACCCTTGAAGATGACTACTTAATTCCTCCTCACGACCACCGAAGACCACCACCAAAGGACACTGAGCAAGCGTGACTGGGAGGAGACTTAATTTTAATACGAAGCGGGGATAGGTGATGCATATGTATAGGCGTATCGGGTAACCACATGAATATGTACTATTTAACCGTATATAAACCGGAACCCGTGACTGATGAGTTGGGCACATTTATAGCAGAAATATCTCCCTTGTCTCCAGCACACTGTATTGCTTAAAATTCCTCGTACCCGACAATGAAGAACCTCACTGCTAAACTGGACTAGCAGAGTGATAATTTATAACAGTTCCCTACAATGTACCACTCCAGTCTGAAACATTTCAAATTATTAAAATAACCTTAGGCTACAAACTAAGCAGTTCAATGCAGCGAGTTTTACAGCAGCTGCCTAACCTCCATGGTAACACGATGTCCAGGGGACAGTACAACAGAGAAGTCCTCCCGCAAAATACAGGTCTATTTTCACAGCATAACTACAGCATTTCAGTAAAGAGTAAACACCTTCAGCTTGCTTTCCCTTTCCACGTTAACTACTGTCCTTCGAATGACACGTGCTTCCGAATTTTGAACAGGTTCTCTTTCTTCTGCTTTAATGGAAACACTCCTGCAGATCACAGCACTACTCCAACAGGTAGAGACAGTCAGGGGAGTTTTTAGAGGGTAATAGTTGGAAGTACAGAACTGCACTTTCTTCATATTACTATAGTTTAAGGGTGGCACAAAGACTCTTCGCACCATAGTCTGGAGTTGACACTCAAGCTCCTCAGTCCCATCACATCACCAAACACTAAGGCCCAAGTGCCTTATACCCAGTCCCATCTGTCCTCTCTCAAGGCCTGTGGTCCAATAGCTTCAGCACCGTTCTCCAGCCGTTTTCTCTTCTTTGGAGCCCGTGGCTGCATTTCTCCAGCTCACTTCCCTCACAGCGGTCACTCCTGCCATTTTCTCCTCTCTCTGAGCCCCTGGTTGCAGAGCTCCAGCTTCTTTGCCTCAGGGCAGCCAGGCATATTCTCCTTTCTCAGAGCCTGCAGTCCAATAGCTACAAGCTCCCTTCTCCTCCACTTACTTTCTCCTGTGCCAGAACCCGTGGTGCAGAGCTCCAGCTCCCTTGCCTCACAGGAGCTGCCCCCACCATTTTCTCTGCTCTAAGAACCTGCAGTTCAATAGCTCCAGCTGCTTTCTGCTCCAGCCGTTTTCTCCCCCCTGGAGCCCATGGTTGGAGAGCTTCAGCTCACTTCCCTCACAGGAGCTGTGCCCGCCATTTTCTTCTGTCAGTGCCCGTGGCTGCACAGCTCCAGCTCCCTTCCCTGTGATGGGAGCCGAGCCCGCCATTTTCTCTCTCGGAGCCCGCAGTCCAATAGCTCCAGCTTCCTTCTCCTCCACCCATTTTCTCCTCTCAGACCCGGTGGCCACACAGCTCCAGCTCCCTTCCTTCACAGGAGCTGGGAACGGCATTTTCTCTTTTGGAGTCGCCACCCCTATAGCTCCAGCTCCCTTCACCTCCAATCATTTTCTCCCCTCTGGAGCCCATAGCCGCAGAGCTCGAGCTCGAGCTCCCGCTCCCCTCCCTCACAGGAGCCGCCCCCGCCATTCTGCCCGCCCCTGGCTGCCTGTCAGGGCCGGCGGGACCTTTCCGGGCAGCCACGCTCGCCTGACCTGAGGGAGCGCGCCGTCCCCTCACGCCCGGACACCGCCCAGTGCCTCAGTTCCGCGCTGCTCGCACAGGAGCGCAGGGCGGCCCCTCCCCCGGCCGGGCCGTGCGGGGCGGTGCCGGGACAGGCGGTGCCGGGACAGCCGCCATCAGGCGCCGCCTGCAACGGTTCCGCTCTGGGCGCCAAAATTCAAACTCCGGAGCCGACGGCAGCTGAGGCGGTGAGGGACAGGGCCTGGGGGCGATGAGGTCGGGGAGAGGACAACGCGGATGGGGACAGCGAGGATAGGGACAACGAGGATGGGGAAAGGGGACCGGGGAAGAATCCCCGGGGCTGGGGAGGGGCACTGGGGAAGAAGGCAGCGGGAATAGGGAGGAAGCAATAGGGCCGGGGATGGGACTAGGGAGGGGGTCCTGGGGTTGGGAAAGGGTCAACGGGGCAGCGGCAAAGGGGTTGGAGGGGGGCAAAGGGGGTAGGGGTGGGGCAAAGGGGATGGGGAGGAGAGGGGCGAAAGGGGGTGGGCATGGGGGGGGGCAAAGGGGGTGGGGAGGAGAGGGGCCAAAGGGAGTGGGGATGGGGATGGGGGGGCAAAAGGGAGTGGAGAGGAGAGAAGGGGCAAAGGGGATGAGGAGAGGAGGGGACAAAGAAGCTGGGAAGGGGGCAATGGGGCCAGAGACGGAAGCGGGCAGGGAGCATAGGGGCTGGGGAAGCGCCTGGAGAACAAGTAGGAGGAGCAGCTGAGGGATCTGGGGTTGTTTACCCTGGAGAAGAGGAGGCTGAGGGGAGACCTCATCACTGTCTACAACTCCCTGAAAGGAGGTTGTAGCAGAGTGAGTGCTGGTTTCTTCTCCCAAGTGACAAGTGATAAGACGGGAGGAAATGTCCTCAAGTTGTGCCAGGGGAGGTTTAGACTAGGCATTAGGAAAAATTTCTTCACTGCAAGGGTGATCAGACACTGGAACAGGCTGCTCAGGGTGGTGGTTCAGTCACCATCCCTGAGGGTGTTTAGAAGATGGGTAGGTGAACTGCACAGAGATGTGGTTTAGTAAGTGCACAGGTACAGTTAGACTGGATGATCTCAAAGGTCTTTTCCAACCCGATGATCCTATGATTCTATGAAATGGGATGAGGAGTGGGCAAAGCGTCTGTGGCCAGAAAAGGGATTAACAGAACCTAGGAGAGGGCCCTGGGGCTAGGGATGGGGCATAGCCGCTACGCAGGTATTGTGATGGACGTTGTGTAAATTTGATTCAAGTAGTTACTATTACAAAAAGTGGAATATTTTTATTTAAGCTAAAATTTCATCTAAGTAACTGTATTTCTTGAAAGTTAGACAAAGTGTTCCTCTGATGGCATGTTTTTTTATAGCATGGTTTTATCTAACAGTGTATTTCCAGGCGCTGTTTTTTGTCTTAAGTGTGGAGAAGAGAAGGCTCCGGGGAGATCCCCTAGTGGCCTTGCAGTACCTGAAGGGGGCTGACTTTTTACAAGGGCAAGTAATGATAGAACGAGAGAAAATGGCTTTAAACTGGAAGGAGGAAGGTTTTGGTTAGACATTAGGAAGAAATTCTTCACGATGAGGGTGATGAAACACTGGCAGAGACTGACCAAGAAAGTTGTGGATTCCCCCTGGCCTCCCTGGAAGTGCTCAATGCCAGGTTGGATGAGATCTTGCGCCACTTAGTCTGGTGGGAGGTGTCCCTGGGGTTTGGAATAGGATGATCTTTAAGGTCCCTTCCAAGCCAAACAATTCCATGATTCTCTGGTATGTGCTGAATAGGTCTGTCATATAAAATCACCTCTGTTTGTGTTTTTTCCCTGTTGCAAAATCAGACAGAAAGCTGCCTCCAAAGCTCCACTTAGCAGAGATTTGGCTGTTGTGAAGTTCATAATAACATTAAATTAATCCTTGGAAAGTAATAGGTTATGCATAAGTTTTCTGGGAAAAATTATACATATGCATGTAAGTGGATAGTATATTCTGTATATTGTGTCCCCAGCTCGTCTCATTATGCATGATTGATGGAAATTATTCTTTCATGCGTCCAGTGCTGAAACAAAGGATACTGCTTTCTAAACCTCCAAAATGAGTCTTAGAGAGTTTATTTGCTGGCATTTTTGGTATCCAAGTCACTTACTTTAAAAATGTTTCATTATTGGGTTGCTTCCTGGATCTAGGCTCTATTTGGAATTTTCTGTTCATACATGGATAATCTTTTTGTTGTAAAAAGCGTGTGTTCTTTCCAGTTTCTCTCGTGTTTAACTGTTTGTTTGGCATGCAGTATGATTTATTTTATTCTTTTTTTCTTTGAAATATATAGAATTATAATCAAGATACTCTTCATGCTTTTGGGAGGAATTATTTGCCTGGTCCTTTAAGAACACAGAGAAGATGTACATCAAGTCAATTGTTCTTGAAGGATTTAAGTCCTATGCTCAGAGGACGGAAATTAATGACTTTGACCCATTATTCAATGCCATTACTGGCTTGAATGGTAGTGGCAAGTCCAATATCTTGGACTCCATCTGTTTCCTGTTGGGAATCAGCAATCTGTCACAGGTAAAGAGAAATTATGTATTTCACTGAAGTCTTTCTTCTGTCAGCAGTTGTTTGTTTTACTCTCTTTAGTAATCTCCGAAGGAAGACCTGGAGCTGTGCTTCTACAAAGAAAAGTTTTATTTATTTGGATTTTTCTTTACATAAAACTGGATCTTTGTCTTTCTTTCTCATTCTTGCATTAAGACTGAATTATGATTTCATCAGTATACTACAGTAGCTCAAACGATGCAGCTTAGAACTCAGACTAGAAGTACCCAAGTAGGAGACCCACGATTTTTTGCAGCTAAAGACACTAACTTATTTATCTGTAATAAACTTTTTCTCTTCTGGATTTGGTCTTAAAATCTGGCCAACTGTTTAATTGGAAAAACATAAAAAGCTAGTTTTTCATGCAATGCCTACTACTTAAAAGATGACATATCTGCTTTATACCAAAAAAAAAATAAATTGTGTACTCGGAGATCAACTTGAACCTCTGTCTTCAGCTGATTTTTTTATTTCTTACTCCCCCAGCCAATAGTAGACAAATTCCACAGGCCTTCAAGGAATGTTTCATTTCCCTTTGAACTGCATTATGAATAACAGATGTTCTTTAAGTAAACCTACTGTAAACAAACTACTCATCTGTTTGGGCTTTGTTTTAAAAAAATATCTGTTCAGTTTTTGTCAGGAGTCTTGTGCAGAAACAATTATCTGGCTTTCTAAAACTAGACGGGCACACTGCCAGCAGTTTTACCACATGAGCTCCTTGCAGAGTATCTCAGTCTCTCACATGAACCTTTAAATCTATGGCTAAATCTGCATTTATTTCATTAATTTCTCCAAAATGTACAGTAACTCACTGAAGGTCTATAATGAATTTCTTTCAAAAACGTATTTATCTGTTCCATGGATTTAGGTGCGAGCTTCCAACTTCCAAGACCTAGTTTATAAAAATGGTCAAGCTGGAATTACTAAAGCAACTGTGTCTATTACCTTTGATAATTCTGACAAGAGAGTAAGTCCACTGGGGTTTGAAACTAACAATGAGATCACCATCACTAGGCAGGTGAGTCTGTAATATCTGTATTGCTTGGTAATCCGTATACATTTCTATCACGCTCAGCAGAGTGACTTCAAGAAAAAAGTCATCCCTGGATTTGCAATTACAGCAGTGTTTCTACATTGTAGTTAGTAACAAAACCTATAGAAGTAGATACAGAATACTAGATTAAAAAAAATGGAACAACTTGGGAAATCAGTATAATTTTGTTAAATGTATTATATCAATAATGTTTTCTGTAGATTTGCACAGAAACATAATACTAATGAAATTAAATATAATGAAATAATGTTCCTAAAGCAAGTTGTAATTTTCTATTTTGTGGCTTTTTCTTCTGCATTCTTAGTTTCTTCTCAATGCCTGAACTGCGTGTTAAATTTCATCTCCAAGAACAAATGAACCTTTGTCTTTCTGATGAAGATGTCTCCCAAGTTGTTGGTTTTTGGTGTGTGGGGTTTTGGTTTTTTTTTAAAGTGCAGTTTGGAAAATTTCTTGTCAATATTGCCCTTAATGGCTGATCTTTGCTATGTTTTAGTTACGTATTCTAAATGTCTCTTCAGTCCAACAAGATCTGTTTTGATGTTCTGTATAGTATGCGTATAAATGTGTGTGCAAATATATATATGGGACTTGTTTATATTATCATAATGCCAAGTAATTTTTATCACTTAGTTTCTCCAATTTCTTTTTCTTCACCAGGTTGTAATTGGAGGTAGAAATAAGTATTTTATCAACGGCGTGAATGCTACCAACAGTCGCGTGCAGGATCTCTTCTGTTCCATTGGACTCAATGTTAATAACCCTCATTTCCTTATTATGCAGGTATTAAGTGCATCTTTATAAAATCCAGAAAGACCAGAAGTTGCACGAAATTTGAGACAGGGTACATAGAATGCATAGTTTCCTAATCATAAAAAAGCAACTTCATATCAAGTGAAAATCAAATGTCTGCCAAGATTTCCAGTACAGCATAGTTTGACCCTAAAACATGTCACATCTAAAACATCTAGCACAAGACCTCATGCAGCCCTCGCTTAGCTAGCTTCTTTTAAAAGACATTCCAATTTTATTTTCCTTTTTGTCTCTTTAGCAGATAGGCGGTGATTTTTGTTATGCTAGAAAGACAGAGATTTTCTTTCCTATTATATGTTCCTTGTTAAACAATATTTTGAATGAAGTTGATATCCTTGCTTTCTTAAGTCAGTTAACAAAGGAAGAGCTGACCAATTGAAGAGACCTTTGCAAATAACACAGGGAGCAGACAAATCTCTGAAATATTTGCATGGAATAATAAAATGGAGCAGGATTTACTGTTTTAAATGGAACTGTCCCAACTTGCAGGGGAAGTGGGGAGGGCAGTTTTGCACCTATTCTGCTTCCCTATAGTTATATATGAGCCAAATCTCCAAAATGCCAGTGTATGAATAAGAGCTTATTCTATACTGGCAACTCAGTAAGACTCTAGAACAAAATATGCACATTTACATTTCCTCTTTAAGATGCAGCCAGGAATGTGGAGGAGCCGAACGTAAGATGTAAAGGCCATTTCAGACTTGTTTGAACTTTGAAGAGCAAAACAATTCAATAATCTAGATTATCCTTGTAGCAAAAAAAAAAATCATGTTTGAGCTTGTAATATATAAAAAAGTGGGTTTTGGTTTGTTTGGGGTTTTTTTTCCATTGCATGGTACACAACCACCAGTCTCATTTTATCTTTCTATCACCAGGGACGAATTACCAAAGTTCTAAATATGAAGCCACCAGAGGTAAGAAAGTTGTGGAAAGTTTTTATCTGAAGTTTTACTGATTTGTTTTGAATGACAAGAGTAAATATGGGAGACATACACACAAAAGCAGTGGAGGGAGATGAGATGTTCGCTCAGGAACATCAAATTTTGATTGCGTTGCTTTATTTTAGATTTTGGCTATGATTGAAGAAGCAGCTGGTACTAGAATGTACGAATGCAAGAAAATAGCTGTCCAGAAAACCATAGAGAAGAAGGAAGCCAAACTGAAAGAAATTCGAACGGTACTAAATGTTGGAAAGTATATTATTTGTTAAAGATAACTGAATAACTACTGTAGCATGGTTTTTAACTTGCAAAATATTTCATTTGTGCACCTGGAACTAGATATTTGTGCTTAGACATACGAGTGTTTTATAAATCTGAATGTAAACGTTCTGGTTTGTGTTTCAGGTCTTAGAGGAGGAGATTACTCCAACTTTAGAGAAACTGAAGGAGGTATGGAAAAATTAGAAAAGTGTTAGAGCCCTTAAGTACTGAAACAATACTTTCAGCTACCCTGAACCAGTATATGGTGGTTAAAATAACAGCATGTCTTCAAGCTTTGTAGAATCTTTTGAGAGAGACAAAATTCACCTTCTGTCCAAATACAGAAAATGTGACATTTGGGATTTCCAGGAAATCCTAGATGGGAATGTAGAGGAAAGGAAGAAAACAAGAGAACTAAATAAAAGCAGAAGATAAAAACACAACTTAGTTATTAAAAAAACTTGTGTTGAGTGGTATTTCTGCTGTGCAATCAATTGTACAAGTAGTGTTTTATCTAAAATTTTCCTGGACATGCCTGCAATGTGTAGTACCGAATGTACTATTTAACATGGGGAATCCTTCTTAACTACAAATAATACGGTTAGTAGAAGTGCTTAGATGGTTTCTGTTAACAGTCTTACTTAATATTTTTTTTCCATTACATTTTAGAAGTTGGGTTTTTTTTTTTAATTGGTCTTTTCAGGAACGATCATCGTATTTAGAATACCAAAAAGTATTACGAGCAATAGAACACTTAAGCCGCCTCTATGTAGCTTATCAGTTTGTTCAGGCTGAAAAGATAAATGTATCCTCTGCTGAAGTATTAAAGGAAATGCACGATAATCTGAAGACGTTTCAGGAATCAATGAGTGAATCTGAAAAGAAGATGAGACAACTTAATGAAGAAATAGTGGAGATGGAAAAGAAAAGGGATGAGGTAAGTGTGCTTGTCTGAATATCTGAATACAAGGAGTATATGAGAAGGGAATTATTTTTACAGATATATAACCTTGAATTTTTATCTTCTGCTGGTGGGTTTTTTAGATTGTACACTGGTCATTCTCATTTATAACCGTTGTCTAAAATACATCTGTTTAAATTTTTCGTTTGTCTGAAATGTTTTACTTCCAATCACTGTAAATGAATAATAACTGAAGAACAGACTCCATTTGCCCTTATGTTTCCGTGGGAAGTTGTACCCAATATAATTTTTCTCCCCATTTTTTTGTTGATGTCTCAGATGTACACTTTGAGTAGGAAATTCTTGTTCTACAAAAACAAATACTGGTCTCACTTTGGAGCGCAGTAATTTAGTTAGATACAGGATGACCCCTGGGGTCTTTGGGTGCCTAAATGCAGCTTTTGTACCAAGACAGTGTCCCATGGTATGGGATCATGTAGGACTTCAGTAGTGGCTTCAAGTTAGTTTGGATTTCAGAAGGAAGAGGTGTTCTAACCATTTTGTGTTGGAGTCTCACTGCCTGCTTGATCAGATATTTATCTCTTCTTCTATGTGTAGCCGTGAACAGAAGAAGAAATATTACAGTACTTTATCAGTTTCTTCGGCTAAATTAAATTTCTTTTATTTCTGATTGTAGGTGGTTGGTGGTAGACTTCGTTCACTAGAAGATGCGCTTTCAGAAATTCAAAGAGATAATGCTAAGGGACAAAGCGCTCTTGATGTCAAGAAGCAAAACTTAAAAACTGAAGAGAATAAGTATGAAGAACTGGTAAAAAATATGCAGGAGGTAAGACCTTTGTATATAATTTTCTTTAAACACTAAATTCAGATTGAGGGAGACAGCTGTTTTTTCTTACCTGTTATAACTCTTATGATTCACAAGAATTATATAAGGAAAGCAGAAACAAAGGCTAAGGACATTGTTCGGTTTGTGTGACATAGGTAGTAGGTTCCCATTAGAAACAAATGCAATGCATATCCAAAGAAAGTGCTACTCTTTATGGTTGCCAGTCGTCTTTTAAGGTCAGGAGAGATCCCTATAGCTTCAAAAGCATTATGTTCTCTGAATACACAGTATTAAAACAATTAAAGAAGAAATCTCTACATTGTGTATTTCTGTTAGCTGATGGCTTTTTATGCATGAGGAGCACTGAAGAATAGTTCACTTTTTAGATATTGGGAAGGAAGCTATTTCTCCTAGTGCTTGGGCAGTTGTCATCCCTTTCTATATTTCATTCTTTTGTAGATCTTCAGTGCACTCACAGGGCAAGTACCCACTTGAAAACATGCAAAGACAAATTGTAAGATCACAAAATCATACAATCACAGAATCATAGAATGGTTTGGGCTGGAAGGGACAATAAAAGATCACCCAGTTCCAGCCCCCCTGCTATGGACAGGGACACCTTCTACTAGATGAGGTTGCTCAGAGCCTCATCCAACCTGGCCTTGAATGCCTCCAGAGAGGGAACATCCACAGCTTCTCTGGGCAACCTGTTCCTCTGCCTCACCACCTCACAGTAAAAAGTTTCCTTCTAATATCTAATCTAAATCTCCCCCTTTTCAGCTTAAAACTGTTACCCCTTGTTATAGTTGAAGTTGAATTAGGACAAAGTCTCAATTGATTTACTAAAAGTTTATTTAAGATAGGAAAGCAAATGCAGTGCTGGGCGGCCGGGAAGTCGCAGCTTCACCAAGGCTCGCAAAGTTCGGGTAGCTCAAGCAGGCTTTTTATACATTTTTTTTTTCTCTGACTTGCAGATTTCAGCAATTACACAAGCAGGATAGCAAAGAGGATAACAACACCTGTTAATCTTGAGCAAGAACAGAAAGCAAAGACAAAGACATAATATTTCATTAAGCAGACAACTCTGTAACCTTGAGATAATGCTGTGCCTCATTCCTTCTTGAACGGGGTGTTTTGTGCCTGCAACAGTGAGGCCACTTTCTCCTTGCATTCTTTGGTTAAGCAGCAAATTGATCTCTGTTTCCCACACCCCCCATCCTATCCCGGCACTCCTCATGTTTTCTGTAGGCCCCCTTTAAGTGCTGTAAAGCTGCTATAAGGTCTCCCCGGAGCCTTGCCTTCTCCATACTGAACAAGCCCAACTCTCTTAGCCTGTCCTCGTATGGGAGGCACTCTGACTCAAACCCTCTGATCATCTTCATGGCCCTTCTCTGGACTCAGTTTAGTAAATCTACGTCCATCTTGTGCTGAGAACTCCAGAACTGAATGCAGTATTCCAGGTGGAGTCTCATGGGAGCGGAGTAGAGGGACAGAATCACCTCCCTCAACCTGCTGGTCACACTGCTTTTGATGCAGCCCAGGATACAGTTGGCTTTCTGGGCTGTGAGCACAAATTGCCAGCTCCTGTTGAGCTTCTCAGCCACCAGCACCCCCAGGTCCTTCTCTTCAGGGCTACTCTTAATCCGTTCTCCACCTAGCATTGTGATTGTGCTTGGGATTAACCAAACCCAGGTGTAGGATCTTGCACTTGGCCTTGTTGAACTTCATGAGGTTAACACAGGCCCACCTGTCCAACCTGCCAACCTGGTGGCATCCCTTCCCTCCAGCATGTCAACCTCGTCACACAGCGTGGTGTCATGAGCAAACTTGTTGAGAGTGCCCTCAATCTCACTGTCCATGTCTGCAGCAAAGATGTTAACCGACACCAGTCCCAATACTGACCCCTGAGGAACGCCACTCCATCACTGGCTTCCTCTTGAACACTGAGCTATTAACAATAACTCTTCCAGTGGGACCATCCAGCCAATTCCTTATGCACTGAGTGGTCCATCCATCAAACCCATATCGCTCCAGTGTAGAGACAAGAATGTTGTGCAGGACAGTGTGGGATGCTTTGCATGAGTCAGGCAGTTTATGTCAATTACCCTTCCCTTATTCACCACTGCTGTAGCTGCTTTGTAGAGGGGCGCCCAATCTGTTAGGCACTATTTTCCCTAGTGCCCCTAGAAGCCATGCTGGTTGTCACCAGTCATCTTATTTTCCATATGCCTCAGCAGAGTTTTGAGGAGACTCTGCTCCATGATCTTGCCAGGCAGAGAGATGATACTGACTGGCCTGTAGTTCCCCAGGTATCCTTTTTTCCCTTTTTTTAAAAATGAGAGTTGTGTTTCCCCTTTTCCTGTCAGTGGTAACGTCACCAGGCTGCCACAACTGCTCAGATATGATGGAAGTCTTAGCAACTTCATCTGTCAGTTCCCTCAGGACCCGTGGCTGCATCTCATCAGGCCCCATGGACTTGTGCACATTCGCGTTCCTTAAGTGGTCTCGCACCTGATCCTCTGCTATAGTGGGCTGTTTGTTCATCTTCCAGTCCCTGCCTTTGCCTTCTGGGACTTGGGTGATGTGGCTTGAGCCCTTGCCAGTGAAGAGCGAGGCAAAAAAGTCATTGAGTTCCTCAGCATTCTCCATATCCTGGGCAGTCAGGTCTCCCATTTCCTTCTGGAGAGGGCCCACATTATCCCTAGCATTCCTTGTACCACTGACATAGCTGTAGAAGCTTTTCTTGTTGTCCTTGACATCCTTGCCCAGATTTAATTCTATCAGGGCTTTAGCTTTCCTAACCTGGTCCTTGGTGGCTCAGATAGTTTCTCTGTGTTGCTCCCAGGCTCCCTGCCCTTGCTTCCTCTCTCTGTAGGCTTCCTTTTTGAGTTTAAGTTTGTCTGGAAGTTCCTTGTTCATCTGTGCAGGCCTCCTGGGGTGTTTGCCTGACTTCCTATTTGCTGGGATGCATCACTCCTGAGCTTGGAGGAGGTGGTCCTTGAATATTAACCAGCTTCCTTTGGGCCCCTCTCCCCTCCAGGGCCTTGTCCCATGGTACTGTACCAAGCAGATCCCTGAAGAGGCCAAAGTCTGCTCTCTTGAGGTCCAGGGTAGTGAGCTGGCTGCACGTCCTCCTCACTGCCCTAAAGATCTTGAACTTCACCATTTCATGGTCACTGCAGCCAAGGCTTCTCTTGAGGTTCACATTCCCCACCAGCCCTTCCTTGTTGGTGAGAACAAGGTCCAACATAACACCTCTCCTCATTGGCTCTTTTATCACTTGGAGATGGAAGTTATCGTCATTCTAGGAACCTCCTGAGTTGCTTGTGTCCTGCCGTGTTGTCCCTCCAACAGATATCAGGGTGATTGAAGTCCCCCGTGAAGACCAGGGTTTGCGAACGTGAGGCTATGCCTATATATCTATAGAGGACCTCATCTGCTTGCTGTAGCTGGTCTGGTGGCCTGTAGCAGACCCCCACTGTAATGTCATCTGTTCCTGCCCTCCCTTTATCCTGACCCCTGGGTTCTCAGCTCTTCATCCATTCCTTGGCAGAGCTCCATGCACTCCAGCTGGTTATTGACACAGAGGGCAACATCCCCTCCTCGTCTGTCCTTCCTAAACAGCCTGTATCCCCCCATCCCCACACTCCAATCATAGGATCCATCCCACCATGTCTCTGTGACGCCAATGAGATCATACCCCTGCAGGCATGTGCACAGCTCTTGTAACTCCTCTTGTTTATTCCTCATGCTATGCGGGTTTGCATAGAGGCACTAAAGTTGGGCTGTCCTGGTGAAGATGTCTTCCTGGCTGGAGATCCTTTGTGTTTCTCTTCAGGTGCTCACTTGCTGACGTCTGTTCCTTCTCTAGGCCTTGGGCATCTATTGCTAGCACTGGCATCAAACTGGTAGGAGAGAGACAGATTGGGGATTCCACACCCCTGCAAATTTAAGTCTTTTTCACCAGGTTGACAAGCCTATGACCAAGGATGCTCTTCTCCTTCTCTGACAGGTGGACCCTATCAACCGTCAGTAGACTGGGTTTCTCAAAGCGACTCCCATGGTCTAAGTAACCAAACCCCTGGCTGCAGCACCAGTTCTGCAGCCTTTTGTTGTTTTGCCAACTGTTTTTGTTTGGTTTTGGTTTTTTTTTTTTAACCTCATCCCTTTGACTAGGAGGATTAACGGAAAAATTACCTGAGCTCCAGAGTCCCTTACTGATGCTCCCTGGGCTTTGTAATCCTTCTTGATCCCCCTCAGGCTGCCCCTGGCTATATCGCTGGTGCCCACGTGAAACAGTAACAGTGGATTGCAGTCAGTGGACTGTACTAGGCTTGGCAGCCTCTTGGTGACATCCCTGATACAAACCCTGGTAGGCAGGGGCAAAAAAGTCTGACAAAGGATCATAGAAATGTGGTTGGTGAAACTACTTATAGCTTACCTAACATGAATTTAAAGTTAATGGGACTCAGGTTCTCTCTTCATTTTTCTTGGGTTTTTTTTGTTTTGTTGAAGGATTCTAAAGCATTAGTGTCAAAGGAGAAAGAAATAAAGAAGCTGGAGAAAGAGCTAAATGCTTTACGGGAATCAAGTGAAAAAGATGCAGGTGATTTAGCTGCAGCACAACAACATTTTAATGCTGTGTCTGCTGGCTTGTCCAGCAATGATGATGGGGAACATGCTACCCTTTCTGGGCAGATGATGACATGCAAAAATGAAATTAGCAAAGCAGTCACAGAAGCGAAACAGGTAAGAATAAAAGCTTTGCCTCTCTCAGACCAGCCTTTCTTCTTTTGAAAATTGTTTGAAAACCAAATGACACACTCTTGAAAAGTCAACGAAAATATTTGCAGAACACATGTGCAAGTTATTTTACAAGTTGGCATATGCATTAATGCATCTTTTTGATAAAGAAGGTCATTAAAAAGAATTCTTTGCATAGATATAGACAAATAGGGAAAAGCTCTATATATCATTGGTGTTAGGAAGTATAGAAACTGGTATTTGAGAGTCCTAAAGTAGGACCCACAGTACTCAAATGACTGATGCTATTTGGATAGGAGGAAGTTAAGTCTACTGTCCACTATACACATTCATACTATATAGTTTTCTATAGTAAAACTTAATGGAATCAAAATAAATATGCCTCAAACTGTGAATGGAGAGTTCAGAATAAATTGTTTTCTTTTCAGTTTAATTGTGTGCTAGTCATGTGACTGAAGTGGTCAACACGTTTTGTCTAAAGATAAGAAACCTCTGCTGGGGTAGTTCTCGCAGTGGAATGTGAATTTGCAGAATTGAAAAGTAATTTTCTCACTTGAGAAAAACAACAAGGACAGCTGTATCACCTTATTTTTGCTTGTTTCTTCTTTGACTCTATTAAAATGCTAATATTAATTATTGTATCCTAATACATGATTTATGCTTTTATTTTCACACCACCCTTACTTTCAAAAGCCAAAGCTGATTTTTGGCATTTCTACAACCAGTGGAAACTTGCAAATTATATGAGCATCTTATTAGTGTAAGCATTCCAAATCTGCACCTGAAAGATTCTCTTTGAAGATGTTATGGTTCCATGTTCTTTTACTCCTTACAGGCTCAAATGAAGTTGAATTATGCACAGAAAGAGCTAAAGACAAAACAAGCTGAAGTTAAAAAGATGGATGGAGGCTACAAGAAAGACCAAGAAGCACTTGAAGCTGTCAAAAAAACGAAAGAAATACTAGAGAGCCAAATGAAGAATCTGAACTATGACGGTCTGTATAGACTTGTGGTGCATAGTTTTGGGGGAATCTGAGAAAGCATATAGAATAGTGGTGGGCTGATTGTGGCTGGCTGCCAGGGGCTCACCAAGCTGCTCTGTCACTTCTCCTCAACTGGACAGGAGAGAGAAGATATGATCTAAGGCTTGTGGGTCAAGGGACAGGGAGATTACTGTCACAGTCAAAACAGTCTCAACTTTGATAAATTAAATAGACGTAAATTAAACTTCAGGTCAAATCTTTTGAATTTTGATGGAAAATTTAAATTCCTTCTAAAATGTAGATGGAAAAAGTCACCCACTTCCCTATTCTTTTCTGTGTTTCCCTACCTAAAACACGTTTTAAAATTAATTTCTTATTCCTGGTAACGTTTATTGCAGAAGCTACTCCAAACTGTAAATTGATATTCCAGAATGACATTCAGAGAATCACATTAGACTTCAAATACTTTCTTTGCATGTTTGGTATTGTGATGGTCTTAATTTGTCTAAACTGGAACTGCACAAAGAATTTTAGAAAATCTTTCAATTAAGTATTTTCTGTATGTGTGTATATAAACAGTGTGGCATACCCATTTTTAAGATAATAATGTGCTCTGAATTTTTATCTGCTGTTTCTGTTCAACTCTTCAGAAGGGAAAGAAGAAGCCCTTTCAGCAAGAAAGAAGGAATTGACTCGTGACATTAGCCAATTGAGAGAATTTTATGAAGGCTTAATGGCAAAGTTTCCTCATCTGCTGTTTGAATACAAGTAAGATCTCAGTGTGAACCTAAAAGACACTTGAAAGTGCTTTTTTTGCCCATTTTATGCATGACTTATGGGACTTAGAGAGTAGTTCTATCAATGGCTTAACTGCAATGCAAGTGAAAGCAGAGAGAAGGAGGAAGTCGGGAAATGTTGACTGAATTAACAGGCAGCAGGAGAAGTGAGACTGTCATTCCTAAATGGTAGCTTTGTCAAAATCACTGGAATTGAGAAGTTTTGTATGATGGTGTTTGCAAACCATGACTCAACTTCAGTAGCTAAAACGATAGAATCCACAGGTCTAAAATGCACAAATATGTAATTATTACTTTTCAGAATCCTGTTTGAGGGCTGCGAGTAGACTTGCTCTGTGGACGTCAACATCATATCTACCTCCACCAATCCAGTATATGTATCCCCAGATTTATTTGCTTGTGTTATAATCAGTATGAAAATATTCCTATAGTTTTGCTTGTAACAGGACTCACAGTAAAAATCAACTGAAAATTGTATACATAAATTACACCAAAATCAGGAAGAACATTCTTCTAATGAGATTGTAACTGACTTTTTATTGGGAAGTCTCCTTCCTGAAGTATTTAACGTAACAATTTTATGTGGTTTTCTTCCTGATAGAATTTAGAACTTGTTATACCAATATAATAAGTACTATGAGTTTTTAAACATAAATTTTTTAAAATGTGTTTGAGAGAAATAATCTTGTGATTATCATCATTTGTATTTATTTTAAGAGATCCAGAAAAAAATTGGAATCCAAACCGTGTGAAAGGCCCTGTTGTGTTTCATATCGTTATGAAAGATCTGTCCAAAGCAAAAGCCCTAGAAGCGGTGGCTGGAGGGAAACTCTATAACATTATTGTGGACACAGAGGTACGCTTATTACTTTAATACAGAACTGTGAATGTTAAAATGAGGTTATTTGATTCAGGGTTAGGAAGTGTGTGCATTGTTACTGAATGCTTAAGAGGTAGCTTGGACGCATGTACATATTTAAATGAAGTCAAAAGAGTCATGCGTAATTACTGGCAACAGTATATTCCTCTTGCAATGCCCTGTTGTCTTACTTTATACCAGTTGTGTATTCAGGTATATGTTTGTAACTCTTCTTGTTTGAGGTTACTGGCAAAAAGCTTTTAGAAAAGGGTGAACTAAAACGTCGATACACCATCATACCACTAAGCACAATTTCAGCCACGTGTGTTGGACAAGACAAGGTCAAGTTGGGGCAAAGCTTGGTATGTAAACAAATACACTATTTACACTATTTTGCTAGTATACATTTTTCCTTTTGTTTCTTTGTTAAAAGTATGAGCTACGTAATGATTATATTGATAATAATTTCTGTAGGGTTTGAGGGTATCTTGGTTTTATCTTCTTGCTTTGGGTCCTTTCAACTATCATAGAATCATCTGGTTGGGAAAGACCTTAGAGATCTCCAAGTGTAACCTTACCTGTCCCCTTAATAAACCATGTCCCTAAGAAACTCATCCACCCATTTTTTAAACACTTCCAGGGATGGTGACTCCACCACCTCCCTGCGCAGCCTGTTCCAGTCCCTGACCACCCTTTCAATAAAGAAATTCTTCCTAATGTCCAGGCTAAACCTCCCCTGGCACAACTTTAGGCCATTTCCTCTCATCCTATCCCTTGGCACTTGCGAGAAGAGCCCAGCACCCACCCCGTCACAACCTCCTTTCAGGCAGTTGTAGACAGCGATGAGGTCTCCCCTCAGCCTCCTCTTCTCCAAGCTAAACAACCCTAATTCCCTCAGTTGCTTCTTCTAGGGCTTATTCTCCAGCCCCCTCACCAGCCTCGTTGCCCTTCTCTGGATGCGCTCCAGCTCCTCAAT
Organism: Neomorphus geoffroyi; assembly: GCA_033558235.1. NCBI lineage: Eukaryota > Metazoa > Chordata > Aves > Cuculiformes > Neomorphidae > Neomorphus > Neomorphus geoffroyi. The sequence goes on along the minus strand of JAUMJM010000062.1, from coordinate 14,590,217 downwards.
GTCCTTCTCGTAGTGAGGGGCCCAAAATCGAACCCAGCACTCGAGGTGCGGCCTCACCAGTGCTGAGTACACGGGCACAATGCCCTCCCTGCTCCTGCTGGCCACGCTGGGTCTGATACAGGCCAAGATGCCCTTGGCCCTCTTGGCCACCTGGGCACACTGCTGGCTCATGTTCAGCCGGCTGTCAGCCAACACCCCCAGGTCCTTCTCTGCCAGGCAGCTCTCCAGCCACTCCTCCCCAAACCTGTAACGCTGCACGGGGTTGTTGTGACCTAAATGGAGGACTCTGCACTTGGCCTTGTTGAACTTCATCCCGTTGGTCTCAGCCCATCGATCCAGCCTGTCCAGATCCCCTCCGCAGAGCCTCCCTTCCTTCAAGCAGATCCACACATGCACCCAGCTTGGTGTCATCTGCAAACTTGCTAAGGGTGCACTCGATGCCTTTGTCGAGATCATTGATAAAGATGTTAAACAAGACAGGACCCAGCACTGAACTCTGGGGAACACCACTCGTGACCGTTTTCCAACTGGATTTAGTTCCATTTACCACAACCCTTTGGGCCCGGTCATCCAGCCAGTTTTTAACCCGGCAGAGGCTGTGCCTTTCCACGCCAATGGCAGCCAGTTTCTCCAGCAGGATACTGTGAGAAACGGTGTCAAAGGCTTTAAAGAAGTCCAGGTACATCACATCCACAGTCTTTCCCTTGTCCATTAAATGGGTAACCTTGTCATAGAAGGAGATCAAGTTGGTCTGGCAGGACCTGCCTTTGGTGAGTCCATGTTGATTGGGCTTGATCACCTGGTTGTCCTGTGTGTGATGTATGATAGCACTCAAGATGATCTGCTCTATGACCTTCCCCGCTACCGAGGTCAGACTGACAGGCCTGTAGTTCCCCAGATCTTGCCTTCGACTCTTCTTGTAAATGGGAGTAATGTTTGCCAGTCTCCAGTCAAGTGGCAGTTCCCCAGTCAGCCAGGACTGCTGGTAGATGAGGGAAAGGGGTTTGGTGAGGACCTCTGCCAGTTCCCTTAATACCTGTGGATGGATCCCATCTGGCCCCATGGATTTATGTGTGTCTGAGTGGCCAAGCAGGTCTCTAACCAAGTCCTCCCAAACAGCTGGAGCTTCATTCCCACCATCTCCCAGCTGAGGGGGCTGAGTATCCCTAGCACTTTCCTCCTTGGGGTTAAAGACCGAGGCAAAGAAGGCGTTGAGCTTGAGCACCTCTGCCTTGTTCTCGTCCCTCATCACTACTGCCCCTTCTGCACACAGCAAGGGAGAGAGAGTCTCCTTTGTCCTCTTGTTGCTGCTGATATATTTAAAGAAGTTCCTTTTATTGTCTTTGACTGAAGTGGCCAGTTTATGTGATGTTTAAATGGATATTAATTATTTAACTTTTAAATGAAATTATTTTAAAATCTAATGGTGTTTCTAGGAAGTTTAAACAAGAAAGGACAAATTAAATTTGAAAATTCTTATAGTGTAAAGCATACTAATTGCATTTCATTTGATTTCTAGGTTGGTCATGATAACCTGTATTTAGCACTTCGTCTAGTTGAATATGAATCTGAACTGCAGAAAGCAATGGAATATGTGTTTGGAACAACACTGGTCTGTAATAACATGGATAATGCTAAGAAAGTGACTTTTAACAAAAGAATAATGACAAGAACTGTTACATTTGATGGGGATACGTTTGACCCCCAGGGCACTGTGCATGGAGGCAAGTGCTAGTTTTATTTGTATAATAATACTGTGTGTCTGTTGATTTGTTTACTACTCTGCATGTTTTTTATAAAAGTGAATAGTTACTTTTGGGTTAGGTGGATACTGGGGATAATACGATCTGTTTGAGCAAAGATTCGTCAGTCTTGAGCTACAGTAAGATCGATTACAGTAAGAAAAAATTAATCACACACTATTTGCATAAAGTGGTTTAGATTTTCAATACTTAAATCTTATTTGGATATATAATCTTTTTGGAAGGAGAAATGCTTTGAATTCAGCCACTAGACTATTTTCCATTAGCTTGACTTTGAGGTTTTTTTTTTCACTGAACAGGTGCGACCTCACAGGCTGTGCCAATATTATCTAAGCTTCAAGAAATTAAAGATGTTGAAGTAAAACTCAAGAGAAAAGAATCTGAACTTCAGACTGTAGAGAAGGAGCTGCAATGCTTGAAGAACAATGGTGAAAAGTAAGGTTTACCTTTTGAAATTTCGGTTATTTCATAGAATCATAGAATGGTCTGGATTGGAAGGGACCTTAAAGCCCATTCAGTTCCAAGCCCACCATCATGGGCAGGAGCACCTCCCACCACACCAGAATGCTCAAGAACCCATCCAACTTGGCCCTGAACACTTCTGGGGAGGGACACCCACAGCCTCCCTGGGCAACCTGTGCCAGTGTCTCACCACCCTCATTGTGAAGAATTTCTTCCTAATGTGTAATCTAAATCTCTTCCAGTTTAAAGCTGCTCCCTCTAATGCTGTCACTACTTGCCCTTGTAAAAAGTCTCTCCCCAGCTTTCCTGTAGCCCCTTCAGGCACTGGAACGCCACTATGAGTTCTCCCTAGAGTCTTCTCCAAGCTGAACAAGCCCAACTCTCTCAGCCTGTCCTCGTAGCAGAGGTGCCTACAGCGCTTTGATCATAGCCCTGCTCTAGACCTACTCTAACAGTTCCATATCCTTCTTATGTTGGGGATTCCAGAACTGGACACAATACTCCCAGTAGTAATCAAAAACAAATTTAGTTTTTAAGGTAACACATGCAAGAAAATTTTATTTTGGGTAATAAAATGGCACAATGATATCTACTTGAAATCTGCTAAGTTTCATAAAGTCCACTGAAGAGTGTATCTGTTCCAGCCATACTTTGTAACAGAATTTCAGTTTGTGATAGCTCTTATTTTTCTCCCAAGTAAATGTAAAGATTCTCAAGGGGAATATCTGAGTGATACTAACGTAAGGACTTAAAATCAGTAATTTTAAGTGTATTTGATTTAAAGCTACTCAGTTACTGAAGATCTTTTAAAAGTTGGAAATGTAAAAACATGTTTAATCATTTCTGTAAAAATCCCATAAGGAGGCAGTGTCTTGTAATATGTTACTGGCAGCTAGATTTATTCTTCAGATTGTTTTGAGTTGCAGTAGACCTCCAGAAATATGACCAAAAGGAAGAAACAAGTTTTGCTTTTAGATTTTTTTTCCTTAGTGTTTCAGCTTGGTATCTACCATGCTGCTGTTTGGAAAAACATGAGTTCTGAATTGTTGCCAAATTCCACATGTCGCATTTGTTAGTTTTTAATACAGCTTACCAGGGCTACATAACCAGAAACAAAATGTGTCATAACTTACATACCGACAAACTTCACAATTACTATTAAAGAAGTTATATCAGATTGTCATGCATCTATGTTTATCTATCCTAGGTAATAATCCTATCTTACAGGACAATGGGAATATAAGTATTTACTTATTTCTATGTTTATTTATTTCCACTTTGAAACTGAAGTGCCAGGTACCCTTCGTTATGGCACTGTGTGTCTTTACTGTCTTCAAAGGTACCTGCAAGTGAAACAGCAGTGGGAGATGAAGTCTGAGGAAGCAGAGCTGTTGCAAATGAAGCTCCAACAAAGTGCTTATCACAAACAAGAGGAGGAGCTTCTTGCCCTGAAGAAAACCATTGGTGACAAATGCATTCTTATTCTTTTAACTGAAAACTAATTGCTGAGAATGAGATGGATATTTAACTGTTAGAGTAGTGGAATCTTTGCTTAAGAAAAAAATATTTTTAGCTTTCAACATACTAGCTTTATATTTTGGAATATGTAACAAATACAGAATCACAACAGACTTGCACAGAGATGATTCACTTAAGGCTGGTCATTCTCTTGTAGTAAAGTTTATATCCTTATTAAGTGTTTTGTGCATTTTAAAATAAAAGGAAGAATCACTTCGCAGGGAAGTTTTAAAATTTATTTGATCCCATATTTGAGTAATCTTTGTTTTTCAAAGCCATCTGTTTCTGTAGATATTTAGGGTTGACAATATAAGTAGTTTATGTAGCAAGAAGGCATTGGAAAGATCTCATATAGCTAAGGAAAGGTTTTAAAGGAAGCAAATACAGCAATAAGTAAAACAAAGATGGTCAGAAGTGGTACATGCATAGACATAGTATTCCAGGGATGAAGTGATATTATTAGTTAGCCACCTGATTAATTATTTCTTGATCATATGATTTGGCATGTACTTACCCCTATTAAAAAAAGAAAAAAAAAAAAGGATAGGGAGAAAAGAAGAAAGACAACCAGTCATTAAAATTGATGAAAATAATCCTATTTGGTGCCCTACTAATAACTGGTAACAACAGCACACTGTCCTAGAGTAGTCATTGAAGCAGCGGACTTCAATAAATTGCAAACATAGAACCACTTTTTTTCTGTTAGAGGCAAAGATGAGTTTATTTCAGCCAGAGTTCAGACGTAAATTTAAATAAGAACAGTCTCTGATCTCAGTACTGTCTTGATTCAGCGGAGTGTGAAGAGACATTAAAGAAAACTGAAGAAAGCCAAAAGAAAGCAGAAGATAAATACAAGGTATTAGAGAATAAAATGAAAAATGCAGAAGAAGAATGTCACAAAGAACTAAAAAATGCTCAACAGAAACTAAATGGTGCTAAGGAAAAGGCAGATGCTTCAAGCAAAAAAATGAAAGAAAAACAGCAGGTAAAACTTAACCTTTGGTGGCAATTATCTCAATATCTAAAGTGGTTACTGCAATCAAAGTTTGATTTTTCTCAGGTTTTAATACTGTCACTTGGGGAAATTACCTATGACTTTGTAGTCACTGACACAGAAATTGCTGATGCTTTGGTTTTTGTGTGAGATTGCCCCCTTTCTGAAGAACAAATACTTTTAATCTCCTACAGCATTTACTACATTAAACCGAGTCTTAATTCCTTCCATTTAAGTATAACTAATAAATTTGAAAACATCTCTTTAGGAAGTTGAAGCTTTAGTTCTGGAACTTGAAGAGCTAAAACAAGAACAGGCCTCCTATAAACAACAGATAGAGGCTGCAGATAAAGCCATCAAATCCTACCAGGAGCACATTAATGTTCTGGCAGCTACGGTGTCGAAGACAAAGGTAAAAGCAAATAATCTATTTCATTATCTGTGTTGATATTATTGAACATGATTCCCTAGAGCTCAAATTATAGTGTGTATTTTGTGGTTTGGATTTTCTTACCAGCACTTAATTATGTTTAGCCTAGGTCGGTCTCTTTTCACTTTGTTACTACATGTGCATTTTTTCTCCTTCATTGGTGTGTCTTTCTCTTCTAACAACTGTAACACAAGCCTTTAAAAGAAGCTAATAAATGGCTGTTTGATTTACTTTTCAGGAATCTGTAGAGAAATCACAAAAGGAACTAGCCAAGCAAAAGGAAGTAATTATGTCACAAGAGAAAGCAATTAAAGCCAAATATGCAGAGGCAGCAAAACACAGAGAAAAAATCAATGAATTACAGCTTAAGGTTAAAGTGTTAGAAAATGACATCAGCAAACATCAACAAGAGACTGCTGAAGCTGCTGCCAAGGTATTTCAGAACTGTGCTTTTCCTTACATCTTGTGGCCAAGAGTAGTTGTTTCCCATGCTACCTGCAAAGGAAATAGCCTTTTTTCTTAATGGGTACTATCATATTTGCTGCTCTTGATGTAAGAAGTTTTAGCCCGTGAGGAAGAGGTGGAAATGGTAAATTGTAAAAAAACTTTTCAGCATGGTCTAATAGAGTGTAAAGCAAGGAGAAGGTGATCAATGAGAAGAACATTCTGACTGTAGGGACAAATTCAGTAACTAATTAAAGAAGCTGAGATTTTGTGAAAATGGCTTAGTCTGAATGAAGAAAAATGTGTTGGATATGTGTGAAAGTTCCCTTAATATCTCAGTTCATCTAGTCTTGGAGATCACATGAAGCACTGTAAAGGTACGCACCTGTGCTGCGTTTGAATAGAAAAATTATTGTTGTGATTTCAGGATGTTGATTTTTCATTTACTCATTTTTTTTAATCATTCAAATTTGAGAAGGGGGAAAAAAAGTCTCAACATACCTTCTTGTTTACAGGTGACCAAAATGCTGAAAGAGTATGAGTGGATAGCTTCAGAAAAAACACTTTTTGGTCAGCCAAACACAGCCTATGACTTCAAAACTAACAATCCTAAAGAAGCAGGTCAGAAGCTGCAGAAATTGCAGGAGAAGAAAGAGAAGCTGGGAAGGAATGTGAACATGAGAGCTATGAATATGCTTTCTGAGACAGAGGAGAGGGTAAACATTCTGTTCTTTAACCTTTAAAGATTGGACAGGTTGGGTTATGTGACATGTATAACATAGCTTTATATTTTCATATGCTTAATTTCTGAATAAACAAGAAATAAAATCTTTGTGAGATAACAGAAAACCTTTCATTAGATCTTTGACACTAATCTTACATTTTTGAACTCTTGTGCATTCGTTTTCTATATTATGCATAATCTTGACTTTGGATGGTAAAAAGAATAGTTTCATTCCTCCCTACCCTAGTCCATCCTAAGTCAGCAGCAGCAGCGTTAGGCAAGCTTTGTGCGGTCCATTACAAAGAATTAGGTACTTTATCAGAGTTTGCTGATCAAGTTTCTGTTCATCTTCAAGTGTGATAGCTTGACGATGTTCCAGGGTTGTCTCAAATTTACCTCTAACTTGAGGCTATTCCAGAATTCTCTCAGAACTGTCCACTGACTTGACACGTCAGTTTTGTAGTGTTGTTTGTAATTAGAATTGGCCTGTTCTTCAGCTTCCAGGAGCATCCTTTCTTCTATAGAAAGGCAGATGAAACATGATTAACTTGAAAAGGAAGTGCAACTTTCAGAATAATGTTTGTCTTCTCTTTTGCTGATTGTTGAAAATTCTAATGCTTTAATTTGCAAATGATATTGTAAAACTTAAATCCTGCATACAGCAAAATGAATACTTTGGATTTCAGTCATGTGGTTAATGGCTATTTCATAATTACAAAATCAATAAGCATTGAAACTAAGATTAACACAAAGTTCATTGAAATCAATCTTTTCTTCCCACTGTACCAGTATAATGACTTAATGAAGAAAAAAAGAATTGTAGAGACTGACAAGTCAAAAATTCTTGCAACTATTGAAGAGCTTGACCAGAAGAAAAAAGAAGTTTTAGAAATTGCTTGGAAAAAGGTATTACATTTGAAAGCTAATCTTCACATTTTTGCAGATGATCAGATTTACCTTATGTTACTGTTCTGCATATTTTTGAGGGGAGGATGGGGCCATGAGGGGAAATGTCTCTTTCTGGAACGCATATCCCTTGCCTAGTATTTAAAGTCAAAAACAACCACTTCATTTCTCCTGTTTTATCTCACTTTTGAGAATAAGACATGAATTATTAGAGAATCATAAATATACCGTTAAACCACCAAAACTATTTTACCGTTCTCCTAGCACCTGCAAAAATCTAAGGACAGTTAAGCTACTGGCATGCTGAAGTCATTGTCAATCACATAGAAGTTGTTTGCTTAAACCAGTATTTCACCAGAGTTAAAACTGTCTGGTTCTGTGTAGCACATACAATGTGGGGCTGTGGATCTGTTCTTGGAACAGAGCCACAGTTCATTTATGTTTCTATTGTTAAGCACTGTGCCTTCTTACTAGTTTTCTCATGTTATGAACTATAACAAAAGTATAAAAGTTTCCCTTTCCCTTTCTGTATGGAAAGTTCATGACACATTCTTTACTGCTGTACCAGGAGAACTTGTACTTTTTGGTCTTTGAGAAGATGAATTATATCTAAGATTAAATTGCTCCCAAATGAATTACTGGTTTTAATTATTACTGGCTGTATTCAAGGTATCACTGAGAAAATGGTACCTTTTCATTGCAAAATCTTGTTTGGCAAAAAGTGTCTAATTAAATTTTAAAAATAAATTTTAAACTAAATTGAAATTAAATATTAAATTAAAAATTAAACAAAAACTTAAAATGAAATTACATTTTAAAATTAAATTAAATTTTAAAATTAAATTTTAAAATAAATTTTAAAATCTTTAATTAAAAGCATCAGAGGTGGTTGAATAAATACGTTCTCAGATATATTTCTTGACCTAGGAAATTCTAATCTACCTTCAGAAAATTGTATTCCCATCCAATACCTGGCCATTGCTTAAGTAATCCCAGGAAGAAAAGGAGTAAGGAGGTTGCCAGTGTGTGCCTCTTATGAAGTGCTTATACTTTTAATAGTCTTTTACTTGGAAGAAACCACAATTTACCAGGTAATAAATCTGAGGCAACGCTTAAGCGTTGCCCTGGCTGATAGCATAAAGAAGGCTTCCATGATTTATTTCATTTGATTTGTCTAAAATGGTTAGTATAAGGTGCTCTAAAAAGATAGATAGATGTAGATATGACCCTCATTGTGGCTTCTATTTTCAGTCCAGATAAAAATAAAAGATTCTACCTGCATCTACATACATCTTGCTATCCTGTATGTGCTATCATGTTCAAGACATAAGAAGTCATTGGGTTAAATTGGGCAGGATGTCTAAAGCATAGTTTAGCATTTTCAGCTCTCGATTCAAAGCGTATCTACATCTTTTGTGGTCTGACTTCTAGGTGAATGAAGACTTCGGTTCAATTTTCTCAACACTTCTACCAGGAGCCAGAGCTATGTTAGTACCCTCTAAATCCCAGAACGTCTTGGATGGTCTAGAGTTCAGAGTTGCCTTGGGAAATACCTGGAAGGAAAACTTAACAGAACTTAGTGGAGGACAAAGGTTAGTGAACTTTCTGGGTTTGTTGTTTTCCATTGCATTTGTGTATATAATTTATATGAATAAGTAATGATTGTTCAGAAAAGCAAAAAAATAATCTCCCTAGTCAAGTCAGCGACTTTGTCTTCTTCCAACTTGGCTGAATATAGAAAGCATTATTTAATTCAGTTCAGCTCAAAGAGGATTCTGACTTAGAACATTGCATTACTTCTCATATGATAACAAACAACATGTTACTCTGAGAAGAAGTGACAAAAAATGAGCTGAGGTAGTAACTCAAGGTAGTACTGAAGTATTATTGAATTAAATGTTTCAACCTTTGAGTTGTAGTCTCAAAAATCTGTATAGTTGTGCTCCAGTGTCGAAGTAGTGCCATAGTGACAATTTTCTTCTGCAGCAATTACAGCTCCTGGGTAGGGTGTGTGCTACTTCTAAGGAAAAATCTAAAAAATTGAAAAATATAAACAAAAGATTGAAAATGTAAAAGAATTGAGGAAGAGGTGAGACAGAGATACAGAAGTTTCTGAAGGGCAGAATGCTTCAAGAACTGACTATTGAAAAACAGCATTGCAAACCTCAGAATTGAAAATATGTAAAGCAATAGCATGGTTTTAAATATTATCACCCAACTTACCTGATCTTCCACTAAAATTAACATTTGCTATTTGGCAGAAGGCTTTGCATCTTGAAATCAGAAGTCGTAGCAGAAGCTGTCGATCAGTCTCTTCAGAGCTCATAGCATGAATCTGCTTTTGCGAGCGCGTTTTGTTACTACTAAACAATTGTTTTCATAAGTTAAAGCCTCTCTAATGAGAATGTAAAACATAACCTTTTTGTTCTGTGTATTAGATCATTGGTGGCCTTATCCTTGATCTTATCCATGCTTCTCTTCAAACCTGCACCAATCTACATCTTGGATGAAGTGGATGCAGCCCTTGATCTCTCTCATACCCAGAACATTGGGCAGATGCTTCATTCTCATTTCAGACACTCCCAGGTATGATCTTGAAACTATTGTGGTCATCTGTTTATGGACTATGTTATTTCCAGAGGCAGTCTGCCACTAGGAGTCCAAGCTGTTCAAGTGTTTTATTGTGTGTATTTCTAAGTTGTTTAGTTGTTTCAACTGGAAGTTACACTGATGACATGGCAATTCTGAAACTTCTAAGCATTACATTTTAATATAAGCTGTTGCTGTAGTAGCTGAAAACAGATAGCAAATGGGGAAGAATACCTGTGATATGATTAATTTCAGGCATAAACCACATCTTGGTGTTTTGGGGATTTTTTCGCTAGAGATCTTTAACCTGAGCTTTAAAAATATTTAATTCTTGACTCTGTTAAAATAAGCCAGGCAGTAGTGGAATGAATCTGTGTTTCTGTGGCCTGTGCATGAAAAAAATTCTGTAAAACTGAAGAAACTTAAAACTCTGAGTAAAACACAGTACTTATCTCTATTTGATGGTAGGACACGACCTCTCCAATTCATGAGAGGGGAGTAAGGTGTTTGTTACAGGTGCTGTAAAATAATTTGAGCAATTTATTTAGTCTGAAAGATCCTACATTCCTACAAAATTCGTGGCGACATTTTTTTCTAGTGACTGACATGCAATGGACAAGTATTCTGTGTTGTGGCCTGTATCCCAGGCCAAGTGCCAGGATACGGACAGAGCCGTACATCATTAGCTCCAGAAAATGTTTGGCCTATGGGTGTATGTAAACCTGCATAGCACGTTCAACTGGGCTTCAGCTATGTTTGGAATACTTCTTGAAGAATTAACAACAAGATATTAGCCACATAAAGTAAAAGGAATCCTGTTGTTTAGAAGCCTTTTCCAATAGTGCTTAAAGTCTTTGTTTGGACAGCAGCATTTATTTTGATCTTTCTGGTTTGTTCTAGTTTATTGTGGTGTCCTTGAAGGATGGAATGTTTAACAATGCAAATGTCCTCTACAAGACCAGGTTTGTGGATGGTGTATCCACTGTTACAAGATGCAGTCAAAAGAGTCGCTCCAAAGAAAGCCAAACTGGTACCCAAGGTTGACAAAAGATGCGCTGCAGAACCCAGAAGTTACTTGCCTGGCAACTAATATGCATGAGCAACTTCTCAAGTGTTCTCTGTCTTCCTTTCCATATCAGAGAAAAGCGTCGTGCCAGTTTTTAAGCTACTATGATTGTTTTATAAGGAGCTATTTTTCTGATTTTTGCAATTTTACTGTGCTGATATTATCAATAAATACCTAGAACTGCACAACCTGATTGTGTATGTGCTTTCCTTCATCACTCTTTTCCATTGAACAGTGCCTACTCAGAATTAAACAAATTCTCACTTCTCAACTGCACCTGGATCGGGGAAACACCCAGTATCAGTACAGGATGGGGACCATGTGACTGAGAGAAACCCTGCAGAGAAGGACTCATGGATGCTGATTGATGGGAAGCTCAACTGATGAGAGCTGGGAATGTGTGCTCTCAGCCCAGAAAGCCAACCCTGCCCTGGGCTGCATTAAAAGAAGTGTGACTAGCAGCAGGTCAAGGGAGGTGATTCTGCCCCTCTACTCCACTCTGGTGAGACCCCACCTGGAGTGCTGTGTCCAGTTCTGGAATCCCCAATATAAGAAGGAACAGTTGGAGCGGTGTCAGGGACCAATCCTGGCTCCGGATCCCCACCTCAACATGTTCAGTCAGAGGGAAGGGTTCTTTGATGTCTGTGCAGTGAATTAGACAAATCTTCCAAGGTAAATTCAAACTGTTTATTTGGGGCACAGCTAAAATAACAAATCAATATTTTGGGCATGACCAAAATATCAAATTACACACTTGGGTGCAGCCCGAGTTGCAGCTTCCCAAAAGTTGCAGAAACAGATCCCCTTGATACTGAAAATGCCAGCAAATAAACTCTAAGACTTGTTTTGGAGGTTTAGAAAGCAGCATCCTTTCTTTCAGTGCTGGACGCCTGAGAGAATCATTTCCATCAATCATACACACCAAGACAAGAGCTGGTTACAGAATATATATCCCACGTACATGCATGTATATACATTCTCCCAACAATCTCATGCATATTCCACTACTTTCCAAAGATTAACTTTGATTTTATTATGAACTTCGCAACAGCCAGGTCTCTGCTTATTGGACATTTGAAGCCAGCTCTCTGTCCGACCTTGAGTTCTTTAGATAAGTAACGTATTGTCTGGAAAGTTAAAACAAGCGGACTGTGTCTATCTGACTTTCACAAATGCTGCCACTTAGATGTTGCTTAACTGAAGTGAGTTAGAAAACCGATTCTACAGAAAAACAGCTAAAGTCAAAATATTCCAAATGATTCTTATCTAAAGGTCCACATCACCCTTCTCACCAGATACAAGCAAAGCAAAATAATATGAACATTATTTATCTACCTCTATTCTAGAAATAGGATTCTTTTCAAAACTATGCGTTTTACACAACTTAATACTGAAAAGACGATCCCTATTATGACAGTGATTAACACTAAAGTTTGTAACAAGGAAGGAAGCCACCCGATCAGCGATATTCCACCTATATGGTTTAAAAATTTATTCAGCCAATTGTTTTCTGTGTCCTCTCTATGATCCCTAGGTTGTCAGACAACAGCCTGAATTTGTTCTCTCTGCTTATTAAGATCTTCTGTTAGATTTGGGATATGGATGCAACAGCAATCTGTGTGCAATGTCAGATACCCCCCAAACTCCATGCTCTTTGGCCACAGTAAATCTAAAGCCAGGCAGTGCTGTAACACTGCCTCACCTGCTTGTACCTGCTGGCTGAGCAATTTGAATCCTTTGGCAACAGAACTGGCCAGTGGTTCCACTTGCCAGGTAAGATTTTCAGTTAGAACCTGCCAATCCCAGGAGTAAAAACTCTGTAATCCCCATGCTACCTCAGTGGATGTGCTTGGCCTTCGCCAGCTGTCCTCATCACTGGGTCTTTTTGGTCTTTCTCTAATGCCAATGATTTACAGGTCTTCGCTTCCAGACAGGGCACAGTGTCAGGAGTCCTAAGGCTACAAGTGTATTTCCTTCAGTAAAAGATAATCTCACGGTCCAGGACCCCACTTCCCAGTTCCCATACGCTGTATCCAGGGCCTGGCACTTCAGCCTGTGAACAGTTGGAGGTGTTGATATGAGTTTCTTGCAATTCTAATGTTCTTTTTACGATCAAGGGAAGGCTGTTATTGTTACATCTGCCCCGATAAAGTCACATGATTTTCTGTGCACAGTTCCAGGACAACTTGGGGTAAGCAAATTTATCTTTCTTTTCCCATTTAAAGCACCAGTTCAGGGGAGACTAATCTCCTTGTAACTTTTTGTTCCAAGTCCCAGAGCCTTTCCTCAAGATGTTATATTCCAGTAAATCAGTCACATCACTGCTGTGGTTGGTAACACACGGGGTCATTAATCCAGCAGCGACTTGTGCCTCACTGTACTCTGCAACCCAGTCTAAGAAATCATGGGCTAGCGGGGTGGACCCCTTTGGGCAAGCTGTGTTAGCATGATGCCCAAAACCAGTCCTGTTCTTCCCAGCCTCCGAAGTGTTGCATCCTGCAGTACATCACTCCCTCTTCGTCTGCACTGGGTTTTGCTGTCTAAATAATAGCTCACATTAGCCTGTCTTAGCGCTTTGGTGGTTATTACCTAATTTTTGATGATCTGTAAAATTCAGTGGAATAATTCCCCAAGGCATGTGGTCTGAGATGGAATATGGCATGGGTAAGCAGGCTGTCACATTAGAAAGTCTATCCATTTTACCAAAACATTTTCTCAATTCCAATATGCTGTTGTCATTCCGATCAACCCCTTTTCCCCACAGATATTATTATTGTAACAATAATCATTTGAATCATAACCCCAAAATTCATCATGATGTAATTCTTGGAATCCTTATCTTTAGGGAGTTCCTGAGTCCTGTTGGATTTTCCACTCAGGCTTTGATACTCACTTGGCTCTTGTGTGGTGAGCAGTTGGGGATTGGTGTTCTACAGTCCATTCAGCAGAAACCTTCTTAATCCATGCATAACGAACCCAGGGTCCTTTTCCAGCAGCTTCACAGCTGTATATGCAGTTAAAAGTACCTGATACGGTCCTTTTCACCAAGGACTTAGTGGATCTGGTTCCCAGGACTTGACATACACCCAATCTCCAGGCTGGAACGGATGTGCTGGCATATCAAACTCTAGGGATTTGTTAAAAGTCACAAATTTCTGCAGTTCCCAAAGAGTCTTTCCTAAAGCTATCAAATAGTTATTAATGTCCAAAGATGCTTTAACAGAGATATCTCCTGTGACAGGTGGCATCTGGTAAGACCTCCCTTACAATATCTCATATGGGCGAAGACCTCCTCATAAAGGTTGAATTCAAATTCTAAATAATGCTAAAGATAAAGTTTTCATCCAGGTCACAGAGGTTTTTCTGACATGTTTTACTCAGCTGCAACTTGAAAGTATAATTCATCCTTTCCACTTTCCCTCCAGACTGAGGACTATGAGGCCTGTACAAATCCCAGGATATTCCCAGAACATTGCTTAGTTGTTTGATTACTTCTGACACAAAATAAGGACCTCTGTCCAAAGACATTCCTAAAGGAATCCCAAACCTTGGAACACCGTTTTTAAATAAAAGTTTTACTACTTCTCTTGCCTTGTTGGTGCAAGCAGGGAAAGCCTCTGGTCAGTTCAAAAAGGTACCTACTAAAATTAGAATGTATTTATATCCTTATTTTTGGGGCAACTTGGTAAAACCTATTTGTCAATAGTATCTGAGGACTTTCCTTTCTTACTCGATTATTGGTATTGGGATTGTTTCTTTGGCATATCCCACATTTTTCTGTAACTGAACGAACAATTTCCATCGTGGCTCTCCCTATAACTACTTTATTTAAGATTTTTTTTCTGCTCCCCAATGTGCTTTATCATGTTCCATTCTGACCAATGCTCTTAAAAGAAAAGGAGGTATTACCACCTGCTCAGCGGATGTGCCAAACCACCCACTTTCGTTCTGTCACCTATAATGTCTTCATCAATCCAAAATCCTTATTATCATATCTAGGAACTGTTTCTGGCAATGTTATTTCTTTTTCTGGCACCAAAGCTGTGATACCTGTTTCTGCAGCCTCTATAGTAGCCATTGATTTCCCAATCCACTATCAGCTATCTCTAATTGATGCGCCTTATAGTGCATAATAGTCCCTTCCGTGGGTTTCTGAATACTGGCTAGTGATTTTTGAATTTGTTCTGTACGCTTGATTCCAGTCTCTTGTGTTGTTAAAAGCTCCCTTTCTTTCCATACGGCTACATGGGCACGCACAGCTCCAAAGGTATATTTAGAATCTGTGCATAGATTCTTGTCAAAGATATATATGCCTTGTCAAATCCAAGGCCCTGGTTAGGGCAACTAGATCAGCTTTCTGAGCAGAGGTTGTTGATGTCAAAGTACGAGCTTCCACCATGGAGCTTATTGTGGTAACCACATACCCTGATAACCTCTTTCCTTCTCACACAAAAATGCTCCTGTCTGCAAATAATGCTAAATCTGGACTTAGAAGTGGTTGATATTTAAGATTCAGGTGGCTGGAATAGACTTATTCAATTGTCTGCAAAAAGTCATGTTCAGGAGTCCCTTCTACGCGGTCAGTAGAAAGAAACACAGCCAAGTTAACAACTGACAATCTTACCCGTTTATTGGATGGGGGAGTGGCGATGGATGTGCTGTACCTGGACTTCAGTAAAGCCTTGACACCGTTTCTCACAGCATTCTGCTGGAGACACTGGCTGCCATCAGCGTGGAAAGGCACAGCCTCTGCCGGGTTAAAAACTGGCTGGATGGTCGGGCCCAAAGGGATGTGGTAAATGGAGTCAAATCCAATTGGAAAACGGTCACGAGTGGTGTTCCCCAGCGTTCAGTGCTGGATCCAGTCTTTATTAACGATCTGGATGAAAGGATTGAGTGCATCCTTAGCAAGTTTGCAGATGACACCAAGCTGAGTGCAAGTTGAAGGAAGGGAGGCTCCGCGGAGGGGATCTGGACAGGCTGGATCGATGGGCTGATACCAACAGGATGAAGTTCAACAAGGCCAAATGCAGAGTCCTCCGTTTGGGTCACAACAACCCCGTGCAGCGTTACAGGCTTGGGGAGGAGTGGCTGGAGAGCTGCCTGGCAGAGAAGGACCTGGGGGTGTTGGCTGACAGCCGGCTGAACATGAGCCAGCAGTGTGCCCAGGTGGCCAAGAGGGCCAAGGGCATCTTGGCCTGTATCAGACCCAGCGTGGCCAGCAGGAGCAGGGAGGGGATTGTGCGCCTGTGCTCAGCACTGGTGAGGCCGCACCTCGAGTGCTGGGTTCGATTTTGGGCCTCTCACTACGAGGACATTGAGGGGCTGGAGCACATCCAGAGAAGGGCAACGAGGCTGGTGAGGGGGCTGGAGAATAAGCCCTGGAAGAAGCAACTGAGGGAATTAGGGTTGTTTAGCTTGGAGAAGAGGAGGCTGAGGGGAGACCTCATCACTGTCTACAACTGCCTGAAAGGAGGTTGTGACGGGGTGGGTGCTGGGCTCTTCTCACAAGTGCCAAGGGATAGGATGTGAGGAAATGGCCTAAAGTTGTGCCAGGGGAGGTTCAGACTGGACATTAGGAAAAACTTCTTCACTGAAGGGTGGTCAGGGACTGGAACAGGCTGCGCAGGGAGGTAGTGGAGTCACCATCCCTAGAAGGTGTTTAAAAGATGGGTAGATGAGTTTTGGGCCTCATGGACATGGTTTATTAAGGGGACAGGTAAGGTTACACTTGGAGATCTCCAAGGTCTTTCCGAACCACATGATTCTATGATATATGTATTTTTATATATAATATACCTGCATCCTGTAGGTCTGGCTGCAAAAGACCAAGCTGTTGGCTTAAGAAACCAACTTCACACAGGTCCTCCTAACTGGATGCTGTCATTTCTAATATAGCCACCTTCCATTTGAAAAATGGACACCACAGCCCACCTGTAGCACCCTCCGGCGAGCAGCCTGCAGGCCAACATGTCAGTGCAGAGCAGAACAAAAGGGTGCCCTCAAATTTGGAACATGAGAATAATGTCAAACACTCACAGTGGGAGAAAAAACAGTCACCGCGAAGAGCAGGTCATGCAGCTTTTATTTAATTTTACCTTTTTGGTAAGCAGGAGGGTTTTCTTTCAGTCAGACCAGTCACATACTTGGACAGTACAGATTGCAGTGAATTTGATGGAGATCTTGCAACATTAGAAAACGTTTCTCAATATACATCCATTGAAGCAACAGCTTGTAGGTCAGAACGCAAGTGCTAGAGCCGAGTCTGCACACTGCACCCCCGGTATACAAAGCATTGCAGCAGCAGAAGAAAGGCCCGCGCTGGGCAAAGTACAGTGTGTTTTATGTAGTGCAATCACTCTTAGAGGAAAAACTCTAGGAAGGCCACATCTATTTATTTTATTTTTTTTAATCCCATCAAGTTTACAAATGTGAGGGGGGTAGAAATCAAACCTTTGACTGAATTAACTTTTGTACAGGTAGGTTTTGTGTATAGGCACATGCTTTAGAGAGGAGCTCTGAATCTGTTCTGTAATTACGAGAGACATATTGCTTTGTGATTCAGAAAGCGTTATACCTTCTCTAATCTTCCTAATGCTCTTGGCCAGAGTCGTTAATCCAGCTGCTTGTAGACTTCCTAGAATACGCTCTTCCCTCTATAGTGTAAATCCCCAATAGAGAAATTCAGGTTGCTATTGACAATGACTACAGTTATTCTACTGATGGTCATCTGACCATGTTAGGCATTGCCTCTGAATACTCCAGTCCACAGTGGAAACACAAGTTACCAGAGACATGGAGGCTCTTGCTTTTTCTGTTACTGTCACTCACCAATACGAAAAACCCAAGTCAGACAATGAACCGCTACAGCAAAGCATCACTGGTAATATTCACCTAATTTAAAGAAAAAGAGCACTCATGACACTACCTGTCATGGTTAAGCAAGTTTTTAAAGATACTGCAAAATGATTCGCCCAGTAAAATTTTAAAATGTACACTGTGCTCCATAGTTCAAACTACACATAAACAAAGAGCGGCTCCCTGCAACAAGGTGTAAATCAAAACATTATAGCACCAGCTCCCAGCACCGAGGGGTTGCCCGCTGACCAGTCCCAGTGTACAATGCAATAGTGCTCGCTGAGGTTTCTGCAACACGAGAGCCACAGCGGGACAGCTCTGCCCATTTTTTCAAGACATTTTCCTACCAGGTGTGGACAGATTATATTCCTCCCTTCCCACAGAGAGCAAGTTGGACAAGGAGACCGTACAGTACCACGAAACACTGCACGGGAAGTGACACCTGAGGGAACAGTAGGTACTGCAGACCTGATTCTGAGTAAATGGGCATGGAGGAAACATGTCGTGCTCTGAGCAATCTTCTCCCGAACAGATCAAATCCGAAAGGAGCTGCAGGCTGTAAGAAAAGAAACAAGCCTTCCTACACCAAAAGCCATGGACATTGTATTGCCCAAGCTAATGATTTTATCTCACCATCAGCAAAGCATTTATCCCCAAAAAGCTGTACCCGTACTGGTCAGATTACGGTGCAGTGCTAATTTTGCACTATTAAAAGTCTGTTGCTATAGTGGTCAGGTTTGTCTCTTATCTGAGGAGGGGGGAAAAAAAAAGGAGACAGGCAGCATGGCCACATCATCATATAGCAATTTTACTCCACGTTAATGCAGATATAATCTTTCTTAAGTGCAAATCAAAAAGTATTTGCTAGAAACCAGCATGACTTGGGCTGCTGAGAAATGACACGATTCAGTTTCTTACAAATATTGATGAGTCTAAATCATTACCAGTTCCCAAAGCAAGAACAGGGTTACGAATAGGAAGGGAGTAAAACATTACCACTATTAAAAAAAAATAATAAATCAAACGTGTCATTGCAAACTTTGAACACTCTTCAAAAACATCTCTAGAAAAGATGGTTTTCTTTTTTTTTTTTTTTCTGCAGCTGAGGAGTGTCCATGCAAAACAATTTTGAGAAGAGCAGTGTTCCACCTGGGCACCAACTGGGCCCAACTTTATCCCACACAGCTCAGTAAAGTGCTCTCTTGTGCATCCTTTGAGGAAAAGAGTTCTCATTTAAATGTTTGGGAGGCCAAGGTTGCCAGCTGGGGAAGGCATAGTCTCGGTCAATCCAAGCTGAGGTCAGAGGAGGAGGAAGGAGCGGAGTTAACAGTGCTCTGCCTTTCACAGCTCACAGACAATAGGCTGCAAGGGAGGAGCAAGCATGAGAAGAAGAGGTGGGTGTCATGAAACCCTGCCTCTGGGAAGTGGAACTTCCTCAGGGGAAGCATTTCATTCTCTATAGATAACAAACAGTAGCTATACCGCAGAGTCCCAAAGATTCACTGCTTAGACACCAGGTAACAAATCTACACAGACGACGTAAATGAAAATCAAATATACTTTTCACTTACTGTGCTGGTGTTTTTTCAACAATTTGAAGGACAAAGGGGATCTTAGTAACATTCTTCTGCCGATTTAAAGAAAAAAAATAGCATCTTGCCCTCAACAGTTTTTATGTTGCACTCTCACAGACATTCTAGGGCAGATAGATAGAGGTATTTACTGATAAAACAAACTAATCATCAGCTTAAAAGAGTAAAAATAACATTAATGGGGAAAATAATTTAAGGCATTTTTTTTTTATTTTGGCCAGGAATGATGCATGCTACAGAGTAATCTTCATTTTCCCACTTGGTTTTCAGACCACTGCGCTTTCTTGTTTTTGTTTTACATGGCACTTTGTAGTTTGTGTTTTACAACTTAGTCGAGATTTTCAAGTGTTTTCTTCAATACAAATGCCTTCTCTTGCAGCTCAGGTCTGCTATCTGATGCCATGGTGGACAGTGAACGAACAAGATGCTCTCTGCATTCTGGTGTCAGGCTCTCCCACTGTTGAGTTTCTGTGAGATAAAGACAGATAGATGGACACTGGACGTGAACGCAAGAATGCCAAAAAAACCCCAACAGGCCACCTCCATTCCCAGACCGGCTGAAAGAGTGACTGCTTCAACACCGCGTTCACAGCCCATGCTGGTCTCCTAGGAGAAGGCTACTGAAGAGGCAAATCCAGCTGTATGTTTAGCTGCACATGCTGCCTCCTGCACAGGGAGTCGTGCCCACTTACACCAGGCTGGGTTGTCTAAACTTGCAACAGGTGAAAACAAAGGCCTGAAGAACCAAATGTTTCCCACTCCACACTTGCTTCATGTAACATGAGAAGATTTTCGCTAGGATAAGGGGAAACATGGTCTGCAGCAGAAATAAAAAGGAAACGTTTGCTACAAAACTGAGGACACGTATGACCTTGAGACCTAAGCAGATTCGTTCTCTGAAGTTAATTCTGCACGGCTTAAATTGTAAATTAACAAAGGGAAACTAAAGGTGGCACTGAAAGGGCAAAACTACTCTTCTGCACAAGCAGGAGTCTCTCCTATATAGAGCTTGCACATAACGCAGAAACTGACTACACGCTCAGTCCTGTGTGCTCTCACTGCAAACCTCCTTGCTGGACATATTCCTGCCCAAGGAACACCCAACAAGACTTTAGACCATGACTTTATCCAGAGTTAATCAAGCCCTCTCCAAATTTCCTTAGTGACCAAGGACAGAAGTCCAAGTACCAGCCACCCCGAAACCACCCTGTGCTGCAAGCAGAGGATAACGCCATCTTTCTGGGGCTCCAGGGCACTGTTATAGTTTCAGCTTGGTTTGGTTTTCTTTTTCCCTCCCCTTTCAGAGAACTTGTTCTTCCTTTGCAGGCAGTGGGGGGGGGGGGGGGGCGGCAGGGGCCATTTCCGGGGAGACCAGGGCAGAGGTTGTGTCCCGTTTGCCCGGACATTTCCTTTCACTGGCTACTTCCCGGTCTCCGCCTCTTTCTCCATCTTGCTACCTAGAGAATAGTCGCCCTTTGCTACCTCTGCTTACGTTGCTGTATTCTCTATCTCTCCATCTTTATTTCCTTTCCCTCTGTGTGTGTGTGAGTGTGACCTATAACCATCTGGATCGGGGCTGAGGAGGAGGCTGCCCGGAGCGGAGCTGTGGCCTGGGAGAAGCTGTGCGCCCTGCGCCAGGGCTGCCCGGAGCGGAGCTGCAGCTTAAAGTGACGGCACCACCAGAGCTCGGGTACGGGACTCGATCCATATTAACAACTTAATCGCACTTGTTGTTGACTTTGTTCTGTTCCGTGCACACATACACTTAGAGCAAAGAACTGTTATCTGTTCTGCACAATCTCACAATCTCTGATTAAAATCACTGAGCATACTACGGTTGGTTTGGTTGTGTTTTTTTTTTCATCCAAACTAGAACACTGTTTTTGGTGGCCTGTACGGGGAACGAAAAAGATAACAGTTCTTAGCATCATGATGTGTGTTATGAGTTTGGGGTCAATACAGACCATTCTGTATTATATTTTTGCTTTCTATTGGTACAGAACTATGCCAAAAGGTCTTGCAGGTTTAATTCATCTCAGCACCTCAGCCAGTAATTATTATTGAATTCTTGTTTGGGGTTTATAGCGTCACGGATTCAGTGCCTGTTGGTAATATCTGGAATATGTTTTCAAGGTTGTACTTCTGTACCAGCCTAAGTTGTTATGTCTGGGGGGTTAATGATAATGATACTTATCCTCAGGGAAGGACACAGGAGAGTGTCTCATCTCAAATTTTTATTCAGTCATCTCTCAGGTTCGCTACAACAGTCTTTGAGAAACTTTACCTCTTGCTAGACATCAAGGATATCCTGCTCTATATCCTACTTTTAGTTATTTGTTTGCAAGTTGGTTTTATTAGTGTCCATCTTATGCATGAAGTTACGGACAAGGTTGGTAGAGAATGCACCCAGAAGCATCCGCAGGAAATTAGTACAGGAGAGAGCAAAACGTCTGATACCATCATAGCTCCAGACGTAGTTAAACCTAAAGAACAATCAGAGCTGAAAGTTGCCCCTATTCAGAAAAGGAAATATAAGACCAAGTTGGCTCGTCCAGTGGATGAGGATGGGGAAGCGGGTCCTTCACAGACTGCAGACCTAGAACCAGAGATTGTCACTGAGTCCCTCTCATATGACAACCTTCGCAGCTTGCAGAAGGATGTTACTCGAAAGCCGGATGAGCCTATTCTGACTTGGATGATCTGAGTTTAGGACCTTCTGGGAGAAAGCTTACAAGTTGATGGTCATGAAGACAGGTATTTAAAGGCTCTGGCTCAAGATGCAGGTATCGAACAGGCATTTGTGAGGGAACCAAGACCCCTTTCACTCTGGACAAGACTTTTAGCCAGTGTAAGAGAAAGGTTTGACTACAAGGATATCTTGCAGGCACATCATTTGAAGTCATCTTGGAGGACTATGGAAGAAGGAATTCTGCGCTTAAGGGAGATGGCACTACTGGAAATACGTTATGGAATGGAAGGGCAACCCCTCAATGATCCAGATAAGGTTAGGTGTACACTGGAGATGTGGTGGAACCTGTCATACCGGGCACCAAGTATATACTCCCATCACTTGGCGTCCCTACACTCAGCAGATGACCAAGATACAGTGGGCGTTGCAGTGAATAAACTCAGAACATATGAGAAAATAATCCAAGGTCCAGTGCAGGCCCGTATCGCTGCAGTGGAGACACTGGTTCAGAACATCAACAAAGAACAGAAGAATTTTAGAGATGAGCAGAAGGAGGAGATTAGGAAACTTAAGGAAGAGATCAAGGACAGTATTCAAAGTCTTCAAGTGGCACCAGTATGAATTGGGACTTCTGGAGCCACAGTTGGACGCCTCCCACCTAGAACGAGAGGACAGGCTTCGAGAACTGATTTGTGGTATTTTCTGGTCAACCATGGAGAGGATATGGAACAATGGGACAGGAAACCTACCTATGCCTTGGCAGCCCGGGTGCAGGAATTGAAGGACAAAAAGAGAAGAAAATCAGCAAAAGTGAGTGCAGTGCCAGTTCCCCAAGGATCTGACCCACTAGAGGAAACCTCTAGAATGCATCCATCAGGAAAGAGCTGTGATTGTTATAATGAAAACCAGTGTTAGAGGGGCCCTGCCTCTGGCCAGGTAGAGGCACGGGATAATTGTGTCTATTGGACTGCGTGGATCCGGTGGCCTGGCACATCAGACCCACAAAAATACAAGGCTTTGGTGGATACGGGTGCTCAGTGTACGTTAATACCATCAGGACATGTGGGCTCAGAAACAATTGCTATTTCTGGTGTGACAGGAGGGTCTCAAGAACTGACTGTGTTAGAAGCTGAAGTAAGCCTGACTGGTAGAGACTGGCAAAAACACCCTATTGTAACTGGTCCGACTGCCCCATGTATCCTGGGAATTGATTACCTTAAGAATGGATACTTCAAGGATCTGAAGGGGCATAGGTGGGCTTTTGGAATAGCCGCTGTAGAAACAGAAGAGATTGAACAGTTAAAGTTATTGCCAGGTCTCTCAGAGAGTCCCTCTGCTGTCGGATTGTTGAAAGTTGAGGAACAATGAGTGCCAACTGCCACCACAACAGTGCATCGACGACAATACCAGACGAACTGTGACTCTGTAATTCCCATCCATAAGATGAGAACTGGAGAGCCAAGGGGTGATCAGTAAGACTCACCCTTCAACAGCCCCATTTGGCCTGTGCGTAAGTCTGGTGGAGAATGGAGATTAACTGTGGACTATCGTGGCTTGAATGAGGTTACTCCACCATTGAGTGCCGCCATGCCAGATATGTTCGAACTCCAGTATGAACTGGAATCCAAGGCAGCGAAGTGGTACACCACGATTGACATTGCTAATGCGTTCTTCTCCATTCCCATAGCTGCAGAGTGCAGGCCACAGTTCGCTTTCACTTGGAGGGGCGTACAATACACCTGGAACCGATTGCCCCAGGGGCGGAAACATAGTCCTACCATCTGTCATGGACTGATTCATGAAGCACTAGAGAAAGGTGAGGCTCCAGAACATCTGCAATACATTGATGACATCATCATGTGTGGGGACACAGCAGGAGAGGTTTTTGAGAAAGGAAAGAGAATCATTCAGATCCTTCTGGGAGCTGGTTTTGCTATCAAACGGAGTAAAGTTAAGGGGCCTGCCCAGGAAATCCAGTTCCTGGGGGTGAAGTGGCAGGACAGATATCACCAAATTCCAACAGAAGTTATTAATAAGATTACAGCAATGTCTCCGCCGACCAGCAAGAAGGAAACGCAAGCCTTTCTGGGTGCCATAGGTTTCTGGAGGATGCATATCCCAGAATATAGTCAGATCGTAAGCCCTCTCTACTTGATAACCCGTAAGAAGAATGATTTCCACTGGGGCCCTGAACAAAAGCAAGCTTTCGAGCAAATTAAGAGGGAGATTGCTCATGCTGTAGCCCTTGGACCAGTCAGGTCAGGACCAGATGTGAAGAACGTGCTCTACTCTGCAGCTGGGAATAATGGTCTTTCATGGAGCCTTTGGCAGAAAATGCCTGATGAAACTCGAGGTCGACCGCTAGGATTCTGGAGTCGAGGCTACAGGGGATCTGAAGCCAAATACACCCCAACTGAGAAAGAGATCTTAGCTGCTTATGAAGGAGTTCAAGCTGCCTCAGAGGTAATAGGGACAGAGGCTCAGCTCCTCCTGGTACCCTGATTACCAGTGCTAAGGTGGATGTTCAGTGGATGGGCTGCCCCCACACATCATGCTACTGATGCTACCTGGAGCAAATGGGCTGCTTTGATCACACAACGTGCCCGTATGGGAAAACTAAATCGCCCTGGGATCCTGGAGATTATTACAAACTGGCCTGAAGGTGAAAACTTTGGTTTAGCAGAGGAAGAAGAACAGGTAACACGAGCAGAGAAAGCTGTACCATACAGTCAACTGCTAAAAGAAGAAATACGCTATGCGCTTTTCACTGATGGTTCCTGTTGTATCGTGGGGACAAATCAAAAATAGAAAGCGGCCGTGTGGAGTCCCACGCGACAAGTTGCGGAAGCTATTGACGGTGAAGGAGGGTCAAGTCAATTTGCGGAGCTTAAAGCTCTCCAATTGGCTCTGAACATTGCTGAACGAGAGAAGTGGCCAAGACTTTACCTTTATACTGATTCATGGATGGTGGCAAATGCACTGTGGGGATGGTTAGATCGATGGAAGAAAGCCAACTGGGAGCACAGAGGGAAACCGATCTGGGCTGCAGATATATGGCAAGATATCGCTGCCCGAGTGGAGAAGTTGATTGTGAGAGTCCGCCGTGTGGATGCACATGTGCCCACGAATCGAGCCAATGAGGAACATCGCAACAACAAACAGGCAGACCGAGCTGCACAAGTCAAGGTATCACAGATAGATCTGGATTGGCAGCATAAAGGAGAGTTGTTCCTGGCTCAATGGGCCCATGATGCCTCAGGCCATCAGGGCAGAGATGCTACTTATAGATGTGCATGAGACCGAGGGGTGGATTTAACCATGGACATTATCTCCCAGGTTATCCATGACTGTGAGACATGTGCTGCCACCAAACAGGCTAAGAGAGTGAAACCCTTATGGTATGGTGGATGTTGGGATAAGTATAAATATGGAGAGGCCTGGCAGGTTGATTATATCACCCTGCCGCAGACCCGCCAAGGTAAGCGCTATGTGCTCACCATGGTGGAAGCAACTACCGGATGGCTGGAGACATACCCACTGCCTCACGCCACTGCCTGGAACACCATCCTAGGCCTGGAAAAGCAAGTCTTGTGGCGACATGGCACTCCAGAACGGATAGAGTCAGATAATGGAACTCATTTAAAGAACAGTTCAGTTACCACCTGGGCAAGAGAGCATGGCATTGAGTGGGTGTACCATATCCCCTACCACGCACCAGCTGCTGGGAAGGTTGAACGGTGCAATGGATTGTTAAAAACCACTTTGAGGGCGTTAGGTGGAGGGACTTTTAAACACTGGGATCAGCATCTAGCAAAGGCTACATGGCTGGTCAATATTAGAGGCTCTGTCAATCGAGCCGGCCCTGCCCAATCAGAATCACTTCACACTGAAGATGGAGATAAGGTCCCTGTGGTCCGCCTGAGAGGTATGTTAGGGAAAGCCGTCTGGGTTAAGCCTGTCTCGAGCAAAGGCAAGCCCATTCATGGGATTGTGTTTGCTCAAGGATCTGGTTGTACCTGGTGGGTAATGCAAGAGGATGGACAAACACGATGTATACCTCAAGGGGACCTTATCTTTGGATGAGTTAAGTTTAAGTTTGATATGAGGTGTGGGCATGGAAGAAAAAATTCGGGATGGATAATGTTACAGTTTCAGCTTGGTTTGTTTTTTTTTTTCCCTCCCCTTTCAGAGAATTTCTTCTTCCTTTGCTGGCAGTGGGGGGGGCAGGGGCCATTTCCGGGGAGACCAGGGCAGAGGTTGTGTCCCGTTTGCCCGGACATTTCCTTTCACTGGCTACTTCCCGGTCTCCGCCTCTTTCTCCATCTTGCTACCTAGAGAATAGTCGCCCTTTGCTACCTCTGCTTGCGTTGCTGTATTCTCTATCTCTCCATCTTTATTTCCTTTCCCTCTGTGTGTGTGTGAGTGTGACCTATAACCATCTGGATCGGGGCTGAGGAGGAGGCTGCCCGGAGCGGAGCTGTGGCCTGGGAGAAGCTGTGCGCCCTGCGCCAGGGCTGCCCGGAGTGGAGCTGCAGCTTAAAGTGACGGCACCACCAGAGCTCGGGTACGGGACT
The DNA here is from genome assembly GCA_033558235.1 of Neomorphus geoffroyi. Lineage (NCBI taxonomy): Eukaryota > Metazoa > Chordata > Aves > Cuculiformes > Neomorphidae > Neomorphus > Neomorphus geoffroyi. The sequence goes on along the minus strand of JAUMJM010000062.1, from coordinate 14,563,608 downwards.
CGATCCATATTAACAACTTAATCGCACTTGTTGTTGACTTTGTTCTGTTCCGTGCACACATACACTTAAGAGCAAAGAACTGTTATCTGTTCTGCACAATCTCTGATTAAAATCACTGAGCATACTTTGGTTGTTTTTTTTTCATCCAAACTAAGACTGCCACGCTGCCAGGTGCCACCTGTACCGAACCTTGTCTCTCCCAGGCGGAAAGCACAAAGTCTCACCTTGGAGTCTGGTGAGCAGCAGCTGTATCACAGACAAAGCTTCTGTTCTTATAGACGTGTAGCTTTTGTTTTCTGAGGGATTTAAAGAACAAACAAATACAACCACAATGAGAACCAAAGGCACACTGATCATACAAGGAGCAGGCACCACTGTGGTCTCTAGACCACTTCTTTCAGCATGGGTCATCAAGCTCTCGTGTGCTGGCAGTCTGCAGCGCTCCCCCGTCAAACACATCTGAACAGCAGAAAGTGACCAGCTGACAAGTTGACTAAGCCTTGTGCATCACCTCTGCTGTTACCACAGCACTACTGTTCTTTACATATGTTGAGAAGGAACAGTGGCAGCACAGTTGCAATGTGATCACAGGCAACTTCCGTGCAAGACACATTGTTTTTGGTGAGCTGTAATGGCTATAAGCCATCCAAACTTTAACCAGTCCTATTAAACGAGGGTACACAAACCCTATGCCATGAAGCACAAGCTTCTCACAAAAAGCTATTTGGTCTCCTAAGCTAAAATCCTATTGAAGTCTCATTCCAGGAGGACTCATAGTTAAGAGAAACTTTTCCCAAGGGCTGTCTGGATGGGTAGCCAGCTCTGCAGTAGCGCTGCACAATGTCTTTAGGCATTCCAACAACAAGAGCCACATGCAGGTGTGGGGAGGCTTGGGGCACTGCTGCAGTCACAAGACAAGTGGGAATGCAACCAAAGTAATAAGCAGTCCCACAACTGTCAACATTACGTTAAGTGTAGCAGTTATAGACCTGTGGGCACTCTGCTCAGAAGAACACAGACTGCCTCAGAGCCTTGGAGCTTCATGCACTGTCTGTCTCAGAAAATTCTGGGTCTCTCCTATGCCTATGAATCCGAGAAATACCAACTGCAGAGAAGAAAAACCTGCGTTCTACTAAATCAGTAATAGCCAGATTATGTAGGGTTTAAACTGGAAGGAGGAAGATTTAGATTAGACACTAGGAAGGAATTCTTCACGCTGAGGGTGGTGGAGGCCCTGGCACAGGTTGCTCAGGGATGCTGTGGACGCTCCCTCCCTGGAAGGGTTGAAGACCAGGTTGGATAAGGCCTTGAGCAGCCTTGTCTGGTGGCAGGTGTCCCTACCCACAGCAGGAGGGGTTGGAATTGAATAGGCTTTGAGATCCCTCCAAGCCCAAAGCATTCTATGCCTCAATGATGAATCTTCTGCATGGGGAAAATTATGGCTCTTTATCAAAGCTCCTGCATCAGAGGAACTTCTCTGTGCACAGCACCCTGCATTGTTCTGTCTTGAGCAGCTACTGTAAAATCAGAATTATGACTGTGCAATGCAAGGGCAAAACACTATCTCTGAAAGTTTCTTCTGCATTTCCTCTAACAGCCAGCCCCCCAGAGAAGGAATGCCTTAACAAGCAATTTGTCATCAACCACAAACCAAGGAAAGCCCACTTACCTAAAGAATGTGTGATAGATGAACAGGTTTCCAGCAGTATTTCTGCCAAAGCCACAGGGTCTGAGTGCTCCTCGTCAAACAGCGTTAGCCTGTCAAATGCAAAAAAGAAGTCAGACACCTCCATCACTGGGTCTGAAGCCTGCTCTGCTTCCTCCAAGAATCCACTGTATCCTCAATTTCATTACACAGTTTGAAGCAACCAAGGAAGGGAACATCAAAGGGAATTGAAGAAAGAATTACCCTTGAAAGTAAGCATTCATGGCGTGCAGCACTCCCAGCTGCACCTTCCATGTGCTGAGTTTCAAACGGTCACACATTAACTTGCAAAACTCTTGGCGGTAGCAACCTACGGAAAAATAAAGATGTCGCTGTGTTACTGCAGGGAAAGGCAGAAGGAAACACTTCCTGCTCTGCCTTCCAGATATTCCTTCTGCTCCTCTCCAAGTGACATCAACGTAGTTGCTGCACATCACCAACACCCTGTAACAAGTGACCCTGAAAATCTTCACCACATCAACTCTCTCATGAACAAACGTTGGAAGAGGAACACCTGCATTACATATTCCAGCATGCTAATAAATAAATAACCTGTTTTTTTTTCAGATACACACAGTTCCTCCACCTTGCATCAGCTTTGGTGCAAACATAAATGTGAGTGGCAGAATTAGGCTGCTTTTGATTATGCAAGCCACCTCAGGCATCCTGACACCTCCACAAACTCGGAACAGTTGTGTGACGTGAATTTTAAAACAACTTCTTCAAGCATGGGCTACTCTGGGCAGCTTTCTCAGTGAAGATCTTTCAAGCTGCTCATGAGGTGCTCAGGGATATGGTTTAGTAATGGACCCGTACAGCTGGACTCGGTGATCTCAAAGGTCTTTTCTAATCCAATGATTCTATGATTCTATTCTGCAGGCAGCCAGACCCTGTACCTCCTCAAAAGCCTCCCCACATGTCCCCAGGTCTCTTCCTCCTCCCCCTTTTCATTTTGAGAGGAAACAGCCTGAGCCAAGAGCGTCTGCTCTGCACATCATTAGCTGACTTACGCTGTGTCTCCGGGCTCCTCGGCCAGGCTTTTCCCAGGGTCTCGAAGGCACAGATCAGTGACTCCATCTGCAGCTCCTTCTCCCTCATGTCCTCATCCTCTTCATCGTTCTTTGGTAAACTGGTGCCCATGCTCTCAAGGGAGTTCTGAGGAGGCCATGGGGGAAATGTATGATGGACAGAAGGATGAAGGCAGGGTAACCACATGCTTCAGTACAATTCACACCCTTGTAGTCAGTGCACACAGGTTCCTGTACCCAGCCAGTGGTCCCATACAGATAGAGTGCAGGTCCCCTTGGCCACCAGTACCTCTAGCTCTGCTGGCAGCCTGCACAAGTGCACAGCAGGCTCCATGGCTTTGCATCCAAACACCTGCCTGTGCTACACGAATCCCACTCAGAGCTATGAAGTAATGTGGATACTAAATAGAAGCACTCTACACAGCTTCCAACGAGTCTCTTGCTGCCAGCAGAGCAGCCACAAATTAACTTCCAATGCTGTATCAGGGCAGTGATGGACACCACAGGAAGGATTTTGCCTAGAGAACAGAATTTGGGCAGCACAGATGCAACCCCCACCAGGACTCACCAACAGTCTGGTACTGAGCCCCACCAAGGATCTGGCTGAGTGGGATATTCCTCACATCAACAGTTTTCTGGGCAGGAGCCTGGCATGTGTCTGGCACCAGCCTGACTGTCACCACTTGGGTCTTTTGCTTTGAAAAAGGGAAAAAACTCAAGAAGCTGAACTGTCACCTTTTTTATCATGGGAAAGACAATATCTGCCAGCTCCTGGAACCGGTCTTCCTTTGTTGCCTGCAGTACCTCAGCTGCACAGTGTAGTGCCACCATCTTATACTTCAGGTTCTCTTTCCGACATTCTTTTAGGACAGCCTGGACAATGTCACTGATGGTGGGTTGTCCAGGCACCGACTCCTGCAGCTCTGCACTGGAACACAAGGCACACAGAAACTTATCAGACCTACATTCTACATTAATCCCTTCACAAACATAGATTTTCTCACAGACAGGAAGTAATTCCTGCATCCAGGCACACGGTTGCTTACCAACAGCTGTAACTCAAGTTGCTCTTACTTTGTCTTTTTCCCTGTTTTTTTCTTTCACATCTTTCCTCATATGCTTCCAATGCACTTTCCCACCCCCTCACATATCTCCTAACTCTTCTTCTTTTTACCCGCCTGTAAAGTGTCCATCCTTCCCCTCCGTCTCTTCTTTCTTAGCAATTCTGGCCATTCAAAATCCTCTTCCTGGGCCTAAATCAGGGGTGTCAAATTGACAGCCTGCAGGCTGAATCCAGCCCTCCACCTTGTTTTATCTGGCCTGATACTTTGTTTCTACCCATCAGTGTCCAGGTCCTTGCTCCTATGCTCCTGCCAGTGCGCTGGTTGTGTGCAGCGTGTGTGATGCGTGTTATGCTGCAGAAGCAGGAGAACAGTGGGAGCGGCGAGTTTGATGCCCCCTACCTAAATCAACTGTTTATCTCTACAGCTCCCTCTGAAACATCACTTGCCCATCCCAGCTCTCACCAGTGACCCACACATTGACAAGCCAAGTAGAGAGAGGCTCCTCACATGCTGTTGGAAGATCAGGATGGTGTTCGCAACTTTCTAGAGTTTCCTTAGCCCAGACAGGCAACAACACCATGGAGCAACCTCCTTTTTGAGACCCCAGACCCTCAGAGAACCACCTCTTTCAAGACACTTACCTGCATGCAGAGACGACACTGCCGATGGCCTTTAACAGCTCCTCCTGCAATGAGTAAAACACACCCCCCTGAAAAATGCTGCACAGACAAACAGGACAGTCCTGCCACACAGGGAATTCCACTGTGAGCAGCAGTGGGGAAATGTGCCTATGACACCAACCTAGAGAAGCAATGACTGGCTCCTGCTGTAGAGGCTACAGAGGACTTTTGGCTTTCCATCTGCACTTGAACTGGCAGTGGAAATGGGTTTTGCAGCGCCTCCAAGCACAAGCTAGCACACAGTCCAGTGGAAATAGTGTAAGCAAGGACCCAACCCCTAAAGCAATCTGAACTCCACCTACTAGGAAACCTTCCATAGGAAGTAAGACTGAGAGAAATGGGTTTGTTCAGCCTTCAGAGGAGAAGGCTGAGGGGAGAGCTTACTCTCATGTACCAGTACATAAAGGGTGTCTACTAAGAGGAGGAGACCCCCTTTTTACGAGGAGTCACATGGAAAAGAGAAGGGGTAATGAGCATAAGTTGCTCCTGGGGGAATCCTGATTGTATTCCAGAAAATTTTTCACCATGAGAACAGTTAATTACTAGAATAATCTCCCCAGTGAAGCAGTAGATACCTCTACACCCAAAACTTCTAAGACTCAGCTTGACAAGGTTGTAGGCCATCTCATTTAAACTATGTATCACCTAGAAGACTGGAACAGATGATCCCTGAGGTTCCTTCCAACCTGACATTCCACGATTCTTTTATTCTGTGATTCCCTGACATTTTAGTATCTGCTAAATGCAGGGGGAAAAGACAGATTCCCTACCCCGAGTTCTTAAACACACTGCTCTGCAGCACAGAACACTGCATTTCCTGACTGGAGGGCCAGTGCTCACAGCAATACACGAGGTGCCAATTCCTTATTTACCTTCCCAGTCCAGGTTCTCCCCGGCAGGCCTTGCAGCAGTGCAGAGAGCACTACTCCCAGGTGCGGCGGGACAAGGGAGCCTGTCTGTTTGGCAATTGATGCCATGGCAGCTGCTCCCTGGGCTTTCATCTTCCAGGACTGGGACTGCAGAGCCTTCTGGGTAATTGTTATCAACTCCTGCATATACAGTCTGATGCCACCCTGAGTACCTGCATGTCAAACAGAGGAAAACTGTAATTTTGCCACAAAACAAAAACCAATCTTATTTTTAAAAAAAGGACAAACAACAAAAAAAGGAAAATGAAACGGCAGTTACAGATTCATCTTTTTTTAGGGGTCATGAAAAGCAAGGCCTATTTCAGGTAAAGGAGTGAGGAATTCCTCCCAGGCTGGTTGAAGATGGGTTCTGTTTCTAGATGCTTCTGAAGAAAATCTTTAGCATTTCTCTAGACAAAGAGCTCATCTCAGTCCTTCCCTATGGCAGACACTAGACACTGTCCTAGCCAGCCTCTAGGGAATATAGCTTTTTTTCTTGCAAGAAAAGATCACTGGAAAATCTTTTTGCAGCTCCTTTCCCAAACTTCAGAAAATTAATCTGGTGACTGAGGGACCAGATCTCAAATTAGACCAGAAAAAGAGCTAGCAAATACATTTCACCATACATCCAGACCTTTCTCTACAGACAGACAACATGGCATAATAGCCTCTGTACTTTAGATTCATCCACTGAAGTTAAAATCCACAGGCACAATCAGAGAGACTTCCAACCCAAGACACAGACCTAAGTCTGTCACTTTACGAGCGTGCAGCTGTCCTTAAAGGCTGGCATGAGAATTTACAGACATGTCCAGCTAGCTGCATCATGATCAGGGCCACCATTACAGTGCTACTTAGTGCCTCACAATCTTAGAATTCTTCTCCGGTCTGTGTCTGTGTATCCTCAGTGACCTCTGTAATTACTGTAAAGAGCCACAGAGAAGCCAACCTGCCAAAACTCAGGGATGCCTGGGGCGCAATGACTACAAGATGATAGAATTCTCAGTTGTTGGAGGAATAAGGAGGGGGGTGAGCAGAATGGCCGCCTTGGACTTCCAGAGGGCAAACTTCAAACTATTTAGAAGACTGTGTGATAAAGTTCCTCGGGAGGCAGTTCTAAAGGACAAAGGAGCACAAGAGTATGCTCCTCAAGAAGGAAATCCTGTTGTCACAAGAGCAGGCCATCCCCATGTGCCATAACAGAAGTCAGCAGGGAAGAAAACCAGCTTGGCTGAGTAGAGAGCTCTGTATTGATCTCAGGAAGAAGAGGAAAGCTTATGGAAGAGGGGGCAGGCATCCCAGGAGGAATATAAGGGTGAGGTGAGATCACATAGAGAGAAAATTAGAAGAGCTAAAGCCCAACTAGAACTTCAACTGGCCAGTTCAACTAGCCAGAAGGACCAAGGTGAATCTCCCTCCTTTTCTGGATGCAGAAGGGACAGTACTGACGAAGCACGAGGACAAGGCAGAGGTACTTAATGCCCTCTCTGCCTCGGTCTTTAACAGTAAGGTGAGATGTTATCGGGATACTCAGCCCCCTGAGTCAAAAGACAGTGAGAAGGAAGCTTCAACGATTCATGAGGATTTGGTTAGAGACCTGCTTGGCGAATTAGTAATACACAAGTCTGTGGGGTGAGATGGGATCCACCCATGGGTATCAAGGGAGCTGGCAGAGGTGCTCACTAAATGCCCTTTCATCACCTACCAGCAGTCCCGGCTGACTGGGGAAGTGCCACTTGACTGGAAACTGGCAAATGTAACACCCATTTACAAAAAGAGTCAGAGGGAGGATCCAGGCAACTGCAGGCCTGTCAGTCTCACCTCGTACTGGGGAAGTCATGGAGCAGATATCTTGAGTGCTATCACACAGCATGAGCAGGACAACCAGGTGATCAGGCCCAGTCAACAAGGGTTCACCAAAGGCAGGTCCTGTCAGACCAAACTGATCTCCTTCTATGACAAGGTTACCCGTTTAATGGACAAGAAAAAGGCCATGGATGTGGTGTACCTGGACTTTGGTCAAATCTTTGACACAGTTTCTCACAGCATTCTGCTTGAGAAACTTTCTACCATTGGCCTGGACAGGCACAGCTTCTGCTGGGTTAAAAACTGGCTGGACGGCCGGGCCCAAAGAAGGGTGGTAAACAGAGTCAAATCCAGTTGGAAACCAGACACAAGTAGTGTTCCACAGGGCTCAGTGCGGCGTCCAGTCCTGTTCAATATCTTTATCAATGGTCTGGATGAAAGGACTGAGTGCACCCTCAGCAAGTTTGCGGATGACACCTAGCTGGGTGGTAGTGTTGATCTGCTTGATGGGAGGGAGGCTCTGCAGAGCTGGACTGATGGGCTGAAACCAACGAGATGAGGTTCAACAAGGCCAAGTGCACAGTCCTGCACTTGGGACGCAACAACTTCGTGCAGCGTTACAGACTGGGGGAAGAGTAGCTGGAGAGCTGCCTGGCAGAGAAGGACCTGGGGGTGTTGGCTGACAGCCGGCTGAACATGAGCCAGCAGTGTGCCCAGGTGGCCAAGAGGGCCAAGGGCATCTTGGCCTGTATCAGACACAGAGTGGCCAGCAGGAGCAGGGAGGGGATTGTGCCCCTGTGCTCAGCACTAGTGAGGCTGCACCTCGAGTGCTGGGTTCAGTTTTGGGCCCCTCACTACAAGAAGGACATTGAGGAGCTGGAACGCATCCAGAGAAGGGCAACGAGGCTGGTGAAGGGGGCTGGAGAACAAGTCCTACAAGGAGTTTGCTGAGGGAACTGGGATTGTTCAGCTTAGAGAAGAGGAGGCTGAGGGGAGACCTCATCACTGTCTACAATTGCCTGAAAGAAGGTTGTGGCGAGGTGGGTGCTGGTCTCGTCTTGCAAGCAACAAGATGAGAGGAAATGGCCACAAGTTGTGCCAAGGGAGATTTAGGCTGGACATTAGGAAGAATTTCTTTATTGAAAGGGTGGTCAGGGATTGGAACAGGCTGCCCAGGTAGGTGGCTGTGTCATCATACCTGGAGGTGTTTAAAGGATGGGTAGATGAGCTTCCTAGGGACATGGTTTAGTAAGGGGACAGATATGGTTAGACTTAATGATCTCAGAGGTCTTTTCCAAACTGATGATCCTATGGTTCATAGGGGACACCTTCAGCAAAAGCGAAACAAGCTTCCCAGGTCTCTTACTCAGAGATCTCTGTACCTCCCAAAGAGTATTTTTTTGCCTCATATAAGCTTTTACTACTCTTAATGTAACTTACCAGGGACATTTTCCTGCCACACTTCAGTCCACAAAGTAGAATTCTCTTTCTCTCCTTTCTCTTCATCAGGAACCTCATGCATGCCAAGAAAAGCCAATGGCAACGCATGTTTGGCGTGGTTCTTCACTACGTCTGGACTGTAGCATCCCATAGCATGGACAGTTAAAGCACAACCCATTCTATAAACTGGCTCTGAGGGAGCAAAACAATCACATGTTATGACTGGGAAGAAGGATTTTCCTTTACTACCTTGGTCTGCCTCTTGGGAAGCAGAGGAATGCACAGTATAGTGTAATGATGCATGGAATTATTTAGCCAGTGAAACCAAGCATCAAAATACAGAAGTGTTTCTTTACCAGCTTTTGCTATTACAAAGAACTTCTCCAGCACTATACTCTGTAACTAAACATCCCAAAATCAACATACCTTCCTTCTCCATGTACCAACTACTCAGTTTGTGCAGCAGCTTCTCAGTGCTGCTGTCCCGGGCAGTCTGTAATGAGGAAAAGACTCAAATCACTCAAATGCTTCAAAACAAAACCAACCACAAAAAGCAAAATAAAACCTAAAACCATCTCAAACCCCAGCTTACCCGGACGAGATGCCCCATAGCAAAGGCAAAAGACTTCTGTACCACACTGTTACGATCAGTCAGGCCACTCAGTAAAGCACTCATCAGTTTGCCTGTTGGAAAAGACTTCACTGTATCAGAAGTATCATGTTTTTATTGCTGTGGCAAGAACTACAACAGCCTGCATTCCATTAGATTTTCTGAATTTATGCATTTTTCCTCATCACACATTTATGGGTGTACAGTTCTGTCTGGTCCTTAAAATGCACAGTATAACACAGCAAGGCTCAGCAGAAGCTGGTGTTTTGCCAGCCTCAGTCTGCACATCTTGGCAGATAACGTTCCTGTATGAGAACACCCTGGCTGATCATATTTTCAGCCTTATTTCTATTTTGTAACAGAAAGGTGACTTACTTTCTACTATAAAATTACAATGAATTGTAAAGAGAAGACTAAGACCAAGGAAGTAAAGTCCCTGTTTATGGCCCTCTCGTAACTCAAACTGAAGGAAAAAGCGCTTATCATCAGCGCTGCACTAACACATGCATTGTTAGTCTGCTCTAACAAAATCTAGAGATGTTTCTGCCTGTTCCTGCTGGGTGCTAGCGAATTCCCTCAACTTCTTTCTCTGCCTCTTCCAACTGGGTGAGGTATTTAACATTCCCACGACCTACCCCCAGCATGCTAGTCTCATAGGCACAAGGCAACTTCCAACAGCTGTTTAAGGAAAACACACATGTAAAGAACATTCTTGTGATAAAATCAAGGACCAATAGGGAGGAAATACTATAATACCAACAGAAGAAGAACAAAAAACACCTTTAAAACCTGACACTAGAAACAAACCTTACCTGAATAAGGTGTTAAGTCCTGAGGACACTGTGTGGTTAATGACACAATTACACTGGCACAGCCTCCCTGGAAGATTGCAAGGGAAAACAAAGATATGATAAAACAATATTAGGCCCTGATGGTTACCAGTAACACTTGCTGTGGTGCTACATGCACTTGTACAATATGATCTAGGCCCACCGAGCCTCTGCCCTGAGAAACTGGGAGCCAAGAGTAGAACAAGAAAACCAGTTCGTAACAAACGAATGACAGGAGTTGAATTAGGCAGTGAAAAAGTTACCAAGACCAACACTCAAGATGGATGGTCCTGGAAGATTTACAGCTATCAAGGACAACCTCCTGCACTCAACTGTCACGGAGCACAACAGCCATGTATTGCAGGGGAGAAATCACAAGTAATGTAGGTGGACTGAAACTAAGACGTCAAATTACTCCAGTATGAATGAGCCCAAGCTGCCACTTTAAAAGAGACAGTGAAAAGAACCGTATTTAGGTTGACATTGTTCCACGTTTCCTTCTCAGTTTCCAAAGGAACTATTAAAATCATACACATACCTTTGTGCCAAGGCCTACTCCACTTTTGATCAGTTCACACAGCCGAGGAACCAGATCACCCAGGACAGACACATCCAAATATTGTAAGCTCTAGAGAAAGGCAATGGACAGGATCAAAAAACAAACAAAAAAAAAGGTAATGGTGGCAGACTTAAGCTGGTCCATTTTCAGCTGAGGCTTGCTGCGTTTCTGCAGGCTGGTCCTCAGCTGAACTGCAAGAGGTTTACACATACACATTCTCGTCTCCTCTATGCTTAGCTGACCTTACTAAAATTATCATTTGCTGGAACAAAGCAAGTACTCCTGCACTCCAAGTGTTTAGAGAGCTCAAGTAGCAGACTAGCAAGAAATTCTTTTGAGAAGAGAGAAATGCAAAAGTGGGCATATCTTAGGGCAAAACTCAACATTCCCCCACCTGTCTGAAACCCTGAAGCAGTAACATAACCAAACTAGACAATGAAGTGAAACTAGTCTAGGCAGTTTTTAAAGAGGTCAAGACCATTCTGCTCTTTTACACCCTATTGTGAGTGTAAAAATAACATAAAGGTACAAGAGGGATGTTATTGGTACAATTTGTAATCTCCTATGCCTAAAACACCACTGGGCAACCCAAATCCATCTTCTTGCAAATTCAGGGATCACATACTTACTGAAGGTTGCCCTCTCTGAGCTTCAGAAGTCAGGCCTGCTTTCACTTCCCTCTCCTGCACCAGTATGGTGAAGGAAATAATCCATGATATTAAATAATCTCACAGCGAGACCCAGAACATAAAGGAATAGAGAAAAGGTTGCTCATAAGCCAGGACATCTTCATGCTACTCCAGGGAAGCCATAATATCTTTTCCTCCCCTAGGAAATGCCAGCTGCCCCCAGGGCTGGCAGGATAGACACATGGCTTGGAGGAGGGACAGTGGCGGCTGCTGCAGCCTGTGAGGTGGCAGTGAGTACAGTTTTCCATGGAGCCTTTCACTCCCAGCCTCTTCACACACTACTTATAGAGAGCGCTCCACCTGACATCAGAACGCAGCTCCACATGCTGTTAAGTACCAGAGGGCTTGCTGTTGTTTCCCTGGTGGGTACATTTCTAAAACTTGCTCGGTGCTCACACCCCTGCCTGTTTGCATGTCCCTAGCCATGTGCAGCGCATGAATAGAAAATAGGGATATTTTATTTGGGAAGGGACAGGCTCTCATAGAGGGCAGGGAGCTCTGCCAAGGCAGACCCAACAGCACAGTGCCTAGGCATTAGCAACTCCTCCTCCAGCAGCAGGAACTTGTGGTGCCAAACATCACCTGCTGACAGTGCTTTCAGCGATGTCAGCATTTTCTGTATTTCCACACCAAAGCACTGGCAAGGCCCAGGCAGGAACACATAAGGCACCATAAAGCAAGGGTTGGACAGCCATTGTGCCTTAAGAACAACGACTAACGTCAATTGGAGGCCCAGGCAAGAAGGCGATTACGGAATTGTGGGCCACAGCTGAAAAGAAATGGCAGCCAGCATAATCCAGAACCAGCTGAGCTACCATCCAAAGAAAAACACCTGAAAGATGCCTTCTTCATCAAAGCAGGCAGTTCCTCAGGTAGAGAAACAGTCCAGCTGACTCCAAACAGAGCAGAGGTTATTCACAACTGACTGGAGGAGCAAGCTGTGGTGACAGGATCACAGAAGTCAGTACATGAAAAAGAAGGCAGACAGACATCCACGTGGAACATGAACCCAGAAGATACTGTCTGTGAAGCCCCCACTTTGGTTCCTGTTCTTCTCCTAAAACATACCTTACGCTGGAACCCTTCTGCATCAAGTACTTACCATGTTAATGGTTTCCATCATGGGAGATGACTTGACAGCACTAAGTCTGGCACTATCCATTGCAGTCTGAAAAAAATAAACCCAAGTGAAAACTCAACATGAAAACAATGAAAAGGGTAACATCACCTAGAACTCACTACCTCACAAACTCAAACTAAAATCTGTTTCAGATGTATACAGAGAGAAAATAATTAAGTCTACAACTCAATGCTTGCCTTTCAGAGGCAGATGGATGCTCTAGCTGGGGTACAGGAGCTAAACCATGCACTCCTTACATCACAGAAACAAACAATCAAGCATAAAAAAAATAAAAGGGGAAAAAAAGAGGAAAAAAAAAATCCCACTCTGATCTATTGTTCACTCCTTCCCATTTGCAAATGGCAGAGTTGGACCTTCCCCACAACGAAATTAGCTAGATTTGCTTCTGAACAGTGGATTTCAGACACATTCAAAAGACTGCTAGTGATTAATATGGTTCTTTGAGACAGATTAACGGACACAATGCTGACCGCATACACCTTCAGACCACACTGCCATGGCACACCTTCTAACTTATGTTGTAGGAAGCTCTGCAGCAAAGTTTGATAGTACAGATGGCATTCTACATAATTATTATAGATACTCTCTTTTCCCTGTTTCACAGCTGTACATGGAGCTTAAATGACATTTAACAACAGTTAACAATAGTTCTTACTAAGACTGTCCTTTGCTTTCTGAAATATGTCACGGTCTAGTGAATAAAAACATTCCAACCCTTCAAAAAATCCCCCAAATTTGTCCAGCCATATTCAAATGATCAGACTTCTTTTAGTAACAGATACTTCTCTCTGCATTTTTGAACACCTCTCAATCACATCTGCTATTTTTCCGTCCCTCACTGAATGAAGCTTAAATCTTTTGTTATCTCTGTTCTGTTGATGCCATCTCATTATAATTGCACTTACTTTCTCCTGATCTGTTGCACAAAGACTCAAATAATTGAGGACTTGAGGCTCCAGCACACTCAACGATTCCAGCAGGGCTGGGATAAGTTTTGGTGCATAAGGTTTCAGCATAGACCCAGCACTTTTACTGATCTTCACAAGAGTGTTAATGCTGGAAAAAAGATTAAGGGGAAAGTCAACAGAGAAACACGTAGATTTAGCTGAAAAACCTCTCTGGTCTAATCTAGTCCAGTACCGACATAAAGGTCAACCCAAATCACAGACGCACCAAAATAATTATACCTGCCAACAAGAATCTGTGTATTTTTCTGCTTAAGCAAAAAACATACCCTAGCCGTGAACTTAAAACTGATGCTATGCTTTGCACACAGATTGCTAACACTGGCCAGGGTATCATAAAATGAATGTACATCCCTCATCTCTGCCTAAGAAATAACAATTTACAAAGATCTGTTCAAATCCCACTTGTCAGTTTCAGACTGACCATGTCTCTCAGGTTGCATTTTGACAAGGAGGTTTCGTTACCTTTCAAAGGGACGAAAAAAATTCAAGAAATATCACAACAATTTGTCAGGAGCTCTCTTCCTGGATAATCATGTTCACTAAAAGAAAATTATTTTTGCAAAGATCAGCTATGCTCTAGGTCTGAATTTTTCAGCTTTTCTGACCTTCAAGCAAATGAAGGAATAAATAAGGTTACAAAGAGGCAGGCACATGAAACCCCTACAGTCACACCTGGGATGTGAACTGTCAGTACTAACAACTAGTCATGAAATAGGACCTGGCTGTTCAGGAACTACCGTGGAATTTCTGTTTACAAGCAGAATAGAGAAGCCTGTCCTGAAGGACAGCCTCAAGTACAGCAAACTGCTTGCAGATCAGTTCCCCAGTTATACAGGGAGAAAAGAAATTCCTGCTGAGAACTGAACCTCAGCATTTGCAGAGACGTCAGATACTCCCAAAAGACAGGTATAGTTCCCAGAGCTGATGTTTGAACTCAGCAGGAAAGCTGTTTTGGGGACAAACTTGTCACTTCAAACACAGGTGAATAGGCTTCTTCAACTCAGGTGAATAACTGTGTGTCTTTGGGACAAATCATGACCCAACCCTCAGGGAACTAACATGATGCAAAACTAACCTGAGAGATCGGACTTCAGCAACTGTGCTTACTATTCCTTTGTCCAGTAGGCAAGGGAGCAGCACAGCTATCGTCTTCTGACCAGCTGCTCCTTTAGAGGGATCACACATTTTCACACAGACCTGGGGACAGATGAGAATCAGTGCTGCCAGCACGTACAAACCTCCTCCTCAGATTACATTAAAGCACCTTCTCTGCCAGACAAAAAAAAGCCAACAGCAACTACAGCAACTGCTTACAGCCAAACCCAGACTCTATTTCATTTTCCTCTCTGGGAGGTACTAAAGCCCTAAGCCACATCCATAAGAGGAGTTTCAGCTATGGTCAGCTTCTGGAAAGGGCAAATTCAGAGCCTAGCAGGCCTTGATCTGCATCTGGGTGAAAAGATAGACCAAATGACCTCTCACTTGCTGGAGAACCTGTCTTAGCCATGTGGATTAAACCATTCCGCAAGGCAGAGCAGCAAGTCCCAGATCAGAATGTATTCTGCAACTGCAACAACGATTTGGGACCAGATCACCAATTCCGCCATTAAAATGTCATGCTGCATTGTATCAATGGTTGTAATTTCAAACACAGATCTGTTTCCATTTCCACCAACGTGACTTTTTTAGAGGAATATCAAACAAAATATTAAATGGTATGTGTACTATACCCCAAAACTCTGCCCAGACAACACTGAGGGAAGCCCAGATGGGATTACTTTGTTTCACACATGTTAGGTTCCACTGGGCTTGGTCAACTAGATCAGCTGGGCTTGGTCAACTGTTGAAATTAAAGGAAGTTTAAAGGTAAATTCCTCCACCAAGTGCAGAAGAAGAGACATTATGGTAGAAAAAAACAGTACATTATATCTGTCCCTTGGTTGTACAGAACTTCAACTCTGCGTTCTGTTCAAGCAGCAGGACTTCACTACCATCAACAGAAGTATAGAATATGCGGTCAAGCTGATTATGATCCCTTTTTCTAAGGGGCTGTTCTGTTTACCACAACTGCACTTTATTCTAGAGACCTTTTCGAGATAACAGTCCACGGAAACAGGATACTCCTGTAGACATGACAGTGAATGATCATCTGACATCAAAACCAGACATGCCTTCATGTGCAAATGACAAAATTAGGTTTACCTTGCTTAAAGTTTTTAGGGCTAGTTCTGCTGCCTTTCGCACCGTTTCCTGAAAAGAGTCAACAATACACTGTCACTATTTTTAGATCTCCTACATAATGGTTCATACTAATGGGTAAGTCTAACACTCATATTGACAAGGCTATATTCATGGTTAGTAATTAATACAGTATCTTTCAAAGAAATTTCAGCTTTGGTCCATCGGAGTATCTGGTCTTCTCAAGTACATTAACAATCCTGCCAGACACTGCCAGGTTGTCTGTGCTTCTGTACACATTTGTCTCTGTGAAATTACTTTATTGGTTGTTATTTTCAAAGACAAAAAACCCACAAAAACACACCAAAAAAAATTCAAACAAACAATAAAACCCACCCACATCCCAAAATACCAGTGGAACCTACTGGTTTCACCTGCTGTGAAAACAAGTATATAGTGCTTTGGATATACTTTATGCTCTCCTCAGTATAATGCCTGTTACTTAGTGATGCTTTACTCAACTGCATGTCTAGGACTAGAAAAGACAGACTAAAAGCAAACAGTAAAATTAGCGCAGCTCTGGTGGCACTTGACACCATCACCAGCAAAGCTCTTTAACTTTACTTGTGTAGATGAACTGAGCAGAACCTAGCAATATTCCCAGGCACTGAAAAACAATCACCTAACCTGGTTATATCTTAAGACATTCTTGGAAAAAGTCTGGCCTGCCACACGCAGACCTTCACAAACCATTGCCAGGTAAAATTCAGGAATTAGATGCTTCACCACAGAAGGCAGTTTGCAAGCAGTTGCTCTATTTTGGAGGCTAATATAGCTCATTAGCACTGAGGCAAAACTGCTCAGTGTGTTTCAGTGCTGAGGAATATTTCTGAACAAGCTACATTTACTCGTATGGAGCAACTTCCTGGTACACCGTACACTTCAGAAAACAGTTCAGCCTTGCATAAGCTAAACAGAAAAATTTGGATCCAGAGAGAACACAGCTCAAACCTGGGGGGACCCAAGGACTTTGACTTTATATATGCAAGCCATTTAAGCACAAAAGCAGCCCAAAATAAATGTTTCCATACTCAAATGTTAAGCAAAAATTTAGGAATTCCTTTACAACCAGAAAAAAATGCTGAACCACAGTAGGAATGAAAGCCAACACTGAAAAACATGAGAAATATATGCAAAGAATTTCCAAGGTGGCATGGAAATTTTAACTGCAAGGGACCTGAATTTCCAGTCTGCTTAATATCCAAACTTGAACTTGACTTCTCATAGAATGTCTTTTTAAACAGTTCAGAGCTTGGTCACTGTACTTTCTGTTGAAGATTCTGGTTCAATTATTGGTTCCATTACCTTAATGTCATCTTGCACTCTGAATAGGATTTCCCAGATCTCTGGAAGCTTGTCTATAATGTCATCCAAAGGTCTCCCTCTTAGTAAGTCATTCAACGCCAGACAGCTGCAAACAAGGAAAATTATTTTCAAAACACGGTGCACGTATTTAATATAGGTATATATACAGGTATGTTTATAAGTAAATGGTTATAAAACCAGAGAATTGTTTCACATTCCTTATTTTCCCCAAACCCAGAACTACTCTGTCACAAGAAAGACTCCTTTAGCAGAGGAAAAAAAAAACATTCAGTCAGTCAGGTGAAATCTTGAAACAGGTGGCGGCAAGTGAGAAAGGCTACTGTGGTGAAAACTGCTATTGTAAACATTCCAGTTTCAGATTTCTTTTTTGCAAATATAGGGTGAGAACAAACCAACATGGTCTGAAGTCTGGAATGGAAATTAAAATGGAAGTTCTCAATACAGCATAACTACAAATCATTATAAACAAAAAGCAGTTTATTAAAAACACTGTACTATCTGGCATCCTGCTGCCAAGCACACATATAGTCAGATTGCCAAAATTTTCTAACATTAAACAATATTTCAGGCCCAAGGATATGCAAGAACTTTGTGACGAGAAACTCCTCCTTCAGGGAACATTGTATAGTTTCATGCTCAAGCCACATACAATAAAATTTCAGGCTCAATAAGGCAAATATCTTCAAGATTGTACCACACTTCAAGTGCAGGCTGCAAGACTCAGCTTGCCCCTGATGAAACGATGTGTCCTCTTTCCCCCTCTCAACTTCTTCAGGTTAACAACTTTGTGGTTTAAAAGAGGAAAGAAGAGAGTTCAAAGAAAAATCCATCACTTTTCCAAGCAATACCTGGATTCCCTGATCCTCCACAAACTGCTGGTTAGGTTGCTGATCAAATCATCAAGAATTTCCTTCATGTACTTATCAACCTGTTATTAAAAAACAGGAGAAATGACATAAGCATGGACCATTCATCCCTATCCTGTACTCTGAAAGAAAAAAGGTCCTTTTGGACAACACAACTGCTTTCAGCCACAGCAGATGAAATAATGCTGATCCCCACACAAACTTGCTCTGACTTTGCTTTAGACATGCCTTTCTCTGCACTGCTTCAGGGCTTAATGCTACGACAGAGACAACGAGAAAAGAGCAAAGTCCCTCAGTCCTTTATCAAATGAACTGTTTAGATGCAGCACCAAACATGTATTCACAGGAGAAGTAGTTGCACTTTGATGAAGGATCAGAAAAAATAGCTTTGTACTATGATAAGCTTTGTTGGGAGAAAAGATTTGCAAACCTAGTTCCAGACTTTTCAGTCAGAGCAAACGCATCTCACAGAAATCACCTATTCATGAAACTTGCCTGGCGAGTTGCCCTCAAACTGATGGAACAGCCTCTTCCCATAGGCTTCCATCCTCTTAAAAACTGAGGAAACATATACAGATGCTCTTCCTCTAGGAAGGGCATCTTAGGCCATAAGGATTCCTGAAAAACTACTTATAAGCCATATCAAAGCAATATCGAAGTGTGGAAAGATCCCATTTTACTTAAAGTAAACCGTAAACTTTAACACGGCTGCCCAAACAAGTCTGTGATATCCTTTCACATGTAACAGGCAGTGCAAAACCTGTGTATATCCTTCAGGTCATCCATGGTTTGAATCACCTCCTTCTCTGCAGGACAATACCTCACCCCTTTCTGCACAGTCCCTCCTTTCACAAAATGCAACTGACCCCTACAAATCTCCAAGATGCTGCTGGCTAGCAGCAAACTCACCATTGACTTGTCGGTGACCAAGGCATTCCAAATGCTGGTCATTGCCTGTCGAATGCCCAAGTTGGGGTCAAACTGGTAACGGTAGAGCCGGGGAAGAAGCTGGGGCAAAAACGGAGCCAGCTGCTCTCCAGCCTTGGCAGCTATGACATTGAAACCAAAAGCTGCTCCCTGAAACGATGACAAAAAGAGTATTTGTTGAAACAATCAGCTCACTCATTCAGTTACTGCTCCTGAACACAACACAGACAGTGGCAAAGCTGACTGACAAAGTTTAGCTTCAGACCAAATCAAAAGGGCTAAAATGGTACCAGAATTAACGCCCCAGAAATGCCACAGTACCACAGCGACCTCCAGTATAAAATCACCCTCAGCAGACAAATTACTACTTCAAAACTTCTTTCTCCCCAGCCTTCATTTTAAGATACCAATTCACCCTATTTGCAAAAGTAGTGGCGGAGAATTAAAACTATGATGATTTGATTATGTTGTTTTGAGAGACTCTTTTTCAGAAAAACTGGTAAGAGTGGGCTGTTGCTTCCCTACAACTCTGCTGGATTTAGAAAAACTAGAATAACTTAGGAACTCAAAACTAAAATTAAAATAGGACTATTTTAGCCCTACAACCTGAAATTTCGGGGTATTACCATTTTACATATCTCCATATTTAATTTAAACTCAAGTATTCTTCAATACTCTTTCCTCTCTCCAACACTGTCAATTCAAATGACAATTCTAACAGAGTGGAAGTGCTGCTTGCCCATGGGATTTGGCAGGATAGCCCAGAAAGAAATTGTTCAACACAGGCAGTGCAGTGATTGCCTCTAATGACTTCACATTTCCTGACTCATAGTGTCAAAAGCTGCCACTCAAACTCCAATACTAGGCATTTCAAAGGCAAGGATGTGCTGTCTGGGTCAGTCTAGAAAGGAACAGTAACAAAGACAAACTCTGAGTTACAGCCACTGCTGTGAGGACCAAGAGGTTGCAGGAAGGAAAGGGGAGGCATTATCTGCAAGGCTCTGAACAGCTTGCTCTGCCTAGTTCTTGCGCAGAGATTGGGAACGACTTCTAGATGTTCCCTTCAACTTAAATGACCCTGCAATTTCTTCAAATTGCCAAAGCTCATCCTACAGTTGCACAGTGGATTTTCTTGACTCATCTTGGCTCGTGAAATTCCACAAAGGCTGGGAACTTCACTATGTCAAATGTGCTTCTGAAGTCCCAGTGCAAAGAGAGAGAAGTCTGGGGAGACATGCGTACTTCTCAAACTCTGGGTAAAAGTTGATGATGGGCTTGGTTTTTTGCACTGGGTGGTGCTGCCAGAGATTCAATACCTCAGGTAGTGAGCATGAAAGGTGCAATACGGAAGATGCAGGTACTTGAGTCTTCTAAATAAAAAGCCCACTCCCATGGACAAAACAAGTTCTTCCATGATTATGTAAAGGCAGTTCCCAAGTTAAAGCTCTGAAATGTATACTTAAAATTTACGATGCTACTTTTTTTGGCAAGAGGTGGTTCCAATAGTATTTTAGCTTTGTTAAAGGTTACAGCAGCTTTAAATATCAAAGTTTGAGTTAAAAAAGGATAATTTTGATGACAGTGATTAAACTGATGTATTTATTGCCAACTGGCTCTTTAGCAACTTGTTGCTGACTACTTTTTGCTCTGCCTTTTTGCATAAGAAATTCATTTTCTCTGGTATCTGAAAATTTGTCCAGTTTTGAACATGCAAGACCTGGCCTCTAAGTACATTCAAAAGTAAAAGGAAAGGTTCACAGTTGATTCAGAGATGAATGTAGGATCATATGAACCCTACAATACCAATGTTTTGTTTTAAGAATTTCAAGTAATTCTGTTTGTTTTTCAGGTGGGTAAATTTGCATTGTACCTGACACCAAAGCATCAACAAATGGCTTCCACATGCAGCTATCCATTGATGATATTAAAAGAGATAAAGAAATCATAGAAACATAGAATGGTTTGGGTTGGAAGGGACCTTAAAGCTCATCCAGTCCCACCACCCCTGCCATGGGCACGAACACCTCCCTCCCAGGCTGCTCAAGGCCCCATCCAGCTTGACCTTAAACACTTCAAGGGAGGGGGTACCCACAGCTTCCCTGGGCAATCTGCGACAGTGTTTCACCACCTACATTGTGAAGAATTTCTTCCCGATGTCTAATCTAAACCTTCCCTCTTCCAACTTAAAGCCATTCCTCCTCATCCTACAAGCCCTTGTAAAAACTCCCTCTCCAGCTTTCCTGTAGGTCCCCTTCAGGTATTGGAAGGCTGCTATGAGGAAATGCAGATATTGTTTCCAAACTTAACAGTGGGAATGGAACTGGAACAAAAGCAGCGAATTACCTTCCGTGAATTCCACATGGCATGATGATTGGCCAGATTCATGAATTTGTACACCAGGTCTGGTTGATTGAGATCACTAGCCAGTGAACAAAGCTCCTTGTAGGTAGAAAGACCTTGACTTTGGAAAGCAGAAGGAAAAGCAGTGTCACTATTTTTTGCAACATAAATCCCATAATAGCTAAAGCTATAGTTAAATCAGAGCCTAAAGCAGACAGAGAGAAGTGAATACCCTATCTGTACTTCAAGAAAATAGTTATGGTAATTTAGAGACCAAAAAGGAAGAAAAAGTTTAGGACGCGGATTTACAAGCAAGCAAACAGGTTCAGCACTGTGTGTCTGTCACTGAGACCGTGAGTAAACTTACCCATCTGGGGTTTTGCTCAGGCCGCCCTGAAACACCACAGTTTCTCCAGTCATCTCGTGTTTGGCTCTGGTAGAAAAAAGGCCCAGTATTAGCTTTACCAAACTCTGCCCCTGAATGGACTGCATACTACAGAACAAGTTAATTTGTTTTGCTGTATTAACTCAGTAATTTCCCATTCTTTCAGTTCCAATCCCACGAAAAACATACAGGTGGGCGAAGCCACACACACTGCAAGGAATCTCATAACCTGTATCACATGTCATGTTAAGGAGACTCTACAGAAAGTGACGGGTTTGCTGTGCAGTCAGAAGGTAAAAATTCAAACCCCTGAATGATGGCTTTTTATTTCTGTGCAGAGACAAGGCACAAAATTGGCAACAAACGTCAACTTCAAAATGAAAAAATCCGATTTCCATTCATCTCATCTCTCCCTGTTTACAATCACTAGATCCCCACACTCCCAGCCTAGGTTTCTGTCATTCAGTGTTCACACCCACAGCAGATTAGACTGGAGTAGGCTGTTAAAGAGCTTTCTCAGAACTGACCTACATCACTATTAGCCAGGGGTATTGTAAAACCAGCATTTTTTGCACTAAAGCTTGCAAATGGCCACTTAACAACACTTCCTCAGCAAGAGGTACATTTCCGGAACAAGCAAGTCCCCACTTCCGCAACATTCACATTGTTCAGAGTTGTTGCAAGAGGTCATTGTCCTTTGCAATTATCCAATCCAGCAATCAAACCCCAACAGATTTGAACTGCTTGAATTAGGACAGAATAAATGTTTTGAAGTTTTGTTGAATGGAACATACCAGAACAATCTCAGTCACAACAAATCCTAAGTGGAATTAAGAGATGTCCCGGTTTGACTTACTGGCAATATATGGATATTGACCTGCCCTTGGCCACAAAACATCTCTTTCCGCACATACATTTTTGTTCCCATCAGCCACATGGCTCAGAGTACTCTCTCGTGTTCTGAGCTCACTGTACCTTTTCCCAGTCATAAGGGTATCAACAAGTGTGGTGACTAGCTCTTGCTGATCCTGCTCACTTCCTAGTTCATATATCAGCCCAAGACCTTTTGAAGCGACATCTTGACTAAGCTCTGCAAGAGATTTTACGAAGTGATATTAAAGATAAGCATGTAATCAAGTGGTACACAAATTTCAAAACCAAGATTCAATCAAAATCATGACCCAGAAAACAGCTCTCTGTGCTGTAGTTCACAGCTATCTGTTCTAAAGCAGGTAAACTCTGGCAGGACATAAGCTTTGCACTGTGAAGCAGCAATTTGTTCTGAAGGAATACTGCCCATCAAATTTGGTGGCACCTTCATGTTAATACCACCACTGC
Organism: Neomorphus geoffroyi; assembly: GCA_033558235.1. Taxonomy (NCBI): domain Eukaryota; kingdom Metazoa; phylum Chordata; class Aves; order Cuculiformes; family Neomorphidae; genus Neomorphus; species Neomorphus geoffroyi. Next base: position 14,540,760 of record JAUMJM010000062.1, on the reverse strand, counting down.
AGGTTTTGAAATAGCAGAGAGAGTTCCGAGAGTCATAAGTATTCTGACACAGTGGTGGCCCGTGAAGTTCAGTAAAGGTAACAATAATACTCTCTTCCACTTCAGTAAGCTTCAGATAGGCTGCCATGAGGCTACCCTCTCCATGTCCTGCCATGAGCAGGCAAATAATCCAAAATCTGCCAGTTTAAAGAGGGTTTAGAGATTCTGCCCATGCAGAACTCTGTGATATGCATCATGCTGCCCCAAGCAGAGCCGAAGTAGCACCACTGAACAGTTTCTGTTATTACAGTCTGGAGGGGCAAATGCAGAAAAGATTTGTGCTTGGTTAGCAAAGCACAGAAAAAAGCTGTGCTTCTTATCTCTACACACCTAGAAATCATTCCTATTATGTCAGAATTATGCCTTTTAATGTTGACTAACATAGGGTGTAAGTGACTTTCTGCCTATTCAAAAATTCCCTCCATTTTGTTAAAAGCCCACCAAAAGACAAAACTCTTAAGATGTGACAGTACTTACCATCACTATCTGACAGAATTGAAACAAATGCACTTTGAACATCCTTCAGATGAGACTGTAAGATGACAGAAAAGGACATTATTTTTATCTCAAGTTTTGGATCCTTTGTCTGGTCTCAAGGCAAGTTCCTAGCAGATAAACAGAGGCTACTGCATCAATGTAAGCTCAACCTACAACAAGAACTGACCTGTCTTCCAGACAAGTACACTGCAGCCTTACTAGCATTCAAAGAAGATAAGTTTTTTGTCCAGCACCTTTTTACAGCTACTATGCCATTAGTAATCCACAGATTTTACTTCCCTTGTCTAATATATGACAGCAATGTACCATAAATCCAGCTTGCAGCCAGATGAGGGTATCCTCTGTGCAAGGATGTCTTTTCTTCATTCCAAGTAGTGGATTTTGCCACCTCTCACAAAATGCATTGTTTAGACAAGTGTAATATGTGGCAAGGTTTTACACGTAACAGCTCAGATTTTCAAAGCATCTATTGTCCCAAAGCTCTTTATCATTACCGGGAGAGCATAAAATGGTTACATGGTCCCATCACAATCTGTAGTACCTCTATGCAGAGAGAGGATATTTTGGTTTGGAATGCTTTACTATGTTCCTGTATAGGACCTTTCACATTCTCTCATTACAGACAAGCATCCTAAATACAAGACTTTCAAAGCGCACCAAGAATACACAGTACATGACGCACATCATAACTGCTGCTGGGTACCAAAGTTTGTCATAAATATCGTGAAACAAATGAGCCCAGGAATTCCATCTAGTTCTCCTTTGTTCTCTTCTAGACCTCCTTTTAGTATTTTCGAGAAGCAAAACCTAAAAACTATATAGAAGTTAACCTCTTCTCCCCAGGGGAAGGCATACTGCTATTTCATCTTACAACAGCTATTTTACACCAAGCTCACTGACTTGAGTACAAGTCAGATGTGCAAGAGGTGCCAAATAGCCTCATTAGTACATTCCTCTAGTCAGAAAAGATAAGTCATGTCTCAGCCCTCAGTAAAGACTGTAGCAGCACTGGGAGAAAAGAGGCAATGTAAGTGAAGGGGAAGGCAGGGACAGAAGGGAAGCGAGAAGCATTAACATGGACAAGGAGCCAGTATTAGGAAAGTGCATACTTCTTACCTTAATTGCTTTGTGTGTGCTCAGCTTCTTCACCATTGACAGAAGCCAGATGCAAGCTGCCTGCCTAACATGTGGGTTGGGGCTCACAATGTGTTTGTTCAAAATAAGGTCTAGGACCCAGGGAACCACGTCATTCACTTTCAAATCTATATGAAGGAAAGAAAGGTGGAGGGGGGGAGCTTAGAGAATAAGCCACACCCATTTTTGATTTCAGTACAATGAAAAACCTGAACACTTGGATGACAACTTAATCTCTGCTTATTTAAGAAAAACCTTCACCGGAGTCACTGTGAAAGTATTTTTTCTAACAGAAACATTGAATCAACTTCTCCTAACCCTTCATGTTTCAAACCCAGTGGCCAAGAAGAGGTAACACTCTTACTCTGCAAGATTCAGTGCACTACTGTTAGAACTCAATTTCTGGAGCAACAGCAGGGTTCAGTTTCTACTCCATTCTGCACACGCTCAGCTTCTTGCACTCTTGGGATCTAAGACCACTCTCGCAAATTAAAACACCTGTTCACAGGGTGAAGGCTGATACGTACAGCTGCCCATTTTGAAGCACTGTTTTATCATGCTTGTATTTCAATGGGTACAGAATAAAATAAAATTTCTGCATATACTCCATGTAAATGTCACTTACAATTATCAGTCCAAGTTGCTGGAAAAAGACTTGCTATTTAATTTTATAACCCTATTTACTACTGCAGGATTCAAAATGCTATTTTAAAAGGTTTATGAGTGTTAAACCTGAAACTAAAGCAACATGGGAAAACAAAATGAAAAAACCTCAAAAAATACACTGTTAAGTGGTAATGAACTAGATATCATCAAGAAGCAATTCAAACAGCACATAAAATAAAGTCTTCTACCCTCTGAGCAGACGGACTTGAAGAGGTGAAACAATCTGTACATAATGCAGCATTGCAGAACAACAGGCAGTGCATTAATAAGCACAAAATGTCCCTTATGTTTTATTATAAATCAAACAACAAAGTTTTTGAGTCTAGTGTCAGTTCAGAACTACAAGATTTTATGTTCCTAAACCCACTCCCTGTATTAGGAAGCCCTACCTGAAGGAGGGATATATTCCTCCTCTGTGACAGTCCATGCATCACGTGCAGCCACTGAGCTGGTTCCTACAGCAGCACTGGTAATTGCTTCACCAACAGTGAACTGCAGTTCTATTTGTTTGGCCTGAAAAACACAACAGAGCCTCAATGTCAGTACTAACGAAACATATACCAAAACTTTTGACACTTACTCCACAAAACCAGTCTCTCTCCCAGCCTCTGTTTTCAGCACCAATTTGCAGTAAGATCATTCTTTTGCTGAGCTTTTGAGACTACGCTGCAACTCACACTCACTGAAATTGATGGCAACTGAGGAGATGTCAAACTCTCCAGAACAAATGACAACAGCTAAAATTTCCACACTTATTTTTAAAGCGTGCCTCCTACAATGCACTTGCTGGTCTCTGCAAAACGTCAACTTAGTGAACATAAAGATTTGGAGAGACAAGATGAAAACAAATCAAAGTTAGACTACCAGTCATGAAAGAAAATTCCTATGGCTTCATTATAGTGTGCAGTAGTAAAAGATTGTCCTGTAAAGCCATCCAGAAGTTCATGATCTCCAAGAGATGCACAAATTTTTTCTTTACATTGAAAGAAGTCGGATAATACTTTGCTTTGCTCCTCTGTCCTCTTTCCACTATTCTCTAAGCCCTCAGGAACAGAACGTGCAGAACTCTGCCACTTCTTTGTCATTATTTATGATGAATCTTGAGTCATAAGAACTGATTTCCTTACTGGCTGAGTACCTTGTAGATTGCCTTCCTTGCTCTATGAAAGCACAAAACACTCAGCCATTTGGAGAACCCTTAGCTTCCTGCAATCTGAGATAATTTGTTTTTTTCCAAGTACATACCTATAAAGGAAGCTGTAATGACCCTAAGCAGTTACAGGAGATAAACATGGCACTTACAAACATCATTTTATGTTTGTGTACACAATGTTCTTACTATTCTTCCTTGCTTGATCGCACCAGATTGGAGGACTAAGCAAAGCCAGGCTGTCTGATACTCAATGACTGTTTCTATAATGCCAAGTCCTATATCTGTATAAACAAGGAAGAAATGTAAAACAAGTAGTAAATAACGCCTGGCATATTGCAATATGTATAGCAGTTCTAAGTACTGTGAAACAATGCTGTGCACTACACTGATGCATTTAGACTGAGAACAGATACAAATATTTCTCTAAATAAAGCTTCTAATTCAGGTGAGTTGTATCAGTTGATGCAGCTCAGATGAAAAAGAAGGTGTATTTACACTACCTACTTTTAGGACACACATACTCGTCCTTGACTGGCAGGTTTTTAAGCTGTGGCACAAAACATTTTACAAGCCCTAAATGTACCTATGCTGTCTATTTCAAGGTAGGTTTAAAAAAGACCCAGAGGCACTAATACAAAAAGGCAGCTTCCCTTGCAAACTTGGTTCTAGAGATACAAAAAGCATTCCAATAGAAACACTCACTATAATATAAAGCATAACACATTGATAAAGCCTCACCTCCACAGAATCCATTAAACCCTGCAGCAGTAGCTTCTGGTGGGGAAAATCTTCATCTCCCACTGGGAAGTAACCTAATGTTTGTATTGCTCGTTCTTTCATCTTCAATATAAACAAAAAACACCATCATATAACCTTCCTTTAAGTTCAGAAGGTACACTTTAAACCCACTTTCTCTCACCCTCGCTAAAGTTTCACTTAAGGTACCAGAAATTAGTTATGCAAATTACTTACTGGATTGATCAGTGCATGTCTCTTCCAAAACACACATCAAAACAAATGTCCTGTTACCTTTGAGGATTATTTCTAGGTATAAGAATTTTGCTTAAATTAAAATCACGACCATTTGTGGTTTTCATCCCTTAAGGTGCTACTTAATGACTATAGCCAACTGCTAGACAACACTGGAAAAACCCTTAGCATAATTCCGAAAATTCTTAGCCTAATTCTGACTTACTAAAGCTAACTATAAGCCTAGATCCTTTAAAAACTGAGGTTGGGTTTGGCAGGTAATATGTAAACCTGAGGACAGAGCACACCAGAAATGAACAAGAATCATAACAACACTACAAAATCTTGCCTTATTTGTTTCCTTGCTGGAAGGGATTCGGGCCAATAAGCTTTCAACAAGTTGCAGCTTCGTAAATCCTGTTCCTTCACTGGGGATTGGCAAGGGGCCATTCCTGCCAATCTCCCCAAGAGCCGTACAAGCAGCCACCACAAGGAAGGGAGAAGTGCTGTCCAGAAAAGAACCTACACGAAAAAGCAAAACAGGATGACATGGATGTTATATTATTTTTTAGCAATGGGCAGACAAGCACTTGTATTTCACCCATCCAAGAAGCAAAGCATTTATTGGCTCTGCAGTTGGTAGGAAGCTTTATACTAGAACAAAATCACAGTGAAAGGAGAGACTAAGAGGGTTCTAGGCACTGGTTCCACTAGTAACAGTGCTATGTTAATGAGCTAAGAGTCGACCTAACTCTAGCTGAAAAGGACTACATCCATGTCTCTAATCAGATGACATTTTTACAGGCTGTAAATTCGATCATGGACAAGGAACTCAAGATTACAGTATCTATGGGCTGAATAACCATTGATAGTCTTAGAAAATTCTTCAGCCTAAGGTGGTTGAAAAAATCACCATTACACGCAGCAAAGTCTTAGGCAGGACGTTACCTATTGTCTCCGTCGTCAACTTCATGAGCTGTTCTTGTTCCGGCATGACTGCAGTGTTCTGCTGTTCTATGTCCTGTAGCTCCATTGTTCTGATTTTCCTTTTGGCCAAGTACCTTCCTACTGTAAATCCCAAAGCCAACAAGGATCCATGTTGGACCTCCGGGCTCTACAGACAATACCAACAGTGCAGAAAAATCTCACTTTCAACAGAAGTTACATTTTGCACAAAGCACTGATTTAAAAACACATATAGACAAGCCAGGTGAGAAGGGACCCTTAAGAACGCAGAGTTCTAACATTCATAATGCAACAACAGAGAGCTTGATACTGCCTGTGCTCTCTGATGGATGGAGTCTTTTAAGATAAAATAACGAAACTTAGAAGAGGCTTAGGATAAATTAAGAACCTATCACCAGCATTCACTTTCCTCCTTGGTAGCCAGGCAGAAAAAAAATTAAAAAAACCCCCAAATTTAAAAATTCAAGTCATCTGTTTGGTTGTTGTTTTTTTTTTTTAAGTACAGACTTATGAAGGTGAAGTAGAATAATACTATGCTGTGTCTGCTTAAAAACTGGGCACGCTCAGATTAAGGGAACAAATATACTCTTAGGTAAAAAGCAGTAAAGGTGATTTACTCCAGATTTGACTTATTAAGAATGAGAACACATTTGGCCTATGAATACTGGAGGCAATGCCTCTACACAGTTCAGTAGGCCCCAGACCGTGAAAACTAATTAGTACAACTGAATGTCAAGAACATTAATTTGTTCAAAGCTGGTTTGGTGCTGAGACTAATAATGGTGTTCATTCCCACAGGTGAATTCTAACAAAAGGATTTCGTGCAGAAAAAAGGCTGTGAGAGGCAAATGCTACCTTAATTTAAAAACAAAAGAGAAAGGGGTAGGGGCTTCAACTCAGATTAGTTCATGTATCTGTTTTCTATCACAATCCTGCTAAAAGTTGCTGTTGTGCAAGTGTGCTGCTAGGACAGGATCCTCAACCTAGCTTGGCCATCAGGACTGCTCCTCATTTTGGTCTCACAGCAGCAAATCCAGCCAAAGATGCGTTCTGTCCCCATCCTCCCCTTCAGCCATCTATTTACACCACAGTCCTCACTGAGCCACCAGAGATCACCACCAACCACAGCTGTACTGATTCAACTGGTTTTGTACATTTGCAGAAAACTGTACATCTAACTGTCCCAAAAGCAAAAATGCATGGGAACACCCTGCTCTTCTTTGTTTCATGGTTCACATTCCTCTTCATTCTCAGTGAGGTTCTGTAAAAGGTCAGCCATGGCTTCATGGGCAACCCCCGCAGAAAGCAGCAGTGGGGGGCCAGGACCACTCTCTGCTGACTTTGTTACCAATAAAACTGAGCAATGACACAACTTTGGCTGACAGACACAGCTTTCACAGATTTAAATTAAATCATGTTAGTAAGTACAGCATAAAGCAACCACGACATCTTGTCAGCATTTCAGCCTGTTACCTGCAAAGTAAAAGGTTAGCATACTGAAGTCCTTCAGAAAGACTGATATAAAAGCATCCTGGGGAAATAGAACCTAAAAATGCTACTGTTTTCCCCGCACTTCAGGATTCAAGATGTACGAGCACAGAAACCTGCCCAATTTGTTTTCTGGACTCCTTTCCTATGCTTGTAAGTAGCAAAATGAAAAAGTAAGAAAAATGGGAGAGGAAAGGAGCTGCAGGAGGCGGGAAGGCAGGCAAACCCATCACATAGAGCTATGGCACTGGAGGGCTGCTGAACAGTTCTTGTGTGTGGAGGGTGGGAAGAAGCCAGCCCTCACCTAGCAAAGGCTGCTGGCAGGACAAGGCCCCAAGTCAATGAGGAGTCATGAGGCTGCTATGGCTCAGCAGTGGAGGGGAAGTTAAACAGTTAATGAGTTAAACATTTTCTTAGTTCTGCAGCTACCTGCAGTCACTCACAAATAAGGAATCAGGAAACTATCTGAGGCAGGTAGTGTGACCCATGACCACTCAATAAGACAAGCTGGCTAAAACTGTTTAAATATGTGATGGTACTGGGTTTGCTTGGGAAGTGCCTCCTCCTGACCCTAACAGCTTCGGGGATTAATTTATTTAAAGATCTGTTGCGCTCACCTGCAACAAAAATCCCTTCTCACCGTCCAACTGTAAAACAGCCAGTTAATTTTACACTCAGATTAAGGCTAATACACCCTGGACACACTGTGACATTCAGACTTCCTATCAGGTACACAGCAAGAGGGAAAACAAGAAGCAAGACAAAGAAAGGTAGTTACATGGTTGTCTTTTGTTGTCTTGATCAGCTGCTCCAAGGCGGCTCTAAGCTCATCTCCAGACATGGTTGACAATACTACAGAATAAAACAGGGCTGCAAGCTCACGCATTTCTTCTTTGTTTGTGTTCATCAGGCTCTGCAGGAGGTTTTTAAAAAGAAACATAAAATATGAACCAGCTTCTTACACAGTCTGTTCATACAGAGCTTTAACCATATGAGCATAACTGTCAAGCAGCTACATAAATAGTACTTAACTCAGAAACCACTCTTTAAACAGGCAGCATTATCATTTAGTAAGAAACAAAGCACTCAATTCAGCAAAGCATTCATTACACGCCCAGCGTTTAGGAGGACAATTATCACCAGCCACAAGAGGGCTACTCATTGGTTCTGTGATAAACTTGCTGACTGAACACTTCGCTGAATTTTGTCTTCAGGAAAGAGCTACAATGTTTTGCACCCATACCGAGCTAAAAAACCTAAACAAACTCTCTTCCCTGAGCTACTGGAGGCTTCCATTTCCTTTTTATTAATCAAAGGGGAAAAACCCCCAAACCTCAAGAGCTTAAGCCAGTTAAATTCAATGGTAACAAAGAAACAAGTGTCCGTAAAATCACAGCTCTCAATGCAAATTCATCCAGTTTGTATTTCAGATCTGGTATTATCTAAATTGTTAGAAAGTTGAATATGGGAAGCCTCAGGTTATTTGTTAAGACATAATCTTACCTCTGGCATTAATTTGATGTATAATGCAACACACTTACATGAGAAGTTCATACCCAAATCTTTGAATGGCTTGGGACACCACAAAGGTGGCAAAAATGAGCCAACAAACTAGAAACGAAATCTGTCAGGCTCATGAAACATAAGTCTTAACTTTATCTCAAAACCTGCATCGGACCACGTGGCTAACTTCAGACAAACACCTAGACGTGTTCCTTCCACTTAGCAAAGCGAACGAACGCAAAGGATAAATTACAACATTATTTATGGAATTAGGTAGTATCAGTTACCACCCCAGGTTAAGTTCACAAACGGACACCAGGCAAAAGATAAAGGTGGCTTTTCTGCAATTGATGAGCAATACTGAAAAGGAGGATGTTTTTATGCCCTCTCCTTTGAGGCTCACACCTATATTTAAATTAGATGTGGTAGACTCTATGCAGTGCAATGCAGCAGAGGTATCAGCAGGAGATGTTATTAGAACACATTCTTAATTTTCTTTAACTCAACCAAGTACCTTTCCCTCCCAGCTTCCCCCAGTTAAAGAAAAGGCAGCCTGTAAGAGCTAAGAGCTTAGCAAATCCTGGATGCCTGAAGCAAATAATGAAAAAGCAGGAAATTGTCTGAGAAAATCTAGAGAAAGCAGAATTCTCTTTGCTTTATTCCCAAGCGGGGTCCAGTTTCTGTATTCTGTTTGAGGCATATTAAAAAAAAACCCAAACCCAAACACCTCTACAGAAAGGGCTCCGAAACAATCAGGGATTTAATTCACCTCATTTTCTGAGAAGCTACTCACATCTGCCCATTGAAGCATTCTCATTGCTGAAAAATGCCCTTAAAAATTTGCAGAATTTTGTTTTCAGTTTTATTTTGCTGTTAAATGGATCTTCTGATTAAGGGGAAATACTGACTGACTATACCAACAGGATTAATGACACATTATCCAGAACATGTAGGTCAATGAACAAAATCGGTAATGCCAAAGAACCAAAAAACAATTTTCCCCATCCTGCTGCACGTAACATCTCATGAGGTGTTGACTGTAAGAAGAAACACCAGATTTCAACTTAAGTGCATATGTGGAAATAATACTCCATTCCATCACATGTAAACTGCCAGATTTTGCTAATACCAAGGTCCTTCCACCCCCAATAAAAGCTTTTCAACATACCTTTATCCAATCCATTTTGTCGACAAATCTGGCTGCTAGTTTTTCTGGATACACTGAAACAACTTCTAGAAGACAATACATGACTGGCAAACCTAAACAGTAATTGAAGAATCAGGTTATTAAATGATTGAAGTATTTACAAACATCTAACCATCAGTGACAAAAACAGGTTAAGAAGTATCAGGCATTTCAAAACATTAATTTGTAATGCACTAATGATAAACAATACAGAATAATAGGGTATAAAATTTCACAGACATATTAGGTAAAGTAATTCTGGTAGCAATTTGGTTTAAAGGCTTTCTAGTGCTTTAAGACTACACCTGTTGCTGATACTCTATTATGAGTGAGGAAGGCAAAGTGTTCACAGTGAAGAAGTTGTTTCAGACAATGGCCTCACAATTTTATGGGATTCTATCAACCAATAATGAAATTTTACTGTCTTGCTTTCTTCCAACCACACAGTAGCACAGAAGAGAACAAGTTTAAACAGAACAGAGTACAGTCTGTATTGCAACTCTCAGATTCCTGCAGCCAAGTAGACACAGCAACTCCTTTCTAGTAAGAGAAGACTTTTTTTTCTTCCAGATACTACCACTTCTTACCTCCAACACCAGCTAACAGCTGCTGAAGAAAGCCGATATATATATGTACAGGGTTGCTTTCTGTGCTTTTTGAAGAGGAGGAGGAAGAGAAAGATATGTGGTTTCCAGACATGAGGTTTCTTATGTAACGTCCAATGGCCGGGGCATGATCTTGCATATCTGCCAAGCTCTGTGAGGCTGGCACCACACCTGCACTGTAAGCAAGACACATCCGCAGATACAGAACTATCTAAGTAGAGAAGAGAAAAACAAAAGATACTGAGTGCATGAGCACAAGGAAAACCACAGAGGGGACAAACCAAAAGAGGAATATGTTGTATTTAATGTATGTAATGTATTTTATGTATTTAATGTAAAGATGGCCTTCTCTTCTTTAATCAAATATAGACAGAAGAGTCAGTATAGCGACAGGAATAAATATAAAAGGCAACAAACCTCAGGACCAGTTTTTGCAATATGCCCGTGTAAGCAGACAACCCACAGTGCCTGCAGCGCTCTCAAAAACTAAATCATACACACACTTCTGGTTTATCACCAGCTGATGTAACCCTCTTGCAGGCAGTTCAGCCTGTACCCTATATAAACTTTGCAAGTATACAAACACAACCCAATACATTACTAATACAGAACCACATCACACCGCATCGGAGTTTGTGACCACTGAAGCCAGGGAATCTGCTATGAAAAGAACAGCCTCAAGGAGCACAATAGGACTTTTGCACAGGATTGCCAATTTCTCCCTTTGACAAGCTATTATATTAGGTATGCTGCAGAGAGCAGTGGAGCAGCCCTCTTGGGAACATTCCTACCATCCCTCTTGACTACCATTTAAGGACAGACAGATAAAGGATGGAGAGTTAATCGCAGTGGCTGTTTAAGAATGTAGGGTGACTTATGGTAACTGAGTTTCTTACATTGTTCTCTAAATAAATAATGGTACACATAACTGAAGAAGTAAATCCAGAAAATTACCTCTCCAAATGTGGCAGGATTGAAAGGCAACACTGTCGTTCCAGTCACATATTTAGCTGGAGATTTCATTCGGTGAGCGGCCTAAACAACAGAGTATATTAAGAGCAGAACATTCAAACCCATGAACAGCAGAGATATGGAAAGGTCAACAAAATTTTGCTGATGCAACTATGTTTATCCTCGATTTACCAACTGAAAATGTACAACAGTTCTATAAGAACAACAGCACACTCAGTAGTAGTACAGTTTAGGTGCATCAACTTCACACCCCTATCAGCTCTGGAACTGGAAACTCTTGAATTCATGAGGGAATGGCAGGGGAGGCTGGAGGAGGGCAGCATTCCTTCTTCTCAGGAAAAAAACTCAAATCCTTTACAAGAGGCTGCAGTGCAGGGAGGCTTCCCCAGTACTGGGGAGCAGGCACTCTGTGCTGCATCACTAAAGCCCAAGGAGTTCTGCAGACTCTGCTGCCTGCTAAGTAGCAGGCTGCTGTAGTGTTTTCCATGGATATATTAACTTTGTCAAGTAAGAATATTCCAGCAGAAAAACATCCAATTGAGAGTTTTCTGCTAACACCCACTGCAAATGCTGCAGAAAAGCATGTCTGTATTCCCTGGGTGATAGGCTCGTAAGTGCTAGGGCTTAATTCAGCAAGGCACCCTTGCATCTGAATAAATATACACACTGCAGTTGCACAGAGGTCAACAGATCCTCAGATCTCTCAACACAACCAGATCTTTTGCTGCACTGAAACTTCAATCACACCCAGAACCATTTGTGAAAACCTGAATTAGCGAACCAGAAGATGACTCCCTTGAAGAATGGGTTCCCATCCACACTCGGCACATCAGGCCTCACTCATTCACACAAACTTTCTTGCACAGGGAGAGAAGGACAATGCTAACTCATGCAGAAAGCCATTTTGCATCTCTGCCTGCTGTGCCAAGCAATGCATATAAACTTCTGAAACTTCTCCAACACTTGAAAATTACTCATGATATGTGTAAATTCACACTTTGCGATAACTAACCAAAGATATGTACTCCCAGGATTTTTCAATATGCTTTCAGGACACGTAGGGAAGATCTTAAAAGTGCTAAAAAAAAAATAATTTAAAAAAATCACTCAAGTGAGGAAACTTTTTCTCAGTAGTGACTGAAGGAGGCTGATTCATAGTTATTTAGCAACCTTAGAGAAGTCAAGGAAAACTTAAGAATTACCTATAAGGGGATAGGCATTTAATAGTGTTAACTAAAACTCAATCTTGGGTTTCTTATTTTTTTACATCTATTTGAATAACCAGTGTTTTGGACAAAAGCAAGCTTTTTCAGAAAGCTTCAAATACCTCATACGCTAGCAGAATACACTCGCAGAGTATGACACCAGCAGAGTATACAACATTCCACAAGAAATCTCTCAGGTGTAAGAGTTCCACTACCACAGATCACTTGCAAAACCCGATGTGCTCCAACTTAATACACTTCTGACATTTTTTTAAGTAGACTACTGGAGGAAAAAACCCCTACTGTCAGTGACCCTCAACATCATCTTTACAGCTTATAAGCCTAATATAGCTGCTATACACAGATGTGTGTAAGACACACATTATTTTAACACCTCTACAGATGATCTCCCAGTGCAAACAGTGAGGGTAAACTCAGTGGTACAATTTTGTGGCATATAATTCCACCACGCTTGTGACAGGTTATTTACATGGCCACTATTTCCACAGATTGCAATGTAAATAAATAATTAAGCCTTTAAGCCAACAAACCAGATTTCTTCACTTGTTCCAGTATCTCCTTTCCCAGCCTGGAATCTATTTTCTGTTTTATAAACAATATTATTTTTCACCAGCCTTGCCAGAGAAAGGACAGGATCTTCCTATCCCCCCAAGAATGTGTTTGTGAGGAAACTGTGTTTGTGAAACATGATAGGTTACCAACTTTGAACCCCAGATTCTTCACATATCTTCTGCACAAACAGCATCATAGCAAAATAGTCCCTTGGTAACAGCCAGTGGGAGGTAACTATGTGTGGTGTTCACTGTGATTTTAGCTAACTTTGTTCCTTGGGGGGATGAGGAAGACAGGTATAGGGAAGAGAAGACAACCTGTATTACATGCCTGAGCATTAGGCAAGTATTTGTCATTTACTGGGACAGAAACACTGTACCTTGTCTTGAATGTAATGGACCATTTCAGGGAAGGGAGGCATCTGCTTCCTAGAACTCTCCTTTTCATTTTTACCAGGAAATGTTCTCAGCACCCTCTGGGCTTCTCCATGTACCTCCTCCCGCCTTACAGAAGAAAAGATGAGAAACAGACATTATTTGCACAGAACAAATGGCCTTAAATGAGCAACAAGATATCTTGGGAAGTTGGGGGAGAAAGAACAACTTGTAAATGAGAAGCGTGATTTTTTCTTTGAAAGGAAGGGGGGGAAAACTTGCATTAGAACTTCTAATGATTTGTTTATTTTAAAGAGGGGGAAGAAAAAGAATAATGATGAGTGGCCTCTGCAAAGCAGTCTGGATCAGCCTACTTCTGCTCCTCCCACATCCTGATGATGTTCACCACCAGTTCCTTGTTCCTGCATCCTTGTTTTCCTAGAGGAAAAACTGTTCCTCCATCCCATCACTTCCTATGTTCAAGCTTCAGTTGACACCTACCAGGTTTATCACTATCTTACCTAGCAGAAGATCAACTCCTGAAATAGTGCTGACACTGCAAAGACAGAGTGGATTGTTGCAACTGATTTATTTAGCTTTCTTTAGTTGCACAATAGCTACTCACATTAAAAAAATCAAGCAATTTAAGTAAGTTGGAAAAAACCCCACCACTTAAATTGCAGTAACAAAACTGCAAATGAAAAGATTTTTACAATTTGGTGAGTCAGCTACTCCTCAGTAGAGAGTGGCAACTCTCACAAGCGCATGCTCCTGACTCTTTGCAAATACAAGCTAAAAATAGACTGATAGAATTTCCCAGGAAAAAGTAATTTCTAGGCACTGTAAAGGTAATTTCAGTTAATACATTTTCACTTTGCAATTGCAATTGATCATTAACTTGAAGTGCTTTATTGACAGCAGTTCATCTGAAACAAGAAAAGGAAGCCAGGTCAAAGACTACCATAAGGCACAGGAACAGTCCTCCACGGGACTGTCAAGAATGTCTCTATGTAAAGGTTAATTTCCATAATATCGTAATTGATTTTCAGAGAGTTTTTATATACATACATACACATATATATATGCATTCATATTTCACCCCAATACATACTGCATACAAATACATTTGTGTGTTTGTATATACGTGACAATAACTTAAAAATGAAAACAACTTACGGATCTCCTGCAGCTAACAGGAGTAAGTATTTTGAAGGGATATGATCTGGAGGGAATATTGTACTAGCAAATTTCACAGCCACTTGACGTACTTGAACTTCAGGCTTAAAGAGAAGACAGACAAACATATGGTTGAGTTTTAAATCAACACACTAATGGCCTGCACTCACCACTTGTAAATTATCAGTTATCCATTTATCCTCTGGTACCAACCTGACTCAAGAGTTTACATGTTTTGAGACAGTGTTCTTGCTAACTCTTCATACACAGGAGACAGGGAAAAGAAAAGCTAGCCTCTCATAAATACACAAGTAGAAGGAGAAATGTTAATTAAATACATGCATGTTTTGGGGAATTGTAAATCAGCATTATCACTACTTCTTAGACATCTAAACTGCTCCAATTGGGCAGTTTTGAAATGAAGAATTACATATATCATCTATCCACATAAAACAGAGCTGTGCTTAGGAGAAGAACAGCCATAGGTAGTAAAGAAATACTAGCTTAGGGCGATTGTTCTCTCTGCTGGGTTCAGATAGTCTCAAAATTGCACTGCCTGGAGACCTAGATTAGTAACCCAGGCAAAAGAGTCATGAGCATGAAAATAATCTCTTACACAGTTGCTAGTGCAATCACTACAAGTACGCACACCTGCACAGCCACTTTGAGCATCTGTGTAAATACCGAGTATACAAAACACACTCCTTTTGAAAACCCAGACCTCTACAGAATTCTGAACACAACAAGTTACTAAGTAAAGGGGAAGAATAAGGGAAGTATGGTTTCTTCTGGATTAGTGTCTTAACGCTGAGTGCCTGGGGAGGCTCCCAGGTACCTTATTATGTCAGCAATCACATAGTACACTGAAATCCCCACTTAGCAGTGAATGATCCTCTCTACCAAACTCTTGCTTTCACAAAGCATTTCACAAGATTGATGGCTCTACTTATCAAAGTTTTCTTAAGAGGAGACTATGAGAAACATACAGCATAATTGCAATGGCTCTGTTTCTCTGCAAAACAGAACACAAATAGAAAATGCATTGACATCCTTCTTGCAGCCACTGTACCATATTAAAACTATTTCACTAAGCATACACACACATCCCCTCCTCCAAGACAGGCCAATACATTCAGTAAGAAAAAGGATACCTGTTCCAAAAGTATACAACAGCAAATGTCATGAAACAGGAAAACAATGAATAGATTTTTTTTTTAAGGTACTGAATTTTGATTCCACTGAAAATACCTTTATTAAGTAAGAAGCTACAAGAGCTTCCATCAGGGTACGCTGGGCTCCTTCCAAGCCACTGTATGCTCCAACCATCATCGACAAGGCCTCCTGAACAGCAAGCCTAGTATCAGCATCTTCCTGCGGTACAAAACGGAGAGTTTTCACCTTATGGCATGCAGTGGCAAGAATTAAGCAAAGCCAGCAGAAGATACTAATGAATTCCCAAATCCCCACCAGCACCTACCTTGCGTAAAGCTTCAAAAAACTGCTGTACCAGTGCTATATCCTTGGTAAAGAGCTGAGGCATTCGGCTGAAACAAGATATTTTAAATTCATTAAGTTTTGAGGTTTTTAGACTGAAATATCTCACATTTTGCTGGTATTCCCCTGATCCCACATTTTAACTGTCAAACAAAACAGACTCAGCGGAGAAAGCTGGCTGTATCTTACTCATTTCCACCATGGAGCAGCACTCCTGTTCCTTAACACATTTTGGAAAACCAGATGTTCTATGGACAATCACTTAGATTCAGCATGCCACTGAATATATCCTCTGGTCTTCACTGTACAATCCTTGAATTTATGTTTCTGGCAATCCAGAAAGTGGAACCATTTCTTACATTCTGTGCAAAATTCATGAGCTGCCATTAATCACTGCTAGAGAAGCTATTCCCTAGAAACATTGATCCTTACACCTCTGAGGATGTCAAAAGAATGCTCTTCTCTGCACTGTACACTCAATTGCAGAACTGGCAGGTGGCATGAAGCTTGCTACTGACGAATTAACAGATTACTCTGGAAAAATCATTCAATGCCTCATTGCTTAAAAGGTGTTTCTGTTACCTGGAGAGCTTTCCAACCGCTGAATATGCCATTGACAGCAGTTTTGAATCCTTGAATGACAAAAAAGTAAATAAAATTCAGCAAAACCAGAAATACACACAGGCATATCTTTTATTACTGAACATTTACTTTAAATCCTGTCTCCAAAGTGCTCAAACAGGCTTTCATGGACAAAGAATCATTGAACATAAAATAATTCTACTCAAGAATAAAAGCAAAGAACCAGAGGGTGAATGCTGTTCCACAAGAAACAGAGAACTACAAATGGTGACAAAATGTAGATTTCCCTTCTGTTCTCAGCTAATTGCATTTTATTTCAAGACAAACAGCTAAGGACATTCAGCGGGTATATGAAACAGTACCAATGGGACAGAAACCTTTCACTGGCCCTAAACAGCAGCTTTACACAAAGGAAGCTGCATGCACAATGCATCCTGCAGACGACCAGTGCAGCACATTTATATATGGGCTTACTTCCTCCAGAACACTTCTTTTTCATGCCTTCCCAATAGCAGGGGAGGCCCTCATACTCAACACTGACTCAGGCCAGAAGATCACACCCAGCAGTCAAAATGAACCAGCAAGAGGCTCGAAGCTGCAGACAGGGAGGACTGCAACATCAGCCCTTCTTAAGATCCATGCGGCAGTACTGTGGAGAATTTGCCTTCTGAAATGGCACTGAAAAAACCTCTTCAGGCCATACTGGCTTTTGCAGTACTGTTTGTAACACCCTTTCCATAGCGGTAACATCCCTGGACAGACAGGACTGAAGGCATTACAAGCAAGCCTATACAGCTGCTTACCACACCAAGGCATAAGCCTGGAGCTGAGGCCCCTGCGTGCTCCACAGTAACAAGTAACAGCAGCTAGATGCTATTCTGGCCTCACTCTTTAGATTACCAACACTGTGGGTAGATTACCTACATTGAGATTTTACAAATATTGTCCAGGCACCTATCTGTAGCCATCACACAAATAAAACAGCTTTCCTATATAGCTTTTTAAAGTAACTGCTTCTCTTCCAATGAAAGTTCTTAAAAAGTATCCTTTAACAGTCACCTCAGGCAACTATAAAAAAGAGATTTATCAGCTTCCATCATAAAGGTATTCATCTTCTGCCTCTATTCATATGAAAAACAATAGCTCTATAGTAAATAACCTTCCAGCTTACCTCTTTGTATTCATTGATGAGCTTTGTTAGTCCATTCAAAAGCATTGCGCCTAATGGCTTTATTTTACTTTCTGGACAACTGCAATTAGAGACACCAACGAACAAAACATTACTTTTGCATGCCTTAAAAGTATCTTCTCTCAGATCACATTTTCTCAGCCTTGCAAAACTGAGAAATTACAGCTTGACATGTGCAAGCAAATAAATACACAGATTCCAGGATTATAGAAGAAAAACCCCTCTGCTGTCTATGACTTTTAGAACTCTCTATTTGCTCTTAGTTCAGTTCAGTAAACAGAGTGCCTTCTAGGCAAATAGCTAGAAAACATCGTGATAATTTTTAATTACTTACATGATACAAATATGATGCACAAACTGCAAGGACAAACTTCTCAGTTTTGCATTCGTGTTTGCTCCAAAGAGTCCATCATAAACCACCTGGCCAAAAGGAAAAAAGAGCGCAACATAGAGTGTCTGGCTTCACTTTCACAGGTTTTCTAATTCCCCTTCTTCTTTAAACACTGTCATCAATAATAGTGCTCCCCTCCCCTCATTACCGGATCAACTGTACTATCAAGATCATTAGGAGGAGCAGCTTTGGAACATAAGCATTACCTGAATGTTAGCTGGGAACATTTCTGCAGCTTGCCTGGATCGCAGAAGATGAGGAACTATCTTTAATTTAACACGGGTGCTGACTGACTCTCGTTTCATTTCTGGTTTCAGAACAGACCCCTGTCAGAAACAGAGCTGAGATAATATAGTGCATCTTTGGACAGCAGTATTTTTATCTTAGCCAAATTACTTACTGCAAATCAGAATACTCATTTGGGATAAATGGGATAGAGATAAAAAGTACTGAATAGCAAAAATATCCAGTGAAAGTAGAGATCAAAGGAAGCGACATATTTAAGAAAAAAATATTTTCTCCAGATAAAATAAAAAAATTAGAATAATAAATAAAACTAAAATTACAGCTTCGAAGATTAAGCAGGTATGCAACTCAAAGTAAAACTTACCTCCTTGGTTTTCAAAGGTATATCCCCAAGATACACTTTATACATTTTGTTGATGATAGCAGGATTGTTCCAGTCAATTAAACTAAAGAAACAAAACCATTGAACAGCAACATGTTATGATTTTGACCTTTGATTATGTTTAGAAATGTGTTTTACAGCATTTCACATCATATTCGTTTTCTTTCCAGAGCTTTAACAGATCTAGGTTGACTTCTAGTCACTCCTTTCACATGCACAAAATATACAATCATTAAGAATTCCAAGTGATTACAAATGTCACCTACAAATTCTGACAATATAATTCCAAATAATTTGTGAGACACCTACATGCTGCCTTCTCTCCCACTGAAACAAGATATAAACCATGGTAGTCTACTGATTGAATACAGAACAGTCATCCGTTATCAAATTTTTCCACATTCTTCAATCTCAATGCTTTGATATTTCAACAGAAAAGAGGGTATTTTCAGTTCTAAGACTATTTAATCTTGGTCTTTCAGACAAATCTGTTTGCCCATGATAAGCATCAAATGCTAGCGATAGATGAGACTGTCTGGAACACACACACATAGGCAAAACCCGGAAAACAAAAGGTTAAGCATGTGTGCTTCAAAAAGTGGAGGAGACAGAACCATTTATTTCTTGTATTAAATTGAAATATTTTCAAACAAAAGAGCTATGAAGTATCATAGACTTCTCATAAAAGACATTTAACATTGCATATTAACATGCATCTTGTCCACATGTCTATTTTGCTCTCTAGGCAAAGACAATCAACAGAAAACGATGAGACAAGCAGCAAAGGAGAGACTGCCTTCCTTAACTGCCACCACTTAGTACAATCACCTCCCCCGCCATGATTAAGGCACATGAATACACTCGAAAGGAGAGGTTTCAAATCATATATTTGACTTCAAGTTAAATAGTCCCACACTTCTAAAGATACAGAAGCCATCTACACATTTCAAAGGCAGGCCTCTCTTGATTCAAGTTCCCCACGTGGGCCAGCAAACCTTGCACAATCAGTGACTCAGCAAACAGCACCAACAGCAATTACTCTGGTCCCTTAATGGGTTAAAGACAGAAGCACTGTCTTTAGATGATGAAAGGTGGACTGCAGAGGAGCAAAAGCTTTAATAATGCAGAAAATGTTGGCTGCCAAACCTCCTCAACTCTGGTCCGCTCACAATTACAGTCTCTTTACTTCCTTAATAAATCAAATGAAAGTTTACTTTTCTGGGAAAGACAATGTAGGTAAGTTATCCAGCTGTGAATCACTTACTAAGGCCTTAGTGGCTGTCGATAATCCACAGAAAGCAACTGGAAATCAGTAAGTAAGAAAATGGCTCAAAAGCAAGACCAAAGATGATTGAAACCAGACAGCTGAAGCTGTCAGATCCAGAGTCAAGTGATGTTTCCAGCTGCATGACTGTGAACCCCACCATTCCCAGCCCTGTGTGTATACCGGAAGCTTTGCAGGTATGCAGGGGACTACAGTCTTCCTCCTTTCAGAGCACAGTCTCTCTGGAGCACTACATCACCTGCAGCTATCTATTAGGAACACTAGCACCATCTTTTCCAAATATCCAAAACTGTACCTTTGTTTGCTCTTCAGTTCAAGGTCTGCTGCTGTGGCAACACTGTGTCTTGTATCACTGGAGGCTACAACCAGGTGTATAACAGCTTCAAGTTCTGGCACTTGCTCGGCTTCAATGAACTTCACTATCCCCAGCTTACACTGTTAAACAGTGGGGAAAGTAAAAGCAGTGTTACTGACAAGAAAGTGTATGTTACATCAGTGTAGCAGTCTAACACGATGGCTTGTGCTCACTAAGAAGTTCACATACTCTATTTCTTTAGCAGCGCCCTCCTCTTGCCTCCTATAAAACCAGTTACCTGTGGCAAAGTATCACCATTACAATTAGGGAAACACTGCTACTTCTCTGCTAAAAAGTCATGCTTCCTGAACATGAGTGTTTTCAAACCTTACTACCTTTAGGAGGAAAACAAGTGAGTAGGCTGCAGTTTTTGCTTTTTCCTCAACAGCTTTGAGAACTGCTGGCACCTCCACCCTGTCTCAGTGTCCCTCAGGCATCATCCAAAGTCCCTCAAACTCCCTCAGGACAACTAAAGACCTGTCAGAATTAGTTACATACTTCCCAACACCAGCCCCGCCATTCCCCACCCCTCCCATCACCCCCACCGCTGAGACTTGTTTCTGTCTGTAGCCACCCCTGTTACCACTCCTAGTTCACAGAGGACCAGCCCCTGCAGGTGCAAGTACCTGTTCTAGCTGCTCTGCTGTCCATGGGCTATCTCCAATTACCCTTTTGGCTGCAT
The DNA here is from genome assembly GCA_033558235.1 of Neomorphus geoffroyi. Lineage (NCBI taxonomy): Eukaryota > Metazoa > Chordata > Aves > Cuculiformes > Neomorphidae > Neomorphus > Neomorphus geoffroyi. The sequence goes on along the minus strand of JAUMJM010000062.1, from coordinate 14,519,647 downwards.
AAAAACTCATCCCTGGAGGCGGCTGAGGGATACCAGGACCTCCCCCACTACTCGATGAAGAGCCCTGGCCTGAGGGCACATTTTGTCGACTCTGAGATTCATTCAATACGAACCTAAGCAAGTGAGAAAGGAGTTTCATTAAAAGCTTTGCCAGCTGAGTTAGATCCTGGAACAGAAGAATAAATAGAATCCACCGAACTTCACATATACTTCTTTAATTAATCCCATGACTCTGATACAAGACAGAATTTTACTCAGTTGAGACTTGGCTAACAGTAAGCCCAGTATATTCTACAAGAGCCATAACCATCTCATTATGATTGTTTGAAAACAAACCTCAGGAAAGGGAAGGACCGTGATTTCTGAGAAGAGTTATCTCAGGTTACAAATGGAAGAAGAATGGTATCTTTTGTATTAGAAGTGAATACTCAGCACTACATTCAAGAAATTTGTATTAAAAGTTTTAAAAACATCTGCACAATTTTTATGAAAAACAAAATCTAACAAGGTAAATGATGCATATGTAACACAATGAAGTGGCAGGAAACAATCCTTGATATAAAAAATAAATAAATAAGGTAATGTCTTGGAAAACAGCATTTTTAGTGCTGGGTAGGGAAGGAAAGCAAAAACCATAAAGGTTAAGTTTACAGGTCTTAGTCTTTTTGAAGACTGCCTAGTCTAGCTGCCCTATGCACATCTCCACACTCTCAAAAAAGCCACTCCACCTCTCCCTGTGTCCTTGTAAGCTGGTCAACACATGAAGGTATCAAAATTGTAGTGCAGAGATCATCAAGAATTATCTTGTTTCAGAGAGCCATAATTTGTTCTGCATTCAGCACACAGGCAACAAAAGGAAGTAAGTACATCCAATAATAAAGGATAAACAATCACCCCAAGTCTCATTACTGGAGAGTGTGAGCTGTGGACAGAGGAGCAGGCCAGGCATTTTCAACTCTAAGCTGCAACTCTGTTCACATTCAAATGATAAGGAAGTGGCCTTCAAAACATCTCATGGGTCCGTGGCCTCCAGCAAAGCCACACGGAGAAACATCACATGCTCACTATTTTAAAAGCCATTCCTTTAGGTTAATAATCCACTTGGGTGAGCAAGATTTAGGTGCTCAGAAAAATCCTATGAGAATCAATGAACTGACAGAAATTATTTATATTTTCTTTCAGAGCAAGAGCTCCCCTTTCAATAAAGACACTAAAAAAAGTTAGTGGAAAACATATTTTGAGAAAGCATTGATTTTAGACACTACAAGATTCCTAACAAGCAGTGGTCAGTAAATTCAAGTTGCTCTGTATATCATTCTTGCTTTCAGAAACAGTGCTCACACCAAGACACACACACACAGTTAAAATATTTTTCATCAGAGAACCGATTAAGGACAAATCTTGCTATTAAATGTTAAATTCTGGAAAGCACAAGTCTTCAGAGATTACATTTGCTTATGACCTTGAAGGAACATGCCCTAAAACTCAACTGCAGGAAGATGAGCACACATTCTGATCTGGCTTCTGTTTCAAAGGTTTGCTTATTTAACAGACAGCTCACATGTCTTATAACTTCACTTTGATCCCAAAAGAGGCCAAGGACAGAATAGCTTAACATCTAATTAAGCAGAAATGTTTTGTTAAATAAGGAAGACGACTCTTATAATTAGGACCTGTTTGTATCTTACTGAAATATGTAAGCAGCTTCATTTGAGCTAGAAAATAATAGCGTATTTTAAATGAGTTTCCAAGTGTGCAGTTTGCAATGTTTCACACACAAAGAACACATCAAAACCAGAAGACCAGTACTACCTCTCACTCACCCATAAGGCATAAGAAGAACATCCAACATAAAGTCCAAAAGCAGCTGTACAGTCTTTGGTTTTTCAGCAAGATTAAATGGAGAAGCTGCTGCTTTCAGAGGTTCAGCAGGGTATTTCATGTGAAAAAGGGTTGGTATTAGAAGATGCATTAGGCTGAAAAACAATTACATTTACTGCAACCATTTAAAAAAACACATCTGTTTATTCTTAACATTCACGAGAGAAACTTTTAGAAACAAAGTTGGTACTTAATAGCAAAACCAAAAAAAAACTTAACAGAAGTTAAACTGATTCACAATCCACTGGCTTCTTTTGCCACATGATGTACTTAAAAACGGAAAGCAGAAGATAAATTGGGAGTTGTGCTTCAAATAAAACATATATATCTGTGTGCATATAGAGAAATAAAAGTCACTGCCTTTGTCCAGACTTTTAATATTTCCTAAACATGCCACAAAACACAGTCTAGGACTGCCTCACTCATAAGATATTTAAAGTTTTAAATCTGAGTCAACCCAGAAGTTGTTGAACACTGCTCAGCTTCACTAAAGAGTGCACACCGACAAATATACTGATTATACACCAGTATAGGCAGATTTCCCAAAGCTCTCTTCATTCACATATACTTGCTTCTCAGACAGGGCAAAACAATGGTCCTAGAGAAAAATATTTTCACACTGATCTCATGAAATGAAGCACCATTTTTCTGCATGACCTTTCAGTAAGGCCATTTTCAAAATACCTTTACACTTTCACAGTGATTTAGATTCAATGAAGATACTACTTTAATGCCATTTTCCAGTGACAGCATGGTGGAAACTCATTTCAATATAAGTAAGACGCAGGTCTATAAACACTAGTTTTCTAAAACTTCTTAGTCCACAATAGTTCCCAACTTAAGTCCTTTTTTATTTATTACAACTCAGTGTTTCAAAGTGAGTAAGAAATTCGGTTATGTCACAATTTAGAGTGGCCAATCTGAGACATCTACTGCTGTTCATGCTGCTGCACAGAGGATGTTTAATGAAGGTCTGGCCTCAAGCTGGAGACCAGAATTTGAGGAAGACAAACGGGGGATATGGACAGGCATATCCTTCACAACACAGATCTATTATCATGCAAGGAGTCCGCTGCTGCAGATCCTGTACGTTATTACATTAGACTTCATAAATTCTTTGTACCACCCACACTCCTGAATTGCTGATCCTAATTGTACAATCCAAGAATATCCTAAGCAGTGAAGATACCAGCAAGGAAAAAAAAAAAAATCTTCTAACAACCGATACAAGTTATTTTACTGAAACGATCAACAAAATTCACTACAAGAATAAGTGGTTATACCTGTCTTGCTGTGGCTGAGGTTTCCCTTCCATTGCAGTGAGAAGAGTTGGAGCCAATTCACATTGTTTTTCCACAGGAAGACGGGGGTACCCCATCTTAACATAAATTATGGTAAAATTCTAAAGGAATAGAAAAAGCACACAGTATTGCAATAGAGCAAAAGATATAGCTGTTCTTTGAACTCTTCTTGTATGTTGTGTTATGTAGCTGCGTGTTGGAAACAATGGATGTTTTGGATGACTGACAACTATTAAAGGGGAGGATTCTCAACCAGCTATTAAAGAAGGACTCTGAGCCCTAAGAAAAGTTCTCTGAGTAGGTATTGCTGATCCTTCACTTTAAAAGGAGGAAAACAACAATTCAAAAAACCCTGTCTAGTTTCTCTTAATTACCTCCAATTTCACCAAAAATAATTTTATCTGAGCAACAGCTTCGAGGAAAGCAAATGTAATATTCTCTCTTACCTACTTCTGAAATAAAATAAAAAATAATATTGAATAAATACAAAGTCAGCAGCACACACAAGATATCTCTTGGAAAATGAGTTTCTAAATCACCATAAAAGCTGTAAATGCTATCCAAACAGAGTCCAGTAACAGGACAGCACAGCAGAGCAATACTGAATACTGGACTATCTAACCGTTACCATTTCATTCAAATCCACCCAAAAACTATAGAGGTTAAGAGTTACGTGTTCAATGACCTGATTGAAAAAAATTGTTGGAGTGAGAAACATTACACTTCTTCGTAGACGGCACTTGTTAAAATTTTATGAAGACTCATGGCACAGAACAATATTATCATTCAGATATATGAATGAAAACAGATTCTTGATGTGTCCAGACAAAAGCACAGTTTATGTCAAGTTTGTCTTCAAACAAGTTGGTTCTTTCACTGCTCCACATAGCACAGGTGGCTCTAGAAGCCCTTGGTCATTTCTAAAAGATGAACTCCAAATAATCCTACTTGCTTAAAGACACTCTGAGTTTACTTCTGTGTTACTGCTTTTCTTCACTGAAAGGGTGGTCAGGCATTGGAACAGGCCACCCAGGGAGGTGGTGCCGTTGCCATCCCTGGAGGTGTTTAAAAGACGGGTAGATGAGTTTCTTAGGGATATGGTTTTAGTGGGGAGACAGGCACAGTTGGACTCGATGATCTCAGAGGTGTCTTCCAACCTTCTGATTCTATGATTCTATGAAATCTAAATATTTCTCCATCAGTTTCTACAATGTTATTTTTTCCATTTATACTCCATATAACTGAAGAATCAAATCAGAAGGACAGCAAGTTTTCCTCTGATTTGATCACTTGTTTTTCATGATGACTTGCAATAAATCTATCCCTGCTGAAATGAAAATGATCTTCATAGTTTCACAAAACACTTCAAAACTACTTTCACTTTTTAATTTACACTGAACGATACTGTCTAGTAAAGTTTCCCCATCCATAAAATAAGTTTTTTTTAAAATATTTTCTTGCTCAGCTAAGTTCTTGACCCTAAAACCACGTAAAAATACAAGTTTCCATTTGTTCAGAGAAATATACATGTTTTAAATAAGACCCTGATCCTGCATGTATCAGGATAAGGATTGGTAGCTGCTTGCAAAATAAAGTTTCTAGCAGTGAACAGACCATCAACAACTGATGCATTCATGAAATATCAAGCATAATTATCATTAATTTGAACAGAAACAATAATGTAGCTGCTTCATGAAATGAAGTTTCACCAACATCAGACTATAATGTTTAAGTTTAAAAAAAATCTCTTAAAACACCAACCTCATGACAATAACATACTTGCTAGGAAAACTGGCAGAGCTAAATACAGGAGCTTTAAAGAACGTTTTGCTTGTTACAAGTAAATAAGCAAGTATTCTTGGAAAAACAGACACTTACAGTGACAAAAGACACTGCAGAAGGATCTTGATATTGAACTAGCAAGGTCTCTACCGGAAGCTGAATTTTTGGACGACTTTTGATGCGCTTATTCAGATGAACCAGCAGCTCCATGACCTGCCAGGAACAAAACAAAAAACTTGAAAGAACCACCACTAATTTTACTGCTTTGCACTCCATGTATCAACCTCAGTCCACTAGGCAGGACTACTATAAACAAACCAGGCCTGAGGTTCCTGATTATTCAATGTCTAAGAAAACAACCACCACCATTTACTGTATCGTCTTGAAACCATTCTGACATATCTCAAGTCACGTCACTGTTAAGATAAACACAAAAAAAGTGCCAGACCATGCCACAACTGCTAACCTCCGTCAACAGAAATGTCAGGAAGAAATGATTACTGAGGATAACCAGTTCTTTCCACACAGCTGGTTATTATTCCTAAAAACCGAGCCAGGCTTGGAAATCTGCACTAATGCTCTATTTTCTGGCTATAGAGTAACTCCAATTCATGACACAGAAGAACAAAAAAACCCCACCATAAATCCCTATCCATAATAAAGTTATCAAATAAGTGTATGAAACTATCTGGAGTGGAACAAGACAGAACTGAAATCCTTCAGTTAAATGGAGTCAGCTCACCTCCAACAAACCAGGCAGAGCCAGTCCTAGAAGCATGTAATATCCAGATACAACCCAGAGAAACTGCATAGCTGACTGCAAGCGTGGGACTGATACCAGAGATAAGGAGATGAACTAAGTATTGCTGACAGCTATCAAATTTTGTTGCTGCAAAATTATTATAACAGCAGTCACAAATTCCTATTATTTTAGAGAGGAAAAAACCTGTCTGCACACACTGTTTTGTGAAGGAAGAGAAGCATGTACATACAACTACAAGACAGTCTGAGAAACTTGTTCGGATTACTTATGGTGACTGATGAAAAAGATGTGGTTGGATTCGGGTATGTGTGAGGCTTTTCCAATTATTAATACCAAATGAGCACACCAAGCCTCTCATCCAGCAGTAATCATCTGACCTGAAGTGTATGCAATTCTGAGTAAGTCTGCTTCTTGTGGTTTTGCTGCCTTCATGTGGGCTGCAGAAACCCACAGGGTATCCAGTCTGGCACAATGCTGCCAAGGCATCAGTACTTCCCTTGAGCGCATCTGAACCAGCAGAGTGAATTCACCCGGCATCAGTTCTTTGTGGAACACTGCTAGGGTAACTAGTTTGGTAGAAGACATGCTAGAGTTGAATTATCTCATCAGTCAGACTGTGGCCTGAAGAGGGATTAGCTTTTCAGAGTAAATGGATTAAGAAAGTGTAGGCACTGCAAGCTTATCCACATATTTAGACTACATCCTAAATCTGAAAATGTATGAGGACAATGAGATCAAATTACTGAATGAGGCAGTAATACTGACCTGACAGTCACAAAATTAAGGGCAGGGATAAGACCAATAAAACAGTATGTTAAAGTAGAAAGAAGATAAATGGAGCTTTGATTTCCTCTTTCCATTCGAGCAGTATAAGCTTGAGGAGAAAGTTAGTCTGGAGAGTGAGAGTAAGAGTGTAGTCAATCTGTCTGGTGTGCTGAACGAACTACACTGTGCTCCTAAAGCTGGCTGAAAGGAAGTCCTTTAACAACTGTGTGGATCTATGCTTCAGCAGCATACTGGCAACAAAATGATGCTATTTTCTGCTCATACACCTATACTGTCAAAAGCTAGACTGTTGATTCAATTAAAATGGTGTAAGTTTTCAAACCAAAATTAACTAAGCTGGCATATTTTTTCCTGTTGGTGGTCATTTTTCTTTTTTTAACGACTAAAATAATTGCAGGAGAGCGACATAATATAGGATGGCAGAGTTTGGTCAACAGCTATAGTCAGTCACTGAGTGGCCGAAGAGTTTGTCTTTCACTTTCTACTTTATTTGATCTACTTTATTAGCCTTTACAAGATTAGTTTTCCAATCACCTGAGTGCTCATGTAAAAAAACCTACAGTTTTCTTTTACTTACCTTGTCTTAATATGATTTTGAGGATGGAGCTGAACAATAGGCAAATTATTTGTTGACAACCAGGCAAAACTATTGCTGGATAGCTAGATATTTGTGTTAAAAACTCATTAGCATTTAAAAATGCATCAGACTTCCTAAGACATTCTTCCACCACATTAACTGCGAAGTAAGAGCAAGCAGAAGACAGCTGAAAAGCTGAGTTCTGATGTAAGTAACAGGAAAAGGCAATGTGGACATCGAACAGATTTACCTGCAGGTTATACACTCCACAGTAAATCTTCACTGATATTGATTAGAATACAACCCTGACAGCCTTTCCCTCTGTTCTATCTCACTGGTAAATTATTTTGCAAGTCAAAAATACCAAACAAAAAAATTAACACATATAGAATCTTCTGGTTACATTCTGAATTTATTACGTGAACAGAATACTGACAGAGTCAACTTCCCTTCACTGATATGGCAAGAGTAGAATCCAGGGTAATTTCCTTGATCGCAATGATCTTGACAAATACCAAGTAGTATAGGGAAGTGCTTATAATAGTATTGTCATCTTGTATAGATAAAAATCTATAGTTTAAACACACAGACGGAAGAAGAAACAAGTTTTATTTCATTAATCATTCTAACACAGAAACTACAATATCCCATAAAATACTGTGATTTTGACAAGCTTCTTAAAATTTAATTTTCAAAGATGCAGCCCTCTGTCACAACACTCCAAAAAAACCCACACAATTGCAGTTTATGGGAAAAATATCTCCTATAAAAACACCCTAAGAAATTTCATGAGCTAATTGGATGCTTTTCTTCATAGCTTCAAGGGCATGCGACAAGAAAGTATTCAACAAACCCCCTCTTCAGAGCTGGAGTATCTGTCCTTCAGCACAGTGGAAAGGCTTCACATCTATGGATCCACTTTCACATGACCACTGCCAGGACCACAGTTTGTGCAGAACTTTTAGAAAAATATCCGCGTTCTAGTTACTCTAGTTCCAGGTTTTGAAACCTACTCTTAAATTCAGCAAAGGCATGATCATTTCCCTATTTCTACTAGACAAAGAAGGGATTATATAAAGCTTCTTTTCCACTACCACTCCCCAGCAGTCCATCCGTACTCTACTCAGAAAGGTTCCAGTTTGCCATTATTACCAGGCAGCTCCTTCTCATGAACAGCTGCAGGGATAAGAATTCAACCCTTGCTTTCTGATCCATTTGCTCCAATAGCTCACATTCAGCTACTGCCGCCCCATCTGTCTCTTCTGGCCACACCCTCCTGGCAGAACAGGAGACACAAGCAGGTGTTCCTCTGCCTGAATCCAGAACAGGTCAGACCTCTTCTGCCGTTAACACAATCACACAACCACACAACTACTGTGGCACAAGACTTGTGCAAGAACATAGGCCTGGGAAAAAAACCCCTGCTAATAAAAGAGTTCAGCTCCCTGCTTACAGAAGACAGCTACATCACTGAATTCCTTCATGTTCATATTAAAGTCCTGGCCACAGGAACAGGACAAGCTACCAGTACATGGTGTAAGGAAACTACAGCCAGTCCCAGTAGTCCAGCGGAGGGGAGGCTGCCCCAGGTCCAACCAGGAGAGACATACATTCACCTGTGGCCTTCACCTCTTGCTCCTTCTTGCATACTTCTTGACCCATACTTGCTCCTTCTCAAATCACCTGGGTCTGTCCCTTTCCCCGCCTTTCGTTTCTCCACTAAACATCCCATTAGAAGGCTTGTGCAATTTCAAAATACTCTTCCCCTGCATCCCACTGCGTCCACTACTCCTAGGTAGCATTCTCTCAGTCCAAAAGGTATTCTGGCATTGACTTATCTTGATGGGTCTCACACACAGAGCACAGGGGTAAGGCTCTCCTGAGACAGCCCTGGGAGTGACCTGGATAGAGTGCCCCCTCATCCGAGTCCTTACCTTGGGTTCCTGCCTGCCATGGTAACTCTATGCTCCCCATGGCTTGTGGAGATCAGCCTCTGATGTGCTGATGGCACCTATGATGGGCCTGAGAGTAGCTGGGGCAGGGAGTTACACAGGTTTCTGCACTCGCTATTGCGTCCTTGTGCTCCTTTGCTAGTGTGTGGATGAGCTTTTACCTTATAATCTAGTACAAGGAAATGAATTTTCCAGGTACATACCATCGCCAAAACTGTTTGGTCCTTGCTTCTATGCCTGTAACTAGGCAAGGACTAAACAGTTTTGGAGAGGGAATTTACTATCTACCTGAGTGAACTCTGTGATAAAAGCTGCCTTCTGTACCAGGGGACTGAATTCCTTCAGGTAGGTATCAAATTCCATCTTCCAAACTGCTTGGTCCTTGCCTGTTGTCAGACAAGTGAATGACATCAACAAGTACATCTTTCTGATCTTTCCCGCACAGAAGCAAGCTTGCTCCACACATGCTGTAAGTCAGGTGGATGCACAACAGCCCTAACCTGGAAGCCACTGCCTCTGTAGCAGTAAGTATTGTTCTCAGGCTCAGACCTCACTGGCCCCAAGTGGAAACAAATGCAGCCTCCACACATCTGCAAAAGACCTTGCTGATACGAACAATGACTATTTTCTTTAAGCCCAAACAGTAGTAAGAAACTCACTCTCTATCAGGTACACAAATTCTCAAAGAGTAGATTTGCCCACAGAGAACATCCAAGTATAGTAAAAAATGCTGTATCAAGGGCATTTCTTTCTCCCTGACCAGGACTGCCTGCATACCATCACAGTAAATTGCACTCTTACCTTTTTACGAACTCCTTCCTGTGTGCTGGAGAGTTTGAGGAGCACAGGGGGTAGGAATTTGGAAATTATATTCTGTAACTGCTCATCTGTTTCTGCATGGCCAAGACGCAAGAACACACGTTCAAGTTGATCTGCAATTTAAAAAAAAAAAGAGGAAAAGAGAAACTGGTTGAAACTCAGAATTGCTGTGGCAGGAAAACAACTCTTTTCGCAACATTCCTTAATGTGCTTTGCACACAACTATTAAAGCACTTCCATCCCACCAGCACTTGGCACAGATCCATCTTCTATTTTTCACACTAACTGAGCAAACTGTTCATGGTAGAAATCAGCCTGATAGCTTCCAGTACCAGCCTCCACAACTGCATGGAGACTACTCTTATGAACGACAGAAGCAATTAAGATTTCCTTTGTTTCATGCTGTGTTACAAACAGAGACTAGAACATCTCAAAAGTCGAACACAAAGATTAGGATCTCCAAGTCATTCCCTGCCCTTTCTGCTTTGACAGAAAAGGTGTAAAGCTGTGGTTCTGCTGACATTTTAAAATATGGTTGCTGTGACCCGTATTCAGACCATGAAGTTCTGTATCCCTACTGGTTAATCAGAATGCAAAAACATCTGGCCAATTCTTGTTAGTATTCTTGTTAATCCTAGGGTTCCAGCCACGCACAGGGACCCCACAGTTGTAGACTTTGTGTCAACAGAACAAAACTACCAAGCCCATAAAACAGAACCCAAGACCAGTTACAGTTAATATTGCAGAATGGAAAAAGTCTAGGCAAAGCACAGTTTATCAGCCTGGGGCAAACCACATCACAGCAGCTGTGTACAAATAAACAGCCTGCACACCTGGAAGCACAGAAACAAGGTACAAAGTGAAAGACAGGTTCTTTGAAAGCTTAAGACTACTGCTCAGGGCAAATCCCATACTCATGGGAGTATTCAGAGACATCTCAACACAGGCTAAACTATTCTGCCTGCAACTTTCTATTAAGTCACCTCCTTCTTCCAGAAAATCTTCGTAAAGCTGTAGAAATGTTGACTGAAATGTAGAAATGTTGACTGAACAACTTATTTGTTGCAATTTGTCGATCTTTCTTCCAAGAGACAGTATTATTTATCATCAACAGAAATAAGACTCCAAGTATGCAACACAGGACGTATCGCTGTAACTTAAAACACAAAGCTTCTGTTATCAGTCTGTGATACTACTGGAGTGTTGAAACAAAGGCACCTTCCTCTTGCTGTTACCTCTCTTCCCCAAACTCAGGAAGGAACAAACATACAAATATTTTAAGATCTGCAAAGAGGCGGCCATTCCTACAAGATCAAGAGAATGCGGGGAGAGTGGAAGGGAAGCAATAAATATGGTTTTGCAGTGAGCCAGCAGAAGATCACTTTAAGGCGATAGATGAGACCAAAATCTTCTGTCAGCAGCTCAAGTACAAGGGCTGAGGTCCACCTGCCTCAAAGAATGGGAAGAGTCTCTATTTTAAGCATCAGCATGCAGCTGCCAGACAGCTAAACCCAAAGAAAAGCAAAACCTCCCTGGCACAGCAGCATTTCCAGTGCCCAAAACGAGAAGAGTGCTTGTTGACAGGACAAGGAGCATCTCTTCTCCATACTACAGCACTGCAAGCCAGATCCACAAGCAGCAAGGCTTCTGAAGGGACTACAGGTCTTCATACATCCTACAAGGAGGAAATCATTCCCTCACAGACCAAACTAAGGTGACCTCTCAGAAGCTGACAGTAGAGTGAGACCAAGGAGAACACCTTCAGCAGAGGAGGATCACTGAGCTGGCTGTAAAGGACTACAGAGGCAAAAAAGGAGAAAAGCACTGAAACAGAGCAGAGGTAAAGACTGCAGTGAATGGATACAGTTGGAACTTAAGAAAAAGCATGTGCAAACACAAATACAGCTCATGATGTAGCTGCAGAAGCCGTTACTGTGCTGTTTTTTAAATGGCTGCTATCAGTGCTATTCCTGCACTGAGTCCTCACAGCACGATACCTTGTCTGCCAGCTGAAGATTAAACATAAACATAACAACTCCAACATTTTATTTTCTGCTGAGCAATATGACAAGCAGCTGAAAAGGCAGAGAACTACAAAATTTTACTGTCTGGGAAATTATAAACCAAGATTGCAGCACCTACAACGCAAACTGACTTGTGAGTCAGCTTCTTGTTTCAGACAGATTTCATAGAGCAATCACACTGCCAGCTAGTCAACGACTTCAAAACATGTATCTCATAGTACAATTATTTTTTAAAAAATCCTAACAACTTCTTTCTCTCTTCACCTTCCTCTTTGTGTCATACTGCCTGCCCTGTCCTGAATGACCGTGATTGTGCCCCTGTGCTCAGCACTGGTGAGGCCGCACCTCGAGTGCTGGGTTCAGTTTTGGGCCCCTCACTACAAGAAGGACATTGAGGGGCTGGAGCGTGTGCAGAGAAGGGCCACGAGGCTGGTGAGGGGGCTGGAGAACAAGTCCTACAAGAAGTGGCTGAGGGAACTGCAGTTGTTCAGCCTAGAAGAGGCTAAGGGGAGACCTCATCACTGTCTACAACAGCCTGAAAGAAGGCTGTGACGGGGTGGGTGCTGGGCTCTTCTCACAAGTGACAAGTGATAGGATAAGAGGAAATGGCCACAAGTTCCACCAGGGGAGGCTGACTAGACATTAACAAAAATTTCTTCACTGAAAGGGTGGTCAGGGACTGGAACAGGCCACCCAGGGAGGTGGTTCAGTCACCATCCCTGGAGATGTTTGAAAAATGAATAGATGAGTTTCTCTGGGATATGGCTTAGTAGGTGGATGGGTACAGTTGGACCCTGATCTCAGAGGTCTTTTCCAGCCAGATGAGTCTATGATTCCAGGACCTCCACAGCATCTCAGGACTCCACCAGCACTAGGGGACTGCTTAGGCCATGCCAAGCAGTTAAAATAACTCAAACAATGAATGAAATCATCAAATCTTTCCTCTCAGACCTGAACTGCAAGCTGTCTGAAGTACCTCTCTCTCCTGATTTTAGCTGGGAATAGGGCAATTTCCCACTTTTGGCAGGGAAGGAGTCCATTTTCAAAAGAAGCTGGGTATGGGCATGGCCTGGACAGCTGACCTAAACTGGCCTAAGGGATATTCAACACCATGACATCATGCTCAGGATATATAAGGGGCACCTAGCCAGCAGACAGGGAATTGGTGACATGGCTTGTGGCATGCCTGGCAACAGCATAATCCCAGTCTGGTTTTGTGGTGTGGTTTTGGGTGTACTGCTGCAGAGCATGGCACAGGACTCCAGACCGGGAGCAAACCAGACGCCAGTTTTCAAGCAGTGAGTGATTTACATTGTTTATCACCTGTTTGGGTATTCTTTTATTTTTATTGTTGTATATTCTGTCCCTTCACTGCCCTGTTAAATTGTTCTCATCTCAGCCCATGAATTCTACTTTTCTTCACGATCCTCCTCCGGATCCTATCCTGGAGTGGGGATGGAGGGAGCAAGTAGATGCCTGGTTCTTTGTTGCTGGTTCAGCAGCACATGGTTCATTGTTCTGGCAGCTGCTGGGTTAAACCACAACACCCCCCAACAACATTTTCCTTCACAGGGCAACAGAGATTCAAGTGTAAGGAAAGACAAGTGAAGTTATTTGTACGCCATTTCTTGTAGCCACTGGACTACACGCTCCTTTCAAAGGGCATGGGAAACACTTCACTCAAGCCCACAGGAAGTACTGCAATTGCAAGCAGCCACCCCATCTCCAGATTCCTCTGCTATTCTGATGTTAGAAGCAGCAACCAGAATTGTAATAATAATAGAGATGAGGAGAAAAAAAAAAAATCTACTCCTTTGTTTATGCTGAGAACATTTATTGCTTTTCCTACAGTTCAGTCCTGAGACTGACACCAGTTACCCTTCCCGTAACCATATGCACAACAGGACTCTTCAGCAAATTCAAGGAGACTGGTCCTCTAGCTGCAGTTAAGAAACTCATTAGGAGTTAGAGCACCTTCCTGTGCTACTAATGCACCCTGTATCCATAGCAGCAGGACAGGAAAACAAAGGGATATAAACCCCTCCCAAGTATTGCACATCAACCATTTTCTCCCCAGTTTTTATTCTACTAACAATTAAGACCATCTCTCAAGCTGACAGCATTCATTATGGCAAAGCATAAACCATGGGGATTTAAAGCATAACGCACACAATGTCCTAGGAGAGGAATCAAGGACACAATATCCCAGACTGGGACACTGTGTCCTGCCTCCATATGTGTGGAGATCTGCTGGCTGGCATGCGGCAAGCTCCTTTCCCCTCTGCCTTACTGTCTTCTCACAGATTTCACCAAACCTCCCTGTTCAGCCTGTGCTGGTCGGCAGACTGCTGTGCACCAGACAAAGAAGACAATGGCATTGCTCCCAATCTATCATTTCACACTTTGCAAGTTTTTAAGACTGAAGACAAAACCTTCTCCATCTAGTTTTACAGCCCCCACTGCTGACTGTAAAACTGCATGGCCATCACTTCAGATGGACCACTAGATTATATGATAACAAAAATAACTAAAGCAAGAGGTCTGACTTACTTTGCTACATACTGTAGGAAAAAAATAATGACACAAACTGTTTTGAATAAGCCTTAGCACTAACTACTACAGGAATTTTAGAAACATTTTACATTAAAAGCATCAAATTTTAATTAGAAAGCTTTAGACACCTCAGTCTTTTACCTTTGCTAGCCAACACTGGACTTAAAATGCAGACCATGCAATGACACACTTTCTATATTTTTCCTTTTGAAAACTGACTAATACAGTTTGAAATAATTATTAAAAGTTTTCTGGGAGCACTGGAAGAAAGAAGTAAAGCAAGGGTAACATGTATGTTTATGGAATCACTTCCATAGTCAATCTACTGCAGTTCAATTCTGGTGAACATGGGGCTTGGGAAGAACATGTTGTCAGAGGCAAATGACGAATTTTTAATGCAGTCCAGAGAATTTACAAAAAAATCCCCAAACCCTCAAAACAAACAAACAAAAAACCCAACAAAAGACTGCCATTATTTTATTTATACTAGTGAGAAAGTCAAAGTGAAAGGGAGAAAGGAAGAAAGAAAGGAGACTTCATTGGAAATACATCTGGAAAACCCTGGGCGAAATCCCACAGGGCCTCACCATAAACCACACTGAGAACAAACTTGCACATCAGAAGCAATGGAAAAGCATAGGGTGCTCCAATATCGAGAGGCTCCTAGATTTGCTTCACTGTGGAGACCCATTTGCTCTGCTAGGGAGTGTTCAAAGGAATAACCCAAAAAAGATTCACTACTACCCTTCAGTGCATTGCTGAATTCATGATTTATGGGCTACTCTTCCAAACAAATGTGAAGTCTGGAGGCAGTTTCTTGAAAGGAAGATGACTGCTACATCACCCAGAACCTGCTTATAAGCTCTGTCCAAACTACAGTCCCTCTCAGACCTGCCCACTACTTTAGAAAGCACCTGAGAAAATATGTCTGGTTTAATAAGTCATCTTAGATACATCATGAGTGCCACAGCTGTGACAGTCAACATTTTACTATGGATTAAAAAACCCAAACCACAACCCAGAACAAACTACATGAGCAGAAAAAGTAATACTTTGTAGTTTTACTTTTAAAATATATAGAATTAAATCCATGCAAAATCTGTAACAGATATTCACATGTTTTGGCACAATCACAACTACTTTCCATGCTGCTGCATATCATTTTCACACAATATTTCATTCTGTGGCATTTTCTTGGGGAAATAAAAGCATTTACAAAAGCATGAACATAAATACGGAGAATGTAACAATGGGCACTGCATATGAAGAGAGGTTCTCTTTCACTGTATGCAAAAGAACCAAAATAGCAAGAACACAAGATAAATCTCTGTATCCCCATTTCCAGCAGCAGTGTCCAATTTGTGTCAACAGACATGGTGTATTTGGAATTTGAAATCCCCAAGTTACCATGGCAATGCAGTTACCTATCTGTGAGAAAATGCACATTTGCCTTCTGGTTCTTTCCAGTCTGTGTTTAAGACTGCAAGGAGGAATATAGGTTTCAGCACTTATTCAGTCACATTAACAGCAAGGTTCTATCTCCTGCTTTATAAACTTCCAAATCCTGCCACACTGGCCCTAAAAGTCTCAGAGTTATTTTTAAGCCCTGTTACTTCAGAACCGATCTTGCAGTCTCCCAAGCCAACAAGCAGAACCCCAGCCTACCACTGAAATAACATACCCCTTCTTCCCGTTCCACTATAGAGCTTGCCAAAGGGAACAACTGAGAGAAGAACACAGAAAGGATGAAGTAAATAAATAAACAGCTCAATGTCTTCCACCCAACAAGGGCATTTCCCCATCCTCGTTGGTTTTGTTCTTCAGTTAAAATCATGGAAATGAACCCTTAGAAAGCTTGGCCTTACTGAAGCTTACCCATCTTTCTATCAAGGAACTCCTCTGCGTTCAGCCAAGTGCAGTTCCATTTCATGTGTCCAGGTTCTCCTCCTTGTCCTTACACATGATAAAGAACTAGATCCCTCAGGCATTCGTAGATTCCATGCACAGCACATGCACTGCTTTGCACAGACCCCTCAGCAATGCATATTGGTGCAGTCAAGTATTATGTAAACACCCCCCCTCCTTTTTATGAAATCCAACTCAAACTACTGGTGCTAGGATATGTCAAGCTGAACTGTGCTTCCAATCACCACAAAAGCATTCCAGGGACTGAGAAGAGAGTCAGAGTCCTCTGCAAAACAGAGCAGAGACTGAGACAGCAAAATTCTGTGCATAAAGCCAGACACTACCTTCACTTTCCTGAAAGGTGTCTGTTTGACAGATTAGCAGGTCTGCTCCATTAAAGCATTTCCAGAACTTTTTCATCAAATCAAACAAAGAAAAAGCCTTCCCCCAGTAGCTGAACTCATCGCAGTAGCATCCCTACATTTTCTCCAAGAGTCTCTGTATCAGAGTACTGGACACAGGAGAGCTTGTGCTTCACTGCCTGGATGGATAGGGTAGCTTTAAGGACAGGCCCCCCGCTAAAGCAAGAGCCGAAACACACCCTTCAACCCCTCCAGAGCTACGCAACTGTTTCTGTACATTTCTGTATGCAGAAGAAGGAAGAATAAAGTTCTCATCTATTGTACCACTACTAAAATAGGAGTCGAATTCTTGTTCAAGTGGTATTAGACTCCGGGAGAAAATATATCTAGTATGATTACAGTCACAAACAGTGAGTCAGGATTTGCTAGTGCTATTCCTGGCTCTGCCAGTAACCCATCGTGTACCTACAGCCAAACTACTTAAGGGGGTATTTGTAAAAGTAGGGCAGTCACCAGTTTGTTTTTACAAGATCTGACCAGAAAATGCTGGGAAGGTGGGTGCACAGATTCTCCTTTTTCATCATACTCTTCGACTGCATAGAAAAGCTTACATAAAAGCCTGAATAGCACAACGAAATCCAGGTATTTGTAATATGTCATGCTTAAAGTCCCCATACGAGTGGCTGACTATTCTTACTCAAGATTAACTTTCTTTTCTCTCTCATCTGATCTCTTAGGGCTTGAGAGAAAATTTAATGAATTTGCATTTTTAAACTGCCATATCTCCATTCTTATGCTGCTTTCAAACAATTTGTTGGTTAAAATGATAAAGACCTTTACATACAGTTTAAGCAAACAGTTTATGCACTTGGAGCTATAGATCAAACCTTCCTACAGACATGTACAGAAAGCAAGGAAAAACTGCTTTTCCAATCTAAAAGTGGTAGTAACTTTTCTTGTTAGTTTGAAACCACACATCATCGTAAAAAGGAACAGATCTCTTTCAAAATAAGCTGAAATTTTAAATTTAAACGTATCAAAAGACAGTAGGCCCATACGGAGGAGGCTGTTCAGTTTCCCTCTCTTCCTCTACATGAAATTAGTCTTTTTCCATTAGCTTTAATTTTCATTTAAGACTACAGTATTTTCGATACAGTGACAGATGAGGGAAAAACCAAACCAACCTAAAAAAATCCACTTACCTACACCTCCCCTGCAAAAAAATGAAGACTTCTAACCAAACCAATAAACCCCCCTCGATTCTGAAGGATACAGTAGTTAAATAACCTGAATGACATCATATAATTATTAACATGAGTCTCATACTAAGGCCATTTGTCCTTTCAGCACAGCCTAACACAAAGGGCAACCAGCACTTGGCTGAAGACTAATTTTTTTTTCAGGATCAGATTTGGAGGCTGGGAAGCTATGTTACACAGGAATAAAAGCCAAAGGACAAGCACAAGAGATGTCACAGCAGCCTTCCAGTACCTGAAGGGGGCCTACAAGAAAGCTGTGGGGGGGTACTTTTTACAAGGGTCTGTAGTGATAGGATGAGGGGGAATGGCTTTAAATTGGAAGGGGGAAGATTTATGTTAGACATTAGGAAGAAATTTTTGACGATGAGGGTGGTGATACACTGGCACAGATTGCCCAGGGAAGCTGTGGATGCCCCCTCCCTGGAAGTGTTCAAGGCCAGGATGGATGTGGCCTTGAACAGCCTGATCTGGTGGGAGGTGTCCCAGCCCATGGCATGGGGGTTGGGACTTGGATGGGCTTTTAAGGTCCCTTTCAACCCAAACCATTTATGATCTTATGATCTCGCACTGCCCTGTTTCAGCAAGGGAAACCATGGTAAGCATGGCAAAGCTGAGAGAAGGCTCTCTGGGATGGCAGAAGCACCGAGGTTTGTCATTGACAGGACTAGAGTTTATCCCAGTAGTCAACGGAGTAAACAGCATGGCATTTGTGTCCTCCGACTCCAGGATCGGTGTAACTGGAAGATCCTTTAACTCTACCGTGAAATCCTGGCTCCCTGGCTGCACAAAGGACATCCCCACCATTACTGCACGCCTTGTTCTTCTAAGGATGGTTCCAGCAACATCCTTAGGGCACAGCAAGCAGATGCCAGCTACGCACCAAAAACTAACAGGAAAAAATCCCAAGTGACGCATCGCACAGAAATGCCACAACTACGGGCAGGAATTCTTCCTGCCCGTTCCCTCCGGTGGCTGCCAAGTCCCATTTGGGGGCAACCAAAGGTCCTCTCGCTGGGCTGAGTCACGTTAACCGGCCACCAGCTGCTCATCCTCGCCTAGGAAACACCTCTGCTCCAAAACAGGAAAAGCTAGGAAAGAAAACCCCTGCACGGGCTCCTCCAGAAGGAAGCCGACCGATTCCCGCAGGATGCAGAAGGGCCGAGTGAACAAAGCGGGGATGGGGACACGGGGATGGCGCCTCGCATCCTGGCTGCCCTCGCCATGTGCCGGGAGCCGGGAACGGAGCCGCGGGAGCTCGAAACCACGAACGGAGGGCCCCGGCAACCGGGAGTCCCGATAACGGGGAACAGGAAACAGGGAACCGGGAACGAAGCCCCGGGAGCCCGGAATCGGGAGCCCCGTCGCCGGACCGTGAGCTGATCCCCGCCGCACGGGGGCCGCCCGCGCGGAGCCCCAACCCGTTCCCCGATCGCCCCCGCCCGCACTCACTGAGCTCATCCTGCGCGGCCGCGGCCATGTTGCCGCGGGGCGGGAGGGGGGAAGCGGGGGCCGGGGCCGCCTGGCCGCTCCCCGCCCCGCTCCAGGCTCGGCGCACGCACCAGGGCCGCCCCCCCCGCTCGCTCTCCGCGGCGCCGGCAGGGACAAGGGACGGCGCAGCCCTCCCCTCGCCGCCGCTTTATATTTAGAAAAAGCTGAGCCATCGCCCCCGCCCCCGCGCGCGCGCACCAGCCCCGCGGCGCCGCCCGGGCGGGGTGAGGGGCTGTACCCGCGGCCCCCGGCACCGCGGGGACACGCGAAAAGAAGCGAGGGCAGCAAGGGCAGCGTACTCACCCGAGTCCGCGCTGACCTCCATGGCGGCGGCAGTGGCGCGCCCCGCGCTGTCAGCACGGGAGGGAGAGCGGGACGGCCCGCGGGGAGGTGGCGGCGCAGCTGCGCCCCCTGCCGGTGCGCGATGGCGCCAACACCCGCGGCGGCGACACCGGTCCCAGCCCTGCCTCTCCCACACCCTGCGCGGACCCGCCCACAGCCCCGTCCGCTGCCTCCTCGAAGCCCACCCATAGCCCCCACAGCCTCGCCCACAGCCCCGCCCACAACAGCCGCCACAGCCCTGCCCACGGCCCCGCCCATACCCTGCATGGCCCCACACGCGATCCCGCCCGCGGCCTGCACAGCCACGCTCACATCAGACACAGCGACGCCACCATTCCGGCCACAGTCCGGCACCCAGCCCCGACCGTAGCTCCGACCATAGCCCCGCCCACAGCCCGGCCTACAGCCCCTCCACAACCAGCAGCTCCGCCCACAGCCTGCGCGGTCCCGCCCACAGCCCCGCCACAGACTGCATAGAATCATAGAATCATAGAATCACAGAATCATAGAATCACTAGGTTGGAAGAGACCTCTGAGATCACCGAGTCCACAGGGAGTGCCTGTCTCCTTACTAAACCATGTCCCTAAGAAACTCATTTTCCCATTTTTAAACACCTCCAGGGACGGCGACTCCAACAAGTCCCTGCGCAGCCTGTGCCAATCCCTGACCACCCTTCCAGTAAAGAAATTCTTCCTAATGTCCAGTCTAAACCTCTCCTGGCACAACTTGTGTCCATTTCCTCTTGTCCTATCGCTTGTCACTTGTGAGAAGAGACCAGCACCCACCCTGTCACAACCTCCTTTCAGGCAGTTGTAGACAGGGATGAGGTCTCCCCTCAGCCTCCTCTTCTCCAAGCTAAACAACCCCAGTTCCCTCAGTCTCTCCTCCCAGGACTTGTTCTCCAGCCCCCTCACCAGCCTCGTTGCCCTTCTCTGGACGCGCTCCAGCCCCTCAATGTCCTTCCTGTAGGGAGGGGCCCAAAACTGAACCCAGCACTCGAGGTGCAGCCTCACCAGTGCTGAGCACAGGGGCACAATCACCTCCCTGCTCCTGCTGGCCACGCTGGGTCTGATACAGGCCAAGATGCCACTGGCCCTCTTGGCCACCTGGGCACACTGCTGGCTCATGTTCAGCCAGCTGTCACCAGCACCCCCAGGTCCTTCTCTGCCAGGCAGCTCTCCAGCCACTCCTCCCCAAGCCTGTAACGCTGCACGGGGTTGTTGTGTCCCAAGTGCAGGACCAGGCACTTGGCCTCCTTAGACCTCATCTCATTGGTTTCAGCCCACAACCTCATACCCGGCAGAGCTGACCCCCAGGTTAAACCATGTCGAAGAACTTTATTTTTCAAGCTTGGGATCCAAGGAGCAGAATGTTAAGGTTTAGCTCAGGCATCTGTGGCTCCAGTGCCCCCTCTGCCCAAGGAATGGGAAAAGAGAAATGAGAGAGAGACTTGTGGGTTGGAAAAATAAAACTAAAACAGCTTTAACAGAGCAATATTAATAATAAGGAAAATACTATTAATAAGAAAATAATAAAATTTGTACAAATATCGTACAAACAAAATCGTCCGTGTTGGATGACAATGCTGCATGTCCTGGGCTTGACTCGGCAGCAAATTGGAGCCGGACTTAGGAACTGGATTCAGGAAGACACAGATAAGTTCAGGGGCAAAAGCCAGAGGTCCTCACTGGAGAGTGGCCATCAAAGAAGAGAGCTTGACCCTTGTGGTCCCTCAGCTTTATACCGAGTATTACATACATGGAATGGAATGGAATGGAATGGAATGGAATGGAATGGAATGGAATGGAATGGAATGGAATACTCCATTGGTCAGTATCGGGTCACCTGACCTGTCCGCTCCTCCCTGCAGGTGGGATCTTTTTTGTCATTCCACCTATGGCATTCCACAGATTAGGACTGGGGACAGAAGGACAGAGAATGTCTTCATGGGACATCAGCCATTGAAGAGGAGAGCTCCCTCAGTTTTATACCGAGTATGACGTATAGGGGATGGAATACTTTGTTGGCTACTTTTGGGGCACTTGTCCTGTCCGTCCCTCCCTGTGGGTGGGACCCTGTTTTACTCCTTTTAACTTCCAGCACTCCATTAGCTCAAGAATGGCCTTGGTTTCTGTAGGGATACGTAAAACAATGGCTTTCCTGCTTGCCAGTGTCTCTGTACTTTGGTGATAATCATAAATTTTAAGTGTTATCTCTTCTAGGGACATACACTGGATGAAAACATGGAATTAACTTTCAGAAAACAAAATTACTTAGCTGAAAAGTCAGAAGACCAATTCTGCTTTAGCTCAAACCACAACAGCCTCCAATGCTGAGAGGCTGGACTCCAACAACCTGCACGGGGTGGAATTGTTTTGAGGATGTTGATCTGAGACTCATCCACCTCCCAAGGAAAGAATAAACTTTTATTAATGAAAAAAAAGGAGACAGGCAGGGGAGGCTGTAAGAATGCAATGCACACTCAATTCTAGCAGAAGAACGGGTCGTGTTCTCTGATGAGCTGGTTATTTTTGTGGTGGATATTTCTGGCATCAGGAATAAATCTGATTTTCCTGGGAAATGTTCAATACTGTGGCGACATTCCTGTCAGTTACACCAAAGCAGAGACGTAGCCCTCATTTCCAAATCAAGCCTTTGGGTAAAAAAGTTCTAAGGCAGCAGACCCCCTGTGAGGCCAAATGTTCATCTTGAAGGATGCTGGCACCCTTCCCTTTGCCACCATCGGCTGTATCTACATTGAACGACAGCAGCGGAAGCATTCCCCAATGTGCCTTCTGTTGGGTGTGTATCTCACGAATGTGCGGGGAGCTGCTGCGGGACTGCCCTCTAAATTCCACTGACCCAGCACAAAACAGAGGGTGTTTAAACATGAGTTCAGGGAGTATTTCAAAATATTCTTTATAGAATCATAGAACCACAGAATGACCTGAGTTGGAAGGGACCGCCAAGGATCACCAAGTCCATCTCGTATCCCTGCACAAGATGACCCCAAAACGCACATCGTGTGTCTGAGGGCATTGTCCAAATGCTTCTTGAACATCGCCAGACTGGGTGCCGTGACTGCTTCCCTGGGGAGCTGTTCCAGTGCTCCACCACCCTCTGGGTGAAGACCGTTTTCCTAATATCCAACCGAAACCTCCCCTGGCACATCTTCCTGCCGTTCCCTCAGGTTTTATCACCAGAGAGATCAGCGCCTGCTCCTCCTCCCCTTGTGAGAAAGCAGCCAACTGCCATGAGGTCCCCCCATCGGTCTCCTCCAGCTGAACAGACTGAGCGACTTCAGCCTCTCTTCATGCGATTTCTCCTCTGGACGCTTCACCAGCTTTGTGGCCTCCTCTGGACACTCTCCCGTGGCTCTCGATATCCTTTTCGTGCTGCGGCGCCCACGCCCGCACACGACATGCAGGCGGGCGGGGACTCGAGGCGGGCGGGGGCTGCGAGCTGGGGCTGGAGGCGGGGGCTGGAGGCGCGGCGCGGGCGGAGGCTGCAGCGGGAGGCGGAGCGCGGAGGGAGATGGCGGCGGCGGTGGCGCCGGGCCGGCGGTGGCTGCTGTGCGTGTGCGCGGCGCTGTTGCTGCCGCGGGCGGCGCGGGGCCTGACCGAGGGCCTGTACTGCGGCCGGCGCGTGTGCTACGAGGTGCTGGGCGTGAGCCGCGCGGCCAGCAAGGCGGAGATCGCCCGCGCGTACCGGCAGCTGGCGCGGCAGCACCACCCAGACAGGCACCGTGCCGGGGCCGCCGCCCGCGCCGCGCACGAGCGGTTTCTGCTTATCGCCACCGCCTACGAGACCCTCAAGGTGAGCGAGCGGCGGCGCCGCGCCAGGGCCCCCGCCGGGTGCCGGTGCTTTGGGGTCGCCCCGCGGGGACAGCACGGCTCTGGGGAGCGCTGGAAGGGTTGGAGTGCCCAGGAATTACAGCTCGGTGCCGCAGACGGGAAGCGCCGACCGGAGGAGACACTGAAAATCGTAGAGTGGTTTGGGTTGGAAGGGACCTCAAACACCATTGTAGAACCACAATGGGTTGAAGGGAGCTCAGACATCATCACAGAATCGTAGAACGGTTTGGGTTGGAAGGGACTTTGAAGATCATCATAGAATCATAGAATGGTTTGCGCAGGAAGGGACTCAAAACATCACAGAATCACAGAATCAAAATGTTTGGGGTTGGAAGGGAGCTTAAACATCATAGAATCACAGAATGGTTTGGATTGGGACGGACTTCAAACATGGTCACGAAATTACAGAGTGGTTTGGGTTGGAAGGAACCTCAAACATCATCGTAGAAACACAGAATCATAGAACGGTTTGTGTTGGAAGGGAACTCAAAGCCCATCCTGTTACAACTCTGCTGCCATGGCAGGGACATCTCCCGCCAGACCAGGCTGCTCAAGGCCCCCTCAAGCCTGGTCTTGAACACTTCCAGGGAGGGGTCATCCACAGCTTCCTTGGGCAACCTGTTACAGTGCCTCACCACCCTCATCATGAGGAATTTCTTCCTAATGTCTAATATAAGTCTTCCCTCTTGCAATGTAAAGCCATTCCCCCTCATCCTTCACAACTTGCCCTTTTAAAAATGCCAGCAAATAAACTTTTTTTAAGACTCATCTTGAGGTTTTAGAAACCAAACATCCTTTGTTTCAGTGTTGGATGCATGAGGGAATGATTTCCATCAATCATGCTTAATGAGACGAGCTAGGGACAGAATATACAGAATATACTATCCACTTACATGCACATGTATAAATTTTCTCAGAAATCTTATGCATAGTCTGTTAGTTTCCAAGGACTAATTTTAATGTTATTATGAACTTCACAGCAGCCAAATCTCTGGTAAGTGGAGCTTTCAAGCCAGCTCTGTCTGACCTTGCATTTGCCATAGGAAAAAAACACAAACAGAGGTGAAGAAGACACATCTGTTCAGCACATATCATACTTAACACAAGATGTTATATTTTCTTAAAAAACAGTGTCTGGAAAAACACTATTTGAAAACAACATGCTATAAAGACAACATGCTATCAGAGGGACATTCTGTCTGACTTTCAAGAAGTACAGTTACTTAGATGAAACTTTACTTTAGCTTCAATCAAAGTATTCCACATTTGTAATAGTAATTACTTAGCGTATCAGCAGGAGTCTCTTTCCTGGCAAGGACTGAAGCCACTGGGTTCACACGGCTGGCTCTGCAGCATTGGGATTGCCTTGCTTTGTGTGGGCTTTGCTGGCTTGCTTCCCACCAGCAGTCAGGGATGGGAAAAAAGAGCCTTAAAAATCTGCTTCAGTACCCAGTCTGGACATGCAGGGAGGGGATACTGTTCTCTTGAAGATCCCCCCTCTCTTGGAATTTTGAAATGCACCCACTGGGCTTTAACTTGGAGATACAGCTTTAAGCAGAATAACTGAAGGAGCATATGGGATCTGCAAGGGAAGCTTATCAGGGCAAAATATGTGTGGCTTGGCAAAGATGCAACTCAGGAATGGAAAAAAGAAACCTGTGAGTGTTTTAAGGCTGTGGGGGAGGACAAAGGGAGCTTTTTTGGGGGTAGGAAAGGAATGCAGTTGAAGCTGACAAAATTAAATTTCTCATCTCTTAATTACATGGATGAAAATGAGAAAAACTCCAAGAAAATGAGAACAATGAGGTTTTGAAATGGCCTTCCACTGGACAGATTCCACAGCCCTGTAAGCTCTTTCTAAAAATTTATGAAACAATCCATCAGTAGGTTCTTCATCTGAAAAATCTTCTCCTGAGCAACGTTTATTAGCTCAAGACCATCTGGGGTTTCCATTCTGTAGTTAAAAATACTCACTGCATGGATTGCAGTTGCTTGTCTTTATTACAGTATTGAATGTCTTCATGCGGTGCGTGCTTACACATTTAAGACCACATATGCCAGATTCATGTGGGCAGACGAGTGTGAGAACAAATGAATTGAGATAAGGGCCAAAGATTTTCCTCTGTGCTTCCTACTTGGTCAGGCTATTGTAAATTTTGTAGCAATGCGGTCACCAATGGGATGCAAAACACAGCGTAACAGTAAGTGAAAACAGGAATCTGAACCTGTGCATGTTTTTTTGTCTCATCCTGCAGGATGAAGAGACTCGTAAAGATTATGACTACATGTTGGATCATCCTGAGGAGTATTACAGGCATTATTATCACTACTACAGCAGAAGATTGGCACCTAAAGTGGATGTCAGAATAGTGATTCTAGTTACGGTGTGTGCCATCTCCGTGTTTCAGGTAAAATTTCATGTTTACGTGACACTGCTTGGTGACTTTCTGAGCAGAAGTATTTGCGACTCTCATAACTGTGCCAGGTATTAAACAGTGTCAGCGAGGAAGCCTTTCCCTGTCCGCTGTGGTAAACTTCTGTGTGGTGGCAGTAACAAATATGAAGCCAGGAGGTGCTGGGCACATTTTTGACTGCCTTGGTACCTTGGACAAAGGTAGAGGTTAGTTTCTTTTGCTGGTAGGGTATTTTGTAGAGCCATTGCAACTTTTCTAGAAGAGTTACTTGGGTCTTCATGGCAGGCTGAGAATAGCCTGTTTCTGAGCACAGGCAGGACTGGTGCTCCAAATAAGCGTGTGTCAGTTTGTGAAGCTGCAGGCGTCATTTTTTTAAAGAACAGACTAGTTGCAAACTAAATTCAAGGGTCGACTAAGATGGTCTGAATAAATACCAGGAGTTTGCTAATGTGTAAATCTTATGTTGCAGTGTATTTTAAACAATACAATGAGGTCAGGAGAGAAGGGAATACAATTCAGAGAAATTTGCTCTGAAGGTGGCAGTTCCTCGGTCGAGAAAACAGCCTGCATTTTAGATGAGAAAACTTGTGCTATTGCTGACAAATATTTAAGTGGAAGAAGGTTCATACCTCTTTTCTTTAGCATCTATTACATTACTGGTTAAAAGTGTCATTAAAAATCCCCCAAAAGTTAAGAGATGAAGATACAGCTTATTCTGTGGTGCAGACAGCTCACTTTTTAGTGGGATATTGGAAATCAAAAATATGACAACCAAAGTTTTAGAACTTGGAATAATAAACTCCAATGGCATATGCAGCCAAGTAGTTTCTCTTCAGATTTACTTCCAATGGAAGAGTTTTGTTTCATCTCCTATTTTGGCTCTAAGTGGAGACACTTTGCTGCAGTCCAGCTGCCACATGATTGCAAATGCAGTGTAATCATCTGTGTAAGCTGTAAGGGTTAGGGTTGTCTAATGTGTACATGTTTACCCTTTCTCTTGGTGAACAGTGTGAAATGCTGCTTTTTTGAAAAGTTACCGTGATAAGACGTGTTCACTCAAAACACCGTATTTTTATTTTGTATATTTTTTGTATATTTTGTTTTTGGTTTGGTTTGTTGTTTGGTATCCGTTTTTATCCCATTGAAATTCAGAGGGTAGCTGGAGATGAGTTGAATCTTGTAAAGTCAATCCTGTCAGACTAATGAGATTGTCACATACTTAATCCATGTTTAATTAACTGTTTTGAATAAGTAATAATTTTATGATGAAATTTCATATACCCGCTACTTTAGTGATAAATCCAGCTTCTGAGAACAGCTGGCACAGCCTAGCATTACGCTGGAAGAGATAGCTGTCTTCTCATGGACAAAACCAATCTGAGCAATATCTGCTTCTCCTTCCTCAGCACTGTTGATTGCTGTGAGTAAAACATCTATTCATCTAATTTCCAGATGCCTTCCTAGGTTTATAGGAATAATTACACCTTCTGCAATACTGCAGAAGTACCATTATCTTCGTTCGCTGTAATGTAATTGTGGTTAAAAGTGTATGACAGCATTTTTTTTTTGCTGGCATACCTCCGCAAAGGAGTGTGTCTATATGGAAATGTATTTTTTACTTTTACTGTTCTTCAATTACAGTTCTTCAGCTGGTGGAGTAGTTACAATGAAGCTATCAACTACCTAGCGACAGTGCCAAAATACCGCATACAAGCTACTGAGATTGCCAGGCAACAAGGTTTACTCAACAAGACTAAAGAAAAAGGCAAGAACAGACGGTCTAAAGAAGAAATTCGTGAAGAGGAGGAAGAAATCATCAAAGACATTATTAAAAATAAAATAGATATAAAAGGCGGTTATCAGAAGCCTAAGATATATGATATCCTTCTATTTCAGATCCTTCTTGCCCCTTTTTACTTGTGCAAATACATAGTTTGGTACTGTTGGTGGATTTATTGTTTCAGTATTAAAGGGCAAGAGTACGGCGTGGAAGAGAAGCTGTATATCATACGAAGGTACATGAAAATGTCTCAGTCTCAGTTTGACAGCCTAGAAGATCATCAAAAAGAGACCTTTCTTGAACGGCAACTGTGGATACGAGAAAACTACGAGGTGAGTAGCTCTGGTGGAAAAGCTGAAGTTAGTTACCCAGTGCTTCCACGGTAGGAACACGAATTTTGTGAAGGTGCTTGGGACAGAGCTGTGTGAAGCGTTCTTTCAGTTTTGAATCCTTCCAGTTGCTTTCTGAATTGAAAACTAGTTGACAGCCACACAGTGTGTTTTCTTTGGCTTCTGATGTTAATGGACTGGAAGACAACAGCTGCTGACCATGCCCATGAGTGCAGGAAGGGATTTACTCAGTCAGGGAATGTCCACCTGTGATTGTTAGGCATTCTGTTCATAGAAGATTTAGTTGAATCTGATGAAAGGCTTTCTTGTCACTGGGTGGTATGACAAAGTTTTTACAGCAGATTGAAGACTGTTCTCCAAACAGTATTAATTTGTAATCAGGATTACCTGAATCATTTGAAACTCCTCTTCCATCAATCTTCTAAGCCATTAATTCCTAACGTTTTTGTTTTTTGTTTTTTGTTTTTTTTAATACTGTCTCCTCATAGTTCTTTGGCCTTGGGTTTGTCAGGAACTAGTATTTGCTGTGCTGTATACCTAATCAAGTAAAGATGGTATAGGAGATACTGTTAGGCACAACTACTGCTCTTGCCATGGATAGCCAGTTACTAAATAGTATGTAGATTTTTTTTAGCCTTTCTCTGATAGCAGTAAAAGCACATTAGCCACAGCATGGAATTTCAGTCCAGAATGACCTGGGATGCCAAGGGGTGGCACATTGGCAAAACACTTTTATTGTTCCACAGAAGCTCATCTGTGGGCCATCTGGATGGGAGGTTTCTAGAAAAGAAACTGAGACTACAAACTTGGTCTGTTTAAGGGAAAGAGAAGATGCTGTTGCTGCTCTTTACACTCCATGAAATGAAATGGGATTGTGACAGAACTGCTTTTGCTGCTGGCAGGGCACCAAAGATAAGAGCATGCTACTTTAAAAGTAGGCAGAAGTGGATTGATCTAGAAACTTGAAGAGGAAAATAGTAAAATTGATGCTCATGTAAGGAGAGGTTTAGCCAGCAGGTCCATATATATGTTGAATTTTAATACGTTTGCTAGAAAACAATATGGAAATCCAAAGTCTGAGCAATGTTACTAGTCAAAGGAAATGTTATATGGAAAATGTTGCAGAGAAAAAATGACATCATTTGGGATCCATGCTCTTTCTAACTAGTTATGTTTTGTCATTGAATATAAGAGAGCTGAATTTGCCAGAAGTGGTTGGTTTAGCCTAGTGTTTTCTCCTGTGGTGGCCATCATTTGATTTTTAGTGAAGAATACATGAAAATTGCACCTATATAGCAGTATTCATCCAGTATGATTTTAGACTTCCTGAAAAGGAAACGGTGTCTTTGTAAGTAATTACTTTAATGAGGTTTTCTTTAATAAACTTACCTTCTCAAATGCGTTAAAACTTTCCATGTCTGCTGTGCCGTTTGGTCATGAGTTCAGCAATATGTGTAGAAGATGATGTTTTTTGAAGCCTCCTGGACACCTTCTGGTTCTTATATTATTGGAAATGGAGAATAACCATGCTTTATTCTCTTTACTTGTATTACCTATGCTCCTGTGTACCACTATCACATCCTTTCTTGAAATATAGTCATAAGTTTTCTATGCTGAAAAATGTGCTTCGGCTTTTCTCCCCAAAAGCTTCTCTGTTCTTTTTGGTCATTGGAGATGCCTGTATATTGTTCAGTTTTCCAGTGTCCTTTTAGGATAGGAAAGACTAAGAATTCAGTACACGGGTACATCATGGAGCTCCACAATATTTTTTTTCCCCTTCTATTAGTTTCCTAATAAGTCTTAAAATCTGTACGATCACCAAGTGTTGGGCTGGTGTGTTTATAAAGCCATCATTTGTGCATAGCAGAAACTGAAGTTTATTTCCCTTCTGGGAAGAAGTCAAATGACACCGAGGTTACGTAGACCTGTGTGGTGTTGAGATTTACACAGGCTGTATCTACATAAACTGCCTTCCAGAATAAAAATGCAGATGCTGTTGCTTTTTTTACGCTCTTTGCTGATAATTGTAGATTTCATTACAACAGCACCATTTCTTGGCAAAATGTAATTACTTATCACTTGTCACTGCCAATACTTAATGCAGAAATATTAACTTAGTTGAGAAATTTAATTAGAAATAAGAAGTTCCATAGCAATATTTTACCTAGACAGTGACTTTAAAATGGGAAAAAAGCTGAACCAAGGAGTCGAACAACTGCATTGAGCAGTAACTGTGCCAAGAAGGGACTCAAAATTCAGCTTTCTAAGTATTAGCACTTATTTACTGTAGATTTTATTTTGCTGAATGCATGAGTGTCTCGTTCTTTAGAAGAAAGAGGTTTGGATCTCGCAGCACCATCTCACAAGGAAGTAGTTCTGCTCTCAGCAAAAATGTAAAGCATCTCAACTACAGCAAATTGGCTTCTTGGCTGAGGGTACTCCTACACTTTATGTTGGTCAAGGTCCTCCTCTATTGCAGTTCAGTCTTCTGTAAAAACAGTAAGCTGGTGAATGGTTGAACTGTAAGTGTTGACACCCCCGCCCCCCGAGGTGCACTTAAGCTGTTTCTTCAAACTTATTAAAAACTTTTGTCTGCCTACCAGGTCTATAAAAGAGAACAAGAGGAGGAGTTAAAGAAGAAGATGGCCATGGATCCCCGGTGGAAGAGGTATCGGAGGTGGATGAAAAATGAAGGACCCGGAAGGTTGACTTTTATTGACGATTGAAAGTTGCTGGACAAAATGTGTGCTGATGTTTAAAGTGTTTTGCAAAACTTTTCACTACGTCATTCAGAGTTTTGTCTGCTGTGGCTCAGCAGTGAACTAAAACTCAGGAATTATTAAATCAGGCCGAAAAATAATACAGGTTTACCATTTTTGTAAGTCAGACCTATTAAACAGGATCAGCTCAACGTATATAGGTTATTTACTTGGGGATCTCAGTGTGGAATTAATTATTCCAGACAATGTATTTTCTCAGCATATTTGATATTTGTGATCAATGGAACCATAACTTTAGTCTTTCTGCAAATGTTCCTAGATCAGTCCTTGAAAGTCATGTTTTTTCTTTGTTTTAAACTGAAGGGTTCCTGCAAATGGACACTGGAAATGCTTACAAAGGACTCTGAAGCAAGGGCCATTTTCTCTTTTCCTCTCTCTTTCCCTCTATTTTTCAATCTAATTTCTAAGATGCCAAATTGTTTTTTGATGTAAACAATATGGGGATTATACCAAATTTCTTTTGCTATTGCTGCTTCAGTTGGAAATGAATTTTATTCTTTGTGGGAATAAATGATGCATGATTGATCATCATCGTGATGCAAAAAAGCCTTAATTCTTTGTTCTACAGAGTGATTCATGAAATAGTATGCTTAGATCTTTTGTGTTTGGTTTTTCATCTTGCACGTTGGATTGTAGCTTCTTGTTCAGAACAAGTATACCAGTGAATATTAGTCTACTAACTGTGACATTTCTTTCACCAAAGTATTGGTAAAAGGGAAAATGACCCTTTTGTTAAAAAGGGCAATTTTGATGCCTTATGTAAATAAAAGATTATGTAATATACATACTGAATTTGTTTTAAATTCTAAATCTAAAATATTCATTATGTTTATCTCTTCTGATGAGACCTCAGAGTACTTGGAATAAATAATGCACAACAGCGTACTGTGGTTTCCTCTGTAACTCAGCCTAAGTCAGAAATGCCATGATTTGCTGGTGAAAGGACTTCTGTTACTGTATTTCTATTCAGGGATTTTACTGGGAAAGGGGCACATGAGGAGCATAGTCAGGCAGGGCTTCTCCTGTTGCTTATCACATTTGTAAAGCAAGTTCCTCAGAAGTGTTTCTGTTGAAAATGGTGCTGGGTTAGCTGGCTTTGGTGGAGATTGTTTCTGGGAGAGAAGCTCTTGCACTGCTACTCCTGCCTAAGCCCACAATAGATAAAAGTTTTAAAATACTTATGATAATTTTTTGAAGCAAGACATTTCTAATTCTGCAAAGGTGACCCATCCTCATTCTTTGGGGAGTAGTTCTGTTCTCTGTGCCTTTTTTGCTAGATTAGCTTTCACTGCATCTTGGAATGTTACCTCTGTTTTCTCTTCAAAATAATATGTATTCAAAAGCAGGTTAGAAGTATTACACTAAATGGCTAACTTCTGTATGTTAGTAAAATCAAAGAGGAACTGCTGGGTTTATTCATCTCTGCTGCATGTAGTGTAGCTATAAACTTAATTCACTTTCTATTTGATGGTCAATTCAAATCTAAAACTTGTTAAAGAAGGTATTTAAAATAAGCTGTGCTGCTTTTGTGACGTGATCTTGGGGACATGGCAAAGATGCTCTTGGAGTGAGAGACTACAGCTTGGCTTGATTGCTGCTTCATACCCCAGAACACAGCCTCCTGCGAGAGTTGAAGGGGGAAGTCTAAGTCACTGTGATAGAAACAAAGGGAATAAAGGTTATCACAAGTAAAATGGTGTTGATTATTAGGTAAGATGGTTGTATCTGGAGAAGAATGAGGCAAGTGCATGTGAGAGGATCTGAACCTGTGGTCAGTTTCACAGGCTGACAACTCTGCTGCACTCACACTTGTGCCTGAGTTTGCTTCATCTTTTTCCTCCCAAGCCAGGTATTATTTTGGGGCTAAACAAATAAGCAGTGAAAACACAGATCTGTTTTTCATTTTTGCCTAGGTTAGTTCTTATCAAGATTAATTTCCTGACTTGACACTACAGCAGAAAATCAGTGCAATGGAGAGGCAGTCCCCAGGGAGCACAGAACTGTCTTTCAGCGGCAGATGAGTGACTGGAGAAGGGAAAGTCAGCAGCTATTGTACAACCTGCTGGGAATGAGCTGCTCTGCACACTGCACTAGGGGTTCCCTCTTTTCTCAACTTATGAGCCCTTTGAAAAGAACCAGATACAGGCACTAATTCATGGGCTGCAGCAAAAATTTGCTGGGTAGTGACACTGCAGTCGCGTTTCTGTGATGAAGGATATAAAAAACTCTAGTGTTGTCACTATTGCAGTGACAGTTCATTACCTGAGGCTCCTGAGCACTTCCAGCCTAAGATCTCAGTGTAGTTTTGAATGATTACTGTCTTCTGGACATGGATTTTCTGTCCCTATTTTAGATTGGAAAAAATTTGACAAAGCAATTATATACTTAAGGAAAAAACGTGGAAATGAGACTGCTGAGAGATATAGTACTGCTCCGAGCACAGCCAGTGTAAATGGAGATGACCTCAGAAGTGCTTGCATGAAAGAAGTATCACCAGCCAGAGATCCTTGTGTGAAGAAGTATGGCAAGGTAACAGGATCTTGGAGAAGAACCCCCTTAGTTCCTATCAGCTGAGAAGTTTTCAAAAAAAGTGTTTTGTGGCAGGTATGTACTCTCAAACAGTGTGTCTAAGTTAAAATGTGCATTTCTGTCAATACGCACAAGGTATTCAGAGCCAAGGCCTTTCACGTTCACTGAGTCTCTTTTCTATGACCACAATAAGGCTTTGATTGAGGCTCAGATATGTACCTAGAATCATCATAGAGTCATAGAATGACCTGAGTTGGAAGGGACCCACAAGGATCATCAAGTCCAGCCCCTGTCCCTTCATCGGACAACCCCAACACGCACACCGCGTGTCTGAGGCTTTGTCCAAATGCTTCTTGAACATTGTAAGGCTTCGTGCCATTCCTGCTTCCCTAGGGAGTTGTTCCAGTGCTCCACCACCCTCTGGGTGAAGAACCTTTTCCTAATATCCAACTTAAACCTCCCCTGGCACACCTTCCTGCCATTCCCTTGTGCCCTACCATTGGTTACCAGCGAGAAGAGATCAATGCCTGCTCCTCCTCCTCCCCTTGTGAGGAGACAGTAAACAGCCATGAGGTCCCCCCTTGGTCTCCTCCAGGCTGAACAGACTGAGCGACTGCAGCCTCTCCTTATAATGATTTCTCCTCTAGACCCTCCACCAGCTTTGTAGCCTCTTCTGGACACTCTCCAGTAGCTTGATGTCCTTTTTATACAGTGATGCCCAAAACTGAACACAATATTTGAGGTGGGGCCTGTCATCACTGATTGTCCCTATATTCAGGGCCATATGAGCTTCATCCTGCCAACTTTAAGAGGTCAGAAAACTCTGATGGCTGGCCTGCTGAAAAACAAAGTGACTTATTTATGGGCCTTGGTGAAACTGTGATGACCAGTGTCAGAGGGATGCAGCCATGCTCGCCTGGCAGCAGTTGCAGGGCAGTCTGAGCCCAACAGCTGCCCGTGGGCAGAGCTGGCTTTTCATGAAATCTTTGCAGGATCTTTGAATTCCCTTTCTTCTTTTTCCTTTTTTTACCTCCCTTTCTCCCCTGCTGCCCGTTTTTCTTTTTTACCTTTTTTATTGTCTTTTCCCTGTTCCCACACCTTTCCCTCTTCTCCCTTCTTTTGTCCCCTTTTCTCCTTCCCCTTCTTTTTCTTTCCCCCCTCTTTTTCTCTTTCCCCTTCTTTTTCTTTCCCCCCTCTTTTTCTCCTTTCCTTTCTTCTCCTTCCCCCATTTGGTCTTTTTTCTTCCCTTTTTCCTCGTTCATTCTCCCCTTCTCTCTTCCTCCTCATCCCTTTCCTCCCCCCTTTTCCCTTTCCTTTTCTCCTCCCCCAGTCATTTTTCCCTCCCTCTTTTTCCCTTCCCGTCCCTCTTTAACCAAGGACGCCCTCCGACCCCACAACTGCCTCCTCTTTCCTCGGAGGCTGCACCCCTGGGGCCCGGACGGGCAATGGGGGCCGTGGAGCTGGGGCGGGGGCGGAGCCGGGCGGGGACTGGGGCGGTGGAGCGGGAGCGGTGGGGCCGTGGGCGGAGCCGGGCGGGGATTCGGGAGGCGGAGCGGGGCGGAGTCAGGGGCGGAGCCGGGCGTGGCTGGGGGCGGTGGAGCGGGAGCGGTGGGGCCGGGGGCGGAGTCGGGCGGGGATTGGGGCGGTGGAACGGGGGGCGGAGCAGCCCCTCCCCGCGCCGGTCCTGGCGGAGCTGAGCCTTACTCCGCGCCTCTCCCAGCGGTTCCCGCTGCCTGCGGTTCCCGGTCCTTGCGAGCCGCCGCGGCCCGGGGATGTCGTCGGGCGGCAGCCTGAGCACCATGCAGCGGCTGGTGGAGCAGCTGAAGCTGGAGGCGGCCGTGGAGAGGATCAAGGTGAGCCGGGGCGGGGGCCACCGTGTCCTTGCAGCGAGCCGAGGCGGGGGCGGCGCGGCGTGCGAGTGCCCTGGGGGCTGCGAGCCCCGTCTGCGGGCAGGGGCGATGATAAATAACGGAGCGGCGCCTCGTTTTCCTCCTTTTCCCCCGTTTTCTCCTCCCCACCTTTTTCTTGTCCTCCCCCTTTCTTCTCCTTCCCTCCCCCCTTTTCTTCCCCTCCCTCCCCCCTTTTCTTCCCCTCCCTCCCCCCTTTTCTTCCCCTCCCCCCTCGCCTTTTCTTCCCCTCCCCCCTCGCCTTTTCTTCCCCTCCCCCCTCGCCTTTTCTTCTCCTTCTCCACTCTTTTCTTCTCCTTCTCCACCCTTTTCCTTCCTCCCCTCGCCCCCCCCCCCTTCCCTTTCTTCTCCTCCCCCCCCCCCCCCCCTTTTTCTCCTTTCGGCTGCTCTGGGCATGGATGCCCAGGGATGCAGGAGAGGCTGCGTGGTCATGGACCTGCTAGTACATGGTGGGGAGCAGGCAGCGTTCCATGCATGCATGAAACAATTCCGCACAAAGACAGGCGTGTCGCGCGGTCCTACCATCTGCCAGCGCATCGGATTCGGTGGGTTTGGGCTCTGGCAGCCCAGGTTCACCTGTGCACACGTGGCTCTGGCACCTCTGGATGCAGGTGTCACGGATGCTTTGGAATACCGAATCATTCCAGCTGCGCTCAGCACTCAGCTCAGGCTGTGAGTGAGGGGTCCCATTAATTTGTATCCCGCGCTGCCCTCTTCTCTCACCATCTCCCTGCATTCGCCATTTTTCTCTCACCAGGCACGAAACCAAAAGCTTCCTCAGTCCGACCGGTGAACCGCTGCATTGAGCTGCGGGAGCTCAGCTAATTGATTTAAAATCGGTCTAAAATACCTTTTCTCACCATTCCTCTCCTGGGCTGGTGAAAATTAGAAGTACCCATTGCAAGGGGAATCCACTGTGGCTTCCGGACATCATACCCATCGGTTCATTGATGTTCCTGAATTTTATTAGCGGGTACTGAATCAGCAGATGTTTGATTCACTAAAACTGACAGTGGTTAATCTCTGCAGTGATGTGTGGGAGCCTGTAAGAGAGTACGAATGTAGACTCTTGTGGCCAGAGGGATATTGTCTAGCATGAAAATGACTGACCAAACATTTCTGTTGTTTTATACCACCAGAAAAAACCCTAGATCTCTGTTCCTGCTTATTTTGAGGTGTATATCCCCTCCCTGTCTGTTTTTTTTGAGTGGATATGGGGTATAAAAAATATAGTCTGTAGTTTATTGGGAGTTACTTTGTGGTGGCAACATATTATGGAGCTAGACTTGTCAGGGCACATACTTGTGGGTTTGCTTGTTCTCCATGTAGGCTTGGCCTTGGTAAAAAAGATCACAGGCTCATCTTTCTTGCAGCATTGTGCACAGCAGTCTCCTTCCAGGTCAGCTCTTCTAGGAACTTGTTCACGTCTTTTTCAGAAGTTCAATGATACATGATCGAAAATGTGTCTTATGGGATGTGTCATCTGGTTTTCTTGACATGCAGCATAAAAGCAGTGAGGAATATATTCAGCTGGTGAAAAAAGCACTCAGATCAGTTTTAGCAGATGCTGAGGAAGGAGACAATGTTATTTTGGCTACTTTGTATAGACAATGTGTTTTTTAGGTGGAAGCTGGATTTGAAAGGATTTTTAAAAATACATCCCATACTACAAAGCTCCAGTGGTGATTTTGTTTACCAAAAAAGCAAACAGGAACAATAGTTTCAGAAAGAGGAAACCAAGCAGGAAAGAAGTACCCACACGTCTTGCACACAGGCGACTGCCACAGGGAGCATGATTATCCTGTGATGAAATGTGGCAGAGAACCTTGTTCTTTCTGTGTGAACTGGAGGAGTAAAGAATTTTTTAGGGGCATAGGTAGGGCTAAAAGTAGGCAGATCTGTCCCAGAACAAGTCTGTTGCCATATGGTTAATTCTCACGCAAACGCCAAAAATTTGGCTTGTATTTTTCCAGGATCACCAGGATACACATAGCTCAGTACCGTGTTGCGGAGTTGGGCATCAAAGGGCAAAGAGACACAGTGAGGAGCTGCTAACTGTGCTGTACTCACAGGGCAAGCCATGCCCGGAGTGACCCTCTACTTGTTTTCCCAGGAAAAATCTCCACGCAGCATTGGCAAGTGGCTCCTCTTCCTCACAAGCTGCGTGGTGCACAGTTGGGTGCCAGCAAGAGGTCAGCACTGTGGCTGAGGCAAGAATGGGAATGCTGCAGGAGGTGCGAGAGGCTGGGTGGATGGAGACAAAGAGGTTCTCAAAGGAAAGAGGGAGTGACAAAGTCCATTGACTAGCAGGGATCCTTGCTGTTTATGCTTCTCCCTGTACTCTTCTTAATAGAACCTGGTAGGCTGTGGGAAGATGTTTCTCTTAACAGCTCCCTGGAATGCTGACAGCTGCTGGGTAAACTCGGACATTTACCTGGATGATTGTCCTAGGGGAAAGCTGGGACGTGGTGAACAGGACAGCAGCGAAAGAGCAAGTGAAAGCACATGCTAGGTTAAATTTCCCTTGCACTTCAAGATGCTGTTAGGTGGGATGGCCCGGAATCAAAATCCCATCAGAGTTCCTTGGTTGGCCCCTTCAATCAGGAGGCTGGGAAGTGTGGATGGTCATCCTAGCTATTGTCTCGTCCTGCTGTGGCAGCACTGCAAAGTTGTATAGGAGGAAAAATCAGTGTTTTGGGAGTCCTGTAATGAAGCTGGAAGTGAGTTCAGAGGGGAACTTGTATTCCCACCAATATGCTCAGTATTTCCTTTTATAAAAAATGTAGCAGGCAGCATGGATTTTGGCAGTTCCCTGCAGCTGTTACCAGTGCGTATCTGAGAAACTGGGACTTCCTCTACGTTTTCGTTCAAATATACAGACACATGACTGACTTGCTATACGTAGGGAGAGCAGGGGAGTTCAGTGCTGGAGGCATTTTGGCTTGGGGTTCCTGGGCTTGTTTTGCAGCTCTGGACTGTCCTCTTTAGGGGCCAGAGTGTGGATTTGAAACTGTCACTTCACTGCCAGGGGAAGGTGGCAATTTAGACTTAAAACCTTTTCGTCCTTATCTTTTTGCTTTCATTCCTTGTTATGTTCCATGTTGCTTAACAATTTGGAATTTAAAATCCTTTTACAAAATTATCTGAGCATGTAAGATTTCAAATATAAACCTGAAAACACTACAGTAGAATGGAAAGTGTTGTTGTCACAGCCCTGTGCATTTTAATGAGGACAAATTCTCTTGCACTCGCACCTCAGTTCTCTGCACTCCTCTGGCTCATCACTGGCATAGTATTTCATGTGTATTCCATTGGGGCTTTGTAAATGTGGTGTTCTAGAATCCAAGAGCTGCCTTGGCTGCTCTCCAGCTCTGTTTGTTAGTGGTTCTTCAAGAGGAAGTGCCTGATAGATGCTTGTGAATGAATTACTCTCCTCTCAGGGTTTGTTTTTCTTTTTCCCTTACACAGGTCTCTCAGGCAGCTGCAGAACTCCAGCAGTACTGCATGCAAAATGCCTGCAAAGACGCCTTGCTTGTTGGGGTTCCAGCAGGGAGCAATCCCTTTCGAGAGCCCCGATCCTGTGCTTTACTCTGAAATCAGGTAATAAAGTCACAGACATCACGACTACAACTCTCAGCTGAAATGCAAACCCTAGGAGGGACAAGGGCACAAGGTTATAGTTGTTTGAATGTTGAGTTCTTGGTGGCAAAATGTTTGTGGCTTTCCTGCTGGCTTTACAGATTGTTTTCTGTTTATTTCCATAGAATCACAGAGCAGTTTGGGTTGGAAGGGACCTTAAAGGTCAACCAGTTCCAACCCCCTGCCATGAGCAGGGACACCTGCCACCAGCCCAGGCTGCTCAAGGCCACATCCAACCTGGCCTTGAATCCTTCCAGGGAGGGGGCATCCCCAGCTTCCCTGGGCAGCCTGTGCCAGTGCTTCACCACCCCCACAATGAAACATTTATTCCTAATGTCTAATCTAAATCTCCCCTCTTTCAGCTTAAAACTGTCCATCCTCATCCTATCCGAACACTTCCTGATAAAGAGCCCCTCCCCAGCCTTCCTGTAGCCCCTTTCAGGTGCTGGAAGGCTGCTATGAGGTCTCACCATAGCCTTCTCTTCTGCAGGCTGAACAACCCCAACTCTGTATGTAGGCATCCCGCTCTGCGTGTGGCAACTGAAGCATGTCTCTTTCCTACGGCTCTTTCTAGGGTTGCTTTGTTTATGAGTTGGTTTTTGATTGGTTGGTTGGTTGTTTTTTGTGTTTCAGCAGCTCTTGTTTCCTTAGTAGCATCCGTGACACATGACTGTGTTTGACACAGACAGCCATAAAACCCAGCCACGTACCCAGCTGAAAGTAATAAGGGTAGGTGGGATTTTTAGGATCCAGTTCCAGGATTCCCACTCGCCTCTCCCATCTATCACACAGATACCAGCATTTGCAGTTGGAGAAAGGCCACCTATGCTAGTAGTCTTGAGCAGGATCACACCATAACTTTACTTGGAAAGTCTTATTTCTTCTGCATGGCAAGCAAACATCGAAGTAGGATATTTGGAAAGAGTTACTCTTCTTTAAAAGAAAACATAAAAGTAGTTACTGCTAAAAAGCTGAAAAAGCTACAGAGACAGGAAGAACCGCTCAATTATCTTCTTTCTTTGAGAGGTTATCCAAGTAAAAATGATTTTATTTTTTATGGGCAGAATTTAATCTAGAACATAAAGTACTTCGCAATCTCAGGAACAGGAAGATTGTATGTTGTGCTTGTGCCGCATCAGTAGTGCAGTTTTCATTGCTTCAAAGTAAGTTGGACAACACAGGATTGAATCTGAAGAGAGAGAACAATGGAGCATGACATACTCTGTTGGAAAAATTTGGGGATGGGGAGAGCACAAGAAGAATATTTCCTTCTTTTAGGTGCTACCCTTCCTTCATTCTTCCTGCAAATAAAGTAAAATTGATAGTGACTGTGGCATCTGTTCTTGTGTTTTTGAAGCAGCCTTTCTATTTCTTTTTCATGTCTTTCTCTCTCTGCCTGTATTCTTAGGGTCCAAGTTTGATTGCAATACCCAGACAGGATAAAAAATGATTTTTTCAAATGAGTTTGATGGTTAATTTATGATACTTTTAGAAATGCATAGTTTGACCCAAGGTGTCATTTAGTTATGTTTTGCTGAAAAATGATTATCTAGTTTATTATTATTTGATTATCTTATGATCATAAAAAGTGACAGCAAAGTTGAAAAGCCAATTAAAAAATTTTGTACTATTCAAGGATGCTATCATCCAACAAAGGGAAATGGTTATTCAGTTTTTCTCAGTGCAAAGGAGCTTTTGTCGTACAGTTTGTAAGAGAAATTCATAACCTTACACAGGATTTAATAAACCTGTTTTTTCCTCTTATAGGGAAAGTCATCGGGGAGTCGCCTTCAAGCATGACATGAGTAACAACTGCCTTCACATGAAAAGTCTCTCCCTGTGTTCCAAGTTTTGTGTGGCTAACAGCAATGTCCTAAATATTTATGTTTGTTCTTGTGTATCTGTCCTTCACTATCTTTTGCTAATGTTCTTAAAAGTTTTCTAATGAAACTCTTTATTCCTAATTGTCACCACTGTTACTACACTGTGCTAACTATACAAATATCACTGGAGAAATTTACATTTTAGAAAAGAAAACCACATGGATTTTTACCAAATTGCTGACTCCTGTCTTAATAAACTTACACCAGAATGATAGTAAAAACTATTTGGTTTTTTCCAAAATAAAACATAAAAAATTTGAATAATTAAAATATAAAACTTAATGCTGTTAGTACTGAGTAGTGTTCTCAAGGGGATTTTTCTTCCATTAGCAAGACCTGGAGCCAGCTGCAATTTCTTTTGAAGTGCATTTAAGGAAATGCAATATGGACTTTTCCAAGTCCATAAATGAGAGATATCAGAAACTGCTGGACACAACGTGTAGCACAGGCTTGATTCCTAAGGCTTGTTTCTTTCCAGACTTCTCATCTGTAGCGTTTCTCCTAATTTGTGTTTGTAAAGGTACTGCCGTGGTGGAATTTCCTTGATGTGTTCAAAATGTGACCAGACACTAAAAATCCACGAAAACCCAAAGACAGTTGCATGCATCATTGTCAAGGTTTGCAATACACAAAACTTACTAAAATGTTCTTGATCATTTGCCTTCAGTTTTTTATAGAGCACTTTTACAAGGACAACTAACTTTTTAAATTTTGTCTACTTTCTATTGTTTTTATTATTCCTTTTGAAGTTTGAAAATAAAATTCCTTTCCCTACTGACTTCGAATTCATGGTTTACTTGTAACAAACAGCAGATATTGTAAGGAAGAGGATACTTCGATTTTGCAGTGGGAGGGGAGACCGCAAGCTATTGGGCTTTCTGGGAAGCAAGGGTTGTTGGATTTTTAGAAAGTGTGTCTTATTAATGGAAAAAGCTCTATTTATAGCTATTTGCCATTTTTGTGTTAAATATTAACAATTTTATCAGGCGTACTCATACATTTCAAAACTGTAAGGAAGAAGTTTGTGATCTTGAGTATTTAATTTTTGTTAATATTGTCTGAAATGAGGCAATGAATGCTCTCCAGGCATTTTAGTCTGTGTCAAAATGTTTACGTACTTGCTGTCCTATAGGAAGACACTGAAATGAGGGTCATAATATTTCCAATAGGTGTTGTGCCTCTAAGTACCGGAGAGAGCGTCCTTCCTTAGGAGCTTTTCTTTATCTCACTTCCTTTCATTGTAGGCTGTTTGAATATGGCCATTTTTCTTTTACTATCTGACACATGCCCACACTGCGGAATTCTAGAGGAAGCATGTTTCTTACTTGCAGAGAGGGGATACGAGGCTCAGATTGAGTTCAAAATGCTTAAGTCTGGGTGGGAGGGAAAGGGATTATGGAATCATGGAATGGTTTGGGTTGTAAGGGACCTCAAAGCCCATCCAGTCCCAACCTCCCTGCCATGGGCAGGGACACCTCCCACCAGCCCAGGCTGCTCAAGGCCCCAACCAGCCTGAACTTGAACACCTCCAGGGAAGGGGCATCCACAGCCTCCCTGGGCAATCTGTGCCAGTCAGGAATTTCTTCCTAATGTGCAAATTAAAGCCATCTCCCCCCTGTTGTGTCACTACTTGCCTGTGTAAAAAGTCCCTCCCCCTAGCTTTCCTGTTGCCCCTTCAGGTACTGCAAGGCTGCTATGAGATCCCTCTGGATCATTTCTCTTCTCCAGGCTGAACAAGCCCAATTTTCTCAGCCTGTCCTTGTAGCAGAGGTGCTCCAGCCAGGGATGAGAGTGTGCATGAAATGCCTTTGAACTGCCAGCATCTGAATGCTGGCCACTCCCTCCCAGGCAAGTTCTTCCCATTTCTTCTAAAAAATTAGAAAACCCTCCCCACAGCCCCCTGTGCTGCATGCACTTTCCTGCTTAGCATCCTCACTTGGAGTTTGGGTTCTGGAGTTGCTGGCACAAGGATCTACCAAATTATAGTGTACAGAAGAGAGCAGCTGCTGC
Organism: Neomorphus geoffroyi; assembly: GCA_033558235.1. Lineage (NCBI taxonomy): Eukaryota > Metazoa > Chordata > Aves > Cuculiformes > Neomorphidae > Neomorphus > Neomorphus geoffroyi. The sequence goes on along the minus strand of JAUMJM010000062.1, from coordinate 14,476,706 downwards.
TGGCCAGCCAGCCAACTGCTGTTGCCTCTTGGCTGCCCTGCTCAGCTCCCTGTGGTGCCTTCCAGCTGGAGCACCACAGTCAACGCATGTCACAGGAGCAGTACTGGAGGTCCCAACTGCATCCACATCTTGGACCAGCAACACATAGAAAGGCCTGTGCAGAGGTTGTGAGATGAGTTGGGAGTGCTCCACGCCGGTGTACCTGTGGGCATTGGGGTTATTCTGCAGTCCCATGGGAGGAAGGGAAGCATGCTCGCTGGCACCTCTTTGCTATCAGGGCAGCGGGCGACTGAGCTGCTGAGTAGAAGCAGGGAGAAGGATGACAGCAAAGCCACCTCTGCCCTCCTGGGCATGGACTGTGACAAAATCCAGGTGCGAAAATGAGCACCAGAACAGGGCTGTCTGATGTTGAGGCTCTTGGGTTCCTGTGGGGAGTCAGTGTGATGAGGTGCAACACTGCTGGTTATTTTGTGTTGTCTGATGGAAGCAGCCAGCATCTTAGCAGACCAGCTTTTGCAGGTCCTCTTTTTTTGAAGTAACCAAAGAACCTGAGGAATGATCCTGGGCAGATGCTTGCTTCTGCAGACAGAAGAACAGGGTGCCTCTTACCTGCTGCCACGGATTAGCCCACCCCCTGCTGACGGCGGACTGGTGATTAGTTCTTTTGTATTACATCTGTTTGTCTGAGAATTAGTTTCTTCCTAGTTCTTCTTAGTTATAGATGATTTAGAGCGGGGAAAAATGGGTATCTTTATAGTGCAATAGTAATTTTCCTCTAGATTAAACAGAGAGGAGGAGAGGGGAGACTGTCACATGTGATAAACCTGTCACTGTGTTTATCTGTAAGAGACCGAGAGTCATAAACAAATACAGTAAAAAAACCCAACTGGTCATTGCAAACCCTTTTTGTTATTTTCCACTACAGTAACTAACAATACACCCGTGTTTTTTCTACCTAATGGAAAATTAATGCAGCCAGCACTTGAATTTTCTTTACTTATTTAATGTAGACAACATGCCTTTGACTTCAAAGTGATCTATAAATTATCTGAGATGGTCTTCCGTGACTGTTCGTGTGGAAGTTCTGGTGCCAGCCTGTCCCTGTGGGGAAGGAGGATGTAAATACAGTGCTTGGCAGTGGCAGCTACAATTTTCTCGACTGTGGTCATCTGTGACCGACACTTTGTAAGCTGTGCTCTTAAAAGAACAGATTCGTGGGCCTGGCAATTTGCAAGACAGTTCTGATAAACACAGCCAAACCCATGATGCAAAAGAAATGGAAAATGGTTAGGTCAAGTGACCACAAAAATAGGACAGAAATAGCAAGGAAACTGAAATTTTTATGTCTTTCTCTTATTTTGCGCAAAATAGGGAAACACCGACTTGTTTGAAATTCTGCCGGGTTTTTACGTTATATATGAGAGGTGATTTCTAAAGTCTTGCAAACAATTTGGGTCTGAATAATTTGGGGATGTTACTGCTAACTAAAATAGCAATTAGTGATGTCATCATAGCTTTTAGGAATTCTCAGCTAAAACTCAGTGCTCTGTTTTCTCTGAGAGACCAAAGCTTTCTGCTAATCTAAAGGGCTGGTTCTGTTTATCCAAATAGTGAATATGCACTCAACAAAGGTTCGGTGTCAGTAAAGTATACCACTACAAGCATAAACCATAAACTTGGTGGCCGTTGTGTTCCCCACCCCCTCCCTTTCTGTTATTGCATCAAACTGGAAAAGATTTGTGCGTTTGAAAACTGAACCATCTCAGCTGAAGGCCTGTGGACAGACACCGACATTCTGGAGCTGGCAGGCACAGCCATGCAAGTTGTGCACATGCGTTCCTGCAGCAGAATGAAGTTACTGTCTGCCACTGCTCCCACACAGTTTCTTTGCCAAATCTTTTGGTGGAAAGCGAGGATTTGTGTACCATTCTACCCTCTCTCTTCTGCAGATTGCAACTGAGATGCCTTTTTAAAAATTTATTTCTTATGCTTTCCAGCTGTAGTTACGACATCTGGCACTGCCTCCCAGGTGACTCTCATCTCCCCGCTTGCCAATGCAGCATAGCAGGCTGAAAAATGCGGACGCCAACAACCGCCCCGGGCCAACTTATGCAGAGAGCTAGGGCCACCGCATAAGTTCTCTGAATCCTGAATTTCAATGTATCTTTCACATGTTGTCCATGGAACAAATAGGCTGCATCTGTAGCTTCGTTATAATTAAAGGCAGTTCAGGAACTCGTCATTTCTGAAAGAACTGTCAGAAGGAAAGCAGTGGAACTGAGCCCAGAGGACAAACACAGAAGGTCGCATCTGTAAGTACAAGAAAGCTCCAAGACTTTATGAGCTGCCTTGAGATTCTGGAAGATCTCATTCATCTTTAAGGTTGGAAAGCTGCACGCTCAGGGAGCAAACACTATGAGATTCAGTGTCTGGTTTTCTTCATTCATACTTTATTTTTTGTTTTGTGTAAAGAGTGATAAAGTATCTTAACCTCACCCATGAGAACAAACAGAAAAGCGGTAATTCTCCAGGTTCCAGGAACTAGCTTGTTTAGTAAAATTTTAAAAACATACAAAAGAATCCTGAATTGGTAAGGATTCCCAAGCCCTTTCTAAAATTGAACAAAAAGTTAATTTAATCTATTTCTCTTCAAAGAGTTTAAGATTTCAAAAAAGTATGTGTAGTATGCAAATCCCAATTCCGTTCAAAAGAATTTAAGCTGTGTTTGTCCATCGCTTCTTCCAGGGACTCTTTCATATGTCAGCCTCTTCTTCTTGAACTCTGGTACTTCTGTAAATCCTGAATCTAGAAAAGAAGTGGAAAGAAAATACATGCAGGATGAACTACAAATACAACATGTAAGCAGACTTAACTGTGTGTTTCTCATAAGTAGTAAGAGCCTTCAGCTTTAACCAGTACGCTGTGTATGAAAAGTACCAACTGCCATAAAATTAAATGTGTACAAATTAACATTAACTACTACTTACTATTACTTACCAGTTTTATGCACATTTTCCTGTAATAGTAATATAAGACTTTACACAAAACAAATACGTCAACCCACACTATGCTTAACCACAATATTTCAGTAAAGATTTTAATCCTTATTTCTATTTTGTTAATATTAGTCAGTACTATTCAATAATTGTGAAAGTTAATTCTTTTTAGCCATGTTTTTAAGTTGTTTAATAAAACTTCTTACATTCCTAATATTCAAGTATTTTTACAGTAAAATATTTGAGTCGTTGCTTATTCAAAATAAATTACTGCAAGAAAGTTCTGTTTAGTCTTTACAAAAAGTATTGTCAGAAAGCTTTAACACTGACCTAAGGATTTAATCTGTTCCAGTGGAAACCCTGGCTTGGCATATGGGCATTAATTCATTGTTTGTGGCTTAACAGAAGTTTGAGCAGAAGCCTGAAGAAATCTCTGGGGTTTCTCAATGCGTCTTTTTTTTCCTTAACTCCATACAGTTTTCTTAAACTTGGCATTTCTCATTTCTTAAATCTGGGACTTCAGAAGGCTTCCTCTATATTAAGTTGGTTTTTGCATTAGCATGCACAACTTTTTACAATACTTAATTTTCCCCTGCCCAGTGAATAATAAAATAAATTAACCCTATTCTTCCAAAATCTAAACCAAAAATCACCTTTCCTTTGTTATGGTTTGGTCCAGATTGAAGTATACTTGAGCTCTGCTAGGAAGGAGTATTACAGAAAGCTTATCAGTTGGCAATCACAGAACACTGCAACACATGGTACCTGAAGTATCTGCCCTGATCTCTACTGAAACAGTTGTATTTAGAATTTTATACTATCTGTGCCAGTTACAGGTTACTGAAATACTGTTAACTACCTGGCAATGCCTTGGGTCTCAATGTTAATCCAGTGGGAGAGGCAACAGATCTGTTCTTCCGAATGAACATTTCAATTTACGCAGTCTGAAAATTAAAAGCAGTTCTCCATATCCAATTAACCTCCGTAACTGCCTTATACAGCCCATGAAACATTAATGATATCAATTAGTTACTTGTGTTTTCATGAATGAATCTGGTATAATTAGTGAAAGTGTTTTAATGCTGTGCTGACCTTGCTGTGCCACCAAGAGATTTAAGGACAAGCAACAACAGGAAAACACAAATTTAATCACCTGTACTAGAAGTAGGGCACTTCATTTGAGAAGCTTAACCTTGGATTTTTATAGAACGTGGCACCTCACCTTTAGGGAAGCAGCAGCATTAAAAAAAATACTACAATATAATAATTAGTCTGACAGGGAGTAGTGATGCTTCCTTACTTTTAAGACGTCATGGATACATATTATCTCTTATCAGAAAAGGTCTCAAGCTACCTATATTTGAACAAGTAAACAAGGGGTAAGAAAACTACAAAAAGAAAGAGAAGCCTTAAGATTTTATAGGAGGACTTTACGCACCTTCAGGGTAAGTAAAATTTGGAAGTGCACACTACACCATGTATTTGAAGAAATATGTTTTGGAATGATTTCAAGATGGAGGGTTTTGTTTTGCCCTGGAGACATCAGCTAAATAAAACCACTCCGTGAATAAAGCAACTGTATGAGACAAAGTTAGAAAGCTGTCAGAGTGAAATTCTTACTCCATCACAGCCAGTAGCAGGGACCTGAATTTCACTCTTGGAATTTGCTGAATCTACTTTTCATCCTTTGGAGAAAATACTTTTGTAGTCTTTTCTTCCCCCTTTTGTCTGAATTTATACTAGCAAAATAATATTAGAAACTTTTGAAAGAATTCTGGCCTGTTTATTATGGGCATTTCAGCTGCTGTCAAAGACAGAAGAAGCTGAAGCTTACAATATCAGAGAAGTATGCTCTTCAATATTTTACCAAGGAAAAATAATGTCAGTAATTCTGGTGGGTTTGTTTTTTGTTTGTTTGTTTGTTTGTTTTATTTTTGTTTTTAATATTCTTTAAGTTCAAAACAGAAAATAAATATTTAGGAACCTTTTATCACAAAAGAAATATATATGCAAGTAAGTTTTTTAGTAAAGGAAACATGCAACTGTTTGGTTGTATTGGATTTAACAATTATTTGAAGAAAGTACAACATCTAGGTTTACAGATACTGCTGTTTCCAGCCATGTTACAAACAGAATTTCAAGGAGTTCCTCTTGATTTGCACATACCTGTTCTAAAGCATAATAATGGAGGACTTTGTTTTCTCTTTCTTTTAGATTCTCTACCTATTTGTTGAAAATTCGGTCTTTGAAACTCATCTGGGTCAACAAAGAAATCAGAGAGAAAACCATCAGATGCAAATGAACCACGTGGGCCTGTGGATGAAAGGTCATTCCACGGGGTCTGGCCAGTCAGAATTTCTGGGCTCTTCAATGTTTTGTCGCTAAATTCTTCTAGAGTACTCTTAGAGCTCTCTTGAGGTGCATAGTCACTTGAAGTTGAAAATAAATCCTCTTTTTCAGAGTTTTTGGAAGAATGATCAGAGCTGTAGTGCATCCCGAATGGGTGTCTTTGAACATGAAGGGAACTTGTAACATCTAGACATGCAAAATCTTCACAGCCTGTTGGCATGGCAAAGAAATTCTGCTTCTTCCCTGTCATTACTTCTGAAGAACATGATTTCTTTTCCGTATAGCTTGGAAGGTCAGAGTCAAAAAACCCCTGATGATTCAGTGGAGGAATTATGGCTTCAGAATTCACAAGAGATGTTCCTGGTAGAGAAAAAATTAAATCATTCTGTTTGGAGAATGAAAAATTAGCTTATTTGTTTAAATTTTACAGAAAAACAAGATGCCATTGAGCATTTTGATTGCAATCTCTCTCCTCAGACTAACTGATTTTTTCCACGATTAGAAAGTAAATATTCTAGGACACTCAGATTTTCAGTTGGTTTCAAAGGAGACACATTTTCTTAGCAATTCAAGGTATTACCTGTGTTATTTTGTGCTTTACCAAGTAGCTTGAAAGACCAATGATTTTGCTTGCCATCTAGATGGAAGTTATTGCTGTTTTCTGAGGTTGATGCACCTTCTACTGCTGTTTCAAGTGGAGCAGCAGCATTTAGGCTGCATGAAGAGGTTATGTCACTAAAATGCTGAAAGCAAAAAAAAAGAAAAGGATGCTTGAGGAGTGTTTACAGCAAAAGACTGCACTGTCAAATATGAAAATTTAAACCAGCTGTTGGGATTCTAAGATGTATAATTTTTGTGTACTGGGAAGGAGAAAAAAACAACATACCAGTAAAGAAGGAGAAGAGTGTACAGTGGACAATGTGCCACCTGCCTTAAATCTATAAACAGAGTAAGTAATAGCCTCTCTCTTCAAACAAAGGAAAATTAATACCCTAATGTAATTTATTCTCTTCCATTAGTCCAGGGCTGTAGGAAGTAGTGTCTGCAATGACTGGCACAAATCATATATCACAGAGGGGTTAAACTGGTGAGAATTTTTTCTGTTTACCCATTAGTAAACACAACTTTACACCCATGCGGTTATTATAGTAACACGCACAAGCTGATATTCAATGCCCAAATATCTCTTCACTTCCTCCTTCACCTTAACTGAATGCTTCTGATGTGGAAGTTTGTCCTCCTTTTTTCATGACTGATGAAAGCTGTGCATTCTTTATCTAACCAGCTGTCTATAATTGGTCTATAATTTTCCCAGACTTGGCCCAATTGAAACAGTACGAGCACGCAATTCTAACCGCAGAGTGGACACCTGAGTGAACAGAATGCTTCACCTTAACCACTAGGGATTTTTCAAATGCTTAGTACTGTGAATTTATAACCGGTGTGTAAGAAGGCTGATGGGTGGATAAGTGGATGGAAGGAGGGAAAGAAGGAATGGAGGGAGAGACGGAGGGAGGGAGGAAGCAAGCAAGCAAGCAAGAAGTTAGGTAGGGAGGGAAGGAGGGACAAAAGCCCTGAAAATACTTAATTTGAAAACATTAAGGGAGCATACAAGCTTGTATGCTGATACAAAATGCGATACAATAAAGCTTGAAGCAGCAGCTGACCAAATGAATACTTTTCCTGTTACAGAAATCATCTTCACAGGAACATAAAAGTGATTTGACAAAATCTGCTGAGAATTAGCAAGCTCAGCACTTTAGGTATGAATGATATGTTGAAACATAGAATTAATTTTTAAACGTTATCAGAAAATGTGCATGTAGCTTCAGATAAAAAACCCCCCCAAACCTGCATTATAACGTACATAAAGACTGATTTAATACATAAATTAATTTTGGCCAACCTTTAAAACTTTTTTTGGAACCTCTGGAAGAAGTTCGTGAAGTTGATCAAAGCTTGCAAGAAACAACCTGTTCAGCGAAGATTCCTTCTTCAACATAACCTGAGCAACCAGAGGGCTGATACATGGAAAAGTAAGCAGGCATTTCTCTGTCTGGAAATGGAAATTATTTTGTTAGATTGATATCTGACAAACATTTTTTTTCCTCTTTTCTTCTGTTTCTACAAGATGATATCCCTGTGAATAGGTCATCTAGTATGGAATAGAAATAGAGTTTTCAAACAATGCACTTCTATAGCTGCACAAAACCTTGTCTTTTACTAGATGTAGAGGCATATCATTTTTGCAAAAGAGTAAGTTCTGCATAATAGTTTGATAAAAAAACAACACTGTCTAAATATGTTTCTGCTTTAAAGGAAGAAACCAGTGGATCATGGAAACTTGATCCGAAAATGTATTACAGCTTTACTGTTTATTCTCTATTTCGAGGAGAATTACCTCAGTCAGGATAAACTGACAAAGTTGGGTTTGTTTTATATAAGTTACATGAGTAAACAGCAATGAGACAAGTGCCAAAAGCAGGAGTTCCTAAGGGGAGGCTGACAGTCACACAAAGGGCAGCATGTTGAGAGCTGTAGCATTTTAAGAATATCAGCTTCGAGTTCCTGACTTCCCTAAACCTCTGCGCTCAACAGATGCCAGGATCTAATATCTTAAACAGAGACAAAATACCAGTCAATGAGTCCTCTCACTTTTTACCAGTATCCTTAATCTCTAAATTGGAAAACATACAATACAATATCCCACACTTGAAATGTCATGCCAATACCCACTTTAAAATGCCTCTGAATTTTGCAAAAGCCAGAAAGGGTCTTGGCTTTCTAAGAGTACAAAGCTTCCATAGAAAATGAACAAATGTGTATGTTCAAGTTGAAAACCTTAATACAAGCCGATAAGTCTAGGGTGTCAAACTCGTAGCCCATGGGCTGAATCCAACCTTCCACCTTGTTTTATCTGGCCCAGCACTTTGTTTCTACCTGGCGGCAGTGCCAAGCTCCTCGTCCCTACGTTCCTGCCAGCACACTGGTCACGTGTACAGCATGTGTGATGTGTGTTACGCTGCAGGAGCAGGAGAACAGTGGGAGCCGTGAGTTTAACACCCCTGCTACAAGTTAAAGAAGGTCACACATTTGATTGCGATTGGTGAACCTGTTCCAGTGTTTATTGTAAATGTCCAATATCAACAACTGCATGAGAAGTTAAGCAAATTTCCACCATCTTGTATTAAAGCGAGTATGTAATCAATGCCTTTGACTTCAGTAACCAATCTGCACTGGTGATCTTGGCTTCCTGCACAAGTGAGCCATTGTATGTTTGCCTTTTACAATTTGGATAGTTTTTTAAGCTTGGTGCCCGGAACTCTAGAACTGTACACATCGGCCAGCAGATGTGGAGGATAAACTTCTCTACTGGTTAATTGTGAAAGCGTGGGGAAGTCCAATTGCACCTAACCGTGCTGGCAAGGAATGACAGAAGCATTGTCTATATATGGTAGGTATGTGCATATAAGTATAAAAGTGTGTGTGTGTGTGTGTGTATACTAATATATTTTAAGACAACAACAAAAAAACCCTCAAAATTTATGCATATGAGAACAGGAAGGAAACGCTGAAATTTAATGGAAACATAAGCAAACCTCAGATGGCAAGACAGAAATCCAGGATTTGTCCAGCCACTCATAAGGACTGATACTTGATGCTATCAAAATGTTGTCAGCAATCTGACGAATTACCAGTGCTGTCTCTTCGATGCCTGGAGTAAGAACTACCTAAAAGAGACACATAATACTTTTGGTTAAAACATATATTAAAGAATGTCTTGATTTGCTACAATTAAATAGTAGTTAAATAGGGAAGCTTAAAGCTTAAAGGTGACCCTGAACTGCTGGTAATGTAGAGTAACTAAAGGCAATCCATGTTTATCATGTGGAAGAACCTCATCATGTGTGAACTTCATGAGGTTCAACAAGGCCAAGTGCAAGGTCCTACACCTGGGTCAGGGCAACCCCTTATATCAGTACAAGATGGTGGATGATGCGATAGAGAGCAGCCCTGCGGAGAAGGAGTCACGAGTACTGGTCGATGAGAAGCTTGACATAAGCCGGCAATGTGCGCTTGCAGTCCAGAAGAGGCCAATTGTGTCCTGGGCTGCATCAGAAGTGTTGCCAGCAGGTTGAGGGAAGTGATTCTGCCAGTCTGATCCCTCTTGTGAGACCCCACCAGTGTGTCCAGTTCTGGAATTCCCAACATAAGAAGGATATGGAACTGTTGGAGCAGGTCTAGAGGAGGCTACGAAGAGGATCAGAGGGCTGGAGCACCTCTGCTACGAGGACTGGCTGAGAGAGTTGGGCTTGTTCAGCCTGGAGAAGAGAAGGCTCTGGGGGCACCTCATAACGGCCTTCCAGTACCTGAAGGGGCCACAGGAAAGCTGGGGAGGGACTTTTTGCAAGGGCAAGTAGTGACAGGATGAGGGGGAATGGCTTCAAATTGGAAGGGGGAAGATTTAGATTTAGGAAGAACTTCACAATGAGGGTGGTGAGGCACTGGCACAGGCTGCCCAGGGAGGCTGTGGATGCCCCCTCCCTGGAAGTGCTCAAGGCCAGGTTGGATGGGGCCTGGAGCAGCCTGGGCTGGTGGGGGGTGTCCCTGCCCATGGCAGGGGGCTGGGACTGGATGGGCTTTAAGGTATCTTCCAACCCAAACCACTCCATGATTCTATGATTCTAACTCCAACATCTGACCACCTGTCTCGCCACAAATTATACTCTTTATTTATGTGAATCCTATGTAAGTGAAATTAATTTATCCTATAGGTCTTTTATATGTCATCAAGTTTATAGGTATAATATCAGTTCCTCATAAAACTGAGATGCCTGATTTAGTTTAAGAAGATATGTAATGCTTTGAAGGTATAAGTAATTTCCACAGGAACTACCGTGCTGAGTACATGGAACAAAAACCTCTTTGTCCTCTCATTTAACTTTCATTTAACCAGTTAAATTTGAAACAAATTCTAATAACCGAATATATAAAAAATTGGCTAAAAGTATGTTATGCCATACAAATGAAATGAGTTACGGACATCAAATTGGTAAGCCAAATGAAACTTTTGCCCCATTTTTTAATGTTGATTATTCTAGATATGGCATCTTTTGATTTACAATGAGAAAAGTTAATTTCTCTTGCCACATGAAAAAAAAACACAAACTAGCTGACAGCAGAGAAAATGATACTTTCTTTTCTTCTGCTACATTAGTAACATAACTTTAATCCGAAACTTCAAATTAAAACATAAGCAATATTAGTACACTTTCTAATAATTTATAAAATTGAATGTACAACCTCATTTCTTGACTCCTAGTCATAAAAATACTTCATCTGCTATGTGAATCTGCTTGAGCGTGTCCTGGAGTCAACACCATCTTTTCTCAGACTTCAGCAACACTGAATTAAGCTCCTCAGTCTTATTTTAGTAATTTTGAGCTATTTTACATTTTTGATGTAGAATGTGTAAGTGATTAAGCACTTTAGAAATGTCATATAGTGAAGATTAAAATGGAAAGGTTGTTACCAAAAAAATTACCTTCACTTCAAAGTCTTCTGACTTCCGTGTAAGTTCAATTAGAGTGGCATAAATTAATACAAGGTTAAGTAGAGCATCTCCCCTGAGACTGTACCTATAAAACAGTTTAATTGGACTGTTAATATTTAATATGAATATGTAATAATTCTAAAACATTTGTTTCATGTGCTAATAAATGTCTGTTTAATTTCCTGGAATTCAGAGTACTGGTACTGTTTGAGCATTAATGTCTCTGGAAGGAGAGCAGGGACAAATTAAGAGACTCAGTGCTGAAGGGTGCACTGTAAGGGAGAAAACTGGTTCAGCCCATGGCAAAACAAGCCTGTTCAGAAGCAAAAGGACTGGAGCAGGGTCAGACACTGGATAAAGATTATATAGAGAGGAAAGGTGATGCACACAAAATATACTGCTTACTCACAGGAAAACATCTCACAACAGGTAATGAAGGAATGTTTATGAACTATACCAAAAAAAGCTGTCTCCACAGCCAAAGGACAACTAGCAGCAGGCTGGAAGAACACTTGAAGAATGTCTCCCTGCTGCAAATGATATGCACTGATGCTACCACAGTAATTCATAACCATGTATTTGTAGGAGTTAATTTACTTTAAAAAATTATAAAGATTAATTCCAGTGGTTAATATGCTCAGTCTTGTGAAATTTCTGGACCCATGGATTTGAAATATACCTCACATTAGCATTACCTGCCTCAAATCCTGTTATTTTATAACAGACATTTCGTTACCTCTTGGGCAACACTAAAAAGACCCTAAGACATGAAAAATAACTTTGCTAAATTTTTTCTGTGTCTCCAGTGATCACTCTTAGTTCTGTAATTTCACTGAGTTTTTCAGTAGGAGCATGACCACACTGTAACTAAGTAAAATGCTCAAAACACACTAGAAAGGTGAGCTTACAATTCATATTGTTATAAATGTGTTCCTAAAGAGAAATTCAAACAATGAAAACAAGAGTATTTGCTTGTTCTAATAAGCAGCTTCCTTTACTCATAAGGTTGTTTTAAATATATTACAATAACAGAAGAATTTCACAACTTACTCTAAACTCAGTCTTTCTCTGGAACAGAAAACAATCCAACAACACGTATATTGGAGTGATAATGCCATCAGCTTCAGTATTACATTGTCATAGGATTTCTCATGGTTTAGTTCTTCCATACCCTGCCATAAAATTAACATGAAAAGTAAAAACTAAATGAATATATTACCATGACAGTTACAAGCTTTCAATGTGCATCTTTCATATGCTCAGGTTAGATCAAACATAGAGCTAAGCAATGCAGGTATTAAAAACACATCTGGGAGAAGGGAAACCAGGTTGTATTCCCAGCTTTTATTTGGTTTGACCTTTAAAGAACTGATTCACTGCTTCGTGCCTCTTTTCCCTTGTGCAAAAAGATTGCTACTAACTTTTTAGGATGCTTTTAAGATTATTGAGAACTTTAATAAATGCACAATACTTTTATAAACCTCTGAAGTACTTACTTAAACTATACAGATGAATCATAGAATGATGGAATGATAGAATGTCCTGAGTTGGAAGGGACCCAAAAGTATCATCAAATCCAACTCCTGTCACAGGACAATCCCAACACTCACATCGTGTGTCTGAGTGCATTGTCCAAATGCTTCTTGAATATTGTCAGGCTTGGCACCATGACTGCTTCCCTGGGGAGCTGTTCAAGGGCCCCCTCCACCCTCTGGGTGAAGAACTTCTTCCTAATGTCCAACTGAAACACCCTCTGGCACATCTTCCTGTCATTCTCTCCTATCATTGGTCACCAACGGTATTATACCTACACTGAGCATATAAAGCACAACATTGCTAATTGAAGTTGTATTTGCAGTGCCATGTCGGCATTTGTGCTGTGCTTTCAATACTAATTGATTATTTTATTCTTTATCTGTATTTCAGTAGCAGTTCTTCTACCTCTAGTCACCTGTCTTGCCATGTACTGGAATTTAAGTATTATGCTATTGTCTAAACTATTAGTTTTTATCAAAAGTAGGATAAATTATTCTCTTGACTACTTCTTATAACTGTCTGAAACAGGAGGACATTTTGCAAGGGATTTTAGTGATAGGATGAGGGGAATGTCTTTGAACTGGAAGGGGGAAGATTCAGATTAGACATCAGGAAGAAATTCCTCACGCTGAGGGTGGTGAGACACTGGCACAGGTTGCCCAGGGAAGCTGTGGATGCCCCCTCCCTGGAAGTGTTCAAGTTCAGGCTGGATGGGGCCTTGAGAAGCCTGGGCTGGTGGGAGGTGTCCCTGCCCATTGCAGGGGGCTGGAACTGGATGGGCTTTAAGGTCTCTTCCAACCCAAACCATTCAATGAGTCTATGATTCTGTGAATTAACATGCACACTGGAAAGAGAATATAGTCACAGTTGCACTTAACTGGTATTACAATATTCCGTTATACAACCCTACTTTCAAGTATGCATCCTTTACTATATTTAACACAATCAAGTTTTAGGTAAAATGCTAGACTTTGTGAAGATATGTAGGTACAGACATGAAAGCTTTTTCAACTAGTCAAACTGGCAGAGACAGAATTTTGAAGTTAATGAATTTGGAAATGATTTGTGTCATGAGACAACACACGAATTAAGTACAATTAGAAGGAAGAAAAGATACATTAGAAGACCGCAGGTATGTCCTAGCAGTGACCCAATGCGTAACAGAATTTCGATGTACTGTTTTCATTTTCTACCTGCAAAAAGATAGCAGTACATTCATCTATTGTCAACACAACGCATCGATCCATACTTCCAAAGAGCCTTAAAGAGTAACTACTGCGTCTTTCCACAAAGGTAATGCTGTACCTGAAGAAGTAAAATGATTTTATTAAATATCCATTAAGTAAAATAATAACATTTTTCTTATAGGAAATAAATAACGTATCTCAATACAATTTTTGAAATTACAAGTCTTTTCGTATTTTGATCTTTCTTAAATGGTCAAGTTCAATGTAAGACTCATTGGAAGATTACACCTCAATGTAGCAGTGACTTAATGAAATATTACTGGATTAATTCAATCATGTTGCAAACTGCACTGAATATGATCTTGAGTATGTATGAACATGAAATGTATGAATATGAATATGTATGTATGAATATGCAAACAGAAACTAAGCTAGAGAAATCAAGAAAGCATACTTAGATACTCCTTACTCCTTTTGAGTGACTGAATGTGTGCTGCACTTTTCTTCCTTTCATGATTGTTTAGCACAGGGAAAGCAAACTGTGAAAAATCCCTGACTGCCTCAGGTATGATCCTAAATTTTTCTGAGTCAAGAAGAACAGTCAGCAGCACAGCCTCCTGCTGCTGGTTGTGTTAGCAAAGACTCACTGAATAAACATCACAGCTTTAGGGCTTTCAGGGAGTCTTGGCTGACTAATGGAGGAAGCTGAGGAGAGGTGATCGTCACACGACTTGGCCTCATCCCTAGGAAACACGAGAGACTTAAACCTAAATCTGCCAGCAGTAAGTCCTTTAGAAATTTGTATGGGCAGTGTATTCACACTAACAAAAAAGTGAACTATAAGCTTTTCTGAGACTACATAGCTCTTTGATCATCTATTTAATTGCTTCATCAATGCTAAAGGGAGCTAGTGAGAAAGTACCGGAAATCATTCCTGGCTATTTAGCTTATGTCCAGGCTGAAGAGGGAATTTGAACAGGTCAGATTTTAAAACCATGTCACATCAAATGTTTAAATTTTAATTGTCAAGCATATGATTTGCACCCCCCACTTCCCCAAAATTGAACTGTAACTTGATACACCTCAAAAATGGATTCACAGCTGGCTTGAGGTACAGCAAGGATCAAAACTCTGTAACCTGTAACTCTGGCACTATGTTTAACAGATGCTGCTTCTCTGTCCCCTGTTCTTACTTTTTTTTTCCCGTTGATAAAGGTACTTTAATCAAGTATTTATATTTATTATTGTGAAAGCACCATGCAAGAAAATTATGTCAAAGAAAATAATGCACATGTGCAATTATTTACAAACAGGAAAATTTTTGTACAGGTTAAAAAGTATACAAAATTAAGTGAATATTAGGTCTGGATTTTAAAAATAAAGTAGTTTTTGTTTTGAACTTAGCCTATCCCAAAAGCTGTGAAGCATCAGAAAATGAGACTGTTTCAATGTGTTTGGTTTGGGTTTTTTAGCATAGCTCCAGTAGTTAAAAAAAACCAACAAAAAGCGATTTTGATGAAGAATTAAAAACAAAGCACCAAGAAGTACTAAAGCCAAAAATATTTTGGGTAACATTATGGTTTTCAGGGAAAAGCAGACAATTTAAAAAATTGATTAAAAAGTGCCAGCTCATCATTCAAATAGACAGACAATTCCATTCTAGTTGACATTTCTGTGAATCTATAGAATTAAGCTATCAGCTTCAGCAGAAAAATTATCTTGTCTCTTAAACTGCTAATAATTGCAGTCATGTACCTGATAGCTAAGTAGATGGCTATGACATTATATAGTAGGACAAGATATATGTCGTGGAAAACTGAAAACAGTCAATAAGATTAAATAGGTTATTTTCACTCACTTGGATTCCAAAAGCTGAAGAATATCTGGCATATTAAGAAGACCTTCAGTTGTCAGAAATACATAGGGAATCTGTACTTCCAGAAGAAAGGAACCACAGTGATCTCCTGGAACATTTCGGATATGTAAGGTAACAGTTTCATAAGCAAAAAAGAAAGCTACACTTAGGTATTTAAATAGACATATACTTTAAAATGCAGCTTTTATTCATCTTCATTATAATGCTTCCTTTTTTTTTTTTCCCAAAACTCTTGCGAACCTCTTTGAAATTAAGCTTTCATTTATATTCCTTAAATCTACATCAACATTCCATTAGGATGAAGAAGGGTGGGTACAGCTTGTAGTAACTTTAAACAATCTGTGAACTCGGTACAAGTTCTTTATTGACCAACGCTTACTACTGCATCCTGGCCAAAACTAAACTCACATCCTGAGGAAAAACACCTTCCTGTCTTGTTGTGTAGCTCATAGAACCATAGAATCTTCTGGCTGGAAAAGACCTCTCAGATCCAACCATACCTGTCCCCTTAATAAGTCACATCCCTAAGAAACTCATCTACTCATTTTCTAAACACCTCCAGAGATGGTGACTCCACCATCTCCCTGGGCAGCCTGTTCCAATGCCTGACCACCCTTTCAGTAAAGAAATTTTCCTAATATTAAGCCTAAACCTCCCCTGGCCATTTCCTCTCATCCTATCGCTTGTCGCTTGGAAGAAGGGACCAGTACTCAGCCCGTCACAACCTCCTTTCAGGCAGTTGTAGACAGTGATGAGGTCTCCCCTCAGCCTCCTCTTCTCTAGGCTGAACAATCCCAGTTCCCTCAGTCACTCCTCCCAGGACTTGTTCTCCAGCCCCCTTACCCACCTCGTTGCCCTTCTCTGCACACACTCCAGCCCCTCAATGTCCTTCTTGTAGTGAGGGGCCCAAAACTGAACCCAGCACTCGAGGTGCGGCCTCACCAGTGCTGAATACACGGGCACAATCACCTCCCTGCTCCTGCTGGCCATTGGCCCTCTTGGCCACCTGGTCCACTGCTGGCTCACGTTCAGCCGGCTGCCAACCAACACTCCCAGGTCCTTCTCTGCCAGGCAGCTCTCCAGCCACTCCTCCCCAAGCCTGTAACACTGCACGGGGTTGTTGTGTCCCAAGTGCAGAACTTGGCACTTGGCCTTGTTGCATCTCATCCCATGCGGCCCCATAGACTTGTGGATGTCTAATTGGACAAGCAGGTCTCTGACTAAATCTTCCCGAATGGTTGGAGCTTCATTCTCACCCTGCTTGCTTAGCTCTAGCCTTCATAATTTATTATTCTATTCCATAGGCACATGGATGTAGCAGTTTAGGGAACGGAAAATGCTTTCCTTCCATCTGCCAGCCCAGTTGTTTAGCACCGTTCTGGAGAGCACTTACCTTTTTGTATTATTTCAGGGAGGGTGGTTTTGAACGTCATGTAAGTAACATTCAGATTTTTGCACAGTTTTTTCCAGCAAGAGTTCTCAGAATAATTGTATTCCGTTACTAAGGAGAAGTGTGTCCAAGGAAAGTCAGCTCCAATTTGCTGATTATGTATAATAACACAGGAATATCTACTCAGGCTTAAAAGAACCAAGAAAATATTAATGAAATTAAATTCAGGTAGAATTGCCCTTAGAACAAAATGACAGTACTTTTACTTTGAAGAATTATCATTGTTTAAAGTCTATTTAAAGAAAATAATTTACCCTTGCAGAATTTAAAACTGTCATTTCTTTAAAAAGTAAATTAAAAAGAAAAAATTCTTCTTCCTCCCCTCCAATTATCTACCTCAAGTATTGATATTTTCCTGCAAAATCATCATTTGTCGTTATTACTTTTATGTCCTTTCCTCCCCACCTTTTTCTAAAACATGCAAACCAAACACGGTTTTCTACGCATTTTTGTAAAGAATCTTTCCCTAAAACATGCAAAACAAAACAAAGAAGCTAAAACTATACAATCGCCTGATTTCTAAAAGTTTTTCTGAGCCTCACAAGTAAGCATTTTACAAGACTGTGGACAAAACTCTCCCCTCACAGAATGAAGTGGTAGATATTCTCAGATTTTTAATCCAGATGGGAAAGTCCCATGGAAATGAATAAAAGTAACAAAAAATTCACCAATATCAGTCTCAAAAATCAAGAATTTAAATTACTTGCGTATGATATCTTTACAACTTAAAAAGGCTCCTTTTTTCCCAGAATTCAAATCCATAGCTTTTAAACCTGCATAAAAAGAAATAAAGCTTTAGCTAAGCAAATGAACCTCTGCAGGTATGAATCAAAACACAGCAGTACGCAGCAAATGCGGAACAGCACAGGATGTTAAAATTTTATGTATTACATTGTCTGTCTTGACAAAGTCCTACACAATTTCAGTTTGTGTAGCGTGGGTGGGTATAATGATTTTCCATTTTGAACCCAAGGATAATGTGAACATGTTTCCTGTCTCAAAAGTTGATGATCCTATTATCTTAAGATGAAAAATTAAAGGCTAGTGCAAAAGTAAGCATCTTTACCCCTTTATCGCTTAAATTCCTCTAAACTTTCTGTACACTTCAAGTTTTACAAGCATGACTGGAAGCTATAGCTAAAACCGGATAGTTATATAACACAAACACCTCTCTTCAAAAGTTTGGTTAGTTGGATTGATCTGTGTTTGCAACAAAGCCTTTAGATCTTAAAACAAATAAAATACTTTTCACCACTTATTATTAGTAAAAGCATTGTGAACATGCCTCCTCCCTTTCAAAACATTCCAGAAGACTGGCTTTCTTTTTTTCAAGAGAACAGGAAATTTAACTTTACTTTTAAAGGCAAAAGAGGAATGCAATACATGACAGTGTTGATAAGGTTCAAGTAAGAAGGAGTTACAAAAATGGTTTTTAAAAAGCAATCAGTGTCTTGCTCTAATCATGAGTACAGGCTCCAGTAACAATCTTCCTGAAACATGTTTGTTTCACCAGCTGAGTTTGTGATGCTGAACAAGCTTGTACAAACATTACTCACCGGTGAAATGATGCATTACTGAAAGTGTGGCTTGTATCAGTGAGGGGCTGGGATATTGGACACGTACTTTTTTCCAATAGATTGCTACAGGTTATGCTTACATATTAAGCATGTTAGCAAACAAGGTCAGGAACAGATGGCAAAGGGAAATCATCATCTGTACGTAACTATTGATTTAAAGTTTTGTGCTAGGGAGCGTAGTCAAGACGTCTAAAGTCTAACTGCTCTTAATAAGCTCACAAGGAAGGAAACTTGTTACCACCAGTCAGCTAAAAACTAAGAGAGAATCTGACAAAGACAACAGATGTGATTATAATTAGGCAATGGGCTGCCTACTCCTCCTTTGTATTCTGTTAAAGAAATCTTTGACTTAACAAGTGAACTATCATTCTCCAGCAACAGAAAACATCATACCAGAACTCTCACTCAGGGGCAAATAAAATTACAAGAAAGAAAAAAGACTGATGGAAGAGTTAGGAAATTGAAAACAACGAGAAAGCACATATAAACTTTCCTAATGAGGAGAAAAGGGTGAAACACCTGCAAAAAGCATACAAACAGGAATGCAATGAAGCACAGAATAACAGCCACTTTTTTCTTTCAAAAAATACACATAAAAATAATTATTTACCTTCTACTTTAGATAAAGTGTGGATGAGGGCAGCTTTTTCTCTCCCAGAGTTCATTCTTGTTATGATTAGTATCTGGAAGATGACAAGTAGAAGAAGCTCTAGTACTGTAAAAAACTTGTTCTTCCTGCCTGCCTGCATCTTTCTATCTCCCTTGCAGGAACACAGGAGACTGATTAAGGATACGCCAAAAATGGAAACATTGTAGATTTACAGAATGGCAATCACAGAGCATCTCAAGTTGGAAGGGACCCATAATGATCATCGAGTCCAACTCTCTGCTTCTCACAGGACTACCTAAAATCAAATCATATGACTTGGAACATTGCCCAGATGTTCCTTGAACTCTGACAGGCTTGGTGTCATGACCACTGCTATGTTCCACTCATGGTGAAGAACCTTTCCTAATGTCCAATCTGAACTTCCCCTGACACAGCTTCATTCCATTTTCTCATGTCCTATCACTGGTCACCAGAGAGAGGAGATCAGCACTTCCCCATCCAATCCCCACCCTGAGGAAGCTGTAGACTGCGATGAGGTCACCTCTCAGCCTTCGCTTCTCCAAGCTGAACAAACTAAGGGACCTCAGCTGCTTCTCGTAAGTCTTGCCCTCAAGGCCTTTCACCATGTTGGTCGCTCTCCTCTAGACACACTTTAACAGTCTGATGTCCTTCTTATATTGAGGTGCTCAAAACTGCACACAGAGTCTGAGTGGGACCACGCCGGTGCAGTGTAGAACGGGACAATCACCTGCCTCGACCGGCTGCCCATGCTGTGCTGGATGTACCCCAGTACACAGTTGTCCGTTTTGGCTGCCAGGGCACCCTGTTGACTCATATTCAACTTCCCAGCGATCCAAATGCCCAGATCTCTTGCCACAGGGCTGCTCTCCAGCCTCTCCTCCCCTAGTTTGTATGTATAAACAGGATTGCCCCATCCCAGATGCAGCATTTGCTCCTGTTAAATTTCTTATGACTGGTGATTGCCCAGCTCTCAACTCTACCCAGATCCCTCTGTAAGGTCTCTCTACCCTTAAGGCAGATCACAGATCCTCCTAATTTAGTATCATCAGCAAAGCCACTTCACATACATTCAATTTCTCCATCCAGATCATTTATAAATACATAAAAGAGCACTGGCCCTAAAAATGAGCCCCAGGGAACCCCACCAGTGACTGACTGCCAGCCTGATGTGGTCCCATTTACTGAAACCCTTTGAGTCTGACTCATGAGCCAACATATTATGGACTTGTCTAGGTGTGTGCTGGACATTCTATCCAGAAGGAGACTGTGAGAGACAATGTCAAAACCTTTGCTAAAATGTACTGGGTTTTAACACATCTACTGGCTTTCCTTCATCAACTAGATGGGAGACCTTGTCATAAATGGAAATTAAGTCTGTTGAGCAGGACCTTACCCTCGTGAACCTGTGCTGGCTGTGACCAATGACTCAAGTGTTTCTCAGTAACTCTCAGGATAACTTTCTCCGTAATTTTACCAGACACTGAAGTGAGACTGAAAGGCCTGTAATTTACCAGGCCTTCCTTCTTGCCCTTCTTGAAAACTGGGACATTTGCCACCTTACAGTAGATTGAGACCTCTTCAGCCTCCCAACACCATTGAGAAATAATGGAGAGAGATCCTGTAATGACATTGGTCAGCTCTTTCAGTACCCTGGGATGAATCCCATTGGGCTCTATAGTCTTATGTGTCTCCAGCTGGAGCAGCAAGTCTCAAACAGGTTCAGGGTCAGCAGGGAATTTATCATTCCCCCAGTCACGGTCTTCCAACATGGGACTCTGAGGGTCCCAGGGTCTCTCAGTGGTGCTGAAGACAGAGGTGAAGAAGGCATTAAACATCTCTGCTTTGTCTATGTCTCTATTTGCAAGGTGACCAACCTCATCAAGCAATGGACCAATGTTATCTCTGATTCTCCTTTTACTGTTAACATACTTAAGAAAGTCCTTTTTGTTGTCCTTCACAGTGCTGGCCAGCTTGAACTCTAAACTGAGCTTTAGATGTAAAAATTTTCTCCCTGCAGTCGTGAACAGCATCTCTTCAGTCCCCTTGTTTTGCAAGTCCTGCCTTTCAATGTACATACACTTTCCTTTTCTGCCTGAGTTCTAGAAGATCCCTGCTCAGCCAATCTGGCCTCGTGCCTTGCTTGCTTGACTTCTGACTTTGGAATTGCTTGCTCTGGCTCCTAAAAAGTGACTAGCATTCTTGATCCCCAGCTGCTTCAGAAACAGATTCCTGGGGGACCTTACTAATTAGCTCCTTCAGCAGCTCAAAGTCGGCTCTCCCAGGGCTGAAGTTTTACTCGTGGATTTTGTTCTATTGATAACGATTGGAATCTTACGTGTTTTTGTGAATTATTATAAGAGCTGGGAAAACATTACAGAAGACATTAGTATTGGAATTCAGTTTTATGATCAAAGCTGTTCTAGAAGAAATCTTAAACCGGAGTACTTGATTCAAAGTAAAAACACTATTTAAAGATATTATCTGAAGACATTATATCACATCATTACTGTTGTGCTAGAGAGATTATTACTGTCACATAAAAGGCATTGTCCCTACAGAGGCAAAACTTAAACTGAAGATGTCTAGAACTCAGCCTGCAAGATGATTATTTACTGGAGGAAGGTACTACATGTACTGCTGGGCTAGCTTAGGAAGATTTGTCAGACCATAGATGGAGTGCACTGAAGTGTTCCTGCCAGAGATCACTTAGCTCTGAGACTCATTAAATAAAGCTTAAGATGAAAATGTGGAAAATATTAGAATCTACCAAACTGACATAGTTTTGAAAAGAATCACTACCAGAGAAGGTGGGCATCTTGTCCACCATTTCTAGTGATACAAACTGAACTTGTGCTCAAAGTATGTAAAGAAGAATATGTAACCAGATGCAGGTATTTTACCCAGACGCAGGGTACATGCTTTCAGACATGATGACCTCTGAACCTCTACGCCGTGGTACAGACACTTGTCACGACACACACAAGATAAGATTTTTAAGAAGGTTCATGGTGTTGTCTAACTCTTAAGACTTACGGATGCAAGATAATTACATATGTAAACATTAACAGTGTGTTAGATCTCATCAGCCAAAAAACTTCTGGGTACTGGTCTGCCTGACAAGCTTAAGGTAGATTTCCATTTCCATATGCTGCCGCACAGAATAGCTGCCAGACAACCCTCTGGTTCCTTTCAAAGCTGATTTGGACAACTGCATTTCAAAATGCAGACTTGCTTTTTCATGCACAACAGCGTACTTATATTTTTGTGAACTAGATGACATTTTTAGTCATATTCTGTCTAATCATGAGTACAAAAGATAATGAAACAAAGAGTAAATTTCAGTTTCTTCTACACCATTAGCAACTTCTTGTTTCCAAAGGAAACATCCCATTATAATCCTGCATCAATAACAATTTTGGCTAATAAAAGGATAACCAGAGTTCACACCGTATTAACTGATGCTGATGTGATAGAACAGATAAAGGCTTATTCAATAAAACTTTAATGTCTCATTACTCCTGCCTGTTCTGGGTCATTGAAACCTGTCTCTGAATGTTACAAACAGTAAACAATCTTGTAATTGTGGATAAAACCATATATACTCCTACATTGCATGGCGATGTGTGCAGGACCTTAAGTTCAAGTCATGCAAGGAAGTAAAAACTCAGGAGAATCATAGTTAAAAATTTAAAGAATTGTTTCTGGTGGAGTTCAGAAGAAAAGCAACATTGCCTCTGAGCTGTCGTTAAGATGATGAAGCTGTCCTGTGTCCTATGTACAACATAACCCTAGTATCACAAAGCAAAATGTGTTACTCTTAAGAAGAAGAAAATGATGCTGAAATCAGCTTAGAGGGACTATTGAAGGACAGACAACAAGACAATCAAAAATATTTCTTTCTGGTTGCTTCATTTCCATTTTCAGTTTTAAAAGGGTGTACAATAAGCTATTTTTCTTCTCAGGAAAATTTAATCAAAATATATTCAGAGCTCTTAATGCAATTTTTAACAGAAACAAAAAAGAAGAAAGTTCCAGGAAACAAAGTATGGAAAGAAGTTAAAATAAATGAAAGTAAGCTTGAGGATTCATTTTTTTGCCTGTGTCATCAAGCAGCATAAATTCAATTTGAAACAGTCAGGACACGTAAAAAAATAAACATTTTATCCCTTCTGTTTCATTATGTGATAGGTATGCTGCAAATAATAATAAATGTTCTGCAAAGGGAATAAATAGTGAAACGGTGTTTTGCACTTCGTGGTATGACCCAAAATATTCACATATACAGAAAAAAACCCAAACCTTTGGATAACTTGGATCTCCTCCACAACTCTGTCCTCCATGCCATAGCTATGACTTATGGATAATTGTTTCTTATGTAATTATAAAGCCAGGGACTGGCCCGATACATGCTTTAAGCAAAGGTCACCTATGGATAACAGTACTCACACGCTCCATGGTGCCTGTGCTCTAAGCCACACTGCGCAAGTACACAATCCTGACTTGTGCTATGGTTCTCTTTGCACCAGAAGTCTGAGGCCTTCAAATAAAAGTGTTATAACATAACCCTATTGGTAAGTGATGTGCTACAGTATACTTACCAGGGGAAAAAAACCACCTGCATCAATGATGAAGTCCTGGCAATGTTAAAGCTCATCTGCATGTTATTTCAGGCATACGGCAAGGGGAGGTTTATCAAACAGAGGCTTGCACTGCTCCTGACAGAGGTCTTAAACTTTCTCTTACCCTTATTTAACTGATGTGCCCAATAGGAAAGGTAATTATAAGACTTTCTTCCATAAACAAACCCTTGTTGAAAGATGTGTTATAACTATTCACAGTTTGGAAGAGTTTTGTTTGCTTAGAGAAATTGTTTACTTGTTAACCTTAACACTGTGTCCCTCTCCGTAACTTTGCATCCATTTCAACACCTGTCGCTGAAGCTCTGTTATTTTGGCATTTGTCTCATGCTTTTTCTGGCTGCTGTACTGTACGATCTTCAGCTGCCTCCAGATGTTATTCAAACAGGATTCTAAGATGGTTTTATAGATATCCATTGCCTTGGATAAATAAACTGTTAATAAAGCAACAAAAGAAGTAATTGCAGTGACAAAAGATAATTGCCAAGATGTATGTTTAATCTACACATAAATTAAAAATTTATGTCAGGGTGTCTTGAGCAAAAAAGATGAAAATTTAATGGCTCACCAATATGGAAGGACACTATTGCTGCTAACCAGGTATATAACTTGCCTTTATAAAACTGCTGTACTTATTGTGGTATCTGCTATGTGAGTCTAGCTAGACTTATGGGACATTGCATTCCGTAGCTGCAGATCTCATCAGCAGCACTGTTGTATTTGAGTAGTCTGTATGGTTTATACTAAATAGAACCATAGAATCATAAAAAGGTTTGGGTTGGAAGGGACCTCAAAGCCCATCCAGTTCCAGCCCCTCTGCCATGGGCAGGGACACCTCCCACCAGCCCAGGCTGCTCAAGGACCCATCCAACCTGGCCTCAAACAGTTCCAGGGAGGGGTCATCCACAGCTTCCCTGGGCAGCCTGTGCCAGTGCCTCACCACCCTCAGCGTCAAGAATTTCTTCCTAATGCCTAATATAAATCTTCCCTTTTCCAATTTAAAGCCATTCCCCCTTGTTCTATCAGTACTTGCCCTTGTAAAAAGTCCCTCCCCAGCTTTCTTGTAGCCCCTTCAGGTACTGCAAGGCAGCTATGAGGTGTCCCCAGAGCCTTCTCTTCTCCAGTCTGAACCACCCCAACTTGCTCAGTCTGTCCTCACAGCAGTGGTGTCAAGAACAACTTCATCTATATTTTACTGTCCAATGTCCCATGTTTTCACCACTGTTCCTATTATCCCAGCTATTTCTTAAGTCTGAATCATGCCTTTTGTTTGTAAATGGTGAATGATGCTAGAGTTATTTGATAATGCATAAACTAAAAAATACATGTGAGGAAACTATATGATGAGTCATACAGCACAGCACAACATCACAGCAGCAGTGAGAACAACAAGGTTGACAGTATTCAGCTCAATTTTCTAAGCTTTACTCAGATCTTTTTCACTTGTGCAGTTTCCTGTGTGAGATGTCGCTGGGATATGGAAGGACCGGTGCTGTGTAATTCTGAAATATCATCTAGGAGTGCTTTTGCTACAGTAGAACAGATGAGGAACAACTGTTCTTTTGTCTTCATCCCATCCTCCTACACTGTTTATAGTAATTGTAGAAAAGAATTCTACTTATGATTCTACTTATACACTCATTCTGTATTTTTCTTCTTATTCTGTAGCTAGAACTATTTAAATGGACATAAAATATTTTGTTTCCCCCAAATTTCTCTTTATGGCAGATGTTTTTCATTTTATATCAGTTTTAAGGGAACACCTCTCAAGGATAATTCAGACCGACAGAGGTTAGATGCTCTGAACTACCTTATCTCCTACAAAGACATAGAGAGCCTGGACTTGTCTAGGGCATTCATAAAAGCCAGCTTCAGCTCCTTAGGAATCCATTCCAATAGATGTATCTGAAAATTCACAATACACAACTACGGGAACTTGCCAAGCATGGCATTACCATTCCAGGCAGAAAAATGGTTGCAGCGAATGTTCATATTCCAAATCTGAATAGCATAAAACCAGAAAAAAATCAAAAAAATCGTTTGTGTGAGTCCAGTCCTAAGCACTTCAAACTCCCTGCATCATGAGCTGTTAGATGCTATTTCAGATTTTGATTAAATTGCCCCAGTTTCAAGTATCTCAAGAAGTCTAAGAATAGTTTTAGGTGGAAATTGTTCCAAACTTGCAGAAGGTGAATTGTAAACAACAAATTACTTGTCATTTTCGCACGTTTCTCAGTTTCCACACTGAGATTCCAATGAAAATTTCCCATTTTGAGATACAAGACAACACATTACACATGTAGAAGTTCATATGCATGTTTTTCAGGCAAATGCATGTATCCTAGCCATGAAATGAGCCCATAGACTAATGAAGTGTAGTTTGCACTGAATTGATTTATAATGACGGAACTGAAATAAGGAAGCAAAGGGGGTTGAACATCTTATTGAAGATACACTGGAGGTATACCAATGGCAAAGAATCCCAGCCTATGAACACGAAGGATGGGCTTCAGGATACACTGAAAGCACTGGGTTTCTGGCTATCACTATGCACTACTAAAAACAAACCTAGCGCTGTGTCCAAGTCACATGTTAGCAGAAGATCTCGAACTGCCACCAGCAGGTGTGCCAGAGCAGCGTGTCTGAACAGCACGATCTCCTTCTCCTCCACTTTACCTTTACAAAGAGAAGACAGAGGTGTAGTCTGCATAAAATTTCAGAAGTCACGCTGTACATACATAAACAATTCAAAAGATTCTGGTATCTCAGAATTTTCGTTAAACACACATAGACAGGCATGAACTTGAAAGGTTGGATCTGTTGGTCTCAGCAAATAGCTTACGGTATAGCACAGCTCAGGGGTGTCAAACTCACAGCCTGCAGGCTGAATCTGGCCTCCACCTTGTTTAATCTGGCCTGTCAGCTTGTTTGTACCTGGTGGCGGCGCTGAGCTCCCTGCCCTTATGCCTCTGCCAGTACGCTGGTCATATGTGCAGTGTGTGATGCGCGTTATGCTGCAGGAGCAGGAGCAAAAGCAGTAGAGTGGTGGGAGCTGTGAGTTTGACACCCCTGGCATAACTTCTCCCATGCCATGTGACCCAGAGCAAGTGGCACACAGGGAAGTGTTTTTGAAAGGTGCGTAGGGATAGATGGTGCTTGCTGGAGGAGGGGATAACACTTCCCCTTGTGTGTGCCAGTAAACCCACAGTGCATTTACTGATTTTAGTATAGCAGTCTCTGAAAATTGCAGGAAACAGCACGGAAGATAAAGATCTTGTAACTATTTTGTATCAAAAGACAGAAAGTGATGGCTGGTCTCTGTCAGTGAAGGTGCTGAAACTAAGGACTATGTCCAGTACTTGATACCATTCACCATGAAAACTCAGTGAGTAAAACAAGTCATTTAGAAACAAAGCAAGACAATAAGAAACCACATTTTATGACCAAAGACTGGAGCATTTGGTGATATTGGTTTAGGATATAAAAGACCAGCAGGGGAATAACAATCTTGCAATAAACCAATATTGTCATAGTAAGTGATGGTTTTTTTGTTCACTGTGGGATTAATGAGAAAATGCATCAGTTTGCTCTGGAGTGAAATACATTGAGATTGGATACTGTGAAAGTATTTAAAACCAGGAAGGTAATAAGAGTGAACCAAGCTACCACGGAGATTTGACATCTCCTGTACAATTAGAGAAACATTCATTAGGCATTGATCGGATATGTTAAAGTCTTCCTAATTTCTAAGTTTCTATGGATCTTCCAGCAAGAAAATTCTTATCTCCCTCTCCTTCTTTAATTGAGGACAAAATACAAGATCTCCCTCGCACTTTTCTGTTTCTTTTTTCAGTGCAGACAACAGTAGCTGAATCAACCTGACTTTTTTTTCAGTATCATAAACCAAGACTAAAAAGTTTTTACTGCTCTCCTTGAGTTGTAGTCCAAAGAACCACTTATTTCACAGGTAAATTTTGCGTTCATACTCAGTTATTTTTGTGTAACAAGGGACGCTCAAATGTTATCCATTCCTCAGAAAACACTTGCCCTTCAAAGCAAGTTGTGACAGATGAGCATTTGTCTCATCACTGTTTCAGCCATTACACATTTTAATTGATTTTATTGCTTTTAGCAATTGGTAATACACTGCATAGCTCATCTACAAGTAAAGAGGGCCCTGAAGTTTGAATAAACATGCCATTCGGCTCAGCTCCCACTCCAGGGTACATATCTACAGCATATAAACAACATTTGAAATGACATAAGATTTCTTTAATTAATCTTGAATTAAAATGTAGACTCTTGTATTTTTTTCCTTGATATTGAGAAGCAATAATAGTTCTCTATACTTCTCTTAGCAATGTTTTCCTTTCTGTGATTCACTGCAACAGGTAAAGATTCTGATTTTCTCCCTTATGCCTGGGAAGATGGTGTTTGCTTTTTGGTAAGCTCCGTCAAATTAAAAGAATCCTGCTGCTGACAATTATAATATGGTAATCCTATAGACCACAGGCTGTCATTCTGCAGAGACCACAAACATTTGTATTTTGCCTCCTCTCTCATTTATTATTTCATTACTGTTAGTTTTATTTTGAGAAAATGAATTCAGTACAGAAAGCAATGATGTTTGGATACTTCAATAAATAACTTGAGACATAACATAAAACCTTGGCAGGTCATGGACAGCCTGCTGTGTTTATCCTTACAACTCATTCTCAACTATGAGCAGTACAACTCAAAAAATAATCCAAAACACACAATAGCTTTCTAAATCTTCCTCAAACACAGTCTGTATTTTGCCATGAGGTTTTCCTGACCCTCTCTTTATCTATAGCCAGAAATTTTCACAGGGGTTACTGATTATGCTAGTTTTTGTTTTAAGGTTCTATAGGGTTTTCACATGCTGCACAGAAGACAAATGTAATGCCGAAAAAGTAGGAGATATTATTTTGGAAATAAAAGAGGAAGTCAATGACTGTAACTCCACAAGATAAACTGCTGAAAGTTTTATCATGAATTCATTAAAAATCTCGAACACTGTCTCACCAGTAAGATCTGTATTAGTATTAAATTAGAAAAACCCCAACAATTAAAAAAAATACATACCTTCATTAAAGCGGTCGCATATCACTTTCTCTTGCTGTTTTAGGAAAAACCTTGTATGATCAAATTCCACACTGTCAAAGCTCCAATTTACAGATGCAAGTACACCCAGGTCTGTCAAATCTTTTAGAACAGGAATGGCTGCTTCTTCTAAGAGGCAGTATGCCTGGCATTGGCTTTCTGGATAGCACAATAAAAAAAACCATGATAATAAGGTTTGGTTTCATATAATGCTACCACTGGACAAAAATATTGAAAAAAGACCTAGCAAAACCCAAACAACACTGACTTCTTAATGAAAACTGTGGCATTAATAGAAAAACAGTTGCTCACCAGGGATCCTCTTGTGTGTCAGAATTAAGCTGATCCTCATAGCAGGCAACATTGTTCTTCCATGCATTTCATAAAGTGAGCCAATTCCATGAAGAGAAGTTAGGATTTTCTACTTACACTAAGACTATACTATTATTCCATTGTTCTACAGCTGCCTTCTACTTTGAACTTAGACTTAGTCCCTCTATATCCACTTGTTCCTATAACTTCAACTGAAACTGCCCTTCTCCTTCCCTGGTATTTAACTTCTAACGTCTTTGACTAGCAAGGCTAAGCAAGCCAACCTGTTTTTGCTTTGTGGTCTCATACTAATGATTCTTACTAGCTGCCGGGTGAATGTTCAAAATTCTTTCCAAATTACAACTGAGTTTCTTCTTATTAGTGTTACGACAGAGGTGCCAACTGTTGAATGAGTTGAAAAGAATGTTCTTTTCTCAGGTAAGAGGGTGAAACTCTTACATACTAATTTTTTAAAGTTCTAGTTGAGTGGGTCACATTAACAAGGTGAGAACTCTGCGATTCTTCATTTTCAAAGATTTCCTTTTCAGGAATATTTTCAACTAATCTACACAAATTGTTTAATTTGGTTAGCAGCTGTCTTCACTTAGTCACTGCACCATTTTGTAAAAGCATATTTTTAAGCTATCTAAAAAAAGGTATATTACTGTCAGTTTTTCACCCTTCATGCAAATAGGTCAGGTACTACAGTATTTTGGATGCACATTGTATAAATTCATTTGGGCATTCTTACATTAATGCAACATTTGTTTTTTAAAGTGTATTTCTAATAATGCACCTTCCATGTTCCACTGTAGAGTAAAACGCTCCTGTGAATTTTTCTGATCTTTGTTTTGGCTATAGCTTCATTTTGAGAAAGTTTCCTTTCCTTCACGCACAAGGCTGCCATGCTGAAACATGCTTTATTTCAAAGACAGTAACAGGACATTCAGGCCCAACAAGCACTACCTATGCAAAACACTGATTTTTGTTCAGACTGCCAAGCCCTTCCATCTCCAATTACTGTGTCAGAGAAAAACAATGCAGATCAATAATCAGAGGATACTGATTGAAAAGGAGAAGAGAAGGCTCTGGGGTTACCTCATAGTGGCCTTCCAGTACCTGAAGGGTCTACAAGAAAGCTGGGGAGGGACTTTTTACAAGGGCAAGTAGTGATAGGACAAGCAGGAATGGCTTTAAATTGGAAGGGGGAAGACTGAGAATAGACATTAGGAAAAAATTCCTTATGATAAGGGTGGTGAGACACTGGCACAGGTTGCCCAGGGAAGCTGTGGATGCCCCCTCCCTGGAAGTGTTCAAGGCCAGGTTGGATGGGTCTTTGAGCAGCCTGGGCTGGTGGGCGGTGTCCCTGCTCATGGCAGGGGGGTTGGAACTGGATGGGCTTTCAGGTCCCTTCAAACCCAAATCATTCATTGATTTTGTGATTCTGTGGATGGCGTGAAGAGATTTACATCAGACAAAATTCAAAGGCTGTACTTTTTAGTTTGTCTGCAGATGGATTTGGCCTTAAGACAGAATTTCACAGCCAGCTGTCACACCTGTCTCAAA
The DNA here is from genome assembly GCA_033558235.1 of Neomorphus geoffroyi. Taxonomy (NCBI): domain Eukaryota; kingdom Metazoa; phylum Chordata; class Aves; order Cuculiformes; family Neomorphidae; genus Neomorphus; species Neomorphus geoffroyi. Next base: position 14,445,911 of record JAUMJM010000062.1, on the reverse strand, counting down.
ATAAGTATCCACGTATTTGGAATGTTTTCAGTACAATGAGCAGAGAACAAGCCTAATAACATCCATATTTGTCTCTCTAGTACTCTTTAATATAAAAATACATTGCACATCAATACAAAGTAAAGCATATCCAAAAGTAGTGTACCTGACGCTTGAATATTGACTGTGATGCTGTTCTTGCTGTCTTGGTTTTCTAAACCTGTTCTCACAGTCTCACAAACAGAACTGTCCTCAGAGCGAACATTGGTAGGCAGTTCTTTAGGTTGTAGCACTAAATCATTAAACCACAAGCAAACATTTAGATAAAAATATCAAAAGGCAGTTCAATGAATAAATGACTCTACATGCAAAAATATTTTCAGACTCAGTAGTTTCTAGGACATACATATTTTCTTTTCATGAACTTCTTTGTTGTTTTCATGGGCTGATATAGTATGGAAAAACCCATATAGATACAGTGTTGTCAGCCTTCACAGCCTGAGGAGTCAGGTATTATCAGGTTCCTCTTCCTTACAGTGCAAGTACAGGGCTGGGAAAATTCAGGGGCTGGTAGAATAGCTGTGTAATAGAGTTTCATAGTAAAACTCACATGTCTATATCAGGGGTGTCAAACCTCCTGTTCCTGCTCCTACAGCGTTACACAGGCTTGCACACATGACCAGTGTGCTGGTAGAAGCATAGGGGCAAGGAGCTCGGCACTGCTGCCAGGTAGAAATAAGGTGCCAGGCTTTATAAAACACAGTGGAGGGCAGGATTCAGCCCGCGGGCCATGAGTTCGGCACTCCTGCTTTATATGGAGGAAAACCATGTATGAGAGGAAAGATGCTGAGGGCTAGAAGGAGCTCCAGCTATGAAAAATACCCCAGTGAGTGTGAGTAGAAAAGGTTAGCTACTGTAAATGAACCAGAAATAGCATGGAAGTTGCAACTGGAAGAAGAAAAAGAAAAGAAAAAATATTTATTGCCAAGAACTTTTTCTCCCAACTAATAGCTATCTTTTGCGACTTGTTAGTAATGCCAAGTCTCCTTCCCTTCTTCCTTAAAAATACTGAGGCATGAGCTACAGCTTCTGGCCACAAGGCTTCCTTTGGCAGCTCTGCCTCTATTTCTGAGAGGGATTCTGGCTGAATAGGTGACTCCTAAATATTGTTGATTTTTTATCTAATTAAGAATAGAATTTTCCTCAGATATCAAACTGATCATACAGAGGTAGAAAGAAAAGTATTTTTTCCTAGTTAAGTTAAAAAAACATTCCTAATTTTAAAAAGCTACACAATGTTCAAAATTAGATCAATGAACTGTTTCCACTACTTCCCTTCTGTGTATTTTCTGAATTAAATATTATACATAACAGCATCTTTAAAAAAATAAGCCAAACAATGAAGCCAATGGAGAAAGACCCCTACAAGTACTGCTGGTGTTTCTTATATTTAGGTAAATTTAGAACTACCCTTAATAAAAACTTTTCATTATTACAAGTATACAGTATCTTACATCATATCTACATAAATGTGCTTAACACATTTTATTGGGTTCTCTCTATATAAGACATAACTGATTTGCAACACTGGGATCTACTTGCAAACATATTCTAAACCGCATTTAACTTAAACTTTAACTTAAGTCTATTTGTAAATGTAACACAGCTTGCCTTTCAATACATTTGGATTTCTTGTCAGGAGATGGAGTTCTACACAGAGTTCACTAGATGGTGGCATAAAACTTCATCTCAGGTACCTTGAACTCCTGCTTTAAAACTGGAACTGTTGCTTTCTGAGGTCATGAAAGCATTTTATGTTTATCTACCAGTGTCAGTAACAGATCAATTCTACCAAGAAATAATCTCCTTCACCAGATTACATCATCCTGCAAATAAATAAGCCTGGAGGAGACTGAGGGGGGACCTCATGGCACTTCGTTCACTGCTTCCTCACAAGGGGGGGAGGAGCAGGTGCTGATCTCTTCTCTCTGGTGATCAATGATAGGAACCTAACGGAATAGCAGGAAGATGTGTCAGGGGAGCTTTAGGTTGGATATTAGGGAAAGATTCTTCACCCATAGGGAAGCAGAGCCCTGGAACAGCTCCCCAGGGAGGCAGTCACAGCGCCAAGCCTGGCCATGTTCAAGAAGTATTTGAACAATACCCTCAGACACACGGTGTGAGTGTTGAGGTTGTCTTGTGCAGGGACAGGAGTTGGACTTTATGATCCTTGTGGGTCCCTTCCAACTCCGGCCATTCTATGATCCCAATTCTACTCTACAGGAAATATGGCTGAAAATTTTTATGCAACAATTTTATCTGTTTTTCACATGCTGGGATGTATAACTGAAACATAGATAAAAGTTACTGTCAAAATTCTGACAGTTGAAAAAATGAAAACTATCCTTTTTTAATAAAAGTTTATCCTGAAAAGTGAATCTGGAAATACGTCACTGTCTCACAATATTTTATGTCACAAATATTTCTTTTCAAAAACAAACAAGAGCTTTCTTCTACATCTTTTCTGTCTCTGCTGTTTTGCATTTCTGCAATGCCCAACGCAGAGACGTTATCTCAGCATCGTTATCAACAAGTACAGGGCTACCAGCAACTTTCTATTTTCCCTAAGACTTGTTCTGATTCATTTCTTGATGAGGTTTGCACTCAGGTAACTGGCGCAAATGGTTCTTTCCAGATAAGAACTTTAACACTTGGTCATTGTCTAGGCTATGTTCATTCTGCTAAAGTCAGAGTATTGACAGCTACTATTTGATAACTACAACTAATTTGATATCTGCAATTGATAACTACTATTTCTCCAAAAATGACAGGAGTTCTTATTCAGGACATAAAGATGGCAGAGATCTGGAGTAAGTGCCACTCAGAGGTATCTTGTCAGAATAGAAATGAACTCATATGTTCATTAAAAAACACTTCAATGACCAAACAAAACCCCAAGCCCCAAAACAAAGCACCCCCTGCAATCAAAACAAACTATCAAAATTTCCTAAGATATTTAAAGGAAAAGAGAAAAGGTAAGACTCCTAACTGAAAATTCAGCTACATTAAACATCATAAAAATGTTCCCATTGACTTCAAATAATTTTTTCCAATAAATCTACCAGCATGAACTATCACCTATCTTAACTGGTATAAAAGAGCAGAAATAAACCTGGAAAAATGACAGGATAAACTGATTCACATACCTTTTCCAGGACTATCTAGGTAATTTGTTTCTTCCCTTTGGGTGAGTGTATGTTTAGATCTCAGCATTATAAAATTGCTCAGATCAGAATCATCATTGTCCCATTTTGTAGGAAGTGCAAGTGACGCAGGCGTTTGATTACTGGATGAGTTATCTTTACAGCTGACTGATTCAGATGGTCTGACGGTTTTCTTTACTTGGCTTATGGAATAAATATCCTCTTCCACCTTATTCTTTTTTATGCTTCCTCCAGTAAACTCCTCCACAGATATATTTGCACTGTGAATTCTGGTGGATGATGCAGCACTCATAAGCAGGGCAAAACACTGCCTTTGAGTCTGTGGTGACGTGTAAAGATTAATTACTTTTTCCGACTGATGTCTTTCAGCAGAATGCAGCTGCTGGTTTGTCAAGGAACTCCTCTCTTCAAGCCACCCTAAAACATAAAATGTAGTTTTTCTGTTGCCTCTTCTACATTTTTATATTTTCCTTTTCTTCCTCCTGGTTGTAGTCAATTATTTTTTATAATTATAGAAAAAAATTTCATAAAAATTTATCCTTTCTGCCTTCCCAGATCATTAGAACTATCTTTAGAAAATTTGTATTGATTAGTTCTAGGTAAAAATGTACCATGCTGAGAAACAGAATGTCATGCTACTGTCTGGAGAAGGTTTCACCATCTGCATGGTGCTTACTGGTGTTAGATTTCTGGAAATCGGATGCAATATATTACATTAAGAGGAAAGATTAAAAGATTAAGAGATTTTTTTTTTAAGAAGAAAAAGAAGCACGCAATTTGCTCCCTTTAAGATGTGCCTCACTAGAACTGCAATTTTTTGCACTGCTGCTGCACATTCATGTCAAACGCAGTTGCTGAACACTTTACAGTATGTAAAAAGTAGTTAAGTTAAAATGTTCTTTCACAAGCAGCGCCTGCTTGTTTCACAATATAACAAGTTACTGCCAGTCTTTGGAGTTCCGCAGTCACAACTGGTGACTTGTAGTCAGGCCATAGTCATATAATGAAATCTAAATAACTTTTTTGCTGTTAAATATTCTGTTGAAGTATGCACAGTTGTCCATAAGAAAATCTGAAGTTTAAAAGTGGTTCGCATGTGAAACCACAGCCAGCATAAAAATGCCCCTCTGAATAGCATGGCAAAATGAAGAATTTTCACTGTCACACATTCTACCCACTGACCTTCTTCATACAGGACCACACAAACATCTGCTTTATTTCAAAATTTCAATGCAAAATTACTATTTGTTAAACAATTCCCCTGTATGAAGCTATTGTATTAAAAAAACAGCACGGGCAGCAGAGTCTACTTTTTTCTGCACATGCATGGAAAAGGTAACGTTGTGCAGTTAAACACTTTCATTCACGCAATTTGTTCTAAGTTTGTGAAAGTACACCTTGATGGTATAATAGTAGTGCTGCTACTTCGTGTTGCTATCAAACATTTTGTTCTTAAGAGTAAGAAATCTTCCATACATGGAGGGATGTAAAGCCATCACCGTGAGTCTGTTAAAGTAAATATTGTTGCCTTTTTGTGACTTTTTTTAAGGAAGATACTTACTTTCCAACTGATATGATGTAAATTTTGTGAATGCTTCTACTTCTGTAGGAAGCAAACCGTTTCCATTACTGGTATCTGTATTTAATTGTTCCAAAGTTTCTATGGAGACTGGATTTAAACCCAAATGGAGCCACCATCCCTCCTTCAGTGAACCAAGCCCTGGTGCTTCTACCTCAGCCTGTAGCATTTCTTTCAGTTCTGTAAGCGAATGATGCTGACAAGCAAGTTTATCAGTTTGATGCTCTACAAAAGCAGAAATCAATGTATAATATTAATAATCTAGAACCACGAAAACAGAATGTCATTTTGGAAATGAAAGCTCTGAAGAACTGACTATCTACTATAGCTACCCGTTGTTTATACTTACTTTTGTAACTCACCGTCCATTAATAGACTTAAAAGCAAAGCCGTGAGTGTTATCAAAGTAAGTGTGCATTTTACTTATTGAGTGTACAGATAACAGGGGGGTTAAATTTTTTTCAGATCTAATAACCTGTAGCTTCATTACTAAAGTTACGAATTATCTTGTTCATTAGCTGTGGGTTTGTTTGTTATGCTTACAAAGAGTTAACATAAACCTTATTTGAAACAAATATGAACTTAAACAGTAATGAGTCTACTATACATTATTTTCCACTATAAATGAATGTACAGATGAACTGGACAACATAACAAGTCAATACACATCACTTAATCCTGAGATTTGTAAAATGAAGCCAAATGAAATGAAAGGACAGCCGTAGTGCATGTTCTGGCACTGTCAGAAATAACTTCCAGCTTAGTTTGGGTTTGTATACTTCACTTCCTAACATGAACTCTGCTCTTGCCAAGTAATAACATTGCTTTCCGTTAACCGTGCTTTTCTACTGATTGATGTGTACTTTGAAACATTATTTAAGGAAAAACAGTGCACAGAAAAGAGTACCAGTCACCACATGTACTGAACATACTTAGCAGTAGCCAGCTGAATATTTCCATAATGAAACAGAACTCTTACTTAATTCAAACTACCTCCTCCAAAGGATACAGGACATACCAACTTCTGCCATGTGTAACTTTTTGTATGTACTAAAAGAATAAGATAATGCAAATTTCAGAGGCCTACATTAATTGGATAAAATTCAATGCCTCAAAAGATGTGGCATAATCTTTTATAACATTACCTTTTTCTCTATATTAATACAATATTATATTATATTATATTATATTATATTATATTATATTATAACATTACCTTTTTCTCTATATTTTCTCCATATACACGGAACTTTTCAACATCAATTAGAAATAATCATCAACTAGAAATCCTTACCGATAAACAAAAGAGAGTTCATATTATCCCGATACTTCTCTGACTGCCATACCAAAGATTCTGAGTATTCCCTGGAGTGCTCTGTAATCAAAATACTAAGAAGAACATAAAATACGACTTGGAGGTATGAAATTTAACATAATTATTTGTTGAATTCTGATTTACAAAAACTATCTTTAAAGATCTACTTTCTAAATTTTCAGTTCATTAATTCATTCACTCATTCATTAACATTTTGCCCAGGTACAGGAAATCCTCCACTTAGTGACAGAGCTCTGGGAGGAGGTGTGTAGGTTCAGGGATATCCAGAAGTGTGAGAGACAGACAACTGGAATTGCCCCTGCCTTCCCTGAGACAGCCCAACAGGCAGAAGGGATGAGTGAGGCTTCCTATCCTCACTCTGCCTGGCTGAACACAGCGATTTAAAGGATAGGGGACAATGGAAATAAGTCCACACCCAGTGCAGCAGGCACGTCCCCTCCATGACTACATCATCTTCCCAGGTGCCCTTGCGAGGCTCTGCAAGTGGAACCAAACAGTAAGAAGAACAACGGTTGATCTAGCTAGGAGGTGTCACTTGAGGTTAAGTCGACCTATATCCTGCTTCAAAACTGCTTCCGTGAAGACAAAAAGCTGAGTCGTTGTCATAGGGCACTCCCTTCTGAAGGGAAGAGAATGCCCAATATGCAGACTGGACCCACTTTGCAGGGAAGTCTGTTGCCTCCCTGGTGCCTGGATTAAAGATGTGAAGAGAAAGCTTCCTACTCTGGTACAGCCTTCAGGTTATTACCCATTATTGACGTTGTAGTTAGGCAGCCATAAAGTTTCAACAAGAAGTCCAAGGGCAAATGCGACAGACTTCAGGGTCTTGCGACAACCTGCTAGGGGATCAGGAGCACAAGTAGTGTTCTCCTCTGTCCTTTCAGTTGCAGGGAATGATTGAGGAATGAACAGGAAGAGCCAGCAGATCAATATCTGGCCCCGAGATTGGTGTCACCAGCAGAACTCAGGGGTTTTTGATCACAGTTCTGTTCACACGACACCAGGCCTCCAGGCAATTGGCAGGGCACACCTGTCTCAATGGGGGAAAAGAATCTTTGCACAGAATTTAGCAGGGCTCACTGAAATGATTTTCCACTGGTTTTGAAGGAGAAAGGGGATAAAACCAAGCTCATGAAAGGTAAGTCTGAAGGCAGTACAGCTACGTTTGAGCGAAGGAACAACTAATGAGGTCTGTGGTCTCAGTGGAGGCAAGGGATGAAATTCCATGCAGCAGCAAAGACACAAGGGTTACGGATGTGTGAAAAAGTATGGAAGCACCTGAGAATGCTCACGTAGGAATTGTGGCTTCTCCACCCAAAAAAGTAGTAGAATCAATAAGCCCAATAGAAGTGCATCTACACCAATGCACACAAACAGGCGAAGCTGGGAATCATTGTACAGCTGGAAAACTAGGATGTAGTTGCTACCATGGAAGCATTGTGGGATGACTCATACAACTGGAGTGCTGCAATGTAAGGTTATAAGCTCTTCAGAAGGGACAGGCAATGAAGCAAAGCAGTGGGGTATCTCTGTATGTTAGTAAGAGTTTTGACTGAAGCTTGACAATGATGCTGATGGAGTTGAATTTTTATGGGTTAGAATCAGGGGGAAGGTCAACAAGACAGATACCATGGTGGGAGTCTGTTACAGACCACCTAATCAGGACAGAGAGACAGACTAATTATTCTATAAGAAGCTGGAAGAAATCTCACAGTCTTTAGTGTTTGTTCTTGTTATTCTTGAAAACAAGATGAGAAGGAAAGGGTGAAGAAATCTTGATCCAATGTTAGCACGAAAAGATCTAAGTACCCCTCCACTCTCATGAGACCCCACCTGGAGTACTGTGTCCAGTTCTGGAATTCCCAGCATAAGACAGATATGGAACTGTTGGAACAGGTCCACAGGAGGCTACAAAGATGGTGAGAGGGCTGGAGCACCTCTGCTACGAGGACTGGCTGAGAGAGTTGGGCTTGTTCAGCCTGGAGAAGAGAAGGCTCCAGGGGACCTCATAGTGGCCTTCCAGTACCTGAAGGGGCCACAGGAAAGCTGGGGAGGGACTTTTTACAAGAGTAAATAGCGATAGGACAAGGGGGAACGGCTTTAAACTGGAAGGGGGAAGATTTAGATTGGACATCAGGAAGAGAGTCTTCACAATGAGGGTGGTGAGACACTGGCACAGGTTGCCCAGGGAAGCTGTGGATGCCCCCTCCCTGGAAGTGTTCAAGGCCAGACTGGATGGGGCCTTGAGCAGCCTGGTCTGGTGAGGGGCTGTCCCTGCCCATGACAGGGGGGTTGGGACCGGATGGGCTTTAAGGTCTCTTCCAACCCAAACCATTCTATGATTCCGTGATTCCAAGTTCCACTGATGGAGGATATCCTTAAAACACAGCTAATACCTTCTCCCTCTTTGTCTTCTGGAGATTTTGTAGGTGGGTTTTGCTCAACATATATATTTGCCGTATTCATGAATACATGCATATACACACATGCAGAAGTGCTATATACATAAATATTTAGTGTTGCCTACTGCAAAAAAAAAGGAGGTTGGATTTTCAGGTTATTAATCCCCAAGGAGAAGGAGGACTACAGCAGCAACTCATATTTCCTTTTTCCAGCCCCCCCTTGAGAAACCACGGACATGGACTATGCACTCTGCTTGCTCTTTTACAAAATCACAGAATATATGCAGCTGTTTCAGAGAATGAATCCACCAATTCAGAAATAGACTAAAGTCACTAATTTTGAGGATTTATGACAGGATTTATCACTATGAAGATTTCATTACCTGTTACCAGAAAGAGGAAAAGGTTCTTCTTGAAGTTCTGGGCACAGAAAATGAACCCATGATCTTTGTTGTCTGCATGGAGGACTTAAAGGTATTTCCATTTCACCTTGCAGGTACGGAATATATTTAGCTAGAAATGCCATAAAGCCCCACCCAAAACAAAAATAAAATGTCTGGATCACAAGGCCATTTGTGAATGAAGCACACACACCCCTAGATATTTTACACTAGCGACACTTTACATTAAAATACAAGATATTTTCATTGGACAATTCACTATTTAAGCAATAAACCCCAGATACTTTGCATTTAATTTCCAGACAGATAACACTGCTTTACTCATCCTGTAATGTCTTCTGGCTACATATTCTTCCCATGTAAGATGATTTTTTATGATTAAGCGACCAGGTACCATGGTTAAGGTTTTGATATTAAGTATTCATCTGTCTTGGCCTTCTTAGGTAGTTCTGACATAAATGAAGTTAATTAGGTGGGAGAGAGACTTTAGACAATATTGTGGTGGATGTAACATTCAAATGAATGGCTTGGGAACTGCAGAAATAGACAGGCAAGATTTTAAAGACAAAATTACTCTTTCAAGCAGAATTAGTACTTGTAATTTCTAGAGATTGCTACTGAAATGAATTACAACACCAGGTTTTTTTTTAAAGCATCACATGAACAAATCTGACAAGTTTTAAGTCCCCTACAAGTTACTTTTCACATCCTTTTTTTTGGCAATTCATATTAAATGTGGACATTTCAACGGATTGTTGCTTTATATTTAAATATAATAAGGAATTTGGAGCGGCATTTATTGTGGCATCATTCCATAAAAACTGGCTTTTTACACAATTGCCCTGGTATTCATCTCTCTGGCATTCCTGTAATATTTCTTGTTAAGCTTGACCAGAACACAGAGGTCTCAAAACCCACGGTTCCTCCATGTTCTGTGAAAACCAATAGCCAGAAAAACTGTAAGTAAATAAGTGCCTCCATAAGGAAAAACACTTTTAACATCCATTCCAACAGACAGAAAGCAGCTGCAATCCTGGTACACTCATTGCCCAGCCAACTGGCACACAGTGGGCTATGAATCGGCCACTTGCTCAGCTGCTGGTAGCTGCTCCTTCTCTGACTTAAGAAGCAGTTTGTAGAGCAGGGAGGATAAAGGGCAGGGAACCTACAGAGCACACTGGCAAATTAAAAAAAAAAAAAAAAAAGAGAAAAAGAAGAAAAAAAAGAGAAATAAAGGGGTTACAAAAGAAGCCAAACTTGCAATCAGTGTAGTTTTTTCCACATTTACTGAGAGCAAAAAGGTAGGTCTCGGCGACCTTCTGCTGCCAACTTCACCTGACAAACTGGTTTCTGTGATGGGAAACAAATTTAGCACATTCCTTTGAACAGGACAGGAGCTGATCTCTTGGGCATCAAAAAAATCATGATGTGTACAAAAATAACAATTGTTTCTCTTTGAGCACGTATTTGTTCTTGTCTTGTTATTTTTGTCTTTGCGACTGGAACATTTCAGCCAGCTGTGCTAGTTAAACTCTGCCTGCACTCAGGGAGCCATTTTCCTTCACAGAACAGTAGTGACTGGGCGTATACTCTTGTGCTTTTTCAATCAAGGGGACTACAGGAAAGTTGGGGAGGGGCTTTTTTACAAGAGCTTGAAGTGATAGGATGAGGGGCAATGGCTTTAAATTAGAAGAGGGAAGATTTAGATTGGACATTAGGAAGAAATTCGTAACGCTGAGGGTGGTGAGGCACTGGCACAGGTTGCCCAGGGAAGCTGTGGATGCCTCCTCCCTGGAGGCATTCAAGGCTAGGTTGGATGTGGCCTTGAGCAGCCTGGGCTGGTGGGAGGTGTCCCTGATCATGGCAGGGCATTGGAAGAGGATGGGCTTTAAGATCCCTTCCAACCCAAACCGTTCTCTGATTCTATTCTGTGATTCCATGACTACATGACTTAATTTCTCAATCACACAGCATTACTGAGCCACTTACAACCCAAAATGTTTGCACAGGAGTTGTGAACATAAACTTGGTACTTCTTCCTCAATTGTTCTTTATTACTCTCTTTTGAAAGCATTTATGGAAGACTTCAACAAACTTTAAACCATACTATTTGACCCCACAGTCTGCCCTCTCTGGGCAGATAAACCGTTAATTTAAAAATCTAAACAGTTAATCAAGTGCAAAGATACAGACACCACTTGCAGTCAGAAGCAACATGAAGGAATTGTAAAGTTGGTTGTGTTTAGCTTTTAAAATTCCTTGAAAATTTGACTACAGTTCATCTACGAGCTTATGATGCAGCTACAAAACAATAGATTACAGAAAGCAAACATTCTTATATCTACAAGGTGTATGAACTCCCAAGAACAGAATATGAGGCAAATCACTTGAAGAATTTATTTTAAATATCACTGCTTGATTTATGTGGATCTTCCTACCTGACTCCCAGAATTCCAACATAGTTTTGCTGTCACTGGAGCAAACCTCTTGTGGTGTGGGACAGTACTCAGAAATTTCTATTTTGGATGTAATTTCTGCTTTAACATCTGAAAACAAATTGTAAAAGGTGCCATAAAAGAACTTTTTATTCTTGTCAGAGCAATTTCTTTTCTTCCACACTTTTTACTGATTCTCTGTAACATCTTATTATGAAACATTACAGTTATACTTCATAAACCCAAATGCTGTAGCTGATCAGAGCAGTGCTCAGTCCTGTCCCTTAAAGGTATTAGAAAGAAAATACAATACAGTATAGTCACCACGTGAACTGTTTCAAGTTCTTATGACTATAGCGATGTGATTTCTGGAACAAGTAGGCAGCTTAAATGCAGTTTAGCAGGAGGTTGTGCAAGGAGATTCTCTTGCTACTAGAAAGGACTAAAATGGAGTGAAAAAGAAAAATAGACTGATGTCTACGTGGAGAACCCACAAACCTCTGCAGTGGAGGCTGGGTCATTCAGCTTGGAACATGGCACATAGGCTGCGATGAACTAAATGTACCACAGGAATACACATGATGCTCCTGTGCTCAAATATATTTTTTTCAGGGTTTTGTTCCTATCTTCAGTAAGAGACTGGATTACTCCAAACTACTGTAATCCAAACTACTGTCTTATCAGAAACAGAAATCAGCACACACCCTCCACACGCAGAAGCATGAATCTTGCTTTTTTGAGCTGCTCTCCATCCATCAGAGAAGCAGTTTTCCTCACCTGCTTACCAAAACCAGAGTAAACTGGCTTTTTAAAATCAAAACAAAGAAAGCTCAGGCACTGTCTTTTAATTTTAGCTACACAATGGAATGTCAGATATATGAATCCAATAGCTGATCACTGTTACTAAAGTTGCACTTACCTGTCGCATAAAAGCATTATGTAACTTTTCTTTAATTCCTTTTAAGAAATTACTACTGTCATTTAGAATATTCCTGCTAACCATATATTTATATTATATTATTATATTTAACTCTTTTTTTTTTCAGAAATCTGCTTTCACGTTTGCAATTACGATGTATAGTAACACGAGTAACTCGTATGGTACAACTGAACTACACGTAACACTCTTCAGAATGTCTCTGAAAGTAAATTTAATTACAGATAAGAAAGCATAACTCTGAATTATTATATTCATGCTAGAATGCATACTATGAATCATGGCTCCTGTTGCACTTGTTTCCAAGATTACAATACAATAGATTGAACCAAATGGCAAATAGTTTGCTTCCCCTTATCTACCTGAGGAGATGTTTCTAAATACTTAGAAATCCGGGTATAGCGCAGTTTGTAGTCTCCTACAGAGAAATTCTTGTTTGATAGACTGTGATGTAATTCATAACTGAACTGACTATAAACAGCCTAGATTGTGTTTGCAAATAAAAGGAAAGAAAACCAATCCTCACCTTCTTCGATCACCGGTTCACACACATCTTCAACAGCTACAGTTTCTGGAGCTAAAGTTAACAACGCATTCAGTTCCAAGTATGACGGAATCTTAACAGAATCTGATCTGTCATTGCACAAGTCTAACTGAACAGGCAACATGAAACACTGAAAAATATTAATCACAACAGTACGGTAACTAAGTTTCTTTTGATGTTACTGTACAGTGAAAGCTTTTTCAAAATCTTGAAACTGCTTAATTCCAAGCCAATCTAAGGGCTTTTAAGAATGAAGTCATATGATATTACACAGCATACACAAAGCTTTGCTCAATACGGAGGACAAAATAGTGTTACTATAAAAAATAGTGTTTCAAAATGTGGATTAGGAAAAGGAGCTCTGAACTTACCGTTCCTAATCAAGTCAAATCCTCATTTATTTCATTGAAAGTTTGCTTTTTTTAAATTTTGTAAAATGGAGGAAAAAATAAATTTTACTTTTTTTTTAGAAAAAAAAGAAGCCAAACTACCCCCACCCAAATCCCAGAACATGTCTTGGAACTGTCCCATGCACACATCATGGCTTGCTGTTCAGGCTCATTTTTATTCTTAATGTAACATTACTTACATAAAACTGCCATCACAACAGGGCCCAGGAGAAAAAGTTGATCAGAGTGGGGGTTCCCAACAACACGCACCCAAGAATTACACAAACACAAATAACAGCAGCGTTTTCTAATCTTGTAAATAAGTCTACAGCTATCGGGCAATTATGAAAGAAATTCAGTAAAATGACTTGCACATAACAAACACTTATGCATAACATAAGCCCATCACTAATATAATAATTAGTAAGAAATGACATGATACCTCTTCATCTTCTACGGTCACAGTACAGAAGTTCTCCTTAATTTCCTGCAATTCTTTCTCACTTTTTTGCATATCCATTTCAGTTTGGAAAGTCAAACGTTCCCTTTAAAAGATGATAAAATAAAGCAAATTACCTCTTTGTATTACTTCATATCTAAGACTGAAAGTGTATAAGTGGCAATAGATATTTTTTCCTAAAGCTATGTTTTTCTAAGAAAATTCCAAGGGATGCTGTACCAACCTGTGTAATTAATTGAAATTATTTTTCAAAAAAGAGTACACTATATGCAGTGTAGAACCACTTTATATCAGCATCTACCTTAAAAAAGTTATAGAAAAATAGTTTATCACCTCAACACATAAGTCCTGTCATGCAATGCCTTCTACAAAAGCTGCAGACCTAATTTTCTTCTAATGTCAAGGTTTCTGCTCTGTACAAAATTTGTGTAATCTGTAGTATTGGCATTACTTATATTTTGTCACCTTTCCTTTTGGTTTCCAGGGATAATTCAGCACCAAAAAAGGCAGAGTGTGCTCACTATTAATTAAAATGAAAACTAAACGTACGTGCCATGGGTTAACCGACAAACTTTTAAAATGCTAAGAAGCAAAACTCAGCAGTGAGGCAAATACTTGCCTTTAAAGCAAGGACACAGGTAGAACAGGGCCGAAGATTTTTCAAGTACAAAGCAAACCTTCCATCAGGCTTACCCCTCGTGGCTATTACAGGCACTGACTTTATAGGGGGGTAGCTTCCTCCTCCGTCCCTGACACCACTGTTTCCCTGGAGGAATACCTGAGACTAAGGAGTCCCAACTGTGTCATGGCTAGTCTTTGGATGCTTTTTTCTTAAGCAGAAGTCTGTCTAATTGTACCTCTTTGTCTAAATGCATCTCTCCTCTGTGTGCTCAACCAGAAGGTCTGGACTCCCACCTTGACAAGGCTGCTGGCTTTGCCAGCAAACCATGGATCAGCAGGTCAGAGATCTCTCTGCAAGGGTTCACACTACCATTTTTTTCTCCTGTGACTGGTATTTTGGACAGTCAAAGCAGAGTTTGGATGATGTACTCTTTAATGGGTATTTAGAGTATTCACAGGTGCACATAGTCTTACATCTGAGACTCACCGTGAGATTATGGCTTGTGTGTGTCCATGCCCATGGCAGGGGTGTTGGAACTGGGTGATCTTTAAGGTCCCTTCCAACCTAAACCATTCTATGATTCTACGTTTGAAATAAAAGGCACACAACCCCAACATGGGCACAGTTACACTAGTTAGAATCTACCCTGCCTTGCTTGTGAAACATGCAACACTATCAAGCACAAAGGAAGTGCCTGAAGTCACCCAGACGTGAGTAAATTTGGACATAAGTGCAAAATTTAGCCAGACTTTATAAATGTATGTGTGCAGCTGCATGGGATTTACAAAAATACTAGGCATGTTCTGAATATAACTTATACCAGTTCTAATGTGCTAAATTATCAAATCACTGACTTAAGACATAATTCAATTAAATTCAGTCAACCTAGCAACATGAAAGCGGGCAAAAACAAGCTTGAAGAAATACAATGGGGCAGAGCAAGAGCACGGGTTTACTGACAGTGTGACTGAGAGGAGACAAAGAAGGAACATGGAGCATGTGTAAAATCCAGGCCCACTAAATTTAATAGCATTTTACTGACAGGGAATCAGTCTATCCGAAGGAGGACCAGGTCCCTTAAGGATGGGTATTTTTTTCAGTATTCCAAAACTAGAATTTTGAGTACATTTCACACTTACGGAATGTAAAAAAAGGACCTTATTTCATTCATCCAGCTTTACAAAATAATGCATATAAATTATACCCTACTCATTTTTCCGTAATTAAAAAGAAAAGCTGAAGTCTCTACCTGTTACAAATATAAAAAAAAAAGTTAATGCACAATAGAAAATGTTACAATACACACAATTATTTATGTTTAATACTATACAACAATTTGTAGAGACCTTAAAACGTTCTCTTCCGTTATATTCTGTCCTTCATAATTGAAAAGAGGATCTTTCACTAAAAAAAGCTGCAGTCTGCTCAGAAGTACAGATGAAGAAGGCAGTTTTTTACGAAAACTTTCTAGACTATCAACAAAAACAAGCTCCTCTTCCATACATAAATCTGAAGAAACATAAGAAAAAACATATTAACAAGTAATATAAACATAATAAGTATTATCTGAATAAGGAGAATTGTCTGGCATAGTAAATGAGGTTAATATTCTACAATATTGTGTCAAGAACCACATCCCTCCTTTGGGAGACTGTGGAGAAATGTTCTTAGTAAATGATTGCATTGCGTTCATTTTCTAAAGTAACATAATGGACAGATAGACAAAAAAAAGATATATAGAAAAAGTAAATCTGATAGTTCGTAATAATAAGTCATAATACAGTTGAATCAAAGACTTTCTCAACATTTTGCTTTCTATGGTCAGAATGCATTGTATATACCAGATTATCTACTATAATCTTTTAATTGTAAACTTTCAGAAATCACACAGGGATTCTGCCCAATTTGAACTCTGTTCATCCCAGCCACAAAGCAGAAACTCTTTCTCTCCTTGACACAGTAAAGGAACATGCCAGAAGGATATAATTTTATTCAGGTACAAAGGTTCATTAGCATTTTAATCAATGCCTGATAAGATCTACTTACTGTAATAATTCTCGCCACCTTCTGCCGTATATTTGATCAGCCTGAAACTTCTTTTTGTTTACGTCTATTTTGAAATATTAGGGCAACCCCTGCTTCTTCAGGGATCAAATCTCTCCTAAATGGTTATAAGTTTTGCAATTGCAAAGCCTGTGACCACCCAAATGATCTCTTCAATGTCTATGGATCATGCACAAAAGATCACGGAAGCTGACAAGCTGACTCCATAAAAAGTTAGAAAACAGCAAATCAAGTAATTTACCTTGCCATTGTTCTTTAAATTCAGTGGCACAGTCAGTCTTCAAATATCTGTCTTGCGTGTATTCTTCCTTAAAAACATCTTTCTCAAGCAAAAAAGGTTCTTCTATGTCAGTCTGAGAGCAGGGATTTGAACTTGGAATAATTTCTGTTAATTCATTACTAACATGGAACTCTACAGATGAGAAAGGTTTCCTAAAATGCAGAAAAAAATCTGATCCTTAAGCTATTGTTAAAGACCTGTCATAGGCTCCCTGACTCCTCAGTGAAAGGCACTCAAAAAGATACTCTTGAGAACTTTGATAATGACCATATTCACTGAGGAGGACTGGAAATTACAGAGCTGTTATCACGAATCACTAGAGCCACAGTCCAATTAGATGTTTAATTCTTCCCCAGGAAAAAGTCCTTTAAGTTTACCCCCAGGATTAAATGGAACAAAAGGGACAACACCTGGAAAAAAGCATTGAACTATCGATGTCATAACAGATACGATACAAAGTTGCTGTTGGGTTAAATACACAGCTGTGTTTCAAAAAGAGTGCAGAAACTGCAAGTTCAGCAGACACTGCTAGGGAAAAAACAATTGAACAAACAAAACCATTTAATTTTCCTGTCACTTTTCATACTGATCTCAATACTACTATTATTTGCCAGGAAAAAAACCTGCTTGACAAAACAAAACAGACAAATCATTTGCAAATAGAAAAAACCCCCCATAGTCCTGAGCCAATTACGCATCTGAACAAAATATTGATGATTCTTAATTGAAATGTGGTCTTGTCAACGCTATGTTATCCATCTGAATAGACTGAAACAATGAACAGACTGACTGATGAGTGCTGGCATTTCTGAAGAACCTAAATTTTCTGCTCATCTATACTTATTGAACTTAACATTCTAATTTCAGACACCAATTTCTCAACTGGGCATCCCATTAATTCATTTGGTTTTTAAATGATCCTCTGTATCATGCAATCTTGCCATTTCCTAGCCATCTGGAGATCAATCTCATCAATTGAATCAGTATATGAGTGCATCGCTGAATTTCCACACAGACCTTCGTGATTTGACAGCAACAGTGAGGAATCTCTGCTACTTATCTTAAAAAAACCCCAACCACTTTACAACACAATATAGTCCAAAAGTTCCATGCTGAAAGTGACAGCAGTACAGTTCACAAGCAATAACTACGCAATATTGACGATAGTCCATGTCTGGACTTTGACATGGCATAAGCCTTTGAAAATCCACAAAACTTACAGCACTGTGCCAAGTTACACCATCAGCCAACCTCACTGAAATCAATGGGTTTCCCTACAGTTTTACAAACACATCACACCTAAGTGAGCTGCTGATTTGAGACTACACAGGCTAGCCTTTTCCAAAGCGAAGCCCTTAGTAAAGCTGTGCTGGAAAATGGTAAATATTTTAAAGGTGAACTACTTGAAGGATGGAATCGTATGTTCAAGTCATATAGGTATGCTCATATGGTGTTTTGAATGGAGAAGACACTACATTAGAATCAACATATTCAGCTTCAATTAGAATGTTATATTATGAAGAAAATTTTGAGCAGTGTCTTTGAAATATGGACAGTTGGCTTATGCATGCTGTAAAGGCTGTGCTGCAAACCTGGTCTAAACCGAACTCTATTTCAGAGTTCGTTTGCTACATTTGGACTTTCTAGATAGAATTTTAAAAGAAATACACCTATCTTCATTTCCTCTAATGCCACTTAGACTTTCTATAGCTGCCTTTTACACTTTTTCAGAGATTTATAATACCATCCCTAGAATAGCTTCATCTACGTCTATGAGAGATGACTGATGGGGGAAAAGGTCCTCATGGTTTATTGTCCTGCTCATGCACAGATTTCAGAGTTTCTCCAGTGTCATAGATAGGTTACACAACCTTACACAACAAGATAAAGAAGCAGAGAACTCCATAAACTGCAATACTGCTGTTAGTGAAAAAACATCTTGAAGCTGTCTGCTGCTTCAACACATGTACAGTTGCTACTGTCAGAAAACATGTCCATACTGTTATCACCATTAGTTTACGATTCACCAAGCACCTGGAGGATATCAAAGGAATCTTATGTTTTTAACTTAAGGTTACTGACCTTTCCAGGAAATCCTCCACAGGTAAACTTTTCTTCCACTGATCCAACATCGAAACACCAAACACGTTGCATGTTGAAGTAACTGGGATAAAAAGAAAAAGAACCACATGGAAAATATGAAAAGTAACGCTTATTCCTATGTATTGATCAAACCATTGCACAGGTTAACTACACTTCACACAGGATATACAGAAGAAGCAATGCTTTTAGTTTCCACTAGCAATAGCATATGTAAATACACCAGAAAGATGCAAATACTTTTATATATATGTTTACCCTCCTATGCTTGGAAATCCTCAGTTTTTTCCCCATGCCAAAACCTCAGCATAATCCTTCAAACTTCTCCCAACTAAACTGATTCAGGATTTTACTTCTCTCTGGTCATTGGTTTCCTTCTGTAACCACAGCAGACCTAGACTAAAACTTAAGGACTACAGAACCTACTTCTAGTCCATGGCTTCCTATACTTATCATCAGAAAAGAGTCCGGTGAGATGATATTTGTCATCTTGATATAAACACGGAGGAATGCAAAGTGATAATCTCCAGATGGAAAACTTCTGCCTTGCCACGCTCTGCACAAAAAACGGTGTGTGATAAAATTATGAGAGAGACAGTTCCATTCTTTACCTTTTGCGCACTACCTCTTCAAAGTGCCCCTATTTTCCCGTGTTTTCTTCTGGAACACGATAGTTCATAGTTAAAGTTTTCCCTTTTTTTTTGTAAAACTGACACAGTTCAAACTAAGGGAAAATATGAATGTGGATCTGACCTGATAGTTAACTTTTCATCTACACTTCTGCATAGCAAATATGCTCAGCTATACTTATCTAAACTTTTAATAGGCCATTACAAGTGCTTATCTTAACATTTGCACTGGTCTCCTGAACTGACACTTGCACATAAACTGACCAGAAACAATTGAAAATCATTTCTATTATTGCTGTTCTAAGGGCTCACTGAACACTTCTACCATTTTTCATTCACCCCGCTACCAGCACAGCCCTACTCCCCAAAATTCAGGCACAAAACCCCATAGATTGCAAATTTTCTCTTTTGCACAGCAGCACACAACATGTTTTGCTGACACATCTGTTTTGTATTCACAGGTAAGACAGAAATATCTGAAGATCAAACTGGCTGGAACTATGGTTTTCTCACAAGCATTGAAGGAGAGACTGCAAACTGTTGGAGTCACCACAGAAAAAACAGAAGTTCTGATTGCTAAAATTGAAGAAAACAGTAGGCACTGACAATTCATGCACTCTAAAGAAGGGGATGTGGGCAATGTGTTTCATAACACATATCTGAGTTTACCTACAAATATCACTCTGGACCCCTTCCCAGGCTGCATTTCTCCACCCGTGTGCCAGGAGGGCTGGCGTACATACTCTCCGTGCACTCTTGAAGGCAACACATCCTGGTGCCTCATTCTGCTCACAAGCTACAAGTATTCCCTTTTGGCAAAGCCCCACTCTGACAGAGAATTTTATATTTGGCTCATAGCTTGTCTTTGGAAGAGTGAGCAAGTGAAAACTCAATTGAGTAAGACAGCTTGCTTCAGCAATAAGCAGTTATTAACATCACACGCATGTGGGAAGGAAGGAAAGAAGGAAGGAAGGAAGGAAGGAAGGAAGGAAGGAAGGAAGGAAGGAAGGAAGGAAGGAAGGAAGGAAGGAAGGAAGGAAGGAAGGAAGGAAGGAAAACAAGACTTCATAATGTTTCTATGTCTTACCTGATCAACATCTATAAAGCCACAGTATTTGCTACAGGTCTGACAAAACATCTGCTCTTCATTAATTCAATCTAAAACAGTTTAAAAACTCTCCCCTGTCATCAGTAGGAAATATACTGTTGTGTATGCTAACCTAACACATATTAAAGTAGCGAGAAAATTGGATTCTAAGAAAAGAGATTAATTGAATTTTATGCACTAGAAGGCACAGTACACTCTGCAAAGAGGGCTCTAAGCAGGAAAGTGACTGCAAAACACAATTAGAAATGCAACAGACACTAAAAAAAAGAAAAGTGATGCTCTTGAGTTTTGCCAAAATTGTACTTTATCTCTTTATTAAAAAAATGCTGTAATCACTTTACTATGTTATCCCAGCCAGTATAATAACCTCACTGAAACAGAATTCCTAAGAAAGTAGCTCTCTGTTGTCTTTTTTCAATGTGCACGCTGTCTTTTCTTTAGGTACCACCATATTTCTTTCAGAATATTAGGGGAAATAATAAAACTATACCTCATATAAATAGTCTGTTGAGTGATACTTTAAAGCTGCAAACATCTTGTTTTGTGATGCTTTCAACACTTCACTTGTCTAGAAGGTATACAGAATATGGATTAGTTAAAAACGTTCTACATCATGCACAAATGTTGAAAGAGAAGGCTGAAATTAAGGTGCAACAAGAATAACGTCCTAATTCCTGTTAGCATATGCGCCTCTCAGACAGAATTTCCTACAGGAGGCTACTCAAAGCATTCAGTGCTCCTCATTTGGAAGGATGTAACACACAAACTACAGGCCACAGACACTTAAGTTTTTATCCAAACGAACTGGGTTTGGGCTTTTTTTTTTTTGCTACACCTCTTGGTATTTGTTTCACAGAAAACCTTTCAAACCACTAAGCGAATGTAAACAATACAAATTACTTTCCCATAGCAATAATTTTGAGGCATGAACTGATTCAATTAATGTGTTACGGATTCTAAATCAGGTTTTAAACATGGTAGTTCAGCTGCATAAACCGTTATGTATTTATGAGGGGATTTTTTTGTCACTCCTTCAGCTTTACAAGGGAAAAGGTGATTGTACAGGCTAGTTGTGAGCAAGAAGTCCTGCCGGAACACCAGGTCTCTAAATCAGTTGATACGTTTGTTGGCAACCAGGAGTGAGATGAAAACTAGGCAATCACAGTATCTCTGAGGTGAGTGCAAAACAGGGTATATCACAGCTCAGGTATGTACCTGGTAAGAAAATACTTGTACTTAATTAAAATGATGTAGGAGAGTAAAGGCTAAAATAAGTTACTTCTACCCAAAATGTGTGTGATATAAATGAAACCTAACCAACGTGAATGGAACACGTGGCAGAAGGCTGTCTTCATATAGGTACATAGGTATCAGCATGGTAGCTGTCAGTAATACAATCATCAGGCTAAAATTGCCTAGGTAACAGCACTGGAAATACCAGATTTGGGTATGGATGCAACAGAGATGGAGTCAATGAGTAAACAGCAATTAGGGGTTGGTTGCTCACCTGAGAAGTCTGGGCAGAGAAAAGGAAGTGTATGGGAGCTGAAAAAGCGGGTTCAGGAAAAGACTAAAACGGGGGTAAGGTATAAAGTAAGATGTAGAGCAAAGTAGATGGGGACCTTCCAATGGAAGGAGTGTGGATGGTTAGAGGCGGCAGTGAACCCAACCTGTGGATCAAAAACGCTGGCAATGGTAATGAAAACCCTTCAGACCTTAATACCAAGGCAGGAGAAGAGAGAACTGAACTGCTTAATAATATTACTACTAATATTAATACTACTGATGTGAATCACTTATTAAGATTTCTTTATAGCAGTAGAACCATGCATCCATACAAATACTAAGAGCCGGAACTGCAGCTACTACTCGTGGGGATGTAATTGACAATGAATGCAGTAATGAACTGCTTAGCAGACTTTGAAGGTGTTGCTTGTTGTCTTCAAGTTGTGTCGCTCAACCAGTGAATGACAAAACCACCCCAGCCAGCCGTGTTTCACATTCCCAGTTGAAAATGGCAAGTGGGACTGGCAAAAACTAGCCTGACAGGATACAAGGAAACCCCAGCATACTTGGAATGGTTTAAGATTTTAAAGAGAAGCACTGAAACGGCACAAAGACCAGGTCCTGTCCCATTCTCCAGGACCTCCAGGGAACGCCCCTTTCAGTAACCCAGCAGGCAGTGCCGGGGATTTCTGCCAACTGTAAGGTTTTTAACTCCGCAGTTTTGAAAACTGGTGAAAGAATCGGCGGCGGCGAAGCGCCGGCCTCTGACGGGACAGGACAGAACAGGACGGGAGGGGCGGGGCGGGGAGGGGAGGGGCGGGAAGGGCACAGCGACGCGGAGACAGAGCAGCGCGGAGCGACCCCACCCCGCCGCGCCCGCCCCGCACTGCAAACGGAACTCGCCCCCTGATTGGCTGCCGCCCTTCCCGCCCTCGGCTGCCCGCGCTTTCTGCCCCGCCCCGCGCGCCTCCGCTCCCCCCGCGCGCATCCCGCTCGCCGCTCTCGCGGGACTAGAAACATCGGAATCTGGTGACTTGCGGAATAAAGACCGCCCCACAGCTCGCAGAGAGTTATGAAGTCAGGCATGACTTCACATTACACCGGTGGGCAGCAGGTCGGATAGGTCCAAAAAGCCCTGTGCCCCGAACAAAGAACAGGTCGGCATTTATTGCCAAAGGACACACATACTCATCACATTTGTTGATCAGTTCCAGGACATCACTGACATAAGTTCCATCCCTTGTGGTGATCGTGTGAGGGTCCTTTGCGCGGGCTCAGTTGACATTTTGCCTGGGGTCCTGGACATTCCTATCAAGGGCTAACCCACTCCTTTATCAGGGGATGCTCCCAGACCAGTTCCTGCTTATCAGCAGATGTTCCTACAGAATTCCCTTGCTAAAACCCCCTCCTTGCAAGATGTCCAAAGCTAACTGAAATACGGCCCATCAGAATACACAAAGGCTTAAAGTCCCACATCACTGGTACGGGATGAGGCACTGCCAGCAGGGTCCAGGAGCTCCTGGGGCCCTTGGCCATCGTTGGGGAAAGGGAAAGGCACCAGGTGAAGAGGGAGAAAGCAGCACCCAGAGACTGGGTGGGGGAAACAGACATTTATTTCCTTTTTCTCCAGCCAGTGGCAGCTGGAGCCCTGCTACCGCTGCGGGTGGCGTGGCCGCTTCCTGGACTGGAGAGAGTCCTGGGGGCTTGGGGTCCTCCTCTTTGGGGCATGCCGTGCCTCCCGAGTGAGCGGTCCCGGTCCCATCCAGGAGCTGAGGTGCTGTGGCTGCAGCCCTGGGCAGAAGGGCCTCCTCTTGGGAGAGCAGCTGGAATGCATGCAGAGGGCAGAATCCAATGTGCCAGGCTGTTCCTTGACATCAGGGCCTGCAGGGCTGCTGGAGGAGGGCAGGCTGGAGTCAGGAGTTCCTGCTCTGGAGCTGGAGGAGCTGGGGCTGGTAGGGCTGGACCTTGTGATACTGGAGGAGTTGTGGAATGTGGAGCTGGTAGGGCTGGGAGCTGTGGGAGCTCGAGGAGCTGGAGCTGGTGGGGCTGGAGCTTATAAAACTGGAGCGAGTTTGAGGGAGTTGGAGGTGGCTGCAGGGCTGTCCTCTTCTTGGCCATCAGCACGGGAGTGCAGCAGCCTCCAGGCCTTCTCGCTGCACCGGTCCATAATGATGGTGATGAGACCATGAACCAGCGGTGCTGCATATTCACCGATGGCAGACTCCATGCACTGGACCACAGGCTCCTCATCCAGTGCATAGCAGCACACGTGGTACTGAACCAGATTTGCTGCTGTCCTTACAAGCCACCTTTTCCCCTCAAAATACTTCCTCCAACTCCTGGTGCAGCCAGGATAGCGCAGGGTTGAGGAGATGCTGGTGGTTCCGGAAAAGTTCTGCCCAGACCTCGGGCAAGAGGCCACCCACAGCAGTCCTGACCTCTGATGCCGCAAGGTGTGTGGATGGACTTTTTGCCTGGCCGCTGGCAAGTGATGGCTTTGCTGCAGACACCATGACATGCTCTGTTCACTTTTGGGCCCCTCACTACAAGAAGGACATTGAGGTGCTAGAGCGTGTGCAGAGAAGGGCAACGAGGCTGGTGAGGCAGCTGTTGAAAGAGTCCTACGAAGAGTGGCTGAGGGAACTGGGGGTGTTCCGCTTAGAGAAGAGGAGGCTGGTGGGAGACCTCATCACTGTTTACAACTACTGGAAAGGAGGTTGTAGCGAGCTGAGTGTTGGTCCCTTCTCCCAAGTGAAAGGTGATAGGATGAGAGGAAATGGCCTCAAGTCACGCTGGGGAGGTTCAGACTAGACATTAGGAAAAATTTCTTCACTGAACGGGTGGTCAGGCACTGGAACAGGCTGCCCAGGGAGGAGTTTGAGTCCCCATCCCTGGAGGTGTTTAAAAACCAGGTAGACACGTTTCTCAGGGATATGGTTTAGCAGTGGACACGTACGGTTGGACTCAGATATTATCCTCAAGCTCTTCCCCAACCAGGTGATTCTATGATTCTATGAAACCTGGGGAGTTCAGGCTCGAGATCCAGAGCAACATTTGCCTGCTGACCATTATTAGCAGATCCCTAAAGATAATGAAATATAGTTGGCATAGAAATGGCAGCACAATGGAGCATTCTGTTTGCCTGGAATTTATTGACTGATAAGCTGAGAGACACGCTGGAGGTGAAACTTGAGATGGCAAGAGTTAAAATAGCATCATCTCCTGAAATGTGCTCTCTGGCTGATGAATCAGGGCTTCAGGACAAGCACAGGCCCCAGCAGCCTTTATCTGGCACGTTGCCTTTGCACAGGGTCTCCTGGCCCTCGCCACCCAGTGCTGACAGCTCCTGTACTGAACAGAGTGGCTGCCCCGACAGACAAGACCCCCTGCCAGCGGCCTCGGGGGCTGCTTGCAGCTCCTTGGTGTGTCTGCCAGTCCCTGGGCCTTCCAATGATGCTCCAACAGCCTGGTCTTCTCCCACCTGCCAAAGGACATGGGAGAACGGGCCTCAGCTCCGTGGCTGGGGAGAAGGACCCTCAACCCCTCAGCAGATGAGCCCGTCTTCTGACTTCAGCCTGCCAGGACCGCGGGTCCCTGGCTGAAACGCTGTCCTGAGCACCTGCTGAGGTGGAGGATGCCAAGCCGCGCGGCCTGGGGAAGCCTGGACTCCTCCAGGGTTCGCAGCCCCCAGAGCTTTCCCCAGCCTCTGGAGGAGCCTGAATGTACTTACTCTTGCTATGCTGTGCCTTGGAGGTGCAGCTCTGCCTGCCCCTCTGATGCCCTCTGCCTTGCGGGGCTTTGGCACCTCTCCTTCTCCTGCAGCCTCTCCTTCCACAGTTTGTCAGCATAGGCCTTTCTCAGGAGGTGGGGAGGGGGATGGGGATCCTCAAAGAGGTAGCGACAGCGGCTCTGCAAAGGCAGAAGGGACTGTCCTAAAGCGGCGCCAACGAGAGCTGGGGCTGCTGCCAAGGATTCAGCCGAGGGGTGAGGCTTGCACAGCCTTGGCTTAGTGTTGAGGGCAAGTGGTGCCGAGCCCTCGCAGGGAGGTGCAGGCACGGAACCACCTGCCCGTGCTGCAGCTCCTGCGTGCTTTGGCCTGTGGCCTTTGTGGGGGGCTTCTCCTGCAGGGCCACGTGCAGAGCGGTGGGCAGACAGAAGACTCCTGCCTGGTCAATTGGCCACAGCGTCACTGCCATGCCTGTGCCGGGAGAAATGTCCTTTTCCTGGGGGCTGGGAAGGGTCTGCCATACCTGGCCTGGCTGCACATGCTGGTGCGTTCTATTTGCCTGGTATTGGCGCCTCACTTCTGCTTCCACCTCTTGGCACTGGACTACCGACAGCAGCAGGAACTGGTCCTCCTCCCTTCGAATGCAGAGGAAGCTATTTCCCTGGGGGCTGTTTTCCCGGTGGGCCATTTCCCTCTTCTGGCCCGGCGCAGGGCCCACAGGGTGACTCTGGGCTGGCAAATGCCTAGGACATGCCATTCCCGAGGGCCGTGGCTGATCAGGAGGTCTGGGCTGCTTAAGCCTCTCTTGGCTATGTGGTGGCAACCTATAAGAGGCAGAGCAAGGCTAAGCTCGTGGGAGCCCAGGCTGAGCAGGTTGCTCCAGCTGGGCTCGCAACCTGTCCACCAGCGCTGGCACCGGGTGGTGGTTGGGAAAGAGGAGCCCATGTCCATCAGGACAAGGCTGCCAGGGCCTTGTGGCATCAGCACAGGCACTCCTGGCCAAGGGAAGCATCTCACTCACAGCTCCACCAGCCACCTGGAGGCTCACCTGACTGCACCAGCTCTCGTCACCTTGTCCCCGTTGTCCTTCAGTGACGCCTTCCTGGAGAAATTTACCCTCTGCTGAGCCAAGTAAACGGGATCCATTATGCTGGCTGCGAGTGGGAGGCAAGAGAAAAGCACAGCAGTGTCTTTGGGAGCCTGCGGGCCAGAGAGGAGCACCCGTCGGCCCTGGCCAGCACTCAGCTGGGCCATTACCTTTGTGGAAACTCCTGCCCCATTGTGCCGGCTCTTGCGTGGGCTTCAGAGAAACCACTCTCAAACCCCAGGGCACCAGGAGGCAGAGCTGTCCTTGCCGCTGCTGGTCCCTTCCAGAAGACCCCCACTACCGACCCAGCCTCAGGGTTTCCACATCTCGTCTCCACTTCATTGTGGCTCCAAAGATGCTCCTGCAAGGGCTCCCAAGGGCCTTACCACTGGTGGTGAGCTCCGTGAGGGTTTTAAGCTTCTTGGGTTCCAGGGGTTGCAAGAGCAGGTGCTTCATCTTTGCTCCTCAACACTGCAGCAGCTGGGGAAGAGGTGCTAGTCCTGCTACAACCCCCCTCTGGCCCTATCGTCTTCCCCCTTCCTCGTCCCTTCCCCAAGCAAGGTCTCCAATGCTCTCCTGTTGCCTCTCGTTTTCTCCCGGTGCAGGACAGCTCCTGCAGAGCAGAGCTGTGCTGAGAGCAGTCCTGGCATTACCCAGGCTGCGGGCACAGTGGGGAGAGGGAGCTGTGGCTGTGATGGGAGTGTCCTGCTGTGACCACAGTGTGGGTCACCAAGGACTGTGGGGACCTGCCACCTTGCAAGCCCCTCCCTCCATTTTGCTCCATCATGAGCCATGCAGCCTCACTGGTCACTTGAGGTTTTGTGATCCCCTGCCCTTCCTGTCCAGAGCAATCCTCTGATGAACCAGGAAGACCAAATCAGGCTGGGTTTAAGATCAGGAGTTTTCCCTCTCCGTAGCACCGTGGGGTTGGGAGTGATGGGCATAAGGCCACTCTGGGCCTCCCTGTAAGGCTGCCCATAAACTTTTTGACTGTTGAAGCCCTTGTTCCCTGCCCCCTGCTGAGTCGGAGGGGGGAGGCAGAGAACTGTTACCAGGCTTAACAGCCTCAGAAGGTGTTGGTCCCCAGTCAGTCAATAAGTGCAGATCAGACTCAACTGTGGTATAAGATGAGGTCCCACCGGAGTGCCAGTTTGAGCCAGTTGCTGCTCAGAGCTGCAGGTCAGCAGCTGGGCCTCTCCTCATGGGACGGGGACACCACTCATGGTAGCTTCTCTGGGACCGAGTGCCCTCACTCCCCTGTCAGGGAGTGGTTATTTCTTCTGAACGTATCCTTGAGTGTGCCCCCACCCTTTTGGTGACCAACGCTGTATTCTTGGTGCTCTTGAGAGAGAGATTTCCTTTTCTGAGAGCAATGCTACACATTTTGGGTCATCCTCTCGAAGGAGCATTTGCAGAGCTTTGGAACTGTTAAGGCAGCTGCGTAGTAATAGTTCCTAATTGACATTGGAACCTGTGGTTTATTTTTCTTCTCAGTATTTTTCGTGGCTGATTGTCTCCTTTGTGGTTGCCTCCGCAATGAGTGGGCAGAATCTTTTCAGGACCTCCAGAGGGTCTTAGCTCCTTAGGGAAGGAAAATCCCCAAAGAATCCTCTCTCTCCCTGGGTCAGGGACTTATCTGAGCACTGTTGTAGATCAGCATCACCTGTGGCACTGCCAATCAGACTGGCTGTCCCCGGGCTGTCCTGTCCAACCACCGCTGGTTTACAAGCAGGACGGTGTCTGGTTTGTCCAGGGAGAGTCACATTTCTGTTATTGGTGGAGCAACATGAGGCTGCTTAAATTGAAATTGGAAGGATTAGATCTCTGCAAGGTGAGGCTGTTCCTTTGCAACTGTGCATTTCCCTTTCCTACCCAGTTCTGCAGAAATTCAGAGCCTCTCATGTTCCCTCCCACTTTATAGCCAGTGTTAGAATGGATTTGATAGGTGGAAGTGATAGGTCACTTAG
Organism: Neomorphus geoffroyi; assembly: GCA_033558235.1. Lineage (NCBI taxonomy): Eukaryota > Metazoa > Chordata > Aves > Cuculiformes > Neomorphidae > Neomorphus > Neomorphus geoffroyi. Next base: position 14,417,135 of record JAUMJM010000062.1, on the reverse strand, counting down.
AGGAGCTCTCACAAATCTTTTGGTGAACCTCTCTTCTCATCTCCCAGACTACAAACCCTGGTCTCCTGCCCTGCAGACTGAGCCATTCCCTCCTCTTGGTAACCTCCTCGTCCTCTGTAAATGTCTTGAGACCCAATTGTCCCCATTAAGTCAAGGATTTACCAGCATAGGTCCCCTTCATCTTGGTTTATTGTCTTCAAGGGAACGGCAAAGTAGTCATTTGTACCAGTGAAATGGACAAGGTGGACTGACCGACCGCTTGCCACCACTTTCCTCATTCCTGTGCTGTGACTGGGGCACTTGAAGCCTGTCACAGATCCCAGAAAATCTCTGACTATTGAGGATGGAACAAGAAGTGATAATTTATTTCAAACCAGAGTGTCTGTGCAGGTCCAAGGCAGGTCTGTCACAGGAGTTGGTCTGCACTAAGCTACAACCTAGTAAGGATCACGGAGTGGGGAAAACACTAGTACAAGGGTAACCAGAATCTCTTGATGTTTTAGCTGGGAGTATGCTACAGCACATACCTCACCCACTGAAGGGAGAACACTCGGCCTCAAGGAGAATACGGTTCTATGTATCCCTACCATTTATGGAATCATAGATTTGCTATCCAACATGGAGGTCTAGAGGGATCCCAGTGGCTCACCAGAACTCTGCTGCATCGCAGTACTGCCCTAAGGCTGGGGATAACTGCACACTGCCTAAAACAGCACTGAAAGACCCGGGGTTCACAACTACGTGTAGTCATGTAGGAGGAAACAATGCTCACTGGTGGTGAAGGGTCCAAGATGAGTTTTTTCTCCTTGTACCTTTATTATTTCAGCTGTGTTTGCACCTTTATTCCCTCTCCCTAAATAGAGCACAACTTCAGAATCAAAGTGGGCTTGGAATGCCCTTCTGCTTCCCAGCCCGTCAGGACAGAGAACCGCAGGAGGGCAGAGTTTGTGTTCCCCAAAATCCCATTTACACCCCTACCCGAACAATTGTGAAAGAGAGGCAATTAGGAGCCTGCCTGCAAAATCTGAATCATCGCACTGTGGAGAAGGGCAAGCAACATGCAGGTGTATTAAAAACAGAAACATGCAGAACCACAAGGCCTTTCCCAGGAGTATGGACGTGATTTCCCAAGCCAGATGCCTTCAGAAACGTGTTATATTCCATGTTCAGACTTGGAAAAACATTGATGTTTTCCGGTTTTAAAAGGTCTTCTCTGCATTATAGTGATACCTGAATGCAGCCATGTACATCTGTATTTCTCTTCCATGTGCTGCTCCACACAGCTATTTGTGATTCCAGAATTAAAAAACCTTTTTCAAGGCATTTCCGAACTGCAGCGAACATTTACACAAGCCACAACTCAGCTGATATTTCACTTTGCTGCTTTTCTTGAGCTATTTTTGACTAGGGGGGCTGAAACAAAAGCTTTCTTGTGCTCCTCCCTGCCTCCCCTTTTGCCCTGTAATGCTTTGTGCAAAACACTCCAATAAAACCCAACAGGACCAGCACAAAATCAGCTTTATATCCTCACAGCACTAGTGTGCCAAGCAAAGGAAGTCCTTGTTTCACATCAGGTGACTTTGCTGATCTCAGAAATGCAGAATCTGGGAACATGTTAAGTGAAGGAGAAGTGAAAATACCGCCTGCAAAGAGGTGCCCCCTCCTCTCAGGGTGTGAGCAAGCAGGCAGCACTTCTTCACAATGGGAGAAGCCACCAGGGTCACCTGCTGTCTCACAGGACAATTCGATTTGGAGCATTCTCATTCTCCATCCCCTCGATGTAGAGGGTTTCATGTGTCTCACCCATACCAATCTACCCAGTGCCAGCTGCACAGCACGAGGAGCTTCAGCCGAGCTCCTGCCTGGGGATGTCAGAGCATTACAAGCCCCTGTGTGCTCTTATACCCACGTTGGACTGAGGCTCACGGTCATATGTGCTCATGGTGATACCTATAGGCTGTAGTGATCTCCGAGGCAGCACCAGGGTGCAGTCTGTAACCTGAGTCACATAACTCCTGCAGTAGCCTCAGGCCTGCTCCCTCTTGGGACAGGTGCACCTGCCAGAGTCCAATGGGCTTTTGGAGTCCAGACAGGAGGAACCTCAGCTCATTTTCCTCCCCTCCAGGACCCATCAAACTGTGTGCTACTGAAAGGATTTTCAAGAGCATCCCAACCATCAGGCACAGTCAATGTGGGTTCACAGAGGGAATGTCCTCTTTAAGTAATTTGATACAGAATCGTAGAATGGTTTTGGGTTGAAGGCTACATTAAGGGTCTTCTCTTTCCTGCCTCCCTGCCATGGGCATGGACTTTCCCCTCCTGCTCTTGCTTTCACTAGATCAGGTTGCTCAGAGCCTCACCCAGCCTTGCCGTGAAAATCTCCAGGGATAGAGCATCTACAGCTTCTCTGAACAACCTGTTCCAGTGCTTTGCAACCCTCACAGTAAAGAATTTTTTCCCAATATCTAATCTAAATATCCCCTCTTTCAGTAAAAATCCATCACCCCTCATCCTTTCACTGATGAAGCGTCCCATCCCATCTTTCCTGTAGGCCCCCTGTAGAAGGCTGCTATAAGGTCTCTCCAGAGTCTTCTCCAGTTGAAAGAACCCAAGGGGCATCAGCTTGTCCTCAGAGTGGAGGTGTCCACCACTTGAGTATCTTCATAGCCCTCCTCTGCGCCTGCTCCAGCGGGTCCCTGTCTTTCTTATGCTGGGGCCCCAGAGGATAACACAGTACTCCAGGTTGGCTCTCATCAAAGGTAAGCAGAGGTGCAGAATCCTCTCCTTCGACCTTCTGGCCAGTCTTCTTTATCTTTCTGGTCTGTGAGTGCACATTGTCAGCTCATGGTCGGCTTTCCATGCACCAACACCCCCAAGTCCTCTGCAGGGCTGCTCGCAATCCACCCATCACCCAACCTGGATTCATGCTTGGGATTGGCCTGGTCCATATGGCATACCTTGCATCTGGCCTTGTTGAACTTCATGAAGTTTCCATGGCCCCACCTCTCCAGCCTGTCAAGGTTCTTCTGGATGGCATCCCTTCCCCCTGGAGTGTTAACCACATAACTTAGCTTGTTGTCATGCATAGATTTCCCGAGAGTGCACTCAATCCCCTATTTCATTTCCTCAGCAAATATGTTAAATAATACTGGTCTCAATGTGAACCCCTGAGGGTCATGACTTGTTGCTGGTGTCCACCGACACATTTAGCCATTGACCACAACATTTTCAATGCATCCATTCAGCATTTATTATCCACGAAGTGGTCCACTCATCAAATCTATGTCTTTTCATTTAAAGGCAATGATGTTGTGTGGGACAATATTAAATGCTTTGCACATGTCCAGGCAGATGATATCAGTCATTCCTCCCCACCTCTACTGCTGTAATCCTCTTGTCACCAAACTTGTCAGGCACAATTTTTCCTTAGTGAAGCCGTTTTGACTGTCACCAGTCACCTTTCTTTTTCAGTTTGTGCCTTAGAATATTTTCCAGCAGGATCTGCTCCATGATCTTGCCAGGCAGAGAGGTGAGGCTCACCAGCCTCTAGTTTCCTTTCTCTCCTTTTTGAAAACAAGGGTTACTTTTCCCCTTTTTCTAGTCACTGGGAACTTCACCAGTCTGCCACAACTTTTCAAATATGGATAGTGTCGCAATGACTTCATCTGCCAGTACCCTCGGGACCATCAGGTGCATCTGATCAAGTCCCATGGACTTGTGCACCACCAGGTTCTCAAACTTGGTCTTCTCCTATGGTAGGCAGTACTTCATTGTCTGTACACTGGAGGATATGGGTCTTGCAAGGTAGAGTAAAACATCAAAGTGATAGATGTAATCTGTTTTGATCATGAGTTTAATCAGCTCTCAAGTAAATATGTTTAAAATAAACTACATCGTGCCGAGTTATGCAGGTGACCAGCCCCGACCTGTAGTATGTGGACAAGGGGAGGTTTAGGCTTGACATTAGGAAGAAGTTCTTCACTGAGAGGGTGATTGGCCATTGGAATGCGCTGCCCGGGGAGGTGGTGGAGTCACCATCCCTGGAGGTGTTTAAAGAGAGATTGGATGAGGCACTTTGTGACATGGTGTAGTTGACAAGTAGAAGTAGGTGTAGGTGTTGGGTCATAGGTTGGACTCGATGATCTCAAAGGTCTTTTCCAACCTTATGATATGATACTGTGTGAAGTTAACATGAGAAATTACAGATCCTTGCAGACAAGAAAAGGCAAGTAATAGATGAGGTCCTACACAAAAAAGCTCAAGTATTTGCCTGTAACTCTTTTTATTTAACAAATTAAGAAAAACAGTATAATCATCTTTGAAAGAGTTCCCTTCTGAGTTGACACACAGCTGTATATGATGCTGCCAACCTTCAAAGTAATTCTGCAGATCATTTTCTGAAAGGTTTTTGAGGATTTCTGTTGTTTTTGCTTTCACATCTACTGATGAAAAGTGGGTTCCTTTGAGCACTGACTTGATCTTTGGGATCACGTCACTGTAAACACCTATCAATGATTTAAAAGTTTCTGTCATGGATTTCTTCACTTTCACAAGAAATTTGATGTTAACTTGCTGTTCACTTTTGTGTGCCAACATTTTCCATCTGAGGGTAAGAAAAAGTCTATATTTGAACACGCAGAGACACTCATGCTGAATGAAGCAATCAAGTTGAACCTTGTCTGTCTGTGACATGTTAGAGCATGTTCTATAACCCATCTCTTTGTCTCTCCCCTCCTGCTCTTGCTTTCCGAGCTATAGGGTTAGTCTTATTTTTTCTCGTATTGGATTGAGTATATGTAGCTTGCTAGTCTTCACCAATGGATACAGCAACATAAAAAAAGACGCTGTACTTAAAAAAGAACAACAAAAAAAGTCCAAACCAAAAAGAGGAGTCCAGTGAGGCAAGACTAACAAGGGAAAAATGGTAAAACTAGAGCATTAAATGGGGGAATATTTGGAGATCTCTTGCGAACCTTGATAAGGCTATACAACTTTCACTTCATCTCTTCTTCTCCTAACATTTTAATACTTTTTTTGAATTTTACTGAACTTTTTTAAAAGAAAGGTTGATTTTTATGAGCTTGTAATTTTTTTCCTGTTTATCTTCAGTTGAATGTAATCAGTACATGATGCTTGATGGGTTTTTTTCCAGTGAAATATGTACATAGGAATTTTTATTAACGTAAATAGCTTCAAATTGCCTTGTTTGCATAATTTGTATTTTGGAGCTAGTGAGACTCATCCCATTTGATGTAAATGCTTAAAGAATGATCCATTGTGACTGGAGAATCCATTGAAGTTGGCAGTGTGGTTTGTATAAGGCAGTAGTCTTATTTCTCTAATAAAGAAGTGTTTGGCTCTCGGCACTTTAGTAATTACTGTCTAAACAAAAAGAATAGTGATTTGTGGAATCAAATTGCTTTATTCCTAGAGAACCATTATAATGGAATTCTGCTTCACTGGGAAACCGGAAGAGTTTAACTGATAAACAAGAAATGTGGAGTCTGGGTTTTTACAGCCTCAGCTTCTCTGTTTATATCAGCTATATCATGCACCTCTAGAATTGGTGCCTCAGTATGAAGAATTATGGGTTGATGAGATCGTGTTTATCCCAAAAGCAATTATCATCTTCTCTATTTTTACAATTTGTTATGGTTTGTTAAATTGGCCTTTGTGTTGCAACACTGGTCAAACCTACTATATTATTTCAGGGTTTACTTTTTAATAGGTACTTAGAATCAGATAACATAGTGGTTAATCTTACCATGCCCTAGATAATTTTAGTCACTAAGAGACTGCCTTTTGTCAGAACATCTCAACCAGAATTGCCAAATTTCATTGTAACAACGATAATAATAACTTTTACATCACAGTAGAATTCCTGCTTATTGGCAGGAAGTCATGTGACATTGGCAAATAACTTCATGAAGGAGAGAAAGACAAAAATTCTGATTCCAAACAAGCTACCTGAAGACTGCAGAGAAAAGCAAACATAATAAAGATACCTGATAGTAAGTAGTACTTACTGCTGTCCCAAACTTCTTCTATGTTAGGATATGCTATGATTAGTGCAGCAGATCTTTTTGCTGATCTTCCTCTTCTGTCCAGTTTGGAGGTCTGAAATAAAATAAATTTTCATTCAGAGTCCTAGCCAGGCTGAAGTATTCATTGATAAGAGAGCAATTACCATGGCAATTCCTTCCATTCACGTTTTTTAGTTCATTGATCACAGACATAGAGATTTCTAGCATAGTAAGGGATAGTCTTAACTATGATACCTTTCATTTTAGTGTCTGAGGCTACCAACACCTTGCATGTTCTCAGCAGCTTAAAAAAAAGATGCGGCTTAGTCGTTGTTGCTTTGTTTTCTACTGACTGCTGACTTCAGTCTATGCTATTTGATAACATATTTTATTCACTATAGGCTGGAGTGTGGTGACTAAGAACAAGAGACTGGCATTCTTCTGAGGGGAGAAAATGTCATTTTTCTGTCATAGCTGTATAGATCAAGAGGAAGGAAGAAATCCAGGGTATCTTTTCATTTGCTTGTCTGGAACAATTGTGGCAATATTTGATGAATCAAAAAATGCCAGGGACACTTTAATTTTGGTGACATGTGTCTAAATCTGAAGACAAAGCAGCAGAACAGCAATGGTTTTTTGTTCACTAGTTTAATTTCTTAAATAGTTCTTTTCTGGATAGGTCTATGACTGGATAAAAGTACTTTACCATGTTGGGCAGCTGTCTTGATCAGCCAGCTTCAGGCATCTTTGGAGCTGGGAATGGGAAAGTTAAGTGCTTCATCACTGGCCACAATATTAATTGCTGATGTGACCGAGTTTTTTTTTTAATAACACAATAACAGGTTTTGAATAATACAACTGAAAACAGCATTTGCTAAGTTAAATAATTTGTTATTTATAGACTGGGGTAGGAAATAGGATATTAAGGCAAATCTGTGAGGTTTTCACAAGTTATCAACTATTGAATTCAAATATACAAGCTTTATAAAAATCTGCTTGCTTGATTTACATATGATCCTTTTATCTTGCGAGGCTTACATATGTGTTTAAATGTGGAGGTCTAACTGAACATTTTTGCACATAAAATGAAGAATATTTTTGTTATTCTAAACATCTAGAGTAACTAATGTTTAGTATTTTGTTGCAATAACACTGAAGTTATACCTGGAAGGTTACAAGGAGATGCTGATAATGGAAGGAAGCATTATATCACATGAGATGAAGTTTTTCTAAGTCTCTTAAACAGGAAGAATACCTTGTTATAGCCTGCTTTAAGTGGCTTGAATGATAGAGATGTGTGCTACATCATAGAAAAGAGTAATTTTTTCCATGCAGGAACTAGAGGAAGATATTTCTGATGTTAGGTTGAAAAGAAGCACAAGCGTCTGAACTTCTGGGCTTTTGTAATTATGGTTGAGTAGTTCCTCTTGATAGATGGGGTTGTCAAAGACTTTTGACAGTTCCTCTGGATGCTTTCTTAACACAGTTAGACTCAATATATTCTGGTTTCAGTTGAAATGAAGCCAAGTGGTTGACATTCTGCAGCATGTAGAATTTGTCAGGTAATAGCATCATCCAGCTTCAGAGACCTGGAAGTCAGTTAACTGCCAGCTTTGCAACAAGGCTGTAGTGCAGATATTTTCTCAGAAGTTTCCACTGAGGAGAGGAATGAATTACTGATGAGAGAGAAGGGAGACTACTTTGAGCACTGAGTAATCCCATGTCTGCCTGCTGTTATGTGTCAATCTCTCCAGACAGTAATAAGTGAAAAACACAGAACGAAAATGTTCTTTTCATCTTGTAAGAGACTGTAAAGGACTCTGTTAAGTGACTGTCTCAACCTTACTGAAACATGAAACCATAAACCAGGCTGGAGGTTTATGGTCCTGCTGGTATTGGGTACACAGCTCCCGAAGAGACTGGAGAGGCCATTTTCTGTTTTTGCAAGAGATAACCTAACCCTCCTGTTAAGCGCCGAGGCACCAGGAATCTGGACAGAGGAGCCTGGAGACCCTTAGAGACCTCCCCAATGATTATATTGGGCCTGTGTATCATCACCAGGTGAAAGGGATGGCTAAGCAAACAATGGAGTTGCGCTATAAAACAGCAGAAACAACTGACATTGAGTTGGATGCTCTCCCTCACTGAACATTGAAGCAGGACTTGCGGGACGCGGCTGGATCCCTGGTGGTAGCTATACTCTTTCTCTTTCTCTTTCTCTTTCTCTTTCTCTTTCTCTTTCTCTTTCTCTTTCTCTTTCTCTTTCTCTTTCTCCTTCTCTTTCTCCTTCTCTTTCTCTTTCTCTTTCTCTCTTTCTCTCCTTTCCTTTTCCTCCCATCTCTTCTCATAGGTTATAATAAACTGTAATGTTTGAATATGACATTTGGCATCATTTGTGTCTTAATTTTTCCTTTGGGATCATTTCAAACTCTCTCGGATCAGTAACGGATTGAAACACAGCTGTCAAAGGAATTAACAGCCTCCTATGATTGATCATTAGGATGGAGGGCCTTGAACAAACACAGCAAAAAGCAGTCAGAAGTTTGGAACGCTGATACTCTTTACAAACAGAGGCAGGAGGAGACTGGAAATGAGCTTTAAGATTTGAGTGGACATTGTGTACTGAAAGCCTTCTTCAGTTGCATGACCATATCTAGTGCTATCCATCTGGCTAGAAAAGTTATTCAAAAGATCTCCCTGTGGTCAGTGCAGGCTTTGAAACTGGTCTTCTCTGGGATCATCTGTTTGTAGCTGGAGAGCCTGAGGATGCGAGCAACTGCCATGTGAAATCCTTTGTATATGGGGTAAGTGTCCCAGTCCATACTACCATGGGCAGCAAGCAGGGAGTGACATTGTGACCTCAGGAGGACTAACAACTGCCGGTCAATTTCTTTTTTATAGGCTTCACTGCACACAGAACGCTTCCAGAATGATAAGTTGTTGACAGGTTCTTGGACATTATAATCCAAAAGAAATGCAGCTTTTTGCAAGGCCTTGGACTTAATACATCAGATGACACACTAATGGGTATTTGGAGTGCTGTCAGGAACTGTGGTGTTTGATATAGGAAAGAGGCCTTGAAAAAAACGCCCCGCAAGATGTGATTTTTGCGGAGCTGTAACAAGTAGAGCTCTGTGATTAAATAAGACTTTACAGTATCACTGGTGGCTCTGAAGAAGGTTCAGTTCTGACTGAAAAGAAGCAGTGACATAATCAGAATTTACCTGAGCTCTGGAGATATCCGTGTCAAGCTTAGGGCTATGCTTATACTGTTTCTGCAGCACTTTGATAACTATCGCTACAACAGCTGCTGGTGGTGAAAGGCGACTTGATAGTTAGAAGGCCTCACATACACCGATAATGACAGATTATTCCTCTTCACCTTTCACCTCTCATTTGGTGTTTCCACACCAACGAGTTCTTATCTGTTTATTCCCATCTCAGTAGCACTGAGTATTTATTACTGCTGGAGGAGGTATGAGGCCAGGCTAGATATATTAGTGGTTTAATCTAGGAAGCTGCATCTCATGTTTTGAAACATCTGTGAGTCTCTAGGCATTTTTCCTTTAACTTTCTTCAGACTTTAGTTAGTCATCTGTTTTTGTTTTTATGTTCCACACCCGATGGAGCACACAGGGAGGTTTTGTTAAAGTTCTGCAAAAGGTTAACTACCAAAAAGCTGTCCTCCATTGTTTACTGAAGTATAATATCACTGAGACTGTAAATGTTGTTGAGTAAAATATTTTCCAAGTTGTGATCTTTAGCAAATCTTTGTAAACACCAATGACTTCTCTCTCTGTTGTTCTGTAAAATCTAATCACAAGAGTTTGATTTATTTAAGGAAAAAAAATAGGAAATCAACATATAGAAAATAGATTCTATAGGTACTTCACAGCAAGGATAGATTGATTTGAGAAAAAAGTCCAGTTCTTCTGACACGTGTGTTACTGTGATTAGCAACAAGCTTTTATTAAAATTTTATTATTATACTCTGGGGGACTGGCAATTCTGAGGATGATTTTGCTCATGAGCCAGAGATAAAACTAAAAACACGTATTGTACTTTATTTTATCTTTTAAATGCTATCTTCTCGCTTTTGCTGTCAATCTTATTACTGGCTACAAGCCTGACCTTGAGTAAATTGCTTCATCACTAAGGACTTTCAGGATCATGGATCAAAAATGTCGTAATTGTTGTAAAATGTCATTAAGTCAGCTTTCCGCTTATGACTGTATTCAAACAAATCATTGGGCATACTGAGACCTTCCAAGGGTATTTAACATTCCGTGCTGGAACTCTCCCTCCTATCTTGGCTGCAGTGCATGTGGGCAAATTTTTTATACTGCTGAAATTAACAGAAGTTGCCTGACTTACTCTTGAAACATTACACTTAGTGTTAGCTACTGGAGACTTAGAAAAGAGGGAAAAAAATAGCTGGTGCAAATCCATAGTTGGAATAGCTTATATACAGACTCTGTCCCAATGGTCTGTAATCATCATGTACTTTATGACTTATGAAAAAGTGGAAGAAATGTAACTTTGAAAGCCATAGCAGTAACAAGAAGTTGGCATGTGGCAACGGTTGTGTGAAGGTTACTACAGAGAGTGGGAATCCTGAAGTGAATGAGTTTGAGGGTCATGAGGATTTTCTTCTGCAATAAACTTACAATATTCCTGTAATAACACTCCTCACAGATAGAAGAAGGTTGTGCAGTTTGTGAGGTGGCCCCAATACCACTGGATTGTGCTTGCAGTGACAAGCAGCATTTGCTTCTTCACAGGCAAAACATCTGGTAACATGATTCAGTCCTTGCTATATGTCACCCTAACTTGCTCTTGTGCTGGGAGTGTCATCAATTTAAGATGAATTTCTACACAGTTGTTTCAAGTGCCTTCATGATGTCCTGTTGTTTCTCCTTCTTCAGGTCTGTGTGAGTGGCACTGCCTAAACCAAATTCCTCTACACACCTGGAGACAGCTGTACTATCGGTGGAGTGGGGCTGGTCATTTTACAGTTGACAGAATGTCAGCAGAGGAGAGCAGTTTCAGTTAGCACGTTCCATCTGTAACTCCTGCTAATACTTATAACTCCTGTCCTGGGCCTGCTTAGTCCATAAAGACTCATACTACCACCCTTTTCTCCCCTAAGAAGGCCTAAAAACCCAAACCCACAAAGGAATAAGGTTAAAAATCTAAACACATTTTCCCCGACATCAAGATCAGAAGGCTACCAAGGCTGGACCCTCAGAGCATGCGAAGTAATCCTGTTCTGACATCTATTTCCTGGCATCCATCCATTTTGATGTGTCGTGTTTACTTTTCCTGCAATTTCATGCAGCAACTGGTTATTATAAAATTAATAAGTTATTTGAATGAGAAAACTTCTTACAGTGCATGATTTACAACATAGAAGCATAAGAATGATGTAGTCATCCAGGAAGGGCTTTGCATAACACAGGTTAAGTTACGCCTTCAGATCATAACTGTGTGTTCCATCAGTATTGCAGGGAGGGCAGATGCGTACTTACAAGACTCTTTACCACGTTTGTCTTCTGCAATGTTAATGTCATATCACGCCCTTGGTGTCTCACTCAGGAGCTGTCAGAAGTTTCGAGATTGTAATAATTACCAATATGACACCAGCTATAGCTTTTGTGTGACTTTGGAAAATTAATGGAAGATTTTCATGATGTGTGTTGTATGGTCTAAGAGGAAGTCCAGCTGACATTTCAGTTCAGTCAGCTATCACTGCCATCTGCCGAGTAGCCTGACGAGAGCAGAGAATTGCCACTGGAGAGCACTCTTGAATAGGAAAAGTATAAAAATAAAATTTCTATACAGAGAAGCAAACCTAACAATGTTTAACTTCTATTTTCATAAATGAAGCAGAGAGAAGCAAGATAAAACACCATGTAGAGATGTTTCTAGTATGTTCATACTCCTTACCAGTTTATCAAATATGACTTAAAGGAGACTGAACAGGTCTTTTGTGCTTTGATTGAAAGGAAAATTCTAAAACTTCAGACTCTGTTCAGTAAGCTGCATGCCATGCCTGTGTACTGTTCTGTAATGCAGTATTTGGAGACTGCAGTGGTCTTTCTAGGAATGAGACCCTCAGCTGTGAATGCTGAGAAGCATCCCTTGGTTATTCATTAAGATCAGAAATTTTGTTAGTCAAGGAAATTTTCTTGTTAGTATATGCTGTGAACTGAAAGTAACGGGTAACAACACAGTTTCAGAGTTTAAAAAAGCTTTTTTTAATTTTTTTTTGGTTTAACTTAATTTGCACTACAATAATCAAGTACTTAACTTTTACTTGAAGCAAAGAGTCTTGGTCTTTTTTTTCTTAAACTTGTTCTGTTAGAAGGCAAGTATTAAAGTTGGATGACAGATTCTTTCTGTTCTTTTTGCAGTGCATTGGCACACCCTTGAAATCTATATCCTACAAAAGGTATTTTGAGATATTCAATATTTTCCTGAAATCTAGGAGGACAAGGTTAAACCAATAAAGTAATCACCTTCAGCATTTCTTTGGCAAACAGCCGGAAGCAAAGAAGCGACTCAAAGGTCCAAGATTAGTTGAAATTTGTGGCAGCTAGGTTGTCCCCAGGATTTAGACATCCTCACCATTACACTCTCCATTTTATATTAATTTGCATGTGTTAGCTTATATACTTTATATGTTAGCTTACTATATACTATTTACATGCCCTCCTGTGCTTGTTTTTGGTGTGTTTGTTTGCATTTTTTTAACTTATTTACAGGCCAACAATAGAGTTTTGGCCAGGGAACACAGAATCTTTGTTTCTAACTGGGAAAAATCAAACCAGCAAACACTTTCTTCAGTATGACAGTCATTTTCTGTGGATCGTTATGTCTGTACTGCAGCTGATGTTAGAGAAACTAAAATCAAAGAAGGTAAAGATAAAAATCACCCTTAAAAATAAGTCAGCTAGGACACTCCCTGATCTTCTCATGATATTTCATTGTATTTTTTCCAGTCTTGGATTAATCAAGAAATTAGTCTTTTTTTCCCAAGATGAACATCCTCACTGTGAGTGATACTTATTAGGTGATACCAGTGCAAACCAGGGCACCATTATGCTGCATTGGGCACATACACTTAATAAGAGCCTTGGCTCCAAATGTGCTTATAAGGAAATAAGGTTTTTCTTTGTCAGGCTCAGTATTACATACTGAAGTATTTACTCAGTGGGATCTGTTTGGAAGAAAGAAATGTTTTTAATATTACAAAACTCTTTGTGTTGCTGACTTAGTTCTAGCAATGTATGCTGTACATTCACCTCTCACCTAATTTTTGCATCTGCAGAAGAAGTCTTGAGATCCTGTCTCCAGATTTCACTTCTTCATGGCTGGAAGATTTATTCCAATGCCGGACAAAGACAAGCCAACTTGTTTTTTTGCCTTGGCCTGCCAAAATCTACTCCCACTCAGTGCTTAGCTATGTGAAACTTGTTGATAACAAGCTCCACCTCTGGTTTTGTGACTAGTTCTGCATTATTTTATTATTATCGCTTAAATGAATAAAGGAAAGAACCCATCCTGAAGAGCCCTCAGATATGATCTAAAAAGGTGATACTATACAAGGAAATGGAAATATAAGGGAGGATTACTAATGAAAGGTAGTAGGCTTTTTGCTTACTAGTACACTTATATTAAGCCTTTTAGTATGTTTAATAGAATACTCTTTCTGTGGACACAGACTGTGTCTCTTTAATTCATGCTGAATGGCACTGTAATCCATGAGCAGTTCCCCTGAAAATTGATCAGGATTTAGCAGGACTCGGCTAGTCTTGGGTATGTGCCCAGCAAGGAGCTGTTTTGATTTTGATGAAGCACCATCTCAATCAGGAAAAGAAGAGCGGTTTATAAGATGTAAAAAACAAAACAGAGAAACAAAAATAATCTGTGAATCTGGAATCCCCACCTATGAAACACCCATCTTTGATATTAAAACATGTATGGTACATCTTTGAAAGAACTGTTACCACAAGAAATGACCAGAAAGTCAGAATGCTACACAGAACACCACAGGAACTGGTATCAAGGGCTCTAGGGCTGAGGGGACTTTTTCTGACATGCAGCAGAGTTAAATATCTAGCAACCAATAATCAGGACGAAACAGAGCAAAAGCCTCCCAAAGACAATTCCATCATGATAAAACCACATGAGTAATTCCAGTTGTGAATCCACTGTACATTGTACATTGGCAAAAACAACCACAGAGGATGAAAAGTCTTATAGGTATATTTAGGCTGAAAGATTTTTTTTTTTTTTACATGAAGTTCTTAGAATGCTTAACATGAAAGTATTCATAGAGCAATTTGGGCTGAAACTGGCCTTGGGAGAACACCAGGAAACCATGTGCCCAAAGCAGAGTCACCTGACTTGGATCCTCAGGATTTTATCCACTTCAAGAACATCCAATGACAGAGATGGCATAATCCTTCTGGAAAACCTGCTCTACTGCCTGGCTGTCCCTGTAGGGAAAAAGTTTTTCTTTATCTCTAGCCTGAACCTCTTTAATTTCAGCTAACACCTGTTAATTCTTACCCTCCTGCCAGGTATTACTGTGAAAAGCCTGTCCCTCTTCACTCTATCTGCTTCCCATAGGTGCCAAGGTGTTGTTAGGTGCCTCAAAGCCATCTTTGTCAAAAAGCTGACCTCTGCTGCCCCTGCTGCAGGAGTTGCTGGCCCTCATTGCTGATCAGGTGCACAGCTGGCCTTTGCTCAGCTGGCTGCTCACCAGGGCCCAGGACCTTCTTACCAGCACTGACCCCAGCTCCACTGGCATTGCTGCAGGGACTCTGCCTGCCTGGAGCAGTGCTGCACATTGATCCTGCTGAAAGTGCATGGGGGCCCTATCAGACCCTTTCTCTTGCCTCTCCAGGTCCTTCTTTGTGGCAGCACTACCTTCATGAATTATTGACTGGTCCTTCCAACTTGGTGTCATCTGCAGCCTTGATGAAACTGCAGTTTGTCGCCTTGTCCATCTCATCAGTGATAAAGATCTTAAAAAGCCCAGGACTCAATACAGAGTCCTTATTACCAACCTCAAGGCAGAATATGACTCACTATCCACCAGAATCTGAGGCACATCATCTAACCATTTATTTACTCCTCTGGTTGTCTGCCCACCTAGGTGGTAGTATCCTAACATGGATACAAGAATATTGTGGAAATAGTCTTGTAAGCATTGCTAAAACAGAGGTAGATGATGTCCACTACTCTCTACTCATGCACCGTTCCAGTAATTTTATCAGAGAAGACACCAGCTGGTCACTCATGATTTACTGCTAGACAATCCATGCTGACTGTCCAAAGTCACTCCTTCTCCTTCATGTGTCCAGAAAAATGCTTCAAGAGGACTTGCTCCAGCCCCAGTGAGGCTGACCACCCTGTGATTCCCCAGTGTGTCCTCTTCAGTGTAGCCCATTGGGTCTTACGTACTCAGTATCGACAATCTCAGGATGGGATTTCAGGTGGATATTAACATGGCTGTCCACCAAATACTCCTCCATCTAGGGCAGTGTATCTTGCTCAGTTGAACAGATCTTACAGTGTAGCTTTGCACCAGGTCTCTTTCAGGCAGGAGTAACAGTCATTATTTGACTTTTACTCACAAATGATCTGCTGCCTGTTGTCAGCATGGCTTTTCAGAGCAGTGTATAAGAGGAGTCCAAAGAGCAATTTACAGAGTGTGTCAGCACACTGTGTTCCACCTATAAGAGGAAGTCAGAAGCTGTGCAGGGCATGTGTACTCTCAGAATACCTGAAGCACTAGTTCTATCACAAACAGTACATATATACCATGACTATGGCTGTGCAGAGCACTTCCTCAGGTCCCTGCTTTCAAAGGGCTATAAACAGTGAAGGATGAAGGATTACAGAAGTCACTGTGAAAAGCAGGTGAATTGATTTGGGCTTAGCTCTTTCCTCATTGAGTCATTTCCTCCCCTGCTGTAGGAGAGCTAAGTTGGAAGGAAAAAGGGCAGGACCAAGTTCTGCTAAGACAGAACTGCAAAGGGCATTTGTTTTGCTATCGCAGCACACATGCTGTGCATCCTCAGAGCTCTTTAGGGCAATGTTGCAGGTCAGACATCAGTAGGGCTTGTCCTGTGGGTGACTGAGGTGAAGTTCTGGAGTGGTAGAATGGTCCCACTGCACCAAGACAGCTGCAGGTTAATGGCCTGAAAAATTCAGAGGGTTAAACTGGCTTTCTGTCTTAACACCTGCAAGGACTGTCATCTCAGCTGCTGCTGCTAGTGAGCAGCACATGAAAGGAGACTTAGCATGACTGCCTGTGAGAACACACATGCAGCTGTATGTGGCAGCTGTTTGCTACAGTTTACTAAATTCTGGGAATATCCTAGAAACTGTTTCAACCCTTGCTAAGCTTTGCAGGGCACAACTTTGTTTTAAGAGGGTGAAGATTATTTCTTAACTAATTCACAACCAACATGAAAGCTGGTTACATATTTTGAGATTTTCCTTCCAGGAAGATTTTGGGCACATTTTGTGAGTCCTTCATTATTATTTATAATAAAATTTTATTACCTGTATTATTAGATATAATTTGTCTACATAGGGATCTGTGTCTGTTACATATGCATTACATTAAAGGCAAAATAAATGCAAAATCTCATTGATACCCAAACTTAAAAAAAGATGCCCTCAATGGGATTTCTTTCTGTGTCTCTCTCACTGAATATCATGAATGTTTTTCTCAGCTCTAAGGCTGATAAGGTGGGCTTTGTGCATGGGAGTTCAATGCCATGAGAAACAAGCTTCTCTCACAGGCTTGGAGGCCACCACAGGTGGGCTCTGTTGCCCTCATGATAGATGAGTACCATCAGTCAGAGTGGCTTGCATAAGCACCAGTGCAAACCTGGAGTCCTTTTTTGAACCATACTGTGAAGCCACACTGACCTTGCAAGGGAATTGCTTAGATAACATGCCCAGATGATCCAACAGATTATCTTCCTGCTACAAAAGAAGTATAAAACTAGCTGGTCCTTCTAGTCAAGCTTTAGAAAAATCATCCCAGACTGATGAGGTTGACAGATCATTTGAGCATCCAAGAACAGACATCTTGGCATCAATCCTGCCCAGTAGTCAACAATCCGATGTCTGTGGTCCAGCTGTGGCCATTGTGTAGCACATCAGACGATGCCTGAAAAGGAAAAATCCATAGTACATGCAGCTGAGTATGCTGTTCTCAGGAAAATAATATCATCCCAGGTTTTTGGTAGTGTGACTGCATGGACTTTGCAGAACAACCAATGCTATGACTACATTAAGATGTCTCCCCTGAGAGATCTCCCTAGAGCCCTTAGGGAAGAGGAGACAAAGACAATAGGAAGGTTCACATGTATGTACATCTTATCAACAATATTTGAGACTGATTGTGAAATAACGGTTTTATAAAACTGCTTTCTCTACTGCTCTGTTTCCATTGTTACACAGAACAGACAGCAGTGTCAAGGGACCAACAGCACAAGAAGATCCACTTGCTGAAAGACAGAGCTAATCAAATTTGGGCTGAAACTAAAGCACAAATTTTTAACAATAAAGCCACTGGAAGCCACACTTACCCAGAGATTCCTCATGTCCTCCAGGACTAGAGCTCTGCTGAAAGGAAGTACAGAAATGCTTAAGCAGAAGGTACAGGCTTGATGCAGAAATTGCTGAGTAAGTTTCTCTGAACCTACAGGAATCCAGTTTTTGTTCTCTCAGTCCCCAGAAGCTCAGTGCCAAGTCATTCAGCAAAACTTTTCTTCAGTATCACATAGTTGTTATTAAAGATGTTACCCTCAGATAAAATGCTAGCAAATCTAGATAAATTAAATGAATACTTACTAGTTTGCACACATCTACACTAATGGTGATGCTTTCTGATATCTGATATCACTGCTGTCGTGATTATGGGGGGTGAGCACTACACAACAAGTAGGACACATGGCAGAAGTCAAGTGGGTGAAGTGAGTCATTTTAGGAAGCCAAAAAAAAGAATGAAAATATCCACTCATTTATTTGATTTTATGTCAGATGAGATCTGTGATCAGGCCGGTCAAACAAGCACCAATAATGGTAAGAGAAGAGCAGCAGGAAAGAACATGGAAGAGAGGAGCAGGACACCTGGATAGTTTAATTGCTGTCTTCAGCAGCAGCCCCAAATTATAGCAGTTTACCTCTACCTTACCCTAACTATGGGAGCTGTTTTTCCTCAAGCTGACAAGGTGGCCATTTGAATGCACTTCCTCTTTTCTTGCAGCAAAGATGACTAAGATCTGATGATATTTTTGTTAATATTTACCATTTGTATTGTGTAGGTGCTTCACAGGCCATCTTGTGTGAGTGGCCACACCCCACCTGGGGATTACTGCACACACATTATTGGAGTTGCTTATAATAGAAATAATGGCTAGTGAGTCTCACCCTTTAATTCTGGCAAGTTGAGACACATGTAAGGCTTGTTAAATGATATGGCATTCAGACACTACAATGACTGGGCAAAGTGTAAACACCTAAATGTATAGGGAGCTCAGATTTGCTTCTGAAATTATCTGGGTTTCAAAAGAGTACACTCAGACAGGAAAAAATTATTAGTCCTTAACCCAGGTAATATTTTAAGCCCTGAGACAGCCACTTGGCACAGCCTAGGATTGTGGTAGAGCCATGAGTGAGGAGCGGCAGGACAGGAGGAATGGGTAGGCAGGAGCTTTTCAGGCAAGCTTCACTACTGGAGTAAATGTAACACTGAGTCACCTCCTTCTTTTGTGATGAGCTAATATCCGAAGATACTTAATTGTAGGACATACTATCCAAGTATTATCATTGTTTAAATGACTACAGTTCTAATAATGTGTCACAGCTGAATACAATGCTTCCAATGCTACACAAAGACATGCTTGATGAAAGATGGGCTTTCCCCGTGTGTAGTACTGTCAGTTGGTATACCATCTAGTTTTCCTAACTTTCCATTATCCTATGAGATTTACTGTCTTGTTTTCATAAAGAAAAAAATGTTGTCTCCAGAGTATTCAGGAAAATGCATATCTCAGCTATTTTATTTCTTGGTTCAGAGTAAGAGACTGCCTCTTCCCTTTTGGTATCTCTCAGTTTTGATATATTTCCTATAGCTGTGTTTCTGCTTTCATTATATATCAGCTCTGATCATTCTCTGTTGGAACCTCTTCCCTATTTGCATAAAATGTCTGTTCTTAGACGTGTCTGCGAATGTGAAAATCTGTGGTGTAAACTGCTAAACATCATCTGTATATTTTCTTCTTAATAAAGAATTGAATCTCCATGTCTGAACAATTTTGATCTCCATATTGGGCTACTCATTAGCGCTGCAGACGTCTGTAGACTTATTTCACATACAAGGGCTGATTTATGTTTTGGTTGGAAAGGGAGTTGAGAGGTAGCTTCGGTAACAGTATAAGCTTGGTAATAATAACAGCTTTGGTAACAATATCAGCTAATGCAGACTTCACCTCCAAGACTTAATGCATAGTTTGCTTCCTCCTTGTGAACTTAGGCAATTAATCTCTTAGGTATTAAACCTGGCCAGCACTGTGGCACAGGATCATCCCAAGAGTGTAGCTTTGATTTATGTATTTATTTATTAAGTTCTAAGTAGTTAACTATATAAATGGATATGTATTAAATCCCTCAGACCTATATATAGCATGATTGCCACAGTCCTGATTAGACCCCCATCCTAAGAGTACATACCAGACCTGCCCTTGCACCAGGTGGACCCTTTACTGGGGGAGGAAACTTGTAGCCCCAGAAAGGACAGTCAGCAACTGGCTTTCCTTATACTGCTGCTACACTGTAAATTACTAATGCAGTTTCTTGATTTGATGAAGCTGCCAACACAAAGAGAAGTCTTTCCTTCTTCCTCTTAGTCTGGGTTCCTTGCACTAGTTGTCATGTAACCAAAAAGCATAAAAAAACCCAAGACTGGTTTTCCATCTCATCAGTGAGTTGTTAAAGAAGCACTGCCAATGCAGAGATAGAAATGTGAATATCTCTGTGTGTGTGTGCCTGTTTTCTTGAAGATAATTTAAGCCACTGCATCCTGAGCTCTTGGTGGACTGAGTGTGTTATCTGCTTGACATGTCAGAAAAACTTCAGTGCCATTCAGCATATCCACTACCAGAGAGTCAGCCTTCTGCTTTGCAAGAAAGTGCTCCTCTCTATATGAAGAATTTGCAAATATGCCGAGAATCTCTGCTTGTGTTTTTTCCTGTTCAATGGCTCCTGTGCCCAGTTAAACTGGGCCCCTTACAGATGCATGAAGTGCTATTACAGGACAGTATCAGCAAGTTTTATCAGGCAGGTAACTGGTAATATCAATTTTAGTAAAAGAAATATTGGGTCAGCAAGGTTTTATGTGCATGTATGAAGGAACGGGGGGATTAATATTCTGAAAGGATAACTCTTAGTGGTTTCCATGTACTATGTATTGTGGCAAAATGCAAAAAAATCAGTGGCATATGCTCAAAATATTTCTGTGATGTATTTGAAATAATTCAATAGGCAAAAACTGGGAAAAAAATTCCTAGATTAGATAAGAGGAGAGTTTCTGGCACATTTTCTAAAAGCAATGTTGCAGTAACTGCCATGCACCTTGAATATAAAAAGAAGAAAAATTATTACAGAACAGCTACAATTTGGGAAACAGATTCAGCTATGCTATAAATAATTTGAGTATACTTAGTGTTTCCCAAAATAGTTTAACAAATTAAGGCTTTCACAGGTATCCTGGAGGAAACATAAAATTAACATGTGTTCACTGGGGGTTCTCAGAGGTGTGGTGCTAACAGAAAAATGGTGACACCCACATGGTGAAGGTCAAAGACAGAGACACTGGTATTTGAAATTCTGTACAGCCTTTTAAATTTGTTTTCCTTTTGACAGGATCTTTTACTATAGCTAGTTTTAAGACTAGATTCCTGCCAATGCTTTGCTCAGTAGCTCAGTTTCTACAAAAATGTACATTGGCTGCTCTCTAAGTCAGGATGTAAAAGAAGTTAGGCAAAGTTCAGCACAACCTGCTCATCGTCTTTTGGCTTGTGTGTGGAGAAGATCCCTTCTTCATTAGTCTTTTTTGGTCTTTGAAAACTTCCTCTTTTATGCAAAGCATCTTGAGGCCTGAGGGGCAGTGCAGGACATCAGTGGTGGAAAAGGAAGTTTCTACTTGTCCTTTGCAAATGCACTGACAGTGTTAGAAAGTCCAAGGGTTTCTTTTCCCCGGGGGAAACAGCCTTTAGACTGTTAAACTAAGATGACAGATCTGCCTGAAAGTGCCTGGTTTAGGCCTTCTCATGATGTCCCTGTGGGGCTGGCAGAGGTTCTTATTTTCAGAGTGGCTAGCTGAGATAATGCAGTTCCTATCCTCTAATAAGATTATGACATTTCCCATTCTTATGTTGTATATTGGTATTTGCTTTTTAAACTAAAAGCAGGGACAGACTGAGCTAGGATGCACCTTGGAAAACACTAGTGTCTTCAGTCAAAGAGCTAGAAAACACTTTTATGTTCCCTGATAAAAGCCAAAGGATGCTGTTGTGTCCTGCTAAACTCTGGTCTTGCTACAATGAAGATACAATAAATACACAGTAGTTTTTCAAGGTGGTGAGTGGAAACTGAGCTTCAGAGCTATTTGTAGATATGACATTCCTACTAAAGAGCAAAACTTTGCACTCCCAGTCCTCATTGAAAGCTCCATAATTTTTCTTCTACAGCCAAGAAGGCCCATATAGTCTGTTTCTTAGACGGTAAAAACATATTATTCTTGCATCTCAGTTAATACAGTGTTTTGGCAGCACCAGCTTCTCCAGGAGCAATCCAGCTAGTCCTATGGTAGAAACTTCAACCAGCATGCCAGTGGGGATGGGTAAATTCATGCTGTATTTGTCTTTGCCATTAAGAACACACCAGACAGGAGCACGGTCTCATATTAAGAGATGTGTTTATTTCCCTTTAATTGCTTGGAATCATACTTGTGAAGGCTGGAATACTGTGTCCAGTTTTGGGCAGAACAACAGAGATACCAACAAATTGGAATGAGTCCAGAGGAGAGCCACTGAGATGATTCAAGAGGCCCCAGCAGGCGCATGGGAAGGTGAAGGAAGGCAGGGTTGTCTAGCACACAGATTAGAAAACTCAGCAAGGATCTAACTGAGTTCAAATATTTAAAGATGGGTCACAGAGAAGATGGAGCCAGAGGTGCATAGTGGAAAGACAAAGGACAGGCATTGTTCACTAGTTACAGCAAGGGAAATCTCAGTTAAGTACAAGAAGAAAAATCTTTCACTGTGAGTGTTTTCCAACACTGGCGCAGAGATGCGGTGGGATCTCCATTCTTGGAGAGAGTCAAAACTCAGCAAGACTCTCAGCAACTTATTCTAGTTCCTTCTGCCTTGAGAAGGGGTTGAACCAAAGACCTATATGGGTATTTTCCCATCTAAATCATTCTGTGACCTAGTTATAAAGAGCTAAGCCCTCTACAGAGTGGTATGGAGAGAGAGAGCGACTTCACAGTTATGTATTAAAAGGTCATTTGTACTAGCCATAGGTTGTGCTTGGTTTCTAGAGGACAAACTATTTCTTGTATAGTTAGGCTCAAATAATGAAAGTCTGAATCTCTACTATATTGATCAAATGACCACACAGGAAAGTTAGAGAGGCAGTAATATATCCATAAACAACTTCACCATGGATAAAGATAGAAATGAAGATAAGTGATGTTTAGTGCCTATCTTTGATTTCCTTGTTTGATATTTTAATTCGTATTCTCATGGTTTTAGGTAGTTTGTCATTGTTCTATATGACAGCATATATAGACTGCCTAACTGCATGTAAAATAACTTCAGTCTGCGTGAAAGCTGCTTTCTTAGTCTAAATCAATTGCAAGTATGTGGTTTATTTCTATCCTTTGCATTAAAGATCAGCTGAAAGGCTACGGTGGAGAGCAGATCCTCAGTATGGGCACACAATAAAAGATATGGCTATATTGTTTAAACAAGCTTGAAATTGATCTTTTCTTGAACTTAGCCCTCCACTCATCTTTTAAAGTTCTGAATGGATTACGTTAGTTCCTGTTAATGAAAAAAATAGTCTCTTACCTAAAGAAGACCATGTTTGCAAAAGGCAAATCAGTTGGCTGAAAAATACTGTGGGGACATGTTCAGGTGTGCTTCATCATTCTCAATCTACATATCAATTCAGCTGATGCTATACTCCATCAGAGACCCATTTTTAATTGTAGAATTCTGAATCACACAAAAATAACCACTCAAAACACTGAAAGCTAAAGGAAATTGGACTAAAAAGCTTGTTTGTTTGTTTTTTTTTCAAAAAGAAAATTTTGTTGGTAAATTTTCTGTATTTCTGTATTTACAGCTCATTGTCTTCCCTTTACGTGAACATGGAACAGGTTGCCCAGAGAAGCTTCTTCCCTGAAGATTTTCAAAGTCAGACTGGTTGAGGCTTTGAGCAACCTGGTCTAGTGGAAGGTGTCTGTGTCCATGATCGGGGATTGGAAGGAGATGATCTTTGAAGTTCCTTCCAACCCAAACCATTCTATGAATCTATGGTTCTTTCACCCCTTTGGGATAGCAGAGCTCGTGTCATTTGTTTGGACAATCAATGTCATACTGGTTTTAACATTTAGAAATTACAGTCCATAATATATCTGAACTCTCAGAATTGTGCAGTTGTGATCTCATGAGATGGCTGGTTTAAATTATCTCAGATGTGTCTATATTGCCGTCACAGTCATTGTTGCCACTGTGATACAATTGCATAGTTAGAGGTCAAGCTTAAGGGCCCTTTGAAAACTATCTTTTGATTTTAAATGACAAATTAAGCAGCTACCTTCAAATGACTTTAGAGAAACTAATTAATTTAACCTTGAAGTAACCTTTTGAGGAAAAGGATTTGTCATTAATTCTGTATTACATAAAAGAAGAAGAACTATAGATCACTTACAAAAAGTGGTAGTTTTTGCCACATGAGCTAGTCTGTGGCAAGTTTGGAAACCTGCCTCACCTCTAATGGTGAGTATGGTCAAAGCTTGTGAGAGAAGTCCCAATTGAGGCCTTCGTAGATGGACACATAAGCTTTTCCTTCAGCTTTTTCATTAACATCTAATTTGAGGTTAATTAATGTGCATCTAATTAATTCCATTTACACTCATGTCATGAGGAAAAGCAAGCAGTTACCTTGGGACTATCTAGCAATAGTTTTCAGCAACCTGAATACAGATTTGCTTTCCCTATAAATGTTGAAAAATCTGTTTTGCTTTAAGATCTATTGCAATGGGATGCTGGCACACGATGTGAAATCCTATCTTGATCACTGTCTGCTTATTTACCTCCATTTTAGTATTGGGAGACATTAAATAGTGACACAAGGTTTTATCCACTGTTTTATCTGAGTTAATTAAAAGTTTTAAGTAAACATAATCTGTTTTCTCTAACTTGTGCTTCATTTCAGTGCTTTTCTGCTCTTCATCTTATTATCCTTGCACAAAACTTACGGTTGAAGGTGATCCAACTTAAACTAACTGCTGAAAAATCAGAAATCTTCTCATCAGTCTCTGTCTTGTAAAACCTCATCAGAGATTACTGGGTGAAAAATAACATTATAGGGAGAACAATCTAATTTTAACACTCACGATTTCAGTGTACTAATTTATAGCTTTGCCCCACACAAGATGTGCTACAGGTACAAAAGCAGGAGCAGTGATCAGCACTGATAATTTGTGGAAGGAGTGAACTCAGGAATTTTTAAGGACAGCTTTTGTGCCAAGAAGAAGATCTGTGAAGCAGATCTGAAAGATCTTGGATCTGAAAGAAGTAGAACACAGCTACAGGAAGAATTTTAGATGTCATTATTCTCAGGGAAGTTGTTTTTCTTCCTTATAGCCTCTTATTTCAGTCTCATGAGCTTACAGAAAAGTCACAATTTATATTTAGACATTCCTAGCTCTCAAGACTGCAGGCTAAGAAATGTCTTAAGTGCAGCCTGGGCTCTAAAACCAAGAGCAGAGAAAGAAACCAGAGCATTTTTGCACTGTGTGGCTTTTAAGGCTGTCTCGTGGTTTTGGGCAAATCTCTCTGCTGATGTTTCTATTGCTGATACTGGGTAGTGATGTGCAATACCCCTAGCACCAAAGAGCACAATCGGGTGAGAATCCAACCCCGCCTGCAGTTACAAGGCAGACAGTAAGTCAGGGCATCGTCTACCTTCAGTTCTGAACACCTCCATGCTATGAATGCAGCACAAAGGATCATGCTGTATCTCAAACCCAAGTGATTGGTTTCTTTCTTTTTCTTAAGAATAATTTCCTGTATTCATGTTTAATCTTGACAAAGTTCAGGAAAAGAGGGATAATTAATATGTCCAGTTGTTTTTAGAACTCTTCTGTACACGGGCACACTTATGATTGATAGTTTCTGTTGCCCCAAGAATCACTTATTCCCTACATACAAAAAGTTTTGGCAAGCGTACTACTTCAGTTAAAACATGCTGCAGTCCAAATTGTTTAAAGCAAACCGAGAGGCAAAGACTACTTATCCTCTTCTCTTGCAATCTTACATGCTCCACTGGAGCCTTCCCAGCCAAATGGTTTGTAACTACGCTGCCCTACAAAATACATACATTTTTTATCTGTTTCTATTACAATTTCTCTCCATGGATCTTTGGGAAATGAGTAGTTTTTTCTTCACAGGCCCTCATAGTTACATATCATTAATATCCCCAGAATATATGTAACATTGTGGACACATTCAAGCAGAAAAGGTAATGGAGCCAGTCTTTTAGAACTCAAGAACAGAGCTTAAAGATGAACACGGTTTTTAAAACTCCTCCTCTACACAAAGTCAGTGGGTGTGATAGGCAGCCCTGTGTCCAGCCTTATATATCTGGCATAATTTTCCACCACTGTTTACGTTACTGTTCAATGAAGTCAATAAACGCAATCTGAAAAACTGGCCTTAGCAGAAAAATAATACTTTGTCTCCCTTTGTAATGGAGTACCTGACAACACAAAAGCGCAGAGTGTTGGACAGCTGAGGAACCTGGATATCTGGATTTCTACATGTGCTAGCCAAGCTCTTTCTGTCTGCTTTGCATCACTTTTAGGAACATGACGTCCTTTTAGGAACATGACTTCCTTTTAGGAACATGACTTCCTTTTCTTGTAGAAATTACATACTTTTTATTCCTACCCAGACTTAGAGTCCACCAATTCCTTCCAAAGTGCATGAACATCTCGAAAAGGCTGGATAAGAAGTGCTACTTTTATATAGAAGTTTTCATGACCAGAATAATGTTTTTCAAAATGTCCAGCACCAGAAATTTAGAAGGAAGTGTAAGAAATTATTATTTAGTACTTATGTGCAGGTCCTCATGGTAATAAAATAAGATTATAATATTCAGTTCTTTGAAAAATTCTCTCAGAAGAGACCTCTCCTTGCTGTCTCTGGCAAATAAGCATTAGTAAGGAATAAGACGCTTTTACAGGCTTTTTTTATTGTTTTTTTTTCCCCCATAGCTTCCAAGATCTATTGTAAATATGGAATTTTGATCCTAGTTTTGCTGCAAGGGTAAACCTTTGGAGTGTTCTGCAACAGTCAGAAAGGCGACTCCTGTATCCTCTCTCTACACAATAGAGACTTGACATTAATAATGGAAGAAACACACATGGATGGTTTAGAGGAAGAAATCATGCCCGGAAAACTATCTGACTGGTCATAAAATGAACATACTTTTTATTGATTCTGTTCTGATTAGAATTACTGTGACAAACACCTTTTTCTCCAGGTACCCTTAGTTCCAGCCTTCAGTGAATCTTTGAAATGGAAATGCAAAGGGAGATGAATGAAAAAGGTGTGGATATGAAAAGACTTTGGGCTCCTATGTGTTGCTCCCATGCAAATAAATGGGTAATAAAATATCTTAAATCTTAAAATTCTCGAAGAAGAGTCAATTTATAGATAAAATGCAGGTCCAGTTCAATATAGCAAACTGGTTTTACTTCTAACTACATGCTGTCTGCAGAGTGACTTTCCTTATAGTTATATCCATACACAAACCAGGAGATCTTCTGTTCCAGCTTTGCTACTCAAGCTTTAATTGAGAAAAAGTTGCTGTAAATTGACTTCTGGCATCCCTTTGTGTATCTGTTTTGTCTCCCCAATTTAGAATGGTAAATTTGCATTGAGTGGAAGGCTACTTTCTATAGGCTAACACAAAATAATACTCAGGATTCAAAGTTGTCATTGCTCCGAGTCAAGGGCTAACTCAGTGAACTAACTCACTCTCTAGTTAAAACAGCCTGTAAAGAGGATGCCCGGCTAGTGTCACACAGCACCAAGGCTTAACAGAGATATATGGAATGAAATGGCCTAATTGCTAACAACTGCTTCTTTGTTGATCCCCTTTCCCTGCAGACCATGTGAGAAACAGAAGGCATTGTTCCTTCTACTCATCCTGTAGAGTTTTACTTGCTTATGATGTGTTTATAGCACCTTTACAAAGAAAATTTTCGGCTCCCTCGAGCTTTGGATTAGCTGTTATAACCCAGAGTGGTTTTCTTTTACTATATATGTCAATTTTCTTTTGTTCCTTCCTGTTAATTTTAAATTAACACCGTACCAGTTACTGCTCCACGTACAGGTAGGCAAGACCAAGTAACAGCTAAGCTAATGTGTAGACTGGAGTTCTAAAAGTATTTGGGTAATTATAAGATGTAAAGAGACTCACGTGCACAATTATCAATCGTTCATTGATTCAATAAATATAAGATAGTTATTTGATCTAGTGAGATATTTCAGAAAATCCCCTTCCAAGGCTACCAAGCTCTGCCTGTCAATTTTTGCTCTACATGTTAGCTGATATGTTTTTGGCCCTTTACTTTGCAAATACTGATTCAGAAAATGCTTTTTACAATAACGTATAAGAAAGCCCCCCGCAATTAAGTATTCTGGGGCCAATATGTTCTCTGCTCAATTGTCTGTTATTTACTCCCTTTATATTGCCTGAGTAGGTAAAAATATGCAAGGAATCTACTGCAAAATAAGGTAACCACACAATCTTTAAATACACAGATCTCACTGGGCAAAGCATACAGCTTGTAAGACAGCTGAGATATTTCTGGGGTTTTCATGACAGAGTCTATCAGAACAATAGCATTCATATAATTTTAAAAGTTGTGTGCTTCATCTGAACAGAATTGATACAGAAAAGGTGGGAGGGTTCTGTGTTTTATTTGGGTTTTTTTTTCCTATAAATATAGTCAATTTCTTATGACAAAGAACCCCATTAATGTAATACTGAACCTTCATATGCCAGGAGAATACAGAAGGTTTGTACTGGGAGGAAAGTGATCTAGAAAGTTTTTTGTTATAAATATAAATTCTGATGTAATCAGGATCAGAGAAGCATTGAGATGTTTGTTCATGTAGTTAAATCAAGAAGGAAGAAATTTTTATTGTTTGCATGATCTATACTGTCTTACATTAAAGGTATGTTTGCATCATTTTCTCCTACACAAAGATGACCAGGGAACGCAAAGAACTTCATGGTCTGGAATTGTATAACTTGCTAAGAGAAAAGTAACCAACATTCAAGGGTACTCTTTATCAAACTTAGCCTTTTATACTAATTGTTTATCCAGACTGTGCTATGTGGCTTCCGCAGCTGGTTTTATGTCTGGTCAGTTTACACTGAAATGTGTACCTGTAAAAATGCTTGTTTTGAAAAAAGCTTTCAGTCTGAGTAGGGAAGATCGGTCAGGAATAAACAACACCCAAAGGAAAAACATGGACATTTTAAAAACATTTTTAGCAACTTGTATATATTGTCTGTTTAAACCATAATTATGGGAGTGTTATAACTGCATGAGATGATAGGGTACAAAGGTATGACAGATCCTCCACAAGTGTATGACTGTGGTTTGGACATCCCAGCAAACTCTGCAGAAAAGTTGCAGGATTTCTTAGGCTTTTTATGAAATAGAAACTCTCCAAGGAAACATTAAATACGTGATTGTAATTGTAAAATAATTAAAGTTTTTTTAAAATGTGTAATGTTCTTTTTAAAATGTGTAATGTTCTTAATGTTCTTAGAACATTTACAGAAAAAAGCAATGAAGGTGTTTACAAACACAGTCTTTTATCCCGTACACTTATGAAATAAATCCTGCATATAATTAGGAGGAAAGAACAGGGTGGGAATTCATGAACAAGGAAAAATTCAGATTTCTGAATCTGTCACTGATCCTTGACCTAAGATCATAGCTGCTCTTTATTACCTGCAGAATAATAGTGCAAGATTCATTACAGCTTGCTGTTTCCCAGGTATGAAAGAGCCTAGATGAACATAATCTCCACAATTATTTTCAGAACATCTATCCGTGATTTAGTGAAAGCACCACAGAACAGCAAAGTGGATAACTCTTCTGCTGAGGCATGTTGGTAAAAATTAACATTTCCTTCCAGTAAGAGTACCCTTTTCTGATTTTGCATTGTGCATAAAACTGCTCAAAATGCAATTGGCATCTCTGTTATGTCTCTCATATTCTTTCCCACGTTTTGGTAGGGAAGCAGTAAAAAACTTTGAAATGTTGTCACTGCCCATGCAACTTCTACAGTTTCTTTGCATGAAGCATTTATAGCAACATGCCTTGACATGGGAAACATCATGGGAAACTCTGTGAACACCTCTGAAACTTGGGCAAGCTGGATGATTTGCTGTCAGAACTTGAAACATTTTACGTACCTGTGTGTGCAGAAGCACAGGCCTCTGTCCAGTACACCTACGTGCCCAGTATCAGGAAATTATTGTGCTCCTTGCAATCACCACTAGAATGTACTTTTCATTACTACTTCTTATTTTAGAAAGCAAATGATATGGTATTTGCACATTTGTGACCAGCCGCTTTTGGAATCTGTAATATGGAAAATCTCAATGTGGATCAGAATCCACCAGTCTGTCCATGTGAGAAGACTGAGAAGCTCTCTATCTGTTTACAGCAGGGGTGTCAAGCTCATGGCTCCCGTTGTTCTCCTGCTCCTGCAGTGTAATATGTGTCACACACGCTGCACATGTGACCAGTGTGCTAGCAGGATTGTAACGGTGAGGAGCTCAGCGCTGCTGCCAGGAAGAAATAAGGTGCCAGACTCGCTAAAACAAGAATTTGGCTCATGGACCCTGAGTTTGACGCCCCTGGCTTACAGCCTTCAGAAACACAGGTTTGGGACAGACTGCTGATGAGCACCAGCTGAAAGATTTGAAGGCCAGCAAGGACATTAGGGGCACTTCATTCGCAATCTGTGTGTAATGCAGCCAGAGAACCTCATTCAGTGAACAACAAGGCCTTATCTTCTCTGTTTGCGCTTTCAGATCATTACCAGAGGTTAACATGTGTGACTGAAGTGTCATTCTCAGAGACCCTGACACTCATGACAGCTGCATTCCTCAGAATAGGAAGGGAAGGACACAATGCTGGCTGTGTGCTAAATCCAGTGCCAACCTGACGTTGACCTTGCCTATCTCTGACAACTGCAGGTGATCTCTTACTGTCAGAAGATGGAGAGGGATCACCCTGGATATATTAGACAGAATATTTTTGTAAGCACATATTGATGAAAGCAGTAAAGATAACTTCACTTGATCTCTAAATTAAAGAACCTGTTCTCTGTTTCTAAGTGCAGTTTTGGTCTCCTGCTGGAATACCAATATTTTTTTAAACTATATTTCATAGCACATAGAACTTCAGTGAAATTTACTTTAAAAGTAAGTTTAAAGCGAAATGATGTAAAGGAAACCCATTAGAATTTTCCCAGACTAAATTATTGTGAAAAGAATGACCTTTTACTACAGCAGACAGACATAGAAATAACTCAAGATTATGAACATTTTGTATTCTTTCCCATTTATTTCTTAGGTCATACCAACAACTTGAGCTTTCTGCTGGATCAGAAATAAGGTAAAACACAGCACAAGAAATTAAAAACAGGACAAGAAAGAAGACAAATGCTTTGAGGGCTGAGGCACTGGGCTTAGGACTCTTGGTTATACTGCAGCATTAACTTCCAATGTGACCTTGGACAAGTCACATGAAGTGATTCATCCCACCCAGCTATTGCTGAAGTAATGTATAATTCAAATTACTTGTGTAAATTACTCCTGAAGAGAGGGATTATTCACATGCAATTAAGTTGGGTAGTATGCTCTTCTGCAGAAACAGAATCATAGAATCATAGAATGATTTGAGTTGGACCATAAAGATCATTCTGTTCCACTTCCTTTGCCATGGGCAGGGACAACTTCTACTAGATCAAGTTGCTCAAAGGCCCATCAAACCTGGTCTTGAACACCTCTAGGGATGGAGTTTCACCAGAAGAACTGTAAGTGTTGTCTGTCTGCTTTCTGCCTGTGTGCCAGCAGCTGAGTTTTTTGGAGTGTTTATGTCTGTAGTTCATAAAGAACTGTGGATTCCTCCCTTTCTAAGTAGCACTCTATAAATCTCAAGTCATATACTTTTCAGAATTTTGCCCATTTTTTAACATTTCTTAGTTTTAGTTATAGACTACAGCAATCATTCTTGTCTTGCTTCAAACTGTAGATAAACCTCTGAATACTACAGAGCTCACTCATGGGATAAGAATTAATGACACCATACACTGCATGGGCAGCTGGTGCCACTGTGACAGTGATGACACTTGAACCCTGAAGCAGTCCATGACACAAACATGACATGAGAGATGCATGACCAAGATACCATCAATCCTCCGGCCACAGTCCCCAGGTACTTCTCTGTCAGAGGTGTTTTGCCCGAGGTCCATCTGTATGTCATTTGAAATGGAAACCCAGTGTCCCTGAACTCAAATCGACCAGACAGGCATTGAGCCAGCCCTCATCTGGTTATGAGCCAGCTCTTGTGCAAAACAGGAAGACAGGTAAACTGCTATTCAGGGAAGGAGACAGAATAGGAAGGATCCTAAACTTAGATTTACTCCTTGGATAAAGATGTGTCTGCCAGCTCAAGACACAGAGCTGACACAGATCCTGCCTAAGTCCTTTTAACAACAAAAAGATAACATTGCTAAGATTATTTATGTTGAAAACCATAATTTGATAAACATATTTGTTCTAGTTTTTGACAGAGTAATGTAACAGCTGGAAAGAACAGGTCGCCTTACCTGTACTGATAGTACTTACCACATGCGGTAAATAAGAAAGAAATAAGGACTGTAGACTGGATAATTCCTCTTAACTGTTAGTTTCAAAACCAGCTCTTTGGGCAAAATCAGCAGCAATAAAGCATAATCTGAACAGCTCCATCTCACTTATGGGTGTTGCTATGGAAATGGGGAAAATATGCTTGTTCTTAGAATTACAAGGGCACACAGGATAATCGTGAAAAAAACTTACATTATAACAACCTGCCTTAAGTTGTCCCATCATCCTAGCCAAAAATCTGTATGTCTGTGTATTATTCTTCTCCTAAAAGTCATTCAGCTGTTATTTGCTTGTTCGCCAACAGTTTAGCATGGGTACTTAAAGTATCAACCCTTGCACAATGACACGACAACTGTGAAGCTCCACTTAAAGCTGGGGCTCAGGTAGCACTCCATAAGCTTTGCATTGTTTTCCCCCGTGTTTCTATGGGAACCTCTGATTTTGCTGCTGGTAACTGAGAAAATTAAAGTTCAGAAAGTTCTGCTGAAGCAGTTTAAAAGAACAGCTGCAAGCTCCTCATGTAGCCTAGGGATAACAGAAGAAAGGAAGCTTTAGTGGAAGATAAGATGGAAGAAACTGTAGTCTTTTAAAAGGAAGTCTGCAGATGGCAAGAAATGTGTTACATGTTTTTAGCATATTTGTTTCATCAGTTCATATAGGGCAAAATTCATCTGAAGGTACATAGCACACTTATGGCTCTACGCATTACTGAAACTAGCATGTTAAGGGCAAAATACTGCACACATTACAGACACTGCATGTGAAACTAAGAAGCAGCAATGGATCCTTACTTCTGGCCAGAACATGAAGAAATTATGCCTGGATACAGTCAGATTTTTGCATGCAATATACCATATTTCTTAGACTCTTGAGTGCCAGGAATGACATCTATGAATATTACAGCAGCCTCTGGTCCTTTGTTAGCGTTGCTAATATTTGGCTTCCATAGTACTACATTTTTGCCCAGAAGAAATAAAACCTGGGACAGGACTTCCTGAGACTCTGTTTGCTGGCAGGGATTTCAGTCCTACTAAAATTGTTACCCAATGAATATAATCTCTGAAGTACAGAAAACATATCATGACTTGATGGCAGACAAGGACATATGTGACTTGAGCTGTAGTCCATTAACAAAAATAAATATATAAATAAGCAAACAGGTCCATGGACAGAATCCTTCTGATAAAATAAAAAATGGGAAAATCTTTGCTTTCAAAGGTAACAGTATATTTATTAAGACCACATAGCTGTATCCTAGAACTTTATAAAGCATTATTTGTAATATGAAAATTGGAAATTACTATTCTTACTAGTGCATTTGTTCTTGTAATATTGCTGGATAAATCTTATCAGGATTAAAGGAAACTATGCTAAATGGCTATCTAAGGGACAAGTTTTCTATAAGAATTTTTAGGGAATGACATGATTTCTGCCTTTCTGGAAGGTCTCAACTTAAAAAGGACTATATCTGGCAATGTAATTTGATACTTTTGCTAGCATATGGAGTGACCATAGCATGCTGGTCTTCATTGGGCATGGCTCAACATGTTAGCCTTGTTTTGCCATGAAACAGACTGTAAAGTACAACATCATGGTTCTACCCTACTCTATTGCTAATAAAACGCAAAGACGAAAATAGGAGTGTAGTACCTTACATCTTCAGGGATTTCTTCCTACATTGAATGGTTGGGTCATGCAGGTAGAGAGCACTGAAAATTCTGAAACAAGAGTGAAGTTATTGTCACTGCTTCAAGCCAATATGCTGTGCAGGTGCTCCTGCTCTGCAGTAAGTGACAGGTGACTTAAGAAGTCTATCATCAAGGTAAACTAAATGACAGAATACAGATTTACACTCAGTGAAGACTACAGATGGTTAACTGTACTGGTACTATGAACTCGCTTTCAAATTAGGAGACCAATGAGGATGGTGAAGGGGCTGGAGCACAAGCCTTATGAAGAGCGACTGAGGGAGCTGGGGTTGTTTAGCCTGGAGAAGAGGAGGCTCAGGGGAGACCTTATTGCTCTCTACAACTACCTAAAAGGAGGCTGTAGTCAGGCATGGGTTGGTCTCTTTTCTCAGGTGACCGGTGACAGAACAAGAGGACAAGGGCTCAAGCTTCGTCAGGGGAGGTTTAGACTTAATATTAGGAAAAAATTCTTCACTGAAAGGGTGATTGGCCATTGGAATGCGCTGCCCAGGGAGATGGTGGAGTCACCGTCCCTGGAGGTGTTTAAAGGGAGATTGGATGAGCCACTTAGTGCCATGGTTTAGGTGATGAGTAGGTGTTGGTGTTGGGTCATAGGTTGGACTTGATGATCTCAAAGGTCTTTTCGAGCCTTGTGATACTGTGATACTGTGAATTACTTTAAAGTATCGCTTATGCTGAATGTTGCTGTTGAGTCCCCCCATCACAGAGAAGGATGGTGGTATTGGGTTTGGAGGGAGATAGCTGGACTGTTAACTGAAATTTAACAAAGTGCTGATGACATTGGCCAATATGAAAAAAAGTAATTTAGACTGGGGTCCGTAATCTCATTTACAGCAGATTAATGCTTTTGAGTTTCTTTTCTTTGAATGTGACATTCCAAATTATTCAAAAAAACTGTAAATGAAAATAAGACCTTAATTGTCATAAGGCCTTAAGCAGCCCAATAAACTTTGTGTCCCAATTATCCTTTCAGTAAAATGGTGATAATTGTATCTACTTGTCTCACTGAAGGGTTGTGAGAATAAATTATTGTTCATAATCAGCTTGTAGGCTAAAAAAGTATGCCTTGAAAACATTCAAAAAGGGAAGGGAACACTTAATGTTAGCATTCACAAAAAAAAAAGGAGCAGAGGGAGGGAAAGATCACAGTGAAATGTGCATTCCCAGGTGTGCTTTCTACTGTTTCTTCTTCCAATATAATAACGACCTCAAGACAAAATGAGCCAGGCACATGGCAACAATGCTGAGACACTCCTGGCAGAATTTCCAGTGCAGGCCAACGCAGGCCAGCATGGCAGAAATATCTGCTCATGGCTTCTCAAGATCCCTATGGGAAGCACACAAAACAGTGGGGATTGTTATACAGGGATAAGAGTTGGAAACTCATTCATTCACTGTTGCTTAACACAGGTTTAGGCAGTGCTCTTCCCAAGCCTTCTTGAACAGTCTGGTACCTAAGAACACTTTCCTATGGAGCAGTTATGAAAGACTGTGGTTGATGTAGTTCTGCTAACAAGCTGTAGTAATATTTACACACTGCAGATCTCTATAGATGGCAATACACTCACAATCAGGAAATGGGACATGGTTGCTTCACCTGTGCAATCAGTGAAGTAAGTTTCTGCGTATTCATACACTCTTATACAAACAAGAAATGTATTAGAAAGAACCTATTGTTACCTGGACTCCTCAAAATGCCATGGATACAGTAAAGCACCACAAGGCACTGGGCAAGATAAAAGCAGAAAACACACTACCTTCTTACAGTCAAATTCCCTGATACCTGTACTGCTGTGTAAATAACTACAGCAGCGACCATGCTCAGCTGTTGGTATGGACAGTACGAGTTTAAAGCAGTTCTATCTATATGGGAACAATTATTATTCTCAACTAAAGATTGCTTTTCACATCCATACAGAGAGGTTTTCACTTTCTAAAATATATGTCTGTTCCTCAGCCTGAGAAGCTCCTGGAATGCTGGGGCTCTGCCTACAATCAAAACCCAATAATGACAAATAGACATAGAATAACAGAGAGAATTTAAGATATTGGTCAGGAATCATATGTCAATATCTTGCTCATGTCCACCAGCCAAACAACTGTCATGTCTTTTTTTCCCAGGCACTGAGTTGAACTGCTTGTGGATAGCATTTCTCCCGCTCTTTCTCCCCTCTGCTAGAGACAAGGAATTTAATATGCTTAGAATCAAAATTCATGGTCTCACGGGCGATAAACTTCAGGTTTTGCTTAAGCAAAATTTCACATCATTTGGATTCATGTTGTCTGACAGTGATGCAAATTGGCTTTTTTTTCTAAGAGCTAAGATTGCAAAATATTTTGCATAAATATGACCATCTTACTTTTAAGCAGGCTTTTCTGAAGTTGACAATGTATACAGAAAAGGAAGGAAACAGTGTTAGCACTAAAATAACACCTACCATCCAGGGTGGGGCTTAGCATGCAGTGAAAAAAAAAGTTTGGGCATAAATTTGA
The DNA here is from genome assembly GCA_033558235.1 of Neomorphus geoffroyi. Lineage (NCBI taxonomy): Eukaryota > Metazoa > Chordata > Aves > Cuculiformes > Neomorphidae > Neomorphus > Neomorphus geoffroyi. The sequence continues at coordinate 14,380,621 of JAUMJM010000062.1, read as the reverse complement.
AAAGCTCTCTTAATGATGTTTAAAGGTGTGACTCTGGAGACACCCAGAGCACATAATTCCAGGACTCAGATTAATCTTTGTATTGGGGAAAATCTTCTGTAGGGTAACAACAACTATGATCTTGGTAGCAGAACTCCTAAGTTCTGTGTTGACAGGAGGATTAGAAACAAATCCTACTAAATTCTGAACTGCCTGCAAATCACTGCAGTACTTCTGTCCTGTCCATCATGCAAAAATGAGATTTATTTAGATCTGATACAATTAAAAAAAAAACAGAATAAAAAAACCCCAAACCATAAATGGATATAAGCTGGAAGAAAAAGTAGGAAAAACATGTCAAACTTTGGAGAAGGAAGGAGAGGTTTGTTTTCTGTCCTGCGTATTGCTGATAGCATGGTTGGCACTGAGTACATCATAATCACAGTCATTAGAGATACACAAGTGTATGCTGCAGATATTCTCAGTAAAGCTCTTAGCCCGTAATGACTCCTAGTTATGTACTTCATTACATATCAGCAGAAATATGTAATTCTGTGGGCCAAACATTCTTGCACATTGTTGTGCCAGCAGGCCACTCATTCATTTCATTGAGAAACCCAGCTTGCAGAACAGCGATCAGGATTTCTCTGTTTGGTAAGCTGCATACACAGTGATTACTGCAAGTCAGACACACACATAGCCTTTGTATAAATGACAACGTGCTCCAAACCTGACACCACATGGCTATATTTCCAAACAATCTTGCCACATATTTTTTTGAATGACCTTGTTTCAACACATTTTAGTGACTATCAAGGTTTATGAAGGCCCACACCTTGCTGGCTTGATCCACTTTTCCTGTTGCCCACCCAAGCTGGTTCTGTAACAACAAATATTTTGGCTTTGTTCCAGGTTTTTGTCTGGTTGTGGGGTTTTTGTGGGTTTTTTTGCTTGTTTGTTTTTGGTTTCATTGCAAATCACGACCTCTGCTTTTTGTTTTCATGCTTTTAGTACCCTTTCATTTCATCCTCTTTTTGGTATGGGATCCTTCTTCTGTTTCAGCTAGGTTGGGTAGGCTTTTGCTCTACCTGTTAAATTATATTCATCTCAATCCATCAGATTTCTCACTTTATACATCATAGCATCAAATCAACACAGGACATAGTGAATTGTGCTGACACCTGTCCTTTAAATCAGAGGATGTTAACAGATATGCATTGTGTGCCTTTTCCCCAGGAAAAGTCTGGCATCTACTTTGTATTCCCTAGAGGAGCACCGCAGTCAATCAATCCCAATTTCACACAGCCCTCTAACCAAAGAGTAAGTTGCCATGTGAACTATGAAATATGAGGGGGTTTTTTGCCTTTTGAGAAAACTGATTACTTCATATCATGCACAGTTTTATTGCTCAACGATCAGCTCCACTCACACATGTAGATGATTCTGCAAGGACTCAGTGGTGAATAAGTTCCTGTCAGAAATATTTGAGTTTCTTTTGAGATCATGCCTATTTGTATGATAAGCGTACCACCTCTCAGATGAGCCTCCTACTCTCTCATGGCATTGAGACAGAGATTATGTCACACCCCCATGAAAAGTATGCTGGATTGAGCACACAAACGCACATGCAAGAAAACTAGTGTCTTTAGACTGCCAAGCAACCTTGTCCATTTAGCTATATATGAAATGTTTGCATTCATACGCGCACACACACAATTTGTTGCCTGACAGGAAAAAAAGAAAGAAAGGGCAAAGATAAGTTTTCCAGGAAAGGGTACATAAAATGTTTTTGATTCAACAGATGATGTCAGCTGAAGACAAAATGTCTCCTACTTTCTACAGATGTCCATGTCCTAAAGGGACACAGAAACAGGACATAGCATTTCTGTACTGAGACTTACCACAATTACATGCCTGAAAAGAAACTTCAGGTGTAATAAAAACCAGAACAAGTCACTAAAAAATGAATGAGAAGAGACAATCTTGTAATAGCCCCTTCCAGAGGACGCAGTAATTTGTAGACACTTGTTTCCTACTTATCAAAACCAACTGTCACACCTTCCACTGACATCACAGGGTTGGAATACATTACACAATGCAATGATGACTCATGATGATGAGTACACAGAATGAACCTGTCCCCTGTATTTCAGATAATCCACCCAGTTATGATTTACTGGTGAAGGACTGAACTTCTTGTCCTTAGGCAAAGGGCACAGCAGCTGCATCTCCCGGACACGGTGCCAACACTTCCCCGACATCTCCAAGTTCACTCAAGGGAAGACCCATTCAAAAGCAATTTTGTCTACCACAGGCCTCTTTGGCACAGACAGATGAGCAGAAGGACAAAATAAAATGCTAATTCTGTGGCTTTTCCCTTTCACACTTGTGGCTTAGGTCTCAAACTTAAAAGAAAGTGGAGGAAATTTCTCAGTTGTCTGTTTGTTCACTTTTTTCAATATATGAAACAGATCATGCTCCTGAACAAGGCAAAATTTTGTTGGATCCTGCAGCTGTGTCCACTGTTTCTTCCTTGATGTCCAGGTTGATGTCACCAACTTTGACACATCAGCAGCCAGCTGCTTGTACTTCTGTTCCTGGCAGGACTCTGTTTTTACAAACATAAGCATGCCTGATGACAGACACTGATGGTTGCTAAGGGCAGCTGATTCCAGAAGAAGGTGAGTTTATATTCTATTTCAGAGGCATAATTTGGACACCATTCTGTCATTCACCCAAATCAAATCAAATCAAATCAAATCAAATCAAATCAAATCAAATCAAATCATTCCTGTTTGTAGATACTAACATAAGAGTTGCTCTCTGGATCAGTGTCAAGAACTGAGTCAGAACTCCTAAGAGAAAACAGAAGTTATGACATGAAAAGACCACGATGCTAAGAGCTCTAGCAATCTCGTATCTCTACTAACTATTAGTCCTCAGTATGCACCTAGTTCTCACAACACCTAAGAGTTTCATATTTACAATAAAGAACCAAAAATACGTCCTGCTTAGGGGAAGGAAAATGTACATAGAAATTTATAAATTCACTATTTAAAAATAGTTCTCAGACTTTTCTCAGAGATGCCTCCTTTGTAATGCATCAAAGCTCAGCCTTCTATCTCACCTGCTGTGTGCTTAATTAAAAGAATGTTCCATTGCGAAGAAATTTAGAGGAGCATTAAACTGAGGGGTTTTTGTAATGGGCTTAAATAGTAACTGAAACTTGTTAATTTCTCCATTAGCTCTCCCCACTTTCTGAAAGGGCAACTCATGTCAAGCAGTATGTAACAACACAACTAAAAATGATGATCTTTCATTTGCAAAGAATCTAAAAATGCTACGGAAATGCTGAATATTTTTAGAAACAGAAACTCAGATGGCATCAGTTATCCAGAGAAACTGAAAAATCTGGTTTCAAACTGTGCCTGTCTAGACTTAATGAATATTAAGCCACTTAACAGCTGCTTCACCGTGAGAGTCGTAATTAGATAACCACAGCAGAAATACAAAAGGACCACAAAGACATCACAGGAAACTTGTCAGCTGAGACATGTCATGCCACCATGTTAGTGACCTGTTGTCATTGCTTCTAACTGGATACTTCTCCCTCTGCAAAGCCAGAGCCTGTAACCGGTGTGGAAAATAGGCGTAGCTCAGAACAGATGATCACTGTGATCTGAGTAAGCATGGTGAGAACATCTGATGTGAAACTCTCTGTTTGAAGGTCTCCTCACTGTTTCAACTAGTCTCAGTTTATCACACTCCGTGCACCTTCCACTTGTGTGTGAGAGGCTACTGAGGTCGCTATAACCCATCAGTGTTGCCCAGTTCAGCACATAATTGTGAAAATGGCTGTGCAACTGCAAGCCCACAACAACAGAGTGGTTGCATCCTTCTGGAAAAGAGTAGGTCTGGACTACACACATTTCGGGACAGCGACCTGTTACTCACAGCTCCTTTAAACAACAGATACAGAAAATGCAGGCTCTGCTTTTGCAGGATTTGTACCTGTGTTTGGCATGGTTAATAGAGTGTTTCTGAGAAAAGAGTCAGGAAAACATGCTCAGTGATGTGGTGATATATTATTTGCACAGCAGTGTTTATCATGTTCCTTTAGGCAGAGCTTTATATTTGAGCTTGGTTTCACAAAATAAGGAAAATGGTATATCAGAAAGCAAAGTGATAAGATGGAGAAGCAGCCACAAAAGCTAAGTAAGCAACTCTGGAATCATTCATGTATGATTGATTGAAATATTATAGTTACAACTATTTAGAAACAACTGCTTCTAAACCACTTACGTAATAGCCACTAAAACAGTTTTTGAAAAAGCAGTCTGGGAAAGCCAGATGAGTTTTCCACTAACAATTTTAGCAGTATATTTTTATCCTCAGGCTACACTGTCTTCAGCTTCTTTCAGCAGCACATGGGCAGAGACTGGACGAGTCAGATTGTCCCCTTCAGTCACTGCTATGACTCTGTGTTTCTCTGTGATGAGAACCAAGTATGTCGGTGCAACAAATGTCGTATGGAGTTCTGGTTACTTGTACTTAACCTTTCTTTCCATGTTCAGTCATCACCTCCATTCAAATTCTGAGAGTCTGCATGTCAATACTCACACAAAGGAGCTTTCAGCACTCCATATGGGAGTGCAGAGTGATTCCTGAATGCTTGGCAGCTGTGCAGCAGTTGAGGAAGATGTAAAAGCAGCTCATATCTTTACAGGGCCTTGGGAAAGATATTCCTTAGTGGTGCCTCTGATGGAGCTAGTGGTGTATGCTGTAATTCTAGCCTTTGAGACATGAGTAGGAAACCCTGTGAAGTGCCTGGATGCCTATATTGAATCACAAAAGATATCTTGTAATCAGTGTGTTAACAGTGGATTTCAGAAATTGCCAGGCGCTCTGCTTCGAGGTGGGGCTGAACTGATTTCTAGGCCAGATATCATTCTAAACTACACATTTCCTCCACTCCCTTAACACTGGGTTGCTTTCATAAGTAAGGACCAAAACATCTTTATGATCGTGCTCACCTACTTGGCTAAGGAGGTTTTGCTTCGCAGTTTTCATGGCTGTAGTAGTGAGAAAGGACCCTGGGGCTTTCCATGGGCACCTGGATCTGTTTCCACTGAACTCAAGAACCATCTCCCACCCCAGCCACCATTTCTGTACCTCAGATGTACAGTGCTGGGACCCAGGAGTGCACCAGCTCCTTTCTTAAGGACTAATATCTGTGTCAGTATCTATAGATACATCCAGCTATGTATATTCTTGGAGCATCAAATAATTGTTGATGGAAACATCAAACAATTTTAAATCTAGTGTCATATTTAGTCATAGAATCATAGAATCATCAGGTTGGAAAAGACTGCTGGGATCATCGAGTCCAGCCGTATCTGTCCCCTTACTAAACCATGTCCCTAAGAAACTCATCTACCCGTCTTTTAAACACCTCCAGGGATGGTGGTGACCCCACCACTTCCCTGGGCAGCCTGTTCCAAACCCTGACCATCCTCTCAGTGAAGAAATTCTTCCTAATGTCTAGTCTGAACCTTCCCTGGTGCAGCTTGAGGTGATTTCCTCTTGTCCTGTCACTTGTCACTTGTGAGAAGAGACCAGCACCCACCTTTAGAACTGCCTCCCAAGGAACTTTATCAAGCAGCCTTCTAAACATCACTGCTTAGATCACTTCTTCTGGGGACAGACTCTGTCTCTTCGTGACCATATTTTCCCTTGATATCATCCTTTTTGGCTTTTGCTTAAAAATACATTCATACTTTTCGTCCTCTAGCCCAAGGGGTCCCTCTGACCTCAGTTTCTGTTCTGTTTCTCCCAGACCAAATTCTTTCCTCAACTTCTAGCCCTTTGGATCCTAGCACTCTGAACAACTCTCTCTTTATGGAATCTTCCAAGACTTTGAAATTGTGCAGTTGACTCCCCCTGCCTAGTTTAACAAGAATGAAGCCATTTCACAGCAAAAAGCATTGTTAGATGTTAAGATCCAGGAGTGCCTGCTTGAAAAAAGAAACTTGACTGTGTAATTCTACTGATAGTATGCTTTTTAACTTGTACTCAGCAAGTTCGCAAGAATGTTTATATTGATGGAAACTCACAGAAACTCTCCCATTGAATGAATGCTTGCTCTTCCAAAGGTGATGCAAGATTTACTTATCTAATAAATCTGCAAATTTATTTCTTTTCCTTATCTTTATAAAATGGAATTGTCCATATAAAACAATAACCACTATGAGGTGAAGTCAAAGGTTGTTTGAGTACCATCAATTAAGAAAATAAATTATCTCAGAGTGAAAAGTCCATGCATAGTATGTATCTTGTATCTAACTGGATAATGAACAATAAAAATAGTTTTGAAGACACTTGTGAAAAAATAATTTTATTCTCAGAACTATTAGTGAAAAACATAATTTTAAAACATTATCTAAGATGTTAGATATCTAATGTTGTAAGACCTGGTGACCTCTTTCCTTCTCTATGTTCGTATTTAGTATTTCCATAACGTGTTTTTTTGTCATAAAAACCCAATTATATTTGGACATATATTCTGCTCAGCAAGTAAAATTCTATGGATACACCTGCAAACAGCTTTAGTTCTTCAAGGGAAGCTGTTTGCTTAATATTCCTTAGAGGGCTTGGTTTGTAAACACTGGAACATAGAGATTATATTTGAAACAGAGCTAGACCCAAAACCGATTTAGAGATTTTTAAAAAAATCCTGAGCCTACAAATACATATATACTGTTTCCTTTTGTACTGTAGATATCATTGTCCATGAAGGATTCACATATATTCCATGGGAAAAACTTCAGACGTGAAAAATGCCCCAGATGCCGAGCTGTTTCAAATAGATGCTCTCACTCCTGATCACTCTCTTTCTCTGGGATCACCACACAGGGACAGTCTTGGCCATCTTCCTTATCCTGTGGCTCAGAAAAAATCAAAATACTGTGGTTAAATGGTTTTGTTTTCCAGGAGGTGAGGATAGCGCGACAGAAGGAGCATGTAATTTGTTTATTGGACATTATATTTTCTTAAAAAGCAAAAGAAAACACTTGTGTGTAGATATGGCAATTTTGTGGCAGTCTGTATATTCAAAGATAATGTCTTCTCATCTTAGAGAGATTATCCTTGTCCTGAACATTTCATAATAAAAATTAACAGAGACAAGAGAAAGTAAAGGAGCAAAACAAGGGCAGGTGAAAATCAAAAAATGAGGGAGCTGTTAACACTTATAAAACATTGTTCTTGTTCATTGATAATTGGAAATTAAAATGAGAAACTGTGGAGCACCTAACATTGGACAAGATATACCAAAGACGTTTGTGGCTGGGCCTTGGAGAACAAATCCCTGAGAAATGTGTCTGAACATAGTTCAGGGAGCAAGCAGGGATGGGGAAACTTTGAATGATAAGAGAGACAGAAAACAAGAGAACAAGGAGACTGGGCAAGGCAGGGGAAAGAGTCATTAAGACGTAAGGAAGACTGAGCTCTACTGGGCCTCCAGAATGAACAGGAAGAACTTCAAAGGTGATCCAAGGGAAAGCAGTAAAGAAAGGGTAGTATTTAGAGCCCATAAAGGAAAAAAGTTGAAAAGGTCTCCATAGGTGGGCAATGGCTCCTGACCAAAATCAAACATTAAAAGAAATCTCACAAGAGGTGGAAGCAGGACAGGCAACCCAGGAGGAACACAGACATACTCTCCGAGCATGTAGGGAAAGCCACAGTCCATCTGTAATTGAATCTGATGAGGAATGTGAAGGACACAGTGAAAGCTTCTACAGGTGCCTTGTAGCAAAAGGAAAACTATAGAAAATGTGGGACCACTTCTGAAGAGGGAAGGGTACTTGGTTCCAAAGGACACGGAGAAGGCTGAATTAGTCAGTGCCTACCTTCAGTGAAGAACGATCAGGTTAAAGAACACCGAACTGAACTACACACACATTGGATCTGATGAGATGCATGCAAGTGCTGAGATAACTGGCCGACACCATCACAAGGACACTTTTGATTGTCTTTGAAAGGTCAGGCTGGACAGGGGAGGTTCTTGAGGATTAGGAAAAAGCAAATGTGCCTCCTGTTTTCCAGAAGAGCAAGATGTCAGAGTCAGGAAACCACAGACTGATTAGCCACACCTCAGTCCCTGGAAAAGTGATGGGTCAACTAATGATGGAAACAATTTCTAGATGTTTCATAAATTCACAAAAAAGCAATTGGGAATAGTCAGCAGTGGTTCATGCATGGGGAATCATGTTCAATCAACCTGATAGCCTTCTATAACTAGACGACTGGTTTAGTGAACAAGGGGTGATGTTTGCATGTTGTGAGTCTGAACTTTGGCAAAGCTTTCAACACTGTCTCTCATAATATACTCATAGACAAACTGACAAGGAATTAACTAGATAAGGGTATGGTAAGGTATCCAGAAAGTTGGTTGAATGGCTGGGCCCCAAGCCTTGTGATGATTGGCAAGACGTCCAGCTGAAGGCCAACCACTATTGGAGTACATTGGAGTCAATAGTGGGGTCAATGCTGTTTGATGTCTTCATTAATGGCAGGGTCCACCCTCAGAAAGTTTGCAGATGATGATACAAAACTAGGAGGAGTGACCGATACCACACATAGGTGGAGCGTTATTTAGAGGAACTTTGACAGGCTAGAGAAATGGGCTGACAGGAACCACGTGAAGTTCAAGAAAGTGACAGGTCAAGTCCTGCATCTGGAGAGGAACAATTCCAGGCATGAGTGCATGCTAAGGGCCAACTGTCTGCAAGGCAGCTTTATAGGAAAATATCCAGAGGTGCTGGTGGACACAAAGTTGACCATAAGCAGCGATGTGCCCATGTGACAAAGAAGGCGAACAGCACCCTAATTTGCATTAGAATGTGCGTTGCCACTACTGCAGAGGCATGGACATAGTGGAGTGAGTCCAGCTTAGGGTCACAAAGATTATGGAGGGACAGAAGCATCTGACATACGAGGAGAGCCTGAGAGCTGGGATTGTTCAGCCTGGAGAAAAGAAACCTCAGGAAAATGTTACAAATATGCACAAAGAACTGGTCATGGTCGGGAAAAGAAGGTGGAGACAAACTCTAAACTGAGCAAACTGCCTCTAGATGACCCTGACTGAGCAGTAGGTTGAAATAGGTGATCCCCAGAGGTCTCTTCCAACTCAAGTATTCTGCGGCTCTCTGAAATTATTACTCTGTTTTTCTAAATTTAATTCTTAACCAAGTACTCCATATTTTAATGCTCACTGCATGAGCACAATTGTTTTCAACAGCAATACTTGGGAGAAGGTTTATAAGTTAGAATCATAGAATCATAAGGTTGGAAGAGACCTCTGAGATCATCAAGCCTAACCATACCTGTCTCCCTACTAAACCATGTCCCTAAGAAACTCATCTACCCATCTTTTAAACACCTCCAGGGATGGCGACTCCACCACCTCCCTGTTCCAATGCCTGACCAACCTTTCTGTGAAGAATCTTTTCCTAATGCCCAGTCTAAACCTCCCCTGGCACAACTTGCGCCCATTTCCTCTTGTCCTATCGCTTGTCACATGTGAGAAGAGACCAGAACCCACCCTGTCACAACCTCCTTTCAGGCAGTTGTAGACAGTGATGAGGTCTCCCCTCAGCCTCCTCTTCTCTAGGCTGAACAACCCCAGCTCCCTCAGTCGCTCCTCGTAGGACTTATTCTCCAGCCCCCTTACCCGCCTCGTGGCCCTTCTCTGGACGCGCTCCAGCCCCTCAATGTCCTTCCTGTAGTGAGGGGCCCAAAACTGAACCCAGCACTCGAGGTGCGGCCTCACCAGTGCTGAGCACAGGGGCACAATCACCTCCCTGCTCCTGCTGGCCACGCTGGGTCTGATACAGGTCAAGATGCCCTTGGCCTTCTTGGCCACCTGGGCACACTGCTGGCTCATGTTCAGCCGGCTGTCAACCAACACCCCCAGGCCTTCTCTGCCAGGCAGCTCTTAAGCCACTCCTCCCCAAGCCTGTAACGCTGCACGGGGCTGTTGTGACCTAAATGGAGGACTCTGCACTTGGCCTTGTTGAACCTCATCCCGTTGGTCTCAGCCCATCGATCCAGCCTGTCCAGATCCCTCTGCACAGCCTTCCTTCCTTCAAGAAGATCCACGCTTCCACTCAGCTTAGTGTCATTCACAAATTTGCTGAAGGTGCTCTCGATGTCTTCATCAAGATCATTGATAAAGATATTGAACTGGACTGGACCCAGCACTGAACCCTGGGGAACACCGCTTGTGACCGGTTTCCAACTGGATTTAGTTCCATTCACCACAACCCTTTGGGCCCGGCCATCCAGCCAGTTTTTAACCCAGCAGAGGCTGTGCCTTTCCACGCCAATGGCAGCCAGTTTCTCAAGCAGAATGCTGTGAGAAACGGTGTCAAAGTCTTTACTGAAGTCCAGGTACACCACATCCACAGCCTCTCCGTCATCCATTAAACAGGTAATCTTGTCATAGGAGGAGATCAGGTTGGTCTGGCAGGACCTGCCTTTGGCGAGCCCATGTTGACTGGGCCTCATCATCCAGTTGTCCAGCAGGTGCTGTATGATAGCACTCAAGACAACCTACTTCATGACCTTCCCTGGCACCGAGGTCAGACTGACAGGCCTGTAGTTCCCCCGATCATCCCTCCAACCCTTCTTGTAAATTGGCACAACATTTGCCAGTCTCCAGTCAAGCAGCACTTCCCCAGTCAGCCAGGACTGCTGGTAGTTGAGGAAAAGGGGTTTGACGAGGACCTCTGCCAGTTCCCTTAATACCTGTGGATGGATCCCGTCTGGCCCCATAGTGCGTCTAATTGGCCAAGCAGGTCTCTAACCAAGTCCTCCCGAACAGCTGGAGCTTCATTCACACTATCTTGTGGCTGAGGGGGCTGAGTATCCCTAGCACTTTCCTCCTTGGGGTTAAAGACCGAGGCAAAGAAGGCATCAAGTACATCTGCCTTGTTCTCATCCCTCATCACTAGTGTCCCTTTTGCACCCAGCAAGGGAAGGAGAGTCTCCTTTGTCCTCCTGCTGCCGTTGATATATTTGAAGAAATTCTTTTTATTGTCCTTGACTGAAGTGGCCAGTTGAATTTCTAGTTGGGCTTTAGCCTTGCTGATTTTTTCCCTACATGGTCTCACCTCACCCTTGTAGTCCTCCCGGGATGCCTGCCCCCTCTTCCAAAGCTCATAAACTTTCTTTTTTTTCTGAGTTCAATACTAAACTCCCTACTCGGCCAACCTGGTTTTCTTCCCCCTGACTCATTTTACGGCACACGGGAATGGCCTGCTCTTGTGCCGCCAGGATTTCCTTCTTGAGGAGCATCCAGCCCTCTTTCACTCCTTTGTCTTTTAGAACTGCCTCCCAGTGGACTTTATCAAGAAGCCTTCTGAAAAGTTCAAAGTCTTCCCTTCGGAAGCCCAGGGTGGCAGTTCTGCTGACCCCTCTCTTCACTGCCCCAAGAAGTGATAATTGTATCATTTCATGATTGCTGTGCCCCAGGTGTCCTCCAACTGTCAGCTCTCCCACGAGGCCTGCTCTGTTCACAAACAACAGATCCAGTTGGGCACCCTCTCTAGTCGGTTCACTCACCAGTTGTGTTAGGAAGTTATCATCCACACACTCTACAAATCTTCTAGATTGCTTCCTTTCTGCTGTGTTGTACTTCCAGCAGACATCCAGAAGGTTGAAATCCCCCATAAGAACAACGGGTCATGATGGCAAGACTTCTCCTAAGTGTTTATAGAAGAGCGCATCGGTCTCTTCATCCTGGTTGGGTGGCCGATAGCAGACTCCCACCACAATATCTGGGTTACTACACACACCACTAGGTTTACCCATAAACACTCTACTTTATCACTGCTGTTACTGAGTTCTATACAGTCAAAACACTCTTTCACATATAGAGCAAACCCACCACCTCTCTTTCCTAGTCTGTCCTCCCTGAATAGCTTGTAGCCATCCATAGTAGCACTTCAGTTGTCCAAGTTGTCCTACTATGTTTCCATGATGGCAATTATATTGTAATTTTCCTGCATTGCCACAGCTTCCAGCTTCTCCTGTTTGTTTCCCATGCTGCATGCATTACTGTAAATGCACTTCAGATGAGCTTTTGACTCCCCCTCTTTTACTCTCTGTCTAGCTGCAGATCTTAGGCATCGCCCCTCAGAACCTGGGGGGCTGTCCTCATGTTTAATTCTGTTAGGGTAGCTGATGTTCCCCTCCTCCTTCCAATCTAGTTTAAAGCCTTCTTAATTAGCCCTAGCAGCTTCTTTGAAAGAGCCCTTTTCCCCTTGGGAGAAATGTAGACTTGGATCAGTTTCTCAAGAAAAATATCATGTAACTGAAACATTTGGATGGATCTTACAAGATTGTTTGAAGGGATTTTTTTTTGTTGAAAAGTGCTTTTACATCTTCTTAAAAGATTTCTGAAGATCAAAAGTAGTGATGCCTCATTCCTGACAAATTGTACTTCGAGGTTTTGGTGCAAGATGTAGATTTAACTTTTTCCCTTCTTGGACATTTCTAACAGCTTTGGTATCTAATTTTTCTGGTGTTTGATTTGTTGAGACACTCTAATAGATAAAAGACAGCCTGCATTACAACTAGCCTAGAACTGCATTGTTAAACCTTGTGGGCAACCATATGTATGCTGATTAGAAAGCTTTTTATTGTCAAATAAAGAGAATACTGGCAGAGATGTCCAATAAATTAGGTGTCTCTCCCTACCTCCTCCCACTAGACAGATGTTTCTTCAATTCTACAATTTACAAGACTTGAATAAATTCTTAACTCACTTAGGCAGACAGACTAACAGACAGAGAGCAATTCCATGCATTTATTTATCAACCCTTATTAATAACTGCATGTTTTTTTTCATAATCGAAACAGAGGAGATTTAAACAAGAGAAAGCTTGCATAATAACAAACATGCTGAGAAGTAATATACACATTTCTTTGGTTTTACTCAAATAAAAGGAATAAAACCCCATTTTAATAAAAGGTTACTTATACATATCCAACATATTGCTTGGCCTTGGAGGAAGGCTTTTCAGAGTTTAAATTATTAAAAATTAACACTTCATTTCAAAGACACACAATTCCTACCAATGCATATTCCCTTTAAAATAAGGTATTTCACAAAGCAGTCTCAGAGTACAAACACATGAATGGATCTAACCATTATGCAGGAAAACTCACACTGTGTCCCCTCATATTTCCAGATTTTCATACAGAAAATTGCACATAAGCAAGAGAAAGCTAATTTGTTCTTGTCTCCTATTTGTCCAGAACCCCAGTGATATCTCTGAATCAGTAATAATACAGTGAAATAGTAATAATAAAGTGAACTGGGGAGTGTACTTGGAAATACTAAGAAAGGAACACAGAAGCTGTGAAATAGTATTTCAGTGTATTTTAAATACACCTTTAACTGGAATTCAGGTAACTAACTGTTTTGCTGTGGAGAACTAAATCACAATTTTTTCAATACAAAGCATATGGTTTTCAAAAGAATCTTTGATGGCTTAGGAGAAAACTGAAAAGTCTATGTAGAGTTTAAAAGCTATACTAATGAGAGGAACTTTTGTGGTTCCACAGTCTTCTCAGAAATAATACCAGTATCACAACAGGTTAATACACACATGCTTATGATCTAAATATACATGACCTTTTTTATCCATTTAAAATTACATGAGTGTTTATATTGCATACTTTTTGCTGTTGGAGAAACAAGCCTCATGTCTAGGTCATTTAAGAACCTTAGGAAGGAGATTTCTATTAAATTAATCTTTTTTGGTCTGCAACAAACCTACATTCAAACACAAATAAACTAAATTAATCAATATTTTGGCAAAATTATGAATGAACCAAGAACACTAGCACTACAGCACATGGGAGGGTTGTTTGTTTTTAATTTAAATACCTTACACATTAACATAAATTAAAAAATTTGATTAAAACACTAGGGTGTGTCATACCCCTGAGGCATGATAAGGCACCTTTAAGGAGGCGGCAGATTTGCACTATCTGAAGAACACTGCTCTCTGTGAATTGCTGCACTCCACACTAATGAAGGGGAGACCAGGACTGCCTCCTCTGCCACTGGACCATCACAGCTCCAGATGGCCCCTTGTTCCAGGGGACATTTATTCTGTCATTTACTCCCCCACTAAGCTTAATACACCTGCTTAAAGAATCTATGTGGCAGGATTTCACTAGAGAAGTTACTAAGCTCTGAGGCTTTACCCTACTTTACTTTCCTCTACCATGCTGCCAAAGAATCTCCTGAAAGTACATTGGAGCTTCCTGTTTGAAATGAGACATCAACTTGAACGTTTGTGTTGCAGCTTTTTACCTTAAAATACCTCATGAGGGAGAAGTTCTTTCTCCCTATACAATGAAGCCACGCCAGAATGCTGCCCCAGAGAGGATGGCAGAAATAAGGGATCCTTTGCTAAACCAAAGCTATTTACACCAGCTTGACATTCTCCTGCTTAATTATGTTTGACGACTGCTTATTCATTGGTATGGTTTGCTGAAGTGTATGAGTCAGTAGCAGGTTAAATAACCTTTTTTTCATTTTACTTACGAAGCAGCCTCAGCAAAGTTTGTTCACATGGAGCTATTGACCCTAGCTATTGCAAAATAAGCAGCCTGTCAATGTAACCTCCCAGGCAAACAGCTTCCAGGACAAACAATGAGCTTTACTGCTTCAGCTCAATACTCCTTCAAAACAGAAAAAGTTTAATAAATGGTGATTATTTGCTCAACTGAAGACAGAACATCAGTCTTCCTAAATTCACTGTACTGTCATATTTTAATGCAAGATATTGTTTTGCATAGGCTATTTCCACCTTGGAACAGAGATGCAGTCCAACCATATAAGGGTTAAATCAGCTATATTACAACAATTCATACATATTAGCTCAGAATTCTTTGGCTAGACTGGTCTTGTGACAGCACTAAAATTGAGCAGGACAACTCAAACCACAGCTAAAAATGTATATGCAGATCATTGAAGTGATCTTAAAGCAATGTAAATGTGATTGTTAGACTCTAACTGCAGGAACAAATAGAAAAACTAAAAGCTGACTGCCCCTTTCAGCTACAAGTAAGATATGGACACAAGCCATGATAGGGGAATTCAAAAATTAAGGTAATTTGTTTTACTTGAAAATGTAATTTTAAAGAAGTTTTATTTAGAAAACACTGAAGGCAGTGTAAAGATATGTTGCTGGCCACTGTGATTTATGTGGGAACTAAAGTTAAGCTAGAACTAACAGACTACACAAGCAGTGTTGGCTCTAGGATGGACTGATCCCTCATCTGTTCTTTTAAGAGTTATCAGTAGCTTTTTACTTTCAATTTTAAATTGTGCTTTTAATTTGAGTTTGCCAATTTCCTGCCCCATCACGTGAGATCCTAGCTCTTCTGATAATAAGTTGCTTTTAAATCTCTATATCCTGACTTCTCATACATAACTAGAGCTACCTTGAAACCTGATTCTTCTACAGTTTCAAAGTATGACAGCGTTTAGAATGTTTAAAAAAACACGACTGAATTTTTAAGCAAAATTTACGAATGCTCCACCTGGCAAGTTCAGCATGCAGGCATGGGTGCTCAAGTTATTTTCACCTTCTGCAGCATAGTTGTTATTAATGGAGTTAAATATAAAACTGTTAATGCAATGCATTTTTACCTGTTACAAAATCAGCAGAAGAGATAAATTGATGTTTCTGACCCTGGATCCAAAACACAAGTGTTAATTGTAAAAGCTGGTCAGAAGGCTGGGAAGTTTCTTAATACAAACTCCATCAAAAGAGAGGCAACATCATAGATTCATAGAACCATTAAGGTTGGAAAAGACTTCCAAGATCCTCAAGTCCAACCAGCAGCTTACTAAACCATGTCCCGAAGTACCACATCTACATGCTTTCTGAACACCTCCAGGGCTGGTGACTCCACTGCTTCCCTGGGCAGCCTATTCCAACGCTTCACCACTCTTTCAGCAAAGGAATTTTCCCCAATATCCTATCTAAACCTCTCCTAGCACAATTTGAGGCTATTTTCTCTTGTCCTATCACTTAAGCCTTGGGAGAAGAGACCAGCACCCACCTTGCTACAACCTCCTTTCAGGCAGTTGCACAGAGCAATAAGCTCTCCCCTCAGCCTCCTTTTCTTCAGATCAAACAACTCCAGCCCCCCCAGCTGCTCCACGTAACACTTGTGCTCCAGGCTCTTCACCCGCTTCATTGTCTTTCTCTGGACAGGCTCCAGCACCTCAACATCATTCTGGTAGTGATGGGCCCAAAACTGAACGCAGGATTCAACGTATGGCTTCAGCAATGCCGAGTACAGGGGCACAATAATTTCACTTGACCTGCTGGCCACATCATTTCTGGTAGAAGCCAGGATGCCACAGGCCTTCTTGGCCACCTGGGCACCCTGTTGGTTCACATTTATCTGTCTATCAGCAATCCCAGGTCCTTTTTACTATTACATCAGAGTACCAGGAATTGCCATAAAAATTGCAAGGAAATAAAGGCATGATTGGATGGCTTAGACAATTAGCAACAAGCAGCAGACTCATTAGCTGGGCACTAAGCCTAACCTACCCATGGCAAGTAGTGGCCAAGTCGTTTTGTCACCGCATGGGCCCTGACGAGGGCGGCGGCTGCTGGCATCACTCTGGTCAGGGAGGATCCAGGTGCACACCTGTGCTGGAAATAGCAATCCTGTCCTGCAGCATTCAAGCTCACCGAGACAAATTTCAGGCTCAAAAGCAATAAATAACACATAACAAAGGCCCTATCGGCTCGGCAACAACCGGCAGCCCTGTGCTTTGTTCCTCGCGGGTAAAAGCTTTGGTCTCTTCAGCGGAAAAAACAAAGGAGGAAGGTAAATTGATTTCATTAAGTCCAAATGTGGACTAAATTCTGCTTATACTGGGGTCGATGTGGGGTCTCACTGACAGTGATGTGATGCTGGATCTCCCTAAGTTCGGATGCAGAGTTCTGCCTAGCGTGTCAGATGAAATATTGAGTCGAGGCAGCGGCAGCTTTGAAAACCACGAGCGAAGGATGAGGGTCCAGCAGCGAGTGCCCTGCGGCTCCCGCCCCCTTCCCAGCGACCGCCGGGCTGCGAACCTGTCCCACCGCATCCCGCCACCTCGGTCGCTCCTGCCGCATCCCGCCCGCCCCCATCCCGCCCGCTCAATCCCCGAGGCTCACGCCCGTTCCCGCCTTCCGCCCCGCCCCGCGCGGCCGGGCTGCCCGCAAGGTCACGCAGGCGGCGGGGTGGGGGAGGGGCGGTGCCGGGTTGAGAGCGCCCGCCCCGCCCCGTGACTCCCGGGCCCGCCTCCCCGCGGCCGCCGCCAGCGGGAGCGGGCGGGGCCTGCGCCGGGCAGAAAGGCGGCGGCGGGCAGGGACGGCGGCTCTTTAGGGCGGCAGTTGGTGCAGCAGCAGCCGCCGCCGCCGCAGTCTTCGTAGCAGCCGCAGTCTTCGTAGCAGCCGCCTCAGCAGCCCCGGCGGCGGCAGCAGGAGGAGGAGGAGGAGGAGGCGGCGGCAGCGGCGGCACCTGGGGCTCCCGCCCGCGGCCCCTCAGGCCGCTCCACCACCCCGGCTCCGCCGGCCCCGGGGATGGCGGTGTTGGCGCTGGCGCTGGAGGGACTCGCCATCTTCGGGCTTATCCTCTTCGTCGTGCTCTGGCTCATGCACTTCATGTCCATCATCTACACGTAAGCGCGGGGGGGAGGGGGGCGTTGTTCCCTCAGCCCTCTCCGTCACCTCCCGCCATCGCGGCCTCGGCCCCCGCTTCCCAGGAGGCGCCGTGGGAGCCCCCGGCATCGGCCCCGGTCACTGCAGGCTCCGCTCCCGCGCCTTCAGCTCTGCTGGGGGAGACTCGGGGGTTGGTTTTTGCTGCTACACCTGCAAAGCACGGCTGTTCCGCTCCCACGAGCTGTAAATGTGCGCGCTCTGAGCGTGCAGCGGAGCCCCGGGCTGAGCAGACGGGATTTTAGCTGTAGGTACTCCTTGTTTTCCTGGGAAATAATGGTAGTACGAGTGAAAAAAAGTGTTTGAGGCCAGGTTGGATGGTCTTGAGCAGCCTGCTCTGTTGGGAGGTGTTCCTGCCCATGGCAGGGTGTTTGGAACTGGATAGGCTTTGAGGGCCCTTCCAACCCAAACGCTTCTATGATTCCATGGTCTATTAAGTATACTTGTACGCATACTTGCACAAGTATATCTGTCTTCCCTTGGATATATCCAGGGAGAAATGCTTTAAGAGTTTGTGGGGAGAGTTTGTGTTTTGCTGCCTGAAAAAGTAGATTCTGTCTAGAGCTTGGCAGAGGAATTGTCTCTTAGTGTCGTAGACTTGTTGAGTGGTTTGGGTCAGAAGGGACCTTAAAGATCATGCGGTTCCAAACCCCCTCCCTGGGGCAGGGACACCTTCAGCTGGATCAGATTGCGCGAAGCGTCATCCAGCCTTGTCTACGTGGGGAAAGAATTAAGACCCCCCATCTCCATTTCCTGTAGAAAACTATGATTTTACTCTTAAATGGAACACCACTGTTGCATCACTACAGGGATTGGAAAATATAGGAATTTCTGTTGACTTTGCTTGAGCTTATCAATTCTCCTTTCTCGCTGTTCCACACGTGCCTGATAAGTTTCTCTGATAAACCCCAGCCATTGTTGAAGGCAGAGCTCCTCTAGAGTTTGTGGATGCTAGAGATTTGCTTCTGCTGCCATTGATCATGATTACTTTGATCTTTTTTATGTGGCATCGCTTACAAGCTGTAATCGTTTTGGGTACTGTGATTTGGTTGACTTTGAATCTTATATTTACCCAGATAATTAACTTCTTTCTTGGAAACTAGATGTAAGTATTGTCTTGGTCACAGATGGCAGCATTTCAATACTGGGGAGACTCAAAGGTGCCTGGTGGGAAGGACACTGTGGACTACTGTGGGCACAGCTGATTCTAGACAGCTTTGAAGCTGGTGAAGACAGTCCATTGCATGCTAACCCCTTGACCTGTCTGATGAATGTGTGTGGTGCTGCTGCTGCTCATAAATCTTTCAGGAAGAGTGGCAGCTGTGAAGGGCAGGAGGTACAAATGGAGACACGTGGGAAGGCATGTGAAAGGATAAACAGGAGGAGAAAGGATGAGATACACCAGGAGACATAAAAGAATAGAGGAAAATTGGGGAAGAGGATGTTGTCGGACAGTCCATACCACAAGAGTCACACCCTCAAAGGGACTGCCTCCTGTGTAGGCTGCACACTGGTGCAGGGATGCTCCTGAGTGGCCTTTGGGTAAGCTGTGACATAGCATACCTATGTACCCTTGATGGGCCTGCGACCTGTGGGCATCCCGTGCTGGGGTGAGGACTCTGAGGGATTGCAGTCTGTGGGTGACCTACCTCTGAGGAGATTGCAAGTCCATGGCAGACCCACACACTGGAGCAGAGGCTTTGCAGGAGGGCTTGCAACCTGTAGGTGCCTGGTAGGGCAGAGTAACAGTTAAGAAAACAGCAGTGGAGGAAAATGAGTAAGCAGCAAGGTGTGGCAGAAAAACCATTACACACGGACCCTCACCTCCTGCACTGCCTTGCTGAAGGGCTTTGGAGGGACTGAGTGTGAGGAGCAGTGGAAACAAGAGCAGTTCAGATAGACCTTTCTTTCCTACCTTTCTGTGACTGAAGGAGATCCTGGGCAAGAAGGACAAAAGGTTTGTCCCCCTAGATATTTGGTTTTCTGTCTTTTTTTTTTTTTTTTTCTTAGAACATGTCAGTAATTAATTGTCTGTTAAGTGATGATCATTTAAGTAGAATTCACTGAGTTGAGACTGTTTTGCCTGTGACAGCAGTTGGTGGGGAATCCATGTAGAAGCTGGGCCTGGTGTGGTCTGGGACTGGAGGTCTGCAGTGGTGTGAAGCTTGGAAGTTCTGTTTTTCATTAGGAATTTGTGTTGCAAGAGTATGCAGTGTGTATGGGGAGTTAATGCAAACAATGTGTTAACAGGTGTAAGACTTGCCAGCTGCCAAGGGGGTGGGTAGGAATTGGAGTGGTCTTGTCCCAACCTGTGAGACCCCTGGAAGAAAAGTGATTCCAGTAGGGCTCTTGAGATACTATCTTAGCAGGTCTAGAGCCAGGAGGTGGCTGTCTTTCAGAGTAACAAGCTAGTAGTAACAGTGGTGTTGAATGTTCAGTGCAAGAAGATGGCCTTTGGTTGGAAGCAAGTAGCTACTAGCACTGAAGTGACCAAATTGCAAGCTGTACCAAGTCGGCAGGCTGTTGTGGAGGAGCTGCCTCAGCTACAGTGATCTGGTAGGTCTGTGGAGACAGGGCTGCTGCTCCTCATAGTGTGACCACACAACTACCCTTTACTTGTAGTGAAATTACAGAAATACTGGACACCTACAGCAGCCATCACAGGGAGATGTCATTGCAGTGAATGTGGTGGAACTGTGAAGCTGGAGCTGGTGAGATATAGCTTATGACTGGAGAGGGCAATGCTCCAGTGAGTTTGGAGCCTG
Source organism: Neomorphus geoffroyi (assembly GCA_033558235.1). Lineage (NCBI taxonomy): Eukaryota > Metazoa > Chordata > Aves > Cuculiformes > Neomorphidae > Neomorphus > Neomorphus geoffroyi. The sequence continues at coordinate 14,360,073 of JAUMJM010000062.1, read as the reverse complement.
TGCTCCTTGTAAGCTCTGGCTTACACAGGGACGAAAGGCTGTGGGGTTGTCAGGTGGAGTGATATGTGGAGGAATGGCCTGGTTCTGCAAGCAAAGCAGGAGGAGGTAATTAACTGTTTTCTTCAACTATTGGAGCACGTTTATGAAGAAGGAATAGAGGTGATTGTTAATGTCTGAAATGTGAAAGTCTGAAAACTGGTGGCTGGACATTGTTACTGGTACCTCTCATGGAGGCTGTTTTGTCCTGGATAGCTGACACAGCACACCGCACTCTATCCTAGACAACTGAGGTCTGAAGGGGTCTTCACTTATAGAAGGGTGTGACCCCTTTTGATGTCAGTGGCAGGATGTGGTATTAGTGTAGAATTATGTGATACTTGTCATGTACTGAAAACTACTTGCACTGTACCTATTATTGGAAAAGAAGGAAGATGAAACTAATTAGTCTTTGTTTTCTCTTTATTGACAGTGTTGCTTTAACATATTTTTAAAATCGTTGTGGTATGGGCTGTTTGTCCTCAGTCTGCACTGCATCTAGCAACACTGAACTGGTGAGTTGGAAGGGCAGATCTGTGCCGCTGGAGCACTAAAATAATGTTAAACTGTGTCAGCAAAGCTGTTGTGGCCTAGGCAGTCATCCTCCTGTAGTTGCCCATTGGTATTTTAGATGTTTCATTTAGTAAAATACATAGAATATGTGTGATTTAAATACATAAATGAGAGTATTCAAGAAAGTAAGCTTTTTTGTCTTGAAGTGCTGTCAGCAATTGTCAGGGTTAAGGTCCTGACAGCACTTCAGCTGTGTTGGTTTGTGCTGCGATTGCTTTAGAAGATGTAGGGGTTGAATATAGGAGGTTTAGGTTGAGGAGGAGTGTCTGTTTTTCCATACTTCATTTGCAAAACTTGATTCTTGTCACATCTGTTCTCTACTGCCATTACCCACTTTTAATGTTTTTGATTTATAAATATGTATAGTAGAATGGGTTGACTTCATACTCCTTCAAAATAAACAGGTGGGCAAAATCAAAGAAATGTGAATAGCCACAAGATGTATAACTTTATGTGAAAGTCTGTATGATGTACTAATAAGGAAATAAGATTTATAATATTGGCTAGAGTGTTGTTCAGGAAACTGAGGAGTAAATTTTGATACTTTAGCAGTCCAAAATAGTTATTTCTTGATTCTTGCTAACTTCCATTCTAAGGTTATGAAAAGAATAGAACCAGAAGTCTTGTGAAATCAGGGAAAAAGTGGCAAAAAAAACCCCAACCCCAAACAAACCCAGAACAAAACTAAAGCTGTTCTTGGGGGATGTATGACACTCTTAACACAACTTGTAATTCTGAGTCACTAGATAGCAAGAACTGCGGGAGTGGATTTGCTGCTTTTAAGTGTCTTCCAAAATAGGTGGTTCAAGTTTAATAATGATAGGAGCTCTCTGAACATGGTGTGCCTCATTCTAAAATAAAACTGGCAAGTGAAGGCTGAAAAACCTAGAAAATGCATTATTTAAGTGTCATCAGACTGATCGTAGTTTCCTTACTGTGTCTTGAGCTTTAGTCTTAAGTGAAGGGTTTCATATTTTTTCCTCTGAATAACTCCCACTTTTTGTTGATGATTATTTAAATCAGAACAGTAAGTAGAGGTGTGTATTGTAAACTTGTGGGACTGAGGAGAGGCAGTGGAATAGCTTTTAAGGAAGTAAAATTCAATCTTTAGTGGCTTGCACTGCACGTTGCCTTTGCCACAGAGTTCCAAGGAAACATTATGTAAATCTCTTAAGGCACTTATCTTGCTGCTTTATTTGCCTGGTCCAGACAACTGGGCTCAAGGAGTTGTGCTCTGGTTTTGAGTCTCCATTGTTCTTGTAAAGTAGTCAGTGGCAATTCTAACTACAGGACTTAAAATCAATCTCTTTCTTGAAAGCATCTGTAGTCAGTTGATATTGAGGTTGTTCATTGTTTGGTTCTCAAGTATAACTGAGAACACTTAAAACCAGCAGTGTGCTTAACAATTAGCTTTTTAAAAACAATTTTATTGTCTAGAATTTACTATAGTCAATGAAGAAGTAATGAATCTTGCATTCATGTGGCGTTTGAATGTAATTGGGCCCATTGTGTCTTGTTTGCTGAGTGAAACCCAAGACTTTCAGAAACATATATGTAATAAAACACCTGAATGTAAAAGTAATTAATAGCCTTATTGTAATGCATATGCACACAAGGAGGAAATTCAGTTTGCACAAACGCAGAGAACTCAGTTTCTTTCCTAAAGTACTTCTGCAGTGTTGAAGAGCTAATCATGGCTTTCAAAACTAAACAAACTCCTGCACAACTAGGGTTTGACTTCTGGGGGTTTTTTTGAAGTCATTTTGTTCTTTTGGGTAGTAATCTTTTGCTGTATATCAGTTGTGACATTTGATTCTTAGCAAAATAATACTGTTTCTCCTGGCCCTATTTGATTATCTTGTCACCTTATTTTTCTGTTTGTCCCTCCGTTGCTGCTCTATCCATGCTGTGTCCAGGCTTACCTTGCTCTGATCTCTGAACTCTGCTTGTCTTCTGTCATCTGCTTTCCACCTTTTTGTTGGTGGGGATGTCGTGTTTTCCTGGGTTGGTGTCTGGCAATAGATTGTCGAACATAGCTACTACTGCTCTTAACAGCTTTGCCATCTTAGGGCTGCATTTCCTTTGGTTTGTGGAAGTGATTCAGAGGCAGTCTTGTCACAGATAAGAGTCAGGAGGTGATTTAATGTTGATCTAATTTAAAAGACAATCTTTAGATAACTAATCTGTTACTGTCAAGTGTTATCAGGCATAACTGAACTACCATTTTGATGGATGTTGGAGATAATGCAGGTACTTGTTTCTGACATCTAGAGGTATACTTCCTTCTTGTTGATAATCAAATTCAATTAGAAAACTGAGAAATGCGGTTGTACTGAAGTTTCTTCAGGAAGTGGCTAGAAGATAGCTAGTACATGCAGAGTGCCATATCTGTTCTTGGATTTTTCTTCATTCCTTAGCTGAGGCTTTATTGAACTTGAACCATTTATGCTGAAGTTTTCCATGTAGTTTGTTTACCTCAGGGTGAATAGTTTTTCTGATTACATAGCTGATGAGAAGCTTGATGTAAAATATTGTTAACTTTAACAATAGATTGTTGTCTGTGATCTTGTAAATGTGGAACAGGGAATGGAGCAAACTCATGATCTGTATTAGCAATAACTTTCTGCAAAGCTTTAAAAGGTTACAAGCAAGAAAAAAAACTTTGTTTGACCACAAACTGGGACACTGGAGAAGCATGAATAGTTGGAGAGTTATCTGAGGCCTCTGATCTTCAGTAAAATTTGTGTCTTCCTGCTCTTTATCGTTGTAACCCTATCTCCAATAGTCTGTGCACTGAGGAGGAACCCTACTTTATGCAGAAACCTTAAGGTACTTGCTGCAAGTGTCACATTCATAAAACCTGATGGATTGCTTTTACTCAGTGATTGAATGGCAGCATTGTAGCAGAGACAAACCAGAAGGACAGCAATGCAAGTACGAGGTCAAGTATGGTTACTGGGGAGAAACACAAGAAAATGTCAAGGTGGCTGAGATTTTTCTCTAAACAACTTATAGGCAGAAATGAGATTCAGTTTTTCATCACTGAAGGAAATCTGAGTGCTTCAGGCTGGAAGTTCCTGTTGAAGGTTCAATTCTACCCATTGGCTCAAAGCTGGACCAGGTTTCAGCAGTTTGCTCTATGCACAGTGCATAGATAGGATAATGATAGCTCATGGTAGGAGATGGAAACCACTAGAGGGATGCGGAGTTTGAGATGCACAAAATTGTTGAGGGTCTATGCTGGGGCTTGTACTATTTGACATCTTTCTTACTGGCCTGATGGGTGGCACTCAGCAAGTTTGCTGATGATACAGGAATGAGAGGAACAGCTGATACTCCAGGTGGGTGTCTTGCATTCAGAGGAACCTGAACAGGCTGGAGAAATGGTCTGACAAGATCCTTGTGAAGCTCAACCAAGGAAAATGCCAAGTGCTACACTTGGCAGGAAAAATTCCATGCAACAGCACAGTGTTGGGGCTGACTGCTAGAAAGCAGCTTGGCAGAAAAGGACCTGGGTAGTGCTGGGAGATGTCAATTTGGTCATGAACAGCAGTGTGCCTCTGGTGGTGAAGAAAGCCAACAGTGTGCCAGCAGTGCACTCAGGATGTTGAGGAAGGTGATTTTTCTCTCTATACAGCATCAGTAAGGCTATGTCTGGAGTGCAGTGCACAATTTTGGGATCTCCAATAAGGGACATGTGCATGTATTAAAGCAAGTCTGGCTAAGGGCTGTGGAAATGATGGTGGCACTGACATACAAGGCTGAGAAATGGGACTATTCAGACTGGGGAAGGCTCAGGAGGGGATCCCATGAATTGGTGTAAATAACTGGTTTTTGGAGGGATTGGAGGGGTGTGAGGAAAAAGGAGCAAGAATCTTTTCAGTGGCACCTGGTGAGAGGATGAGAGGCAACAAGCACAAATTCAAATGGAAGACTTGATTTTAAACAAAAAAATTTTTCTGTGGTCGAACGCTGGAATGGGCTTTCCAGAGAGGTGGAAGCTCCATCCTTGGAGACAGGAAAGGCTGGCTTGGAAGCTCCTGAGCATCGTACTTTAGTTGACCCCACTTTCAGCTAGAGTTGGAGTAGGTCATCTCCAAAGGTGCCTTCCAACCTCTATTCTGTGTTTTTGTGAAAGATGATACACAGGCTGCTGCCTGTGCTATTAGGATGGAACTAGCAATAGGACAAGAGAAGATGACCTCCAGTTGCACCAGGGGAGATTTAGACTGGATATTAGGAAAAACTTCTTTATCGAAAGTGTTGTCAAGCATTGGAACAAGCTGCCCAGGGAAGTGGTTAAGTTGCTGTTCCTGGAAGTATTTAAAAGACGTGTAGGTGTGGCATTTAGGGGCATGGTTTAGTGGTGGACTTGGCAGTGTTAGGTTTATGGTTGGACTTGATTGTCTGAAAGGCCTTTTGCAACCTAAATGAATCTGATTACTGAGTGATCCACTCTAGAAGGAGGTTGTGTGGAGGATGTAAGTTGTGTATGTTGCTTATTTTAAACAAGTTGAAACTTACCTCACACTGTGTAGTCAGAAGACTTAACATTTAGGTAATCCTTAGGAGAAGGCAGATCTGGAGAAAGCAGGAGTTAATTTTTGAGTTCCTTATACTGAGATTGTGGTTGAATGAGTTTCTGTATTAAAAGACTAGTAATTAGGGAAAGCAAAACAGTGCAGAAATGGAAATCTGAGAATGGTAATAATGTTCGAGGCAGTTAGGGAAGGCCACTCGTAATAGTGTGAGTTATGAGGACAAGATATAGACCATAAACCTTGGGCTGATAGTGTGGTAGTAGTGACTCTAAACACGAATGATTTAACAGAATGCAAGTAACCAAAGCCTAGATTAAAGACTGTCTAGGGCAGATTTAAAGAAGAAGAATTGTGGCAGACAGGAGAGTATGTTTATATTGAGAGGAAAGAATATGGTGTAGATTTAACAAGTGGGCTTTAAAAAACAAAATACATCTGTATAAATGGTTTGAGTGGACGGGAAAGGAAGAAAGCTGCAAGACTTAGAGTGTGTAGGATGGCAATAAAATGGGTGGCATTACTGCAGCAAGTGGAGCTCTTGGAGAGCAAAAAGCATCCAGCCTTGTATGTCAGCTGGAATGGAAGATGCTGGAGAAGAATATAATCTCTGCCAGCTTTTGTCAGGATATGAAGATAAGTTTGAAGAAGTTGAGTCTTTACGTTCCATAAAGGCATTACTTTTGATTAAGGTGAGTGAGTAGGATAATAGGTGATAACAAGTGACTTCAAAAATCAGTCTGGGAAATTTCTATCAGAGCTGCCCTGTGGCATGCTAAATATGTAACAAGTTTTAGTGGTTTACAAGAACACCCTGCAGAATTTGTCCATCACTCCCTGGGAATTGCATTATGTCAAATTATGGTGTCAGAGTTCACTGGATTTTTTTACCTTTTCTTTTAACTGAAATGAGGTTCTGTGGTTTTGACATACTTAGTCTTCAGTAAATGCAAACCCAGTGTTATGGCTTCAAATAAATGATTAATTGCGAGATTGTGAGAAATTATTATTGTGAGAAATATTTTGCTATAGATGAAAAACTTTTCATTTTGCCAATTGCAAGGTGAATAGTTTCACATTTTATCTAATATGTTGCTTTTAATAGTATTTGGTGAAGACGTAGGGTAGACTGTATGTTCTTAGAACTGACCTGGGTGAATTCGTACCTTGAGTCAAATTTTTAGTAGTGTGCATGAAAGTCCTTTGGACAAGTAGGTAAAATCGTGTTTACAAGTGTAGATAAAGAGTGCTAAAGCGAAGCATTGTAGGAAGTGAAAGATTAGGACTGTCCTGGCTGTGCTAATTTTAACTTTTTGCTTTTTAACTCTATTACTTAAAGCAATTTTTGAACACTTGTCCCCCTCTTCAGAAAGACTTCTTTGTAAAGCAAAAACTGTTTCTTTTGCTTTTTTGTTTCCCTTGGTAGGGCTCATCTCAGCTTTATCAGCAGGACAGTCTATGAAGAGGAGTCTGTAAATAAAGTTTAACGCTCATTTTTACATTGTTTGTAAGCGTATCATTTTTATAAGTGTTTGTCTTGAGGCCTTGTTACAATATGCCTGTGTACAGTAGTGGCTTCCCAGGTGACTTGCTTTGGTTTGACAATGGGTGGTGAGTGTGCTACCTTTAATTATGAAGCAGAGAAAAAAATATTTCTCTAGTCACATGTGCACCTTGTTAGACATAGAATAGTCAAACTGCTGAAAATTAGATTTCAGTCAACATACTGGGGTGTTATTGTGGAGATGTCCTAAGCCCTTCATACTGAAATACTTTTTTTAGCTAAAGTCAACATTCATTTTTCTTGCAAGCCTTGCAGGTGTAAGATTCTGGGTTAGAGGTGTAGAAAACCTTCAGACTTATCTCCTTCATGAGAACATATATTTTGAATTGTTGAGTGTAGTTATTAACAGGAGGGTATCAGCTAGAAAGTGACAAATTCTTCCTGCCTTCATTCTCACAGATCCCTATGAAGGGCTAGGGGAGAGGAGGGAGCAGGCAGGATTTTCAGGCTGCAGGATTCTGAACTGAGGGGAGGTTGCTGCTTTTTGCCCTGGCCTCACAGTGTGAGGTGATACAGTGTGTCGTTGAAGCAGAGTCAAGGGTTGTACCTGCTAACCTCTTGAAATAACAATGAGATGTTTCAAAATTGATACTCTACACTTCCTTTTATGCATTTTTGAGAGAGGATATGCATTTCATAATGGCATTTCTGAGCAGATTTTTTTTTATGTAGATTGTGTAGTGGTGAGGGAAGCAAAGGGAGTTTTTTTGAGGTTATGTGAATCAGGTGTTGCGTAGTCTGTTTTTTTTAACAGAGAAGACATGGGAAATTTACGAAGTTTGTTTTTCTGGTTTGTATCTGTTGGAAACCTTAAAAAAAATTGCTATTCTGAAATGCTGTCAAGTAGTGTTAAGTGTAGAAAAATTAACATTTTCTTTGGAAGTTTCTTTGTAATTGCTTTCTTAAATTTCTGTTGTTACTTACAGGAGGTTTATTCAAGCTTTCCAAGGCATTTGAAGCGGAATGGCAGTGATAATGTCTTGCCCATTATTGTGTAGTCCAGGGAGGGTTTACAGCTCTTGTTATTGCCCCACTTGTGGTAATCTGGCCTGGGGACTTTGTGTTCAAATTTGTGTGAACTGGTGCTTAAGTAAGGTTTCTGTTTCAGTGGAAACACCAGTTTTGCTGTTTTGTGTTCTGGAAACACTTACAGCTGAGTTAATTAAATAAGAAATTGCCTGTCATCCGCTGAAAATTAAGAAAAAAACATTGGCTTGTTGTCTTTTTTTGATTTGTTTATGTAGTTTCTGTTTAGGCGTTAACACAGTTCTATTATTGGCAGTTAAATGCTTTGGAAGCTTTTAGGGAGAAGAAACTCAGAAGTTGATGGGTGGCAAGGATCTCCAGTGCAAAGGGAGCAATAAACGGCAAAGTGGGGTCTTCAGGAATCGCATTAACATCATTTGCTACACATAAGATATTTACACTTGTGCCCTATGAAATGAGTAGGGCTGAGCTATTTTAATCCTATAGATGTGCAAAATAAGTTACACAGATTGAATAGTTTTACCGAACGAATATTATAAGACTTTGTTTTAAAAGATCCCATACTTAATGTTGAGGGCTGTACTGAAAGCTCTCTGCTGTGGTTAGTTTATCTGGCAAGAGTTACTGTTTTCATAAATAAACCAAATCATGCTGGATGCAGTTCTCTAAAGTTGCATAATGTCTGTTGCAAGGAGTCTGTATCAAAAAGCATTTCTATTTCAGTGCCTCAGTGGCTCTTGTTTTGATGCTCGGAGGGGTAATTCAAATCCCCTCCTACCCCTGCACCCTTCTGAACATTTCTGCCGTTCTAATCTGCCTTTAGTGAGCATGTGGCTATGTGGTGACTCAGATCAGCAAGCTAGCTTTTTCTGTGGGATAGTCCTCTGTTTGATCAGCAGGCTGATCCAATTTATCTTGTGGCGCTGACTGCTTTATAGCCATCGGTAGGATGGGGGTGTGGGAAAGCAGAAACGGGGAATGCATTGCTATTTTGGTGGCAGCCTTCTGACACTAGGAGGAAAAACTGTGTTCATTATAATGCTTATTATGATCCAGTAATGGCTGTGGTTTTTGTTAAGCACACTTCATTTCACCTTGCTGAACTCTTAACTATCTAGGATTGAGTAAAAGGGTTCCTAGGTTTAACTAAACCTATCATATGGCAGTATGTTTCTGGTATCCTGCAGGTGTGGGGGCAGGAGGGGGAGTAGGAGATGAATTTCTAGTTTGAAAAAGGAGCATTTGCTCTTTTTAAGTTGTGATCTCTAGGATTTGCTGTTTCTTCTTCCTGAAAGATAAGGGTTTTCCTACTGAAGCTTTTTTAAGCATGTTAGGGAGTTTTAAATTTCATCTCCCCTTTTGAAGACGTCCATGTCAAATTACAGATTGCATCCACCGAACGTGGCTTTTCTGATAACATTCAGAAGATGCTTCTTAAAGAATTTCAACCATTTTTGATATACAAAATATAAAATGGCACTAGATAAGTTTTCTACTGTTCTGTATCCTGTGATTTTACTTAGCTTCACTAGCCGCTGATTGAACTACTACTTCACAAAACTGGAAGAGCAAATTGATATTTGTTTTTTGAGAACATTTAACTTCTGAAATTGCAGTTATCTCAGTCTAGGGTCTTTCTTACTCAATTCTGTCTCAAGACCTTTAAATTTACTTTCTTGGTAGAAAAGCTTTGAATTTTGCTATTTTGGAGCTTGTTTTAAAGTTGTTATTTTACATTGCTCCCTTTTCTCTCTGTTACCCATTGTGATTTCAGTGCATTATGTTAAGATGCTTTTTTATTTTTTCTTCTGTATGGTGTGTGTAGTACAGGAGAAAATAGGCATTGAAAGTGAATTATTTGGTCTGCCTTCTTCCTTCAGCTGACATGTGATGAAGCACTAACCAATTGCAGGAGGCTTTTTAAGATAAACTTACGGTATGTGAACAGTAGGATTACATTTTTTGTTTTCAGTAGTTTTGCAGACATGCACAAACCTGTGACTGTTTCCCTGCTGGCAGACTGCCCCAGGAAGTGTGTACTATAAAGTGGGCACCTGATTTCACCCACCATTCCCTTCTTTTAGACTTGTCTACTTCCTATCTCTGAGAATCTTATCAGGGCTAAGTGAGATGTTAATTGGTTTTAATTACAATTGTTGTCATACTTAAAGTGATGTCATGGTTTCCTGTTAAGTCCTTTCTACCTGTTCCCAGCTGTGTATTTATGCTCCTCCCTATTGTTGGATCTGACACTTGGGTACCTGTTAGGTTGGTAGGTGAGTGAATTGACTTGCCGTGTGTCCGTGTGGCTGTTGGATTGGACGGCTGTTGGATTGGACGTAAGCAGGTGACAGGAGGGGAGAATGGGGTAGAGTTTCCTACCTGTGTACACTGCAGCTGACGGGATGGATTGACCCCAGCCAGCAGCCAAGCAAAGGTGTCCTGAACTGGTACCAGCACTTTTCTATGGGGTGACTGATATCTTCCTTTCAGCCAAGAGAGGCTGAGTGGTGGCATGCCTTAAGTGGTACTTAGAGTGACTTGTGAACACTGGCATTCTTTTCTATAGGTAGATAATTCTAGTTAGTTTCTGGCAGGCAAATAAGGGGAGGGAGGAAGCTATAAGGGAACGAATGCTGTAAAGGAAATGTCTAATGTTGAGTTGGTTATAGAAGAGTTTTCAGGAAACTGACCCTAATCCTTGTGTACTTTTCTAGAGGAAGGTGTTGTGCTGTTAATACTTTCTTTGTGCTGGCACTGGTCTTACACTGAATCCACGGTGAGTGGACTTACACTGCTCAGCCGTGGGCAGCTTGGCTCTTTGGGAAGTGTTCTTAAGCTTGAAGGAGGCAGGAAACCCTATTCTTCCTTTTCCATGATCTTGAATGTGCTCTGGAGCTTCTTGCAGCCTTCCCTAAGGCACCCTAAGTTTAATTTGGCAGCAGACAACCTGAAGTGGGAGGGAAAAAGCCAGATTTAACTGTTAAGAGAGTCATCTGAAGCAGGATTGCACAGGCGTTGATACTGGCATGATGTCTTGTTTAGCTGGTGTTGATGGCAGCATAGAGAAGGAATACAGGGATCTTTGCTGCTAGTGAAGCTGCATGATCATCTCGCCACATCCTTTCAGACTGTTTACTTGCCAATTTAAAGTGGCAAAATGCTAATGTTACCTATTGGGTAATAGTTATGTGGTGGTTTAAGTATCTCAACTAGGTCACTTTTGGGACTAAATGTCTGTTGCTGAGAAGCACAGGTTCCAGAAAGAGGGGAAAGGAGGAAGGAGGGAGTGCCTCTGAGCAGGAGCCTCTAGCTAAACTGGTTTAGCTACATTATGAAGCTCCACTATAGGGGAAAAAGATTGACAACAGGATCAAGATGTTTAGTTCTTGCTTTAAGAATGTTCTGTCCATTTGCTAGGAGGCCTGTGGCCTCAGGTGATGTTGGTCTCTTCAATCTTTTACAATTTTCAATCCATTTGAAGCCTAGGAGGTCCCTAAAAAGGAATAATAGTTTATTACAAACTTTAATGCACAGTACTGTACCTGTGTGCTTAAATCTGGGTAGTGCAGTATAAGAAATAAGGACTTGATAATAGTGTGTTATTCAGGCTTCTTTGTGTCACTGCAGGGTCCTCCTGTGCTCCTCTCTGCCCCCATGTCCAGGTGTCTTGTGTTGCTTCCTGATGTGGTGGACTGGAGCTGTGACAAAAGCTGCTTGTGTAGAACCCATCTGTCCTGCCTTCAGAGGCAGGCAAAAACTTGCACTGTGGTCACAAGCCAAGTGCTGTCTTGAATCTGGGATGTTGATATATATCTATAACAAATATATATAAAAAATAATTTTCCATCTATGAATAGATAATTGTGCATGTATTTTTATAAAATTACAATTTATATAAAAAAATGTTCTTAGTTACTTAATTGTAAATTGGTCCAGTGGCTGTATGAAAGTTAGTACTGTGAGATACTGAAAACTTACTCAGTAGTTACCCATGCGGAATTATGTGGAATTGTCTTTACACTATTATCTTTGTGAAGCAAGGGTACTGCTAATGCTTTCATGAATTTAGGAGCTGTGTGTAATAATTTTTGAACTCCTCCAGGCTTCCTTTCAGTTGTATTTAAGTCACTGACCACGTAGCAAATGTCATTGTTTATTCTGTGTATAAAGGTACCTATGTTTGGAAGCATTTTAGCATAAGTTATGTATAAAAGGAAGGAAGGTGTGAGGAGCTCTTCCATTTTGCCTTTCTGTTCCTTTTCATACCGGACCAATTTAAGTAACCAAGAACAGAGATTGTAATTTATATAAGAGATACATGCATAATTATCTATTCATAGATGGAAAATTATTTTATTTTTATATACATATCTCAACATCCCAAGTTCAAGACAGCACTTGGCTTGTGACTCACAGTGCAAGTTCTTGCCTGCCTATGGAGGCAGGAGGGATGGGGTCTGCATATTATACTTCCCCTGTTCAGAGATCTCCTGTCTGTTACTCCATAGCTGTTGGACACTCCACAAACACCTTGGTAAGGTGGTTCAGCTCACTGATGTGAAAGTGAACTGGGGAAAGGGCAGGAGTGTGCAAATTCAGAAGCCGGAAAACACCCCTTTCATAAGTAATGATTATGTAGCTTATCTTGATGTCTTGTGGAACCATAGCCTCCAAGGGATGTCTTCAGTGCTTTCTGCATCTTGTTAATGCTGTTAATGCTTGCAATATTTCAGTATTTATCTGTTGCAAATTTCTGACCAAGAGTTACTTACCTCCCCTAATAGGATAAACCTTCAAAGTAGCTGCTGTTGGAAGGTTGAAATGAGTAAATAAAGAGCATTTAGTTTTTTCAGCTACTTTTAAAAGGCATGTGTTACTGTTTCAGCTGAAAGACTTAGCAGTCTGTCTGCTGTAGCAAGCTTTTCCTTTTTGTTAAAGCACTTTCATGCCGGTAATGAGGTGGAAGGAGGAAGTGTAGTCTTGGCCTTTTTAAAAAAGTTTTGTTGCTAAGTTAGCAAGAATTCATTGTGTAGTAAACTGGGCAGTGATGACTCAGTAGCCTGGATTTTTTCTTTGGAAATCCAGATTACAGTTGTCTCAGTGGGTTAATTCAATTACTGTGTTAAGGAACTAGTAATATGGAATAGTAGAACTATAGCTCCTGACATGATGATGCATCCAGCTGATTTTTTCTTTCTTGGCCCATGTATGCCAGCACCGGACTTCTTAAAAGGAATTATGGTTTCACTATTTAGGGATTGCAGGCTGATCCATCTAAGGTAGGTGCATAACTGCTCATAGGTAACCTGGCTCCTGATCTTTCGTGCACAGGATCTGAAAATGCCTTTAAACAGTGCTCTGCCAGCACCTGTTTCAGAGCTTGAAGTTATCTGTGTCTTGATGCAGTGTTTTTCTGCAGATTAGTGTATTAGGCAGAGGTAGGAAAAAATGCATTAACCAAGTACACCTTTATGGCTGATGTTTTTTACTGCTTTGGGCTACTTTCATTACAAAACAATGTTCTATTTGTGACACAAACTTTGAAAGGATTGCTTTACTTTATCATTTTGTGCTGTAAGTGTCCCACGTGTTCCATGGAAATGCAGACCACTGATCACAACAGTTGTCTGAGAGCTGTACCACCATAAGCACAAGTTTACACTCAGAAATAGCCATTTGTTGCTTCATCTTACCTGTAGTTTGTAGACTTTAGTGCATGTTTTGTAACACACAACTTGATTTGGAATGTATCTGTGTCAACAATGTTAATGTTTAGATTTGATCTATTATTTTGACTTAAATGTTAGCCATAACTGAATATTGCAATTTGTGTTTCGTAACAATTGATCAGTTTCTCTGGTGATGGTAGGTTTTCAACTTTTAAATTCTTCTTCAGAATATGACACTTCACAAATAGTCCTCCTCAGTGTAAAATGATCTGGTTTCCTGTTAATTTGCCTGTTGCTTCATAGAGCCTAACAGGGCATTGCAATTACTGGCATGGAAATTGCTTTACCTTAGTGTCACAATACCACAATGCTTTCAGGATGGCGGGCTGCCACTTTTGTGCAGCATTATGAATAGAACATGAACTGGAGTCTTATTAAGATAGCATACTGGAGACAGTCTTACCACACTGAACCGTACTATGTCAAAAGTCTCAGTGTATGGTGTTCCATAACTGAGTAGATCCTGATAATGCTGCATGCCTCATTTGCATGTTTTCCAAGGTTTCACTCTTACACTGTGTAGGCTTTTCTTTATGCAATTTAATCACCTATATAATCCCATGTGTCAGCATGGCTTGTAATATGATACCTTGTGAGATTCTGCAGTTTTATCACTTAGTGCTTATTCTTGATCACAGTCCTGCTTCAAGTCTGTCTTCAGCCTTTCTCTCCTTACCCTTTTACCTTTCTCCATTTACTCTGTCACTTCTTATTTCATCAGGGCTTTTACATATATACAAAGCTACGTGCACTGCAATAGTCTGTTTTAAATGAAATCTTTTTTCCCCGTTGCACTATCTACCTCATGTTCCTCCTGGTCAAAGTTGCACTCTTGATCTCTGTTCTTACTGGTACTAAAGCCCTTGTTTGGTGCTGTGTTTATGAAAATTGGTAGGGAAGTCTTGTTCTATGGTAGTTATCTGAACAATTGCTTTTCATAGTTTGGTCTGACTGTCCATTTGCTGTTGATTGCTTAGCAAGACTGTTTCAGTTTACCTCTGCAGTGCCCAGCTGTGGACTCAATAATGGTAGGACATAATTTGTGGTGTCCCATGTTTTCAGTGAGCCCAGTGTTTATTCTCTTAACAGCACAGTGCCCTTGGTGTCCAGCTGCAAACCTGCCTGAGAGGTGCATGGTGGGGTGGGGCTGATGAGGTGACACTGTAAAGCTGTCACTGTCTCATTTCAGGAGAATTCCAGAAAACAACTGGAATCTCTTCTTAGAGGAGCTTAGTTCAGTAACTTCACTTGGTCAGGCATGTTCTTCAGGAGGATATAATATTTATTTATTTTCTTCAACAAGTTGACCAGTGTGAAGCACTCAATGTAGCAACCATATTCCCATTTTGTATTTTGGGGCAGCATTTTGCAAATGTTAAAGCATGAAAGTCTTTAAGAATTCTTACCATTAGGTACATGCTGCAATAAAGCATTCTTTCAGTCAGACTATGATGTGTGTTAGAGAACTACAGTATGCCATATATATGCTAACTTGCAAGTTTTAAGTTTCAGCAAATATTTTTTTTCTCCAGTTACTTGAATTTATATATGTAAGTACTTGTTGCAGATTTGATTGTATACTAGCCCATCAAACTTTCAGAATTTAATTTTGCATTCCTTCACAAAGGAATGTAGGATTAAACTTTTGTGTTAGGGAGTTGACATGTTCATCAATTCGCTTTGTATATTCCTTGGTGAAATACTAGTGACTGGAACCATGTTCTCAGTTTATCTGTGCTGCTGGCCCTGGTATCCAGGTTTTCACATTTTTTATACTACAGTTGATTGGTCCTTGTTCTTTTCTTGGAGGTGTTAACAAATTCATCAGTAAGGTCAACTGTTGCCCCTGTGCTTTCAGCTTGCTCTAAGTTTTGTGTAACTTAATGCAGGAAAAGGCACCTCACCCTTTTTCTTTTTTTGTCCTTCTTACAGTAAATTGTTTTTTCTGATTATCCTGTTTAATACTGCAATTTTTAGTGCTATGCAAGAAGGCAGGAAAATCTGCAGTTTGAAAAAAAGTGATACTCTTACTGCTCAGAATGCATAGTGCAAAATGCATTAATCTGAAATGTCTAATACATTGAATAAGGTTGAATGTAACCTACATACAAAGCTAAGTGTTTTTTAGACATTATCTCAACTGTTGGATACAAAAAGAGCTGTTTCTACAACCAAAACTGCTGAAAACAATTCTGTTATTTTTTTTTCTGGCTGTGTTTTGAATGACATTCTCTAGCATGTATTCTTTATATGGTGGTATGTGTTCTTTCTCTTCGCAGGCGTCTCCACCTCAATAAGAAAGCCACAGATAAACAGCCATATAGCAAGCTTCCTGGTGTTTCACTTCTAAAGCCATTAAAAGGTGTGGATCCTAACCTGATCAACAACTTAGAAACCTTCTTTGAACTGGATTATCCAAAGGTACATACACAATTTAGTCTTTCCTCCTTCCCCACTCCCTTGCCATGTGTCCAAAAGCTTGGGCTAGAATTATGCAACTTGCTTATGTCTTGGATTGTTCTTCCTTCCACAGCAAATGCATAATTACACATTTTGCATGTAGCAGACAAAACTTACTCCTTTTTAAAAAAGCTACCTATAAGGAAACATGACCAAGGATTAGGGTTGAAGCATTCTCTGTGCTTGACTAAGATTTGTTTAATCATTATTCCCGTATTGTTGTGTTTATAGAAGTATGAAAACCTTCAATCTACAAAAGAACACTTGGGAGGCCAGATGCCCTTCCCCATTAGCTATTTCTCCTTAACAGATCCTCTAAAAGAGAACATTTAATAAACAGACTAACTTTCTGGTGGTTCTTACTGATGACTCATCTAATGAAGAATTGCTCACTGAGGTGGTGTTCCTCACCAGTTACTGGTAGCTAGAATAGTCTTCAAGCCATTTATCAGTGTTGGAAAACAAATAGTTAATAAAAGCTTACATTTGCTGTTGTCCACTGTTTGACTTTGTAATATAAGTGTTAAGTAATGTAAGTGATAAGCATATCAGATCTTGTCCTTGCTGTAAGAAGCTTACAGCTTAAAGGACAAATCTGTAAATGCTTGCTGCATTGTTCACTACTTGGTATATGCTCCTGTGGATGGAAGAACCACAGCTACTGCATATCTCCTGAAATAAAAAATTTGTAGTTTACTTCTATTAAACTCTTAATTGTTCTTGAAGCTGCCTTTGACACTGCTGCTTCAGTTGTAAAAGGTCAAGGGTATGTGCAAGTTGTACAGTGAGTTTCCTTTGTGTGTTCTGACTGAGAGCTTTTAAACTTACTCCTAAGTAGGCAGGATAAGACAATATCTATCATTTGGAACTTATTAAAAGTTGCATAATTTTTCTGTAATGAAGCTTGAGGCCTTTTGAAAAGCTTCAGGCATGAGTATTTGAATTATTTGGACTCAAAAGTGCAGTAGATACGAAGTGTGGCCAAGAAGTTTAAAGCACAGTTGCAGAATGCCTGTGTATGCCAGTATTGCGTACAGTGCAAAGAAGCTGCAATAATAAAGCTATTTCATCACTATAATGAACATCAAATCACTATGCAGATGAAGTATTTGACTACAAATAGAATTTGTTTGAGAATTCAGAAAAACGGTCTTGCTTTGAGAGATAGTCTTGACCCTTACTTTTTCTGAAGGAAAGTGGAAGTGAAGGTATGAGTGCTTCAGTTTACCGGGGCACAGATGATATAGTGGAAGCAAGACCCCAAGCTGTTTGAAAACACTTATGTGCAATAACTACAAAAATACTTCATTTCAGACATTACACCACAAAAACTAGAACAGTAGTATTGCCTAGTATTCAAAGTTCAGATGTCCAGGGAAAAATTATTAGGAAAAAGTAATCTTAAACTTGTTTCAGTGAAGTTGAGGTCAACCTGTACTGATTCCCTAATAGTCTTCTGTGATACTCTTGTGTATGAAGTACTCTTGTCTTGTATGGAATCCAGTTATGCAGCTTTTGAACTGCAGGACTTATATGTAATATTTTTATCAGTGAACAGTGCTTAACCTACTGTGCCCATCGTAATTTTGGCAGAAATTTTTGTGTTGTCCAAATTAACCTGGGTCTAATGTTCCTGTAGATAAAAATCTTGATATTTCTCTTGCTTTAGTCATACAGTTTGTAGATCTTTACTTTGTTACTGCATGTAAAGGCCATTGACTGATTTTTTTGTTGTTGTTTTCAAATATTGGAATGTCAGTGTTTGCTTTTATTGCAGAAACAAATACATCAAAGCCTGAAAAGTGCTCTCAAAATGTTTAGTTAACATGCTATTCACTCACTCACTGTCTGTAGCTTATGCTTAACAAGCTTGATGACTGAAATAGCTATACTATTTTCCCTTGCCCTATTGATTTTTTTAGCCATTATTCTATTAAGAAAAATGCATATACCTGTTCTTAAGCTTAGCTAAATTATACATTTAAGTGTAAGTATACTAGTCTTTCTGGGTACCTTTTAACTCTGTTCTGGATATGCATCTACAAAACAAAGGAACAGGTGTAGTTCAGAAGTATGCATCATTCCTTTTTGTGTGCTGTAATTTCATTGACTAAGATTGCATTGAAAATTCATAAGTAAACAAAAATGGAAGTGGAAATAATGTCTTTGTATACCAGGATGTCTTGCTTCTTGCCTAATAGAAACCCTTCCAATAACAGGAAAATTAATGTTCCTCAGTACAAGAGTTTGTGATACAGGGTATATTCTTTTTTCACAAGTACATGGTAGTGCATTAAAATAGTTTTTATTTAGCTGTAAGAAAAAGCCCTTGGTTTTATTTTTAATCCTATAGTAGGGGTTTATATTTTTTTCAGTTTAGTACACTAAGCTTTATTCCCTAGACCATATTAAATGTATGTATATGTGTATTCATTTGGTTTTACCAGTATGAAGTACTACTCTGTGTACAAGACCACGATGATCCAGCTATTGATGTGTGCAAAAAGCTCCTTGGCAAATACCCGAATGTTGATGCTAGGCTGTTCATAGGTAAGCAGTACAGCTTGAAGGTGAGACTCTTACTTGTAGCATATTTTTAGGTCTTCAACTCCATAAATAGTATTCTAGAACAAATAATCATCTTGCTCAGCCCATATTGGTTCTTGTAGCTTAGTCGTGTTTGGGATAAGAAGTTAAGTTTGTAGTCACAATCTCTGACATTAGTCAAAAAACTTCTAGGAGGAATGAATTATGCAACCCCTACAACTTTTCCTTCTAAACATGAAATGCAGCAGTTGGAATCTTGTCTTTGCACTGAACAATAAGTGCAGGAAGTGGCTTGGAATTGTGGTTGTATTTGAGCTTGAGGTCCTGCAGCAATCCTTTTTCATGAGCTTAGATTGCAGGACTCTTTCTGCATTTTACATTTGAATTAGGGAAGCGAAGGAGACAACTAGGTAGTAGAATGTAACTTTTTTCTGACATGAAACTGAATTATGTCTGTCATGAGCAAAAGAGTGTCTCATTTCATTCTGCTCCTTTTCCTTTTTTTTCTGAAAATGCTGTACAGTAAGTATGGTCATAATCTATAGTCTTAAGAAATGAGAATTTACCTTACAGAATGTAGTAATAAACTCTGTAGTTCTATTACCCTTTAAATTACATTAACTTTGTTACCGTGCCATTTTGTGGATGCATTTAAATATTTTTCCCTTTTTAATTAGCATAATTGTAGGAGGATCTAAAATATAGAAGTGGAGGAATACTTGAAGCTTTTTTAAAAAAGTTTTTTATAAAACTCTTTTATAAGACTTTAAGAGTTGCTGGGTAAGCATTTACTGTTCTTCAGTTAATATATCTAAATAATTTGGATATTGAGTCTGAATTCTAAAAAAGCTCCCATGCATTATTTGTGCATGATGCTTGTATTTTTTAGGTGGCAAGAAGGTTGGCATCAACCCCAAGATTAACAACTTAATGCCTGGCTATGAGGTTGCCAAATACGATCTCATATGGATTTGTGATAGTGGAATTAGAGGTAGGTGTGTGTTGCAATGTGCTGACTGTTACATTGTTCTTGCTCCTTGTAGGCTAGCAGTTGTTGGAGATTATTTGGACTGAGAATACAAATAGAAATGCAAGCTAGAAATCTGGAAAAAAATTTTATGACACAAATCTTTGATTAAAGGTGAAATCAAAGTCAAAGGTGAAAATCACATTTAAAAGATACTGTTCAAACATATCCTATCGCATCGGTTGTTAATAACAGTGTTTGAGTCTTTGTTGCCCCAAAATACTGTGCATCGAAGTATATGCTTTTTATATCGGTAATAGAATGAGAATTAATGTCTCCATACAGTAGACTTTTAATGTCAATTGCTCAAACTTCTTGCATTTGTCATTTAGTAACGCCAGACACATTGACAGATATGGCAAATCAAATGACTGAAAAAGTAGGCTTGGTCCATGGGCTTCCCTATGTTGCGGACAGACAGGGTTTTGCTGCTACCCTTGAACAGGTGAGTGTTTTGGATATTTTGGGGGGAGAAGATTTGCAGACTAAAAGTGGTATAGTGACTCTTGTACCTTTTTAGTGAAGAAATCTTTATTTTTAGCTGTAGTCATGCTATCAGGGATAACTTAAATGCTCCAAAATTCTGCTGTGGTGCTCTGAAGACTGATAGAATATTTAAGTTTACAATACAAAGAGTAAAAATTACAGGATAAAAATTATGGATTTTTTTAAAAAATGTATTAAAATTGAAGAACTTTCTACTGCTTAGTCAGAAGGGGTCATTAATTCTGTTTTGGTATCTGAAAAGGAACAGAAATGGCCACAAGTCAGAATGATGTCTGGTTCTCACAGTATCTGATTTCCAGCAGGGGTTATAAGCAGAGCATTTGACGAAAGCAGTACATGAGACTTATCCTGTTTTTCTGTTAAACTGTCTCATCTTTCTGCAGTTTTCAGTTGAGAGATTACCTGAACAGGAAGTAGACTTCTATATCTGTTAATCAGTATACTGATATGTTAGTAAGAACAGATTCCTTATGTGAACTTTTCCATTCTTTCTTTGAGTCCATGTACATTTTGAACATCTACAGCTATCTTTACCAAGATACTTCAGTTCCATAGATCTGTTACAGGAACCAGCACTTTGTTTGCTCTGACCCTTATACTTGAGTGCTATTTCATGTCTCCTAATACTTCTTTTTGAAAACAAAGTGAACAGTTGATTCCTATCCATCATCTTCATATCACTCATTCTGTCTTATTCTCTCCCCTCTTTTTTCTCAGTAAATTCTCTTTCCATAGAATGAAGAGACAGATTTTTACTGTATCTTGTGTCTCAAGACATGCAATTTAATCAACTATCTTTTATTCTAGACTGTCATGTATAGGGCATTTTGGACCCTTGGCTAAGTAATACATTTCAAAGGCAGAAATGTGAGAGAAGAAAGTACAGATGCGTTGTGTGGAGAAAGGACAGCTCATGTGGCTTTTGTGACAGTCTGACTTGCCTCTTATGAGAGTAGAGCAAGGACCTATAGTACAAAGTTCTTTGTACTGCTCTGTGCTGAAGTAGCAAGAATTGTAACTCCTGCTTCTGTGTTCCTGGAGGAGCTTCTTGCTTCCAGATGCAGTAGACTGCAAGATGAGCATGCCTTTTCTTGAGTGATTTAAGACCAGTATGAAGGTGTTAGCAAGAATAATACTAAGACTTTGGTCCTCATTCCCGCAATGAGGACGCTGAGTTTTAAGTTACTGAATCTTGTAAGAAGACTCACTCTCAATCTGATTTTTTTTCTTTGATATTTCTGTTTGTAAGTACATTAAATAAACATCTCCTGTAAGTTTCTGAGAACATTTATGCAGTAGTGCAGTTAATCTTTACAAGAGGAAGGAGTTAGCATGTCTGTCAGCTATCACCAAATAATACAGTAATCCTAGTGGTTGATAAGGATCATTCCATTTGCACTGTCATAATTGTCCATGTCTAGCACTTTTTTCCTCCAAACATTTTTGGAGGAGAGCTGTGAATAGTACTTGCATAAATACATACAGAGTTTTGAAAGCTTTATCTTTTTTTCTTTTTTGACAGGTTTATTTTGGAACTTCACATCCCAGGTCATATATTTCAGCCAACTTAACTGGCTTTAAGTGTGTAACAGGAATGTCATGCTTGATGAGGAAGGATGTCCTGGACCAAGCTGGTGGACTGATAGCTTTTGCACAGTATATTGCTGAAGATTATTTTATGGCCAAAGCTATAGCTGACCGGTAAGATGACTCTAAAGTAAGCTTGATGCTTGTAGTGCAGCTTAAATCTTGTTCATGGAACTTACTGTTAAGTGTAGGCATTCAAGTCAGCTTCACATATACACAGCAAACATGCTTATGACATGTGCTTTGTCCTATCAATATAGTCTTTTAGAAAGAATTAAGCTGTATTATTGTCGATAGCTTTAGAAAAATTTGAGAACTTGGTTTAAGTATTATTCAAGGGATATTTGCTCTTTTCCAATGAAGGCACTTGGTAAAATACAGTTACTTTGTTTGCTTATACCCATTGTAATAATGTGGCACATATGCCAAAGAAACTTTTCAAACCTAATGAAATTCCACATTTTGGACTCTAATTGTTTTTTTTATTTCCTATTTCTTATTTGCATTTTTTTATAATATTCTTTTTTATAATATTCATTTTTCAGGGGCTGGAAATTTGCAATGGCCACCCAAGTTGCAATGCAAAACTCTGGTTCATATTCTATTTCTCAGTTTCAGTCCAGAATGATCAGGTAAAATCTGAATGTTTACTTTCTCTCCTACCCGCCCCTGTCACCTGCTCCTGTTGTAGGCAACCTGATTACGAGAGGAAATACATTTCCAAGCTAGTGTGATATAACGTGCAGAATGCTGAAGTTCCAATGTACAGCTAGATGCATACTTTTTAGTGTTTAGAGGGAGAAACTTTCCATGGAAGTATGACTATTAAAAAAAACCTGAAAAAACCTCCTCCCTTAGTACTGTTTACATGCCATGTTCAGCGTCTTTGAAAAGGAGAATTTTTGCAATGTTTTATTTGGAGGCGTAAATTAAATGAGATTAAGTTTATGTCAGAAGATCATGATGGCTTGTCATTTGAGGGAGGATATCAGTTCTAGATATGCATTATTCTTTACTTCTGTCTTTTCTAGGTGGGCAAAACTGCGAATTAATATGTTGCCTGCAACAATAATTTGTGAGCCAATCTCGGAGTGCTTTGTTGCCAGTTTAGTTATTGGATGGGCAGCTCATCATATGTTTAGATGGGATATAATGGTATTTTTCATGTGTCACTGCTTGGCTTGGTTTATATTTGACTACATTCAACTAAAAGGTGTTCAGGTATGTAGCTTCATTTTCTTGGGGTTTATTAAAGCTACTAGAGGCATCTACTTCTGCAAAAAGCTACACCTAATTATAACAAAATAATTCTCGTGACATCAGGGAGATAACAGATCAGAGCTGCTACTTCTTGGTCTTCCAGCTTCAGTGATAGTAGCACAAAAAAGAGTAAGAGTGCTTGATTGTAATTGTATTTTCTATATGCACTTGTCTCTATATGCCTCGGCTCTGAAAGTCTGCGTATCTGTCCCCTCAGTCTTCATGTTTCCTGTCTGCTCTACTTAGACATCTTCAGAAATTGTAAGCTTTCTTAACCTGCAGCGGCTTTGTAGGATTTTGTTTTGTTTTTTTTCTTTTATCTTAGTAGTTGCTTAGTCTTGTATTTATTGAAGTGTGTACGTACTCTTAAGTACATTCTTCACTATTTTAGTATTAAGTGACTTACAGGACATCTATAGCCTACTTCTGAAAATGAAGTCTTCCCATTACTACAAGTAAGGCCTCAAACTTTTGAGATAGGAAGAGGTCAGATCAGAACAGCATTTGTTCATCTAATGCTGCTGGGAACTGTTTAGACTACTTCCTGCTGTGACCATATTCTGTCCAAATCTGATTTGTGATTACTTGTGTGTTCAAACATCAAATAATTTTTGTTGCTGAAAAATATTCTTTCAGTAGTCTTTCTGATTACTCTTCTCACTATACACAGCATCTAGAAAGGGTTTGTGCCTACTCTTCTTCTGAAGCTTCCTTGATTTCCAGCTCTGCATGTAATTGGGAATTCTCGAAGAAGCAGAAAAATATAGACAGGCTATAAGTTTTTTTTTGTCCTCCTTTTCTTCCTGTGTAGTACACAAAGGCTGATTTATCTGAATTTCACTCCTCTGTGAATGTGCAGGATCTTTCTGTCTAGATGCTGTTCTTCTGGAGTCTGTGGCAAAACCCCAGTGTCTGCTTGACCACAGTTTCACAAAGTTTCAAAAAAGGAAAAAGTGAAATTGTAACACTTCTTTTCTCTTGCTGTACATACAAGTGTCTTCAGACCTTCTGGCTCATTCTGCCAGGCTCCTCGTGTTTGGTATTGATAAACTTTTCTTGAACAGGAAGATGCTGTTGGCTCATAAAAACATGCAGTTGATATGTAAATCTGTGTAATAAGCTTTAGAATAGATTTATCTGTGACACAAATTATTTAAATTACTTTAAAATTCCTTTTGAATAATCAGTATGTTTAAATACTTGTGGTTTTCTTTTTTTTATTCCTAGGGTGGTGCTCTGTGTTTTTCAAAACTTGATTATGCAGTAGCTTGGTTCATCAGAGAATCCATGACAATTTATATTTTCCTATCTGCTTTGTGGGACCCCACTATTAGCTGGAGGACAGGACGCTACAGATTACGTTGTGGAGGCACTGCAGAAGAAATTCTTGATGTATAGCCACAGCTTTCTAACAGTGAATGTCAAAAAGGGGGAAGAAAAGTATTATAAATTGTTTATATAAATACTTTTAAGAAAATCTACCTTCAGTAGTTTTATTACTTGTTTGTTTTGGTATCTGTTCTTTAATTTATTTTTGCATGGCACTTGCATCTGTGAAAATACATCTGTAGTCTTGGCCAAATGGTACCTTGCTCCTATGTACAAAAAGAAATCGAGAGAATTGGTCCTGACATCTACTTTCTATAGGAATGCTCTGCAGTAAACTTTTTAAAAAGTATCCTCCTGGTTATGAACAGCTTCTTTCTCCAATGGTGTGGTAGCCTAGCAAATCCAGGATTCACACAGCTGTTTTCCATCTGGATTGTGCAATGTGATACCTAGTAAAATCAGAAGTACAGTTGATGTCTGGTTTATCCCATTAAATTGAGCTAGTAGCAGGACCTTGGGAAAGAAGCTCTTAAATGCTTTATGCCTACCTCTTGTAGTTACTGCAGAACAAAAGGAATGGAAAGGTAAAAATGCTTTGCAAAAACAAACTAAAGCTGAGTCTTCTGTTTGTATGTATATATGAAATGCTTAAGTCATTGCAATGAACCAGAAGTGGACTCAGTTTGATAGAATGAGTTGGAAGGAATTACTAGTAAGACATGTATCGCGAGCATCTTCTCTGTCTTGAATGCCTCTAGGCACTGCGCTATAACTAGCCAAGCTGGTCCTCTTCAGTATTTCCATCCTTTTTAAGGGGTTTCTGTTTTTCCCTGTGAGTGAATACTTTGATGGAGGGTTGTGTGTGTGTGTGTGTGTGTGTGTGTGTGACACGAAGTAGGGGTAGAAGGGAGCAGAAATAATTTCAAATGTTTCACACATGAGCTATTTTCTTACAATGTCTTAAGAATGTAATTTCATGATGCAAGTATTTACTATCTTTTTAAAGTGAACGTTCATACTTATACTAGGCAATTAAGTATTCAATTGCAGTAGATATTGTGAATATGTAAAGGACCAGGTGAGTTTGCCGTTATGGATTAAAATTGTAATCTTCATTTAAATATCAAACCAAGTCTGCTTTTGGCTTTTTGCCTTCTACTGTTGGTCTAGCCTTTAAATTGGACTTTTGTATTCCAATGGTATGACTAAAAACTAGATTATAATGCATGCTGTGGTTTTTTCCCCCCTTCTGCTCCATGTAGCTCAATTCCCAACCTTGTTGTAAGACTTCCTAATTTGTGGTGAACTGGACTTGTTTTCTTTGAACACTTTTCAGTTAAAACACAACAAAGCTAGAGAGGGATGTTGCATAAGCCTTTTGTTTTCATAACTGTATTTATGCTGCTTTACTTCTGATGGAATAGCATATTGTCACCATGAATCTGAGCTGCTAATTACAAGGCTAATACCAACAAAGCAGCTTTAAAAGTTGGATTATAATGTGTAGCATATTAGCAATAATGCCATATATTTATGAAAATGGACATTTTTACCTTACTGAGCCAATCCCTTACCTGTCAAATGCTACACAAGTGTAATGTGTATGTATGTGTTGTAAAACATACTCTGGGCCAAAATGCTTTATCCACCTTAATATCTCTTTTGCCTTATATCATGGAACTCCTTTAAATGGGCATTTCTGAATGAACAAAGGCTTTTGATGCATGCGTCATTCTTTTCATGTGAATCAGGAAGAAGCACTTCTCCTGAGGAAAGCTGCACACTGAAAACTAGTCTAGTTGTGACCCACAAACATTCTGGTTTTAGTATTGTTTTTTGCATAATTGAATTTTGCTGACAATGTTTGTATCTTTGTTTTTTTTCATGAAGTTTGATGCCATTCATTGCACTGCTAAAGTGAAGCTTAGCTTGCAACTTAGCTTTATGCTGATTTCTGTGCAGGCAATGGAACAGAACCAACTGAAAAAAGGTGAACAGACTTCCTTTGAAAAAAAAAAATAGATGGGGATAATTGTTTAACAGGTGCCATCTTTGGTCACAAAAGTAAAACTTCACTTAAGCAAACAGTTTTTAGGCATTGTTCAGTTGATTATGAAATTGAAACCAACTGTCAAATGTTGTAGCAGATGCTGCAACAGAACTAGAAGTTAAAAATGGTTAATGTAAAGTTGTGTTGATCTACAGTTGTGTAGAATATAACATGTTTATTTAAAACCATTGTCTTGTTTTTTTTATTTAAAAATAAATTCTGAATACAATCTGTTTGGAATACTAGGGTTTTCTGCCCTTTGTTCAATGACAACAGCTCTGAGTATTTGACGGTTTTAGTACACTTGATTCCTAATTGACCTTCACAGCAATAAATGGATGTGCCTTTCTTGAGGTTTTTACACCTGGACCATCTGGTTTGGATTTTGTTTTGTTGATATTAACTCATCTATGCCTAGTATGATTTTGAGTTGTTAGTTTTTCAGAATAACTTCAGTGTTTAAAAACTTAGGGAACTATCTGTTCAGTTGCAATATATTGTATCTAGTCAGCCTAGGTTCGTATTTTAGAGATGCTTATCTTTTGCCACAAAACATGTTGAAATGGAGGAGCAGTGCTTTGCTTTGAGGTATTCTACCAAGAAAGCACTCCGTGCTTGGTCTGTTATCTGACTGTGATTATTCTTCTCTTCCATAACGCTTACTAAGCTTAAATCTTAATAAGAGACTGTCTATGATAGAGTTGTTGGAATCTGAGAAGCAAAGCAGAAACACTACTGAAATCACTTGAAAATTATAGAAACTTTAGTAATCCTGTATTTGGTGCTTGATACTCTTGGAGCCACACAGAACAACACCTTAATTTCCTTTCCTGTGTCCTTTTATTATTTTCCTTCCTACTATTAAATAACATTTTGGTTTTATTCTGTGCTTTCAAATTAAAAATTTCCCACTTGAATTCCTTTCATTGTCACTCTTCTGTCTCCTGATACTGACTGCTGACTACCCGTGTTTCCTCTCAGACTGTTTTGTCAGCTGGATGGGTGTGTCTGCATGTATCTCCCTCCTTATTCATCCTAAAGGCTGCTTTTAGTCCTCTCACTGTAGTTCTGATTGTCTAATTTTAAGGTGAGTTTGAGCTTCCATCTGGTCTAGGGTTGAACTAGTCTCCAAACAGCTGTGAAGTTAGGTCTCCTTAGCTTCTATAGCCAGAATTAAAGTTTTTGTGTATCCTATAGATCCTGAGCGTTTGAAGTCAGAGTACTTTAAAGGTCATCACTTCTGCATTGCATAAACAAATTTTCATTGTGAGTTATCAGATAATTTGGAATAAGTGATAATTGCTATGGTTACATTTTCCCCCCATTCTGCTTTCACTGTGTAATTCTGTTCCTTGAAGCTCAGACCTTTCAGTAATTAAATACTTCAGACCAGGTCAGCAGTTGCTGTGTTTGTGTTAAGAGTCTGGTTGCCTGTATCATGTAGAAAGTTGCTGCTGGCTACGTTGTCAATCTTTGAAAATTTTTCCTTTTTTGTAGCACTTTTTTACTGACAGCTGGCTCTGTTTTCAGTTTTAAGTCCTACATGCAGATTAGAGTCCAGTTCTCTCTTCAAATCCATCTTGTTCAACTATAAACAAACCAGACAGTCTTGGGCATCCTAAGGCTTTGTCAGTACTCAGCTGTAACCTTGCAAGACTACATCTAATGTTTCTTTTTCAAAAGTAGTATTCAGTTTTTAGATTAGTGTCTTGTAAATGTTCTTCTAACTATGCTGAAGCCCTCAGTCTGTCTGGAAAGAAGATGTCTAACTGGCCTTTTCAGTGGGCGATGGTTGTGATGCATATCTTCACACTTACCTTGGTTTAAAGCAACTTAATTAGCTTATTCTTATAAACTAAGGGACTGTAAAAAAGACAAGTAGTACTTCTAATACTCTCCAACACAGCTTTTTGGAATGCTTTATTTTTTGAGTTCTTCTGCAATCAAGAGTGGGCTGCTACTGATGTTTGGCTTGTGCTTCTGGGGAGAATATATTTCCTCTTCTTGATTTTACTCAACTCTTGGTATTTTCACCTAAATGTTGTTGTGACCCTAGATGACTGATTAGGAGGTACAAACCAGACAGCTCACAGTGGAAGGCTGTGGCTTGCTGCTTGTCTCATCCACACATTCCCAGTCCCAGCTCTTTTTTCCTGTTGCTGGTGGGAAGGGCTTTGGCCAACCCTGTGTGCCAGCTGGAATTAGTGACCATTTCATACGTGGCCAACCAGTGGGTGAGCGGGAGCTCATATGCCTGTATGAGAAGCTGGTAAGCTCACTGGGAGCATGAAACAGGGAGCTGTCCAAAGAAATCTCTTCACTGGTCTTTGACATGAAGTGAGTTATTGCTTTTGACTTGGGCTTTGTATCCTCTGGGCCTGTGTTAAACTTGGATCACAGGGTTGCAGTGAGCTCAAATTAATCTAAAGCTCTGCTAGTCTATGCCACTCCCCCGCCCTTACTGTGTGTTGTGTAGCTTTTCCTCTTTTAGGGCTTGCCTGTTGTCTGGAAGAGTGTATTCTTACATATTCAACAGTAGCTTACTTTTGGTTGCCCTGGCTCCTTCCTTTCTGTGGTACTGAAATACTGCTGGCGGCGCTGAGACAAGAGAAAGCTCATACAGGACACATGTAAAACACAATAACACATTCAAAACTGACCTTCTAACCCTGTGGAAATGAGGGAAATATGGAGAAACTAGGAACCCTCTGGGAGATTCTGTTAGCATATTTAATTCAGTTTATTTTTCTATTTGCCCATATATGCAATTAAATTATATATAAATTTATATGTGCATACATTTTCATATATGGACTTTGATATATAATTATATATGTTCTTATATCAAAATAAAACCTTGCAAGAAGCCTTGTATTTGAAAAGCCTTTTCTATGTGTGTGGACCAGACAGGTAAAATAATGTTTTTTCTAACATGAAAAGCTAGCAGCTCAAGGTTAAATAAATCATGAGTCATTGGGGCTGGTATCCAGTTTCATTTCATCTCTCAGTAAGCAGACAGAGGAGGGCTCAAAAGAATGTCAAAGGGTTTTTTTTCTGGCCTCCTTACTTCCAAGCTTGAATGATCTTACTTGTCTAGCCTTTTTGGTCATCTCGGTAACTCCCCACTGAATGACAATTAAGCAACTGCTTCCCTAGCTGGCAGCCCTGCAGAATCTGAGCAAGGCAAGACAGGTACTTTTGTTTCTTACCTACTTTTTGTTCACTTTCACTGGCTTCTTCCATCTTGAGACAACTGTTTTGTCCCTGAAGTTCTTTTAAAAAAGACTTTTGCCCTGCAACAGAAATGTGCAGGAAGGAGAGTGGTTGTGAATCCAGTGTCAAATTTGTCTGACTCTAGTGCTCTCCAGAGCGGAGGATTACAGGCAAATCTGGGTGGTCCTGCAACATGTTGGGTAATAAGACCATCAGAGGTAAAACCTTAGAAATGTTTTTAAAGGTTCTTGCTTAGCGACTGAGACCTTTAAGGCATTCTTCAAGGCTACCTCTCTAGAGTAAGCCTCTTTCCCTTGAATAATGTGGGGCTTTCAGCAGTATCTGCTTTGGGATTATGGTGTGTGGCTGGCAAAGCAGAAAAGCCAGCAGGCTTTGCTGCCCACCCTGCAGCTGAGTAGCAAGATATGAGGACTTGCAGTTGTTGTCTCCTGGTTACAGACCGTTAAGGGACCTTCTTTTGTCTTCCCATGTCTTGGAGAATTCAGTTGCTGCAAGCTTGTGCAGATCACCCGTCTAACCCTGTGCATAAAGATAAACTGTTGCTGTGCTTCAGTCATCTTCCTTCAATTAAAAAGACAATTAAGTGGACTTATGTAGTGCGTGGTTCAAATGTGAGTATAGTCTATCTTGTCTGTATGCGAACTAATACAAATGATGATCTCATCATAAAGCATGAACAATATGCCAGCTCTGTGAGGAGTGAGCAGTTGTGTTTGACATCCAGTGGCACTTATTCATAAGGACAGTCTTTGTGCAGCCAGAATACAACTGCATAATATTTTCATGCTTTGCCTGTCAAATAGATCGCATTTGTATGCAGCAGGTGATAGCTAAAGAGGGAATTTCATTTTGTTTAAGACTGTAGATGCAATGAGCACCAAAAGTGAAATTTGGCATCCCTGGCCCCTCTCTTCTATGATTAAGGGAGAAGCGGGTGTGTTTCTGACTCAGGCTAGCTTTTGCTGTTGAATAGTGGACCCATTCTTTATCAACGTGTTAAAAAAAAATAAAGCCAAGTATGTAAAGCAAGAAAGGCTGCATTTGTGCATAGAGTCTATCTCAAGGCTGTTTTTTGCAGAGTCACAGCAAAGTGGCCCAAGCCCAAGGATAGTTGTGCCCAGAGGCTATGTACCCATAGAGCTGTTAAAAGAGCTACAACTATCCAAGGCAAAACTACCCTTCAGTAGCTGTTGTGGGTAGTGATAAATATTTTGCATGACAATGAAGGACAGTTTGCTGGCCAGAAAATTGCTATTTTGCACTTCATGAGTAGCATTTCCTGCTATTACTTTAAGTGTAAACACAGACCACATCCTAAAGGAAAGTATCTTACAGACTAAAGAGACCCTTTCCGCCTGAAATTCTGTCACTTCCCCCTCTAATAAACCATTGTGGAACTTGTCAATTAATTACTCCTGACACTGTTGTGTTTTCCTTCTCTTGACTGTGAATTATTTTGAGCTTCTCACTCCCCAGGAAGTTGATGTTATCACCATAAATAGTTTGGACATGGGTTTTTCCTCCTTTTTTTTGATTTCTAGAGGTGGCAAGATGTCTGAAGGGACTGAAGGCTTGCTGTTTGATTGCTCTGCACTGGAACTTCCCTGCCGTGTGCCTACACCTGGTTTGCACTGCAGCCACTTCTGATATCTGCTGCATGTGACAGGCACTTGCTCCCATTGCAAGAAGTGGGTTAATGCGTTTCACCTACACAAGGGAAGAAAATGACCGCCTCCTCTCTACTCTTAGCAGTGGATGAAAATCAGAGGGCACTAAAGGTGAACATTATCTCCATGTAGCACAGTGTGCAGATGGTTTAAGACTGACACAACTTGCTGCGATCCAGTTCCTGCCAAGGTGGCAATAGAAAAAGACAAAAACCTTAGCCTCCCTTTAGCATTTAATGAGATGCATAGATTGTTTGGAGAGTCTCACTGAAATGTTTCCATGAAAGGCAGCAGGAAGTGGAAACACTCAGCAGTATTTCAGGTTCCTGGACTTTTCTCCATACTTAGCTGAAAGCTATTGTTTTAGGGGGAGAAAATTGCATCACAGTCCGCTTGAATTTGATTAGATTGATTGGTCTTCCTCTTTCCTCCATCTGCCCAGTTGATAGCTACTTCAACTTTATTTTCTGGGTGGTCTGTTAAAGGCTTTTTGTGACAGGCTCACTTTGTCTAGTTACTTTCAATGTGTCCTTTAGAAGTATTCTACAGATGTCCACAAGTCCATAGGCAGTGAATTCAAAGACACTCATTTAAGAAAACTTTGTGTTGCAAAGAAATTTCTGCTCCTCACCAGAAAGGGTCCGTGTTGTCTTATGGATCCTCTCAGTAAAACTGAGAATTGAGTTCTTCAATGGGAGATAATCACTGCTGCTGCAAAAAGCACCAAATAGCCCACCATGTGTCCTTGTAGCACAGTACTTTCTTGTCCATCCAAGAGTAAATGTATAAGCTGCAGCGCAGTTCTCACAACAAAGAATTAAGCATGAGTCTTGAACTTGCAGAGTAGCTGAGACTGGAAGGAACCTCTGGAGACTTTGATCAGCTCCCCTGCTCAAAGTTGGTCAGGACTGTGACCAGTTGGATTTTGAGCACCTCCAAGGATGTAGACACCACTAACTCTGGGCAACCTCTATGATCACCCTAATAGCAAAAGTGCTTCCTGATGTTCAGACATTACCTCTTGTGTTTAATTTTGTGCCCTCTGGGTCTGTCATTTGGAACCACTAAGAAGAGTCTGGCTCCCCTCTCATTTACTCCACCCTCATCAGGTATTTATAAACCTGGTCAAGATGCCCTTTGCTCTTTTTCTGCTCTGGGCTGAGCAGTCCTAGCTCTTTGTTTCTCATACATTATACTGTCCAGTTCCTTCATCATCTTTGTGGCTTTTCCAAGGACTTACTTGAGTTGTGCCCTGATCAGTGTTGAGCAGAGGGAAAGGTTAACCTCCTTCAGCCTGCTGGTATCACTCCTCCCTGTGCAGTCAGAACACTGTTAGCCTTTTTTTGCAGCAAGGCCATGCTGTTGGCCCATCTTCAACTTGGTGTCCACCAGCACCTGCAGATGCTTTTCTGCAAAGCTGCTTTCCAGCCAGTTGCCCTCATGTTCTGCCCAGACCAAGTCTCTCTGGATGACAGCATGGTCTCCTGGCTGTCATGTGTGTGCCAGCACCTTGTAAAAAAAGGACCAGTTATACCAGAGTAATGCATAACCTAATATATTTCAGATCTCTGATAAAAACCCTTTGTAGAAAATGTGTTTGAGTCCTCTTGGTGGCACGTTTAGGTCATACAAATGAAGTTATTTTATTGGCTCCTTTTAAGTCCCCACAGTTTTCCTTTGTGCAGACTAGGTGCATAACTGATCTGTCAGTTGTTTCTTTAACCTTTGTATTTGCCAAACTGGTAAGTTATCCCAAATGACTATATAAGGCATCTGAATATTAGGGCTCTTGCTTTTGCCATGTTAATTTATTAACTTTAGGTAAAATTTTCTGAGAGAGTAACTATGTTTTCTGTTAATTCCTACCAGCAGGAATCAATGAATATGAAACCTCTGATTTTTTTTTGTACCAGATTTAAAAAAAAAAAACAAAAACCAAACCAAAACCAGAACACCAAGTCTGGATTTCACACAGTTAGTCTCTAGCTGCTGTGTGCTGTTCAGGAGTCTGACTGGACATCAGCTTTTGAAGACTTTCAACTTCTGTTGATAAGAACTGGAACTGAAAGTCCTAATAAGGCTTTAAGTAAAGAATAGTTTTGTTTCAGGAGTGTAACACAGGCAGTCAGAGCTGCCAGATCTTTATGTCTACGTTGCGTGTTCATGAAACAATAGATGCATTCAGCAAGAGAGCAGGATTTGAGCCTCTCTGCAAGCAAACCATATGAAGAAGGGCTGAAGTCACTTGGTCTGTTCAGCCTGAAGGAGACTGAAGGGGGAACCTCATCACGGTCTACAGCTCTCTCAAAAGGGAAGGAGGAAGAACAGGCACTGATCTCTCTGGTGACCAATGACAGGAGCTGAGGGAACGGCAGGAAGATGTGCGAGGGGAGGTTTAGATTGAATGTTAGGAAAAGGTTCTTCACCCAGAGGTTGGTGGATTACTGGTACAGCTCCCCAGGGAGGCAGTCATGGCACCAAGGCTGGCAATGTTCAAGAAGCATTTGAACAATGCCCTCAGACACACGGTGTGAGTGTTGGGGTTGTCTCCTGCAGGGACAGGAGTTGGATTCGATGATCCTTGTGGGTCCCTTCCAAGTCAGGTCATTCTATGATTCTTTGAATCTGAAATTACTCTGAACCAAAACCAAATTATCTCCTTCTCAGTCTGAAACAGAATTGAAACAAAGGAATTGCTGATTGTAATCATTTGCTGTGACTGCTGACTCCATCACTGATCCCTGAAATAACTGGGTGAAAAAAGAAAATGGGTTTTGCATATCCCTGGTTGTGTGCATCTGAGCACAGATTCTTGAGTGAATCTATGGCATTTTGGATGAAAGTTGTCTTTTCTGGGTAAGGGAATTAACAAACTGTCTTTTCCATCAAGCATTGCTCTTTGCCCTGGTGTGCCTGTTTCTCTACCACGCTTCCCCCTTCACCTGCTCAATCTTCCTGCTGCCATCATCTTAGCTCTAGGTTTACTCTCTCCCCTCTTGCTTCCCGTTTCTTCCCTCCCAGCCAAGTAGGGATGCAGGTTGCTGTTCTCTGCCTAGCAGCACGTTTATGGGAACAAGTTGAGTGTGCGAGCCTGCTGCTCAATGGAGCACAAATGCAGAGGTAGCTGTGGTGGCTTGAAGGCCACACTGACCATCCGCAGGTCCTGCTGTTCCCGTGCCTAGTAGGGGAGCAAGTGGTGGGAATAGACAGTACATGTAGTGTGTGTAGCATGGCTTTCTGCTGGGGTCAAGGTGTGTCCAGTCTCTGGATCAGAGTCCACTGCCTGAAACCTGTTAAGTGGAGCCAGGAGCTACTGGATCGGGATGCTGGATGCTCTGGAGGTGCTTCAGAACAGTGAGGAAAGGAAGCTGGGGAATAAGACAGAGGGTTCAACTACTGTTTGGGTGTCTTTTGCTTTTGCCTGGCTATCCTGGCATTCAGAAAGCAAATCCAAAGAGCTGCTGTGAGTCCAGCACCTATTGTGCATCCTTGACAAGTGCAACTCTCCTAGTTTAAATGAATGTGCGTGCAGGTCCTCCAACAGCTGAGGCATGGTGTGTGGGTTCTTGAGCTTGGCAGGACTGTGCGAGTTGTAGGCATGCCTTGAAACAGATCCTTAGCAGCAGACATTTGAACATCTGCCAGCTTCAGGGCCTGGACTCATCTGGGCAGAGGTGCTGGAGGTCAGACAGCTTCTGAATGCCCTTCCTTTGCACTGACTGCAGAGATTGCCAAACCCTTTGCCAAGTAGTTTCAGCAAATGATATCCAGTTGCAAAGCAGGGGAAGTAGTCAAGGTTGGACTTGGTGGGGGGGTGGCAGGGTTTGTTTGGTTGGGGTTTTTTGTTGCTTTAGGGGTGGAAGAGCTCAGTAAAGGGTCTGGTGGCTGGCAGGAGAAGGGGAACTGCAGCAGCCAGCACCAACACTGGTGCAAGCTGCAGTGGGCTCACACTCTCAGATAGTGATGTCTTTAATGGCTTAGCCCAGGCTACCATGCACATGATCGTTTTTGGATGTCAAGCTAAGTGATTTAGGTTTTATGAATGGCCATTAAAACACACAGCTTAGTCATAAAATGTATTAAGTTGTGGGAATTCAAGTTGTATACTGAATTAGGTTTAGCTTTCAGCTAGCTGAGCAACATTAGCCATATGCATATTGTATTTATTTGCAATATATTCACTTTCAAACTAAATATGTTGACTTTTGTATTAAATTCTAATATGTTTCCGTTAGGAGGATGCAGTTGATGTAATTTAAATAAACATAAGGCATGCTTGTTTGTGCATAAGCTTGTGTATGTAAATAGCAAAACCTAGAAAATACGCTGTTAATAAACTTCCTCCCCTTTATTTTCTGGTAAATATATAGCATTTTTATGTCAGTAAATGAAAAAAGTTTTTGATTTGCGTACTTTCCTGTCTGCTGTCTGGAGGTGTTTGCATTCCTTCTTGCCAGAAAGACCTTTTGTTCAAACATAGTATTCTTTCAGCAGGGTATCAGATACTACAGAAACAGAAACAAACTAAGATCTTAGCCTTGACTTTTTCCATGAGGTGGTATGTTCTATTTCTGAGAAGTTTTGTTATTTATCTAGCAGCCACAGGGCTGGATTCCTCACTATCTTCATTTGCTGCAGTGCAAAAGAGAGAGGAAATGTAAAAAATGCTGCCAGCTTGAAATGTATTATCTTCTACCCTCTTTATTCTGCTTTGACTGACATTATGATGCATAATGCAGCGGATACATCCTCCGTGTATCTTGTTTAAGTGGTTACACTGGTATTTGCTAGTAGAGTTATTTGGAATTAGTCTTTTTAATATAGAATTGCTGTTTCCTAACCAATGTCTTTATTGAGACTAACATTTTTCAGGTCTCTGTTGTTTACAAATGTTTCCTCCAGATTTAATCATTGTTTGTGTACCTAGGACTTGCCCTTTCAGGCCATGTTGCCTGCTCAGGAAGGAGTACAAAGTTTTGTGGCTGCCTCCAACCACAGCAATGCACCGAAAGTGCCATACGTATATTAAGTCAGAGGAAGCTAATGAACAGTGCCACAAGGGAAGAGGAACGTATTTTTTTTCCTTGGAAAGTTGTGTAGCAAATGCCTGTGTACCTATCATGGCACTGTATTCATGCCTAGGACAAGGGGTAGTGAGAAAACCATGCTTTGGTGTTCACTGTCTGCCCATGACAGTAAGGGACCAAGCTCAGGACCTTCAGGCTTCATCAACGTGTTGGTAAATGCCGCGAAGACCGAGGGCCTCCACTGTGCATCAACATGATCTGTGTGGTGTAACTTACTTCCAGCAGCCTCAGAGCCATGACCTGAGCAGATGTAGACTGAAACAGAGCATTTTAACCAGTGCTGTTTTCCTTCTGAGCTGTCTTTAGCATTACCTTTAAATGGGTATTTACTGGTAAGCCCCATAAAAGGATTTTGAATTAACTTTTGGTCTTTCTTGATCTTTGCGGACAGCGCTGTTCCCTTACCTGTTTCTTACGTCATTTCTCTAATAGCTGAACAGCTATTTAATACCAGAAAGTTTTATGAAAGCCTGCTATAATAACATTGCATATTATTGTTTTTCTCATTACCAGCCCTTTTGCCGTTCAGCTGAAAGCACAATCCCATTGTTGGGTCTGTGGTTTTGCTAAAAGCCGAGTTCAGGTGGGAAAATGCTGACCCAGAAGAACAAAGCCTGTAGGACGTGCAGTACCCGACCAGCACAGTGTTGGGGATGTGGGTGAACCTGACCAGGTGACAGGGTGCCTGGCTTCAGCAGCCCAAGGCAAACAGACATTCCTCAAGGCACACATCTTTGATATTTAACTATAAAGTAAGCTTTGTGTAACCTGGAAAGTGAGAAATCATGGAGAGAAGGTGTGACAACCTGTTAACAGTGCCAGTTAGCCTGAGCTGAGGGTAGATCTGAGGATGCCTTCTGCTGCTTTAAGTTATTCATCCTGGCTGATTTCAGAGCCAAGGAGACTGCTGTATGTGAGTGCAGCTCCCACCACTGCCAATGGACAGATAGGGCCCATGATGGGGAAATAACTCACTCGCTTAGAGGTGATGCAACTGTTTGGCCCACTTATGAGCGAGCCAGGACAGATGGCACAACATCATATCCACAGCAAGTTGCAAGTGCCCTGCTGTGGCAACCATGTAGTATCTACAGGCAGAAGCCAGGGAGAATAGGCTCTACAACAAACTCAGAGAAAGGCAGTGAGGGTGGATGGAGCCAGGAGGGCCGTTTTCTCACCTGTAAAAGCACATGTGCCTCTCCTCTTTCCTGGGCCTGGGAGAAAGTAATTTGGAAGGATATCCTGATGAGTCCTCACTCAACCCTGCCTGAGGTATCACTGCATGGGGAAACAGAGGTGAGTGGCTCCCCGCATTGTCCCTCTACATCAGCGATGTGCCTGAAAAGAAGTAGTCAGCACAGCCCATTTTCCCTCACGGTGCCGCACAGGATGACTGTGCTGCACACGTGGAGTCTCTGGGCTGGGCTCTCACGCTGGAGAAGCAAGTACAAAGAGGCAGCAGTAAGTGGCAGAGTTGTCCTAGTCCCTTGTGTGACTGGTGCTGCCTGTGTAAGAGGTACTGCCAGATCCACTGTGTTCTCAGAACCCCCAGAGCAGGATTGTGTAATTAGGTTCGCATTTGTCCAAGAAGCTGCTGCCATGGGAACCTCTTTGCCATCCAAAAGGTGCCAGTGCACCACCAGGTCCCCACAGCCTGGGCAGTGCCTACCCTTTGAGATGTCCTGAGTCTTCCTGTTCAGGCCAGGCGTCAGCTTTAGGAGATGTGGAGCAGCCTCTGAGTGGTGTGGGAAGCACCTGTGAGACGAGCTGTTGCCTAAAATTTTGCTAAATTTGGGCTACGGACAGAGGCAGCTGCCTTGTACTCATGCAGGGGTCAGGATCCTGGGGCTAAATATTGAGGCCAACCTGTACCTCTGTGTCAGAGAGTTCCCTGTTCCTTATTCTGTGCCCACAGTTACCCTATTGCTAGCATTGATCATCTCGGGGCATGAAACAGGAACCTCTGCAGTCTTCATAGCCACCAGCAGTGCTGTCCTGCCTGGGGTCCCACATGTGGTGTGGCATCCTCCTAGAAACAGCTACCCACTCCTGGGGGTCTTACCAAACAGGTGACTTCCTAGCAAGGGGAGTAAATTCGTTTGTCAGTCACAAATTAAAGCAATCTTTACTTTTTCATGCTCTCGGAGTTCTCTCCTGTGAGTACAGGCCAAGGAAACAAGCAACCTCTCCTCACAGTAAATGGTGGTGTGACATTGCACAACCTTTCCCACAACTGGTTCATTTCAGAGAAACCAGAGCAGGACTAGGTATTCAATTGGCACATGCTGAATACCGCAAAGGTCTGTTTTGATTTTTCTTGTTTTTCAGAAAGGAAGATAGTGATACTATTTCCAGAAAATGGGTCTTTCTGAAGTATATTGAAGAGAGTCACGTTTTTGGTAGTAATGCAAGACCTTGCAGTGAAGTATTTTAGGGGAAACAAATGAACAACGTTCTACATCCTCTGCCCAGCTGCTTTTGTTCTGTACACATTACTCACCTTTTCCTTTTAGTCTGGTTAGGAAATACCAACTCTCAGCAGAGTTCATCCAACCCATTGGTAGGTAGCATAGCTGTTTCATCCAAGCCCAGTTCCTCTAAAGCTCTGTGTCTCTGGAAAAGTGCCAAGAGCCTTTAATCCCTGTGTTTGGGAGGAAGATTCACATATCTGTAGAACCGCTGATGAGCTCGTGAGATTTTTCAAACATTATAAACTTGCACTTTGGAGTATGAAAGGGAAACCACAAGAAACAGGATGTTGTTAGTACTGAGAGACAGCGTCTAACCACAGACTGGAAGTCAGCTGTAGCTGTATGATGCAAACATCTTCCAGATGTGTTTTCCTGGGATGTCTATTGGGCTGGCACCTGGAGGGCTGTATCTCACATCCCAGGAACCTGCTGATTATGAGAAGAGAGTTAAAGCTCAGAAAACTAACAGGCATATGAGCAGCATCCAGCAGCCAATTGCAGTCACTGGCTGCGTACTGCCCTGGTAGCAATGCTATGGGACAGCCCTTCTGTCAGTGGGCAAAGAAGTTGCTGGCCCATCAGTGACTTTATGTTCTGAACACTATCAAAGGGGCCTAGGAACAAAACAGAAAGCTTTCCAACCCTCACACTAGACAGGCATGACAAGCAGCCCGATATCTATTCACTAACGGAGTTTCCTACAGGCTTTTTATCGTCATGGAGCTGCTCTCCTGTTTTAGCTGCACAGAAATGCAGAACTGCTAAGCTTAGATCCCCTCCATTGTAAATGCCTGAGAAAGGAGGAAGAGTTCAGGTCTGAGGCTCCAGTATAAAGTAAAACAAGGTCTCTAAGCTGGCTAATATAAACAGATGCAAGACCATGGCTGGTCATTGCTATCAACTTCTGCATTTCTGCTTCTCTGGCAGAACTGTTTGATTTCACCTTGCTGAACAGAGTAGAAAGGAATAGACAAGGAGAGCAACAACAGTCTGTCTGAGAAAGGAAGCAGCCTACCATCTGTATCTTTAGTGCCATTTGTCTTGGAACACTCGTCACCCTTTTCCTACTGCAGTTTTATAGTATGCATGGCTTTGTTCAAAGAAATGAAAATATGAAGTACGTGGGATATACAGGCATGGAAGCCACCTGCGGAATGATTCCTCAAGCTGAGATAATCTTACAAGGGAATTGTTTTGGAGAAGTGTTTCTACTCATGCACAGAAAAGCCCACAAATCCTGCAGAATCCTAGAACTTCTGTGTGAAATCAAACCTGTCAAAAACCTTCGGATTATAGCCCAAAAGAAAACACTTTCATTCCAAAGGTGGCTCTGACCTAAGACAAGCCTATGGAACAATGCTTAACAATTCCATGTGGTAGAGGGTTGTTTCATGAAAATCTTCCTGTGAAAAGCCATGGGTTGATCCAAAATATCTCTGGCTGTGGTTGGGCTGTAGATTTTGTTCAGCATTTACTACTAGGAAAGTCTGGGTACATTGCAGGCAGCTTTGGGGGCTTTTTTGCTCCCATTTCTCCTGCACTGTAAATAGTTACACTGTCAGTAATCTTAGCTGCTCTATCAGCCATGGGGAAACTGTCACTTTATTTTGTGCTTTCAATAGTGATGGTGGGTCGTTTTCTCTTAACACCCTGCCACACGCAAGATCACTTCAGTCTGGCAGAAGCTAGGCTGCGTCCAACAGCCTAGTTTTGGTTTGCAGGAAGGCCTCTGCAGCACCAACGGGCTGTATGGGCACAGGCGGGCAGCCTACCCTTTACTGCATTAACACCTCATTGCAAACTACTCAGATATCTTCCTTGCACAGGTTACAGTTTGCTTCCCTGCAATGGCTACAGAAAAATTTGTAGATGGTGCAGTTTTTTAATGGTGCAACCATTATAATGTTGGTGCCTTGAGATGGCTTAGTACGAAGATGGAGTATTAGTATTTTTATCTGTATGTCAAAGCACAGTTGGGCTTTTGCTGGTTTGTAAAAGAGGAAATATCTTAGTCTCCTTGAGGTTTCTCTTCCAGCGTTTCTTATTGTAAAGTAATGGGCTTGTTT
The DNA here is from genome assembly GCA_033558235.1 of Neomorphus geoffroyi. Lineage (NCBI taxonomy): Eukaryota > Metazoa > Chordata > Aves > Cuculiformes > Neomorphidae > Neomorphus > Neomorphus geoffroyi. Next base: position 14,319,351 of record JAUMJM010000062.1, on the reverse strand, counting down.
AAATTTCACTGCAGTGAGTAATTTAACGAATGGTTTCACTCAAAAAAGAGAAATAAATGCATACTTTGGAGAGAAGCTGGTAAAGTTGCTATATTCCAGAAGTCTTGAAATCCCGTATTTCCCTCATCTCCCTCCAAAGATCCAAGTAAAGGCAAAACCCTTATGGTACCTTTCTGGCCCTGAGGTGTCTGAAAAAGCATAGCTGGAAAGATCTGCTTAGATGTAGTCAGAATTGTTCCCTGACAAAGTTGAGGAAACTGCAGCTCCAGAAACACAAGAGAGATCTGCTGGCGGACGATTGAGGGTGATTGAGGAGTGTCAAAGTGATGTGCAGAGGGTGGATCTTGCAGGATGGGCAAAGCTGGCTGGAGGGAGCACCACCATGGCGAAGTAACTCCTGGAGTTCAGCCCTACACCCTGCTTTCTGGAGGAGGAAGGAGAAGCAGGCTGCAACCCCCTAACCCAGGAGGCGAAGACATTAATGGCCCTTTTACTACCAGCTTCCAGACCTTCTGCCTTGGTGTCATTGTGATTTCTGGGAAATGCTTAAATAAAGAGAGTTCAGCCCTGGCTTGACAGTCTGAGAGATACATTCTGGCTTCTACCAGGGAGCTGCCTATTTTTGTGCTGGGTTTACCCCTTTCCTCTGACCTTTAAATTGACTTTTTATTTCTTCTTCCTTGTTACAGTGTTTGGTCTGAATTTTAAGACTATTTTGGGTCACCTAACAATTTAACATCTTAAAATTCTGGAGAGAATGTACCTTCTAACTTTATCTAAAGTCAAAGGCATATGTACACCTATATTGAGTTATTTAATTTGGGGTATTTTAAGCAGCATTTGTGTAAAACATGTCTCTAAAAAGAGCTTCATGTCTTAGTGCTCTAAATTATTTGATATAATAAGTTAATTAGATTTTTATCAACTTTTGCCCTTCAAAAAATTAGCTCTAAGTTCAAACGGAGGCTTAGTACCTGTGCGTGATATTTACCACAGTAGGCATTGTGAAGGTGTATATTTGCTCATGCCAATGTGCATGTTTGTACAGGAGCCTGAATGTTTGTGCAGGGAAATATTTGCTGCAGGATTATGAACAAGGTGTGCTCATGGTTACCTCACTCCTTTCATCTCCTTGATGCAAACCACCAGTGAGGAACCTGTTGTCCTCTGATGCTTCCATTATCTCAACAGAGGAAAGGGTAAAAATCTGGACAGGCCTTCATTTTCCTCTTGCTTGCAGGGATTGGAGGAGGAGCTGTAGCTGAGGTGATGGTGCCCCGTGGGCATCCATGCAGTCCCCCTACCACACTGGTCACCATTCTCCCACGTGTGAATAACCCACTCAGGGAAGATTGCTCAAAGACAGGCTGCAGGATACTGCTTAACAGTTATTCTGTCATCTGCTTAAAAAATGAGTATTCTGCAATTCTCTACCGGGGCTCCAAGGAGAATCTCCCCTGTCCTCCTGAAGCTCAGGCTGTGGTGCTGCCTATAAAGATCAATACAGGGAGAGGGGAGAAAATAGAAGTTGAAACTTGACTCTAGTTTCCTTAGTGTAGCTCACGCAGCTCCTATGCTTTGATTTGAATACATCACTGAGCACTGGTTTACACCGCTTTTATTATCCTCTCCTCTTCCTTTTTCTAATCTCCTTGATCTGTCCTGTTGTTCCTCCTCTTCCACGGGTATGGGAACAGTTAAAAAATGATTGATTGCTCGTAAAGCACTGCCCAATACCAGAGGAGTGTGAGACTTTTGTTTATTTTGCCCTTGAAAGCCCCATGTTATAGAAATCCTGCTGTATCACTGTGCCAGTTCGGGTAGGTGAGGGTCTTGGTGGATGGTGAGCTCCCTTAACTGATATATCCGCTTCAGATTCCCACTTTCTCTTTGTATGTTGGTCCTAATCGTCACCTCTTTCAATGTTTCTCTCTTGCCTTGTTTCAAAGAATCCAACCTGCCCTATGGCCTAAGTGAGTCACTGAGATACTCTCTTGGCCCCTCACTTGCTCTGCTTTTTCTGGAGGGTCTGATATGTCCTCAGGGCATGTAGTTAGTGGACCAGTCAATTCTTCCACAGTCCCATTCTGGTATGGTTTGACTCCCCTAGTCTGGTGTGCAAAAGAATGGCCAGGACCTAAAATCACTCCGTGCTATAAAGGAGTCCCAAAAGACCTTCTTTCTGGGTCTCAAGGTTCAAACTGGACCTCCTGACTTTATACATTTCCTCTCTAGAGAGGACTGTAGGTGTGGCTGATCCAACCTTAGCCCCCGGCTGTAATGAAGGGTTCAGACCATGGATTCTGCCCCAAAATTGGTTTATGTCAGCTTGAGCTAGGTTCCTCCAGAGGAGAAACGTCCTAGTGAAGTAAACCCCTAGGTAATTATACCCTTACAATACAAGAACCACCCTCCTACACGTGTTCTTCATGCTCTGTCCACACAATAGCTAGTCCAATGATATTTTAGGGGTTGGGATCTTCTCACTCCCTGTTTGGTTTTCCCTCCCATTTCCAGGCACACTGCCTCTTTCTTCATCTTGAAGGTTTGCAGCTGGTGTAGGTTCCTTATCTTCTGGCTTGACTTCAGCTCTGGGGCCTTTTCCTGTGTAATTCTATGAATGTTCATCCCCTGTCTTAACTGTACAAATGTTCATGGTCACTCGTCACAGCCACATTGCAAGTACATTTTCTCTCCAGCAATGATTCCACTTTCAGGTACATCTCCGTATTGGCAGCTTATACACCTGTGTTTCATCAAGATGTAAGAAAACGTTTGGACACATGAAAATTAATGACTTTCATACACTCTCCCTTTAAAATCAGTGGTCCATCCTCTCAGCGGTGAAGTTTCCTGTGCGTGGATGATATTACGTGATTGTCCAGGGACATGAGCTTTAACATCTTCCTCCTTAATGGGTATTCATAGACAATGGACGATTCTGGAAGGGATCTCTGGAGGTCACTCACTCCAACCACTGCTGCCCAAGACAGGCTACCTGGAGCCAGTTGTCAAGGACCATGTTTTTTGTCTATCTCCAAGGATGGAGACTCCACCACCTCTCTGGGCAACCTGCACCAGTGCTCATTCACTCTCACAGTGAAAAGGTGTTTGATGATGTTCAGGTTGAACCTCCTGAATTTCAGTTTGTGTTCATTGCCTCTTGAACTGTCACTGGGAACCTCTGGAAAGATCTGGGCTCCATCCTCTGTACATGTCCCTGCAAGTATTTGTACACACTGATAAGACTCCCCCTGAGCCTGCCATTCTCCACAACGAACAGTTTCAGCTCTCTCAGCCCTTCTTTAGGTGAGATTCACCAGGCCTTTCATCATCCCACTGGACGCTCTCCAGTACATTCATATCTGTCTTGCAGTAGGAGCCCAGAAAGAACAGGTAAAGAAGCATATGTAGGAAACTACCAAAAGCAAGAACCACCAAGCCAGCAACTGTGACCTTTTCTCCTTTCAGTTCAGTGAAGGAAAATCAGCAGTATGAGAGGTTTTGTGTTCAATTTCAACCTGCCTCTCCACTGAGCTCAGCTGGTAAAGTTTCACTCTCAGTGTGCTTTCACCATTTCATTCCCCAGTAAGTTTCAGGAGATGTTTTCTGTGTTGCTCTACACTGAGCTTCTGTTTTTCAGCCTGCTAGGCCAGCAGAAAATAAATCAGTAGAAGAAACCTATTGCTAAAGGCTTTCTTTTGCTGGAGCTAAGTACTGCCTCTGTTAGAAATCTTGGAAGCTTTGGAGATGAAAAACAAGTAGAAAACCACTACTGTTACAATGGAATCACTGGAGCGCTGCCATACCCAAATGTCAGCACTCAAGTCTTGTGCTCAGAGGTGTAATGGTGCTCCTTGCTCAAGGCACTCATCAAAATGCAAAAAAAGGTAAACGTCTTTGCTTCACAATGCAGTCCTGATGTGAGGAACTTAGTTCTGGGCAGAGCACTGTGGGAGGCACCAGCAGTGCTCCACAGATGAGGCAAAGACCTTGCCTTAGTCTTCCTTCCATACTGATGGGAACAAGACTGAAGAAGAGATATAAACGCATGGTGCGTTTGGTTGTCTGATGTCCTGGAACACATCTGAAATGCAAAAGGTTTTTGGGCTGGAGAAAATCACGGCTTATTGTGTAAAAGGACTAGTTTGATTTATGGTTTGTTGTATTATCTCACACCAGGGGAGCCTTATTCATGGATCAGATCTTTCAAGTGCTTGGCACAGGGCAAACCCAGAACAAAAAAGTGTCTAAGGTGAAACACAGTTTTTTTTTCTTTAATTAACAGCACTCTGTAGGTGCTGCTCAATTGTAGCTCCTTGATTTTGAGGAGCTCCTACAAAATGTGTAGCTGAAACAGACATTATTTTTACAATTATCTGATGCAGCTGCATTGACACAACTACCATCCTGTCTGCAAGTATAAGCCAATAGTGAAGTTTGTCATAGCCAGCCTAACTTGGGACACACTTGTGCAAAGTGTAGCCGATTTTTTACTTGAAGGGATTGGTTTCAATTCACCTCATTGCCACCAGTTCCCTTTGAAGTTTCCGCTGTCCTCCAGAACAGGACTGCCAGGGGCAGCAGTGCTGGCTGGTTGTCACTAGAGCAGCTGACCTGTGTTGCTGGGATGCACACTGCATACCCTCCTGTTGAAATCTAAACCCCATGCTTTCAGGCTTGGACTTGGTCTGCTTAAGCTTGGTCTGATGTACTTGAGAATGGTGAAGAATCTGAATGCTTTGAATTCAGTGTAAACCAAGGCTCATTGTGATGTTGTGGGTTTAAGGAAGCTTTATGTCTTTTTCAAAATGTCGGTTTGGGAGTTTTGAATTGATTTAATAACATGATTTTTAAATCATACTTATTTTTAATCTGCAGTGGCTTGAAAGAAAGGCCTAGATCGTCTGTGATGAGAAGCTGAGGGGTGTACTGAAAATGCCACGTCTGATATCTGGAAATGTGGAGTACACAAGGCTGTAGACAGCGCTATGTCCTTGGAAAAAACCCCAAACAACGGAGGAAAATCTGTCTTCTGCAGCTGATGATTCCATTTGCAGTTCTGTCCGTGGGCATAGTGTCTAACACATACCTGACAGAATTCATGGGGTAGTAGCTAATTTGTTAATTTTGTGACCACAGATATCATTTAGTTCATTTCAGGAAAATGCTTGCCCTCAATGCCTCACTTTTTGTCTTTAAACGGTCAGGAATGTATTTGCAGGCTGCTGTAACAATAGTTTAAATGGCTCCCCTTTGTGTGCTTCAAGAATGACTGTTTTGTCTAAGCAGAATTTACACGTTTTCATTACGTTCCTTTAGAATACATCACATCTGTGTTGGATTAACTTTCACACACACACACACACACCCAAAAAAAAGAAAAAAAGAGTGGCTGACAATGAAGGCAGCTTGGGCTGAATGCTGAATAGCATTTTGCTTGTCTAAACACACTGGCCTGAGGTCAATGTGCTGTCTTGTCTCCTCTGGAGTGCCCAATGTACCAGTGCCATTTACTCCAGGGTAATCCATAATAGCTGTTTTAAACTTTAGATTTAAAACAATGTTGTTTGGCACTTGATGGGTGACATTAACCACCTGGGAAAACAATCCTCAGGTCTTAGACCTGCACCAGCACAGAGAGGGTTACTTGCTTGCTTACATGTATGTATATGCTCACATGTGTGCGTATTTTATTTCAGTGGGCATAGTAATTCCCTGAATTCTTCCTCTCAGCTAAAGGATCTAATCTGGAGGATTTACTTGAGTCTTGTGTGCTAAGAGGTAGCTTAAAAGATGGGAAAACAAGCACTTGCCCTTAAGAGTGTAAAGGGAGGTCTGATTTTCCTTTCATTTACTCTAGTTCTCTGACACCTACGTAGCACTAGGTTTAGCCACCAATGATGATCCAGCCCACTGATATTCTGGATGACTGTGCTGCATTCTTGTGGAGTTTCTGGCTCAGTGGCTTAGTAGTGTTCTGTTTTTCTTTTCACTTTTTTTTTCTGTATGTTAGGCTGTCAAGATAATTTATCCAGTAGTTGCGAGGAAACCTGATATCTGGATCTGGTACTACTCAGAGGGAATTAACACTGGAAAGTAAGCTGAAGGGGGTTGCGAAGTGGATCTGAAAGGGGGAAGTGGAGGGAATTTGGTACGTAAGGGAGAAAAAGGGAAAAAAAATTGAAACAGATGGACTTGGATGGAAGTTTCAGTGGTAAAGGTGAAACAACCAGAAGCTGTGATGTGATAGTCAGTGAATCCAAACTTCATTGTCTGACTAGTCAGACAATCTGGGGCAGTTGTGCTTTGGTACAAGACGAAGACTTACCCTAGAGGTAACTTTGCTCCAGGAGCATCGGCTTGTTGACCTTAAGACTTTGACTGGGTGTTGTACTCATTATGTACTTGGAATAGGACAGATGACAGAAATGTCATATCATGTTTGTACAGGCTGCAGCTTTCCTTATTACCATGGTTATATTGCACAGCTATTCAGATATGTGCACTTTGCAACTTATTTAGACTTTATCTTCATTTTTAAGATCATGTGCCCTGGTGTGACTGTGCAACAACATCAGTTGCCCACAAGTAGTTTTTATTTCCAGAGCTACCTCCCTTTATCCTTTAAAATAAACCTGTCAGTGATTGTCACCAGAACCTTTTGCAGCATGGTGGATTCTCATATCTCTGCAGCCTTTTCTTCTATGGTGGCAGGGATTTTTGTCTCCTCTGGATAGTGATCTCCCTGGTGTTCCTGTACTCCCTCATTCTCTGCTCTTTTTAGTATGAAACCCTCCAAAGTACCAGCTGCAGGTGCTTATGTTTGCCTTGTACTCCTCTGAGGACTCAGCTCTAGGACAGTGAGGCATTAGTTTGGTGACCTTAATACTCCAACCGGGTTATTGGACTCATTATGACAGAAATCTTTTATCTTCTGTTGAAAGACAGTTTCAGTCCAACAAGACAGTACAGTGAAGAGAACATTGTCCGATATTGCTGTTGTATTTGCAGCTCCTTTCCATACAGCTGGCAAAGGTTAATATGGTTCATGTACAGCTGGCAAATGTTAATGCAGTTCACATTAAGTTGCGATACTTTTGTCTTTCCTGATTCATCTGCTGTTTAGATATTGCTGCAGTTCACAGAATAATCACAGGAGATTTTTTTAACTGGCTATGAATGGAAAATTTGGGTTAACTAATCTTGGTCTTTCCATAATGAGTCACCACTTAAGTCATATACTTTTGAACCCTCGTCACAGTCCCATACTGATTTTTCTGCAATGACTGATGAGTTACTGTCAATTAATGGAAATGTGGGTGTGCTGACCAGGCTTACTGGGGAAATTAAGCCCCTAGTTTTCTGGACATGGGATCCTTCGGCACCTTGTGGTGGGTGCAGGAGGCAAGGGTATGCCAAAGCAGAAGCAGGATAAGCTGATACAGGCACAGAGTGAGCTTCTAGGTTACATGCATCATTGGAGAGCAGACCTCCAAAAAGAGAGCTTTTCTGTTGGTAGCAAAATGCAAAATAAAAAAATCCCTGTGCATCTGATGCTCCATAAAGCTGAAGAATTATCTTCTGAGGTGAAATGAGACTGAAATAGTTAATATTTAGAAAGTTCTCAAGAATGAATTATTGATTGCATTTATAAAAGACCATTATCAGCCTGAACAAAGCAGAGTTTTACCTCACCTGCTGTGATATCAAACCAGCACAGAGTGAAATAATTGGCATATTGGACTAAAAGCATCCTCTGAACATTTTCTGCACCTGAGGAAACATGTCCCCTCTTTTGGCCCTGCATGAGTCTTCCTCCAAATCCACTTTTGCCCATATAGCATTTTTGCATAACTCTTCCTCCACTTCCCAACCTCCAGCCAGATCTGACCTGAGCCAGTAGTTGTTTGTTTGTTTGTTTTTATGGGAGCCACCGTGAAAGTGCAGCCAAGTCTGCAGCTGTGATAGCTCTGGGAAGTGGCACATGGACCAGACCTAGAAAGGAGAGGAAGACTCAGACTGCTGAAGTGCCTGCGTATGATGTAAGACTGTCTTGTCAGGCTACTCTGGACCTCTGGGATTTCCTATGGATTTTGTTTGAGACTCTTCTTCCTTGTGCAATAATCTTTTTTTTTTTTTTTTTGCCTAGGATGCCCTATGACTTCAGAGAAACTCTGGCTCAGCAGACCTTACTGTGTTAACGACAGGCATAACCGTGTTTTACTAGGGAGAAACAGTTCTTTTCTGCCTCTCTAGTTCCTTGTGTCTGTTACTTTATTTCTGCTAGTTTTGGATGAATGGAAGCATACATCATTCTGCTGATCTGCTCTTCCACTATTGCATTTCCATGCTATTTTTTAGTCTGATGCGGGCAGGGCACATCTACTACTTCCTGGCTGTATCACACGTGGCACGCTTTAGAACATTTGGCTCCTCATTTAACGATGTTTTCCTTACCAAAGTAGTGCTCTTAATAAGAACAGCCATTCCAGCAGCCTGAGTAGCATGAACCTGGACCCTGCAGAAGTCGTCAACAACTGACAAAGACTCCTTGCTGTTTTTGAGACTGAGTACGAGAATGAAAGGTGTTAATTGCCAACTTTTGTGTGAAACCATTGAGAATAAGCCAAGCTGCTGTGAATGTCAGAGAATGCACTCTGCTTGTGATAAGAACAACATTGTGTAATGTCCTTCTATTACAGGCCAAGATAATAACAGATTATCTCACATTCCCATCAGCTAAATGCATGCACACAGACTGCTACTGCACTGCAGTGTGATCCCATCTAGCCTTCAGTCTAAACAACTACTCTCTGGAGACAGAGAACAGCTTTCACAGAGGCTCTACCTGATTTTTCCTTGGACTTAGAGTAGGAAGTATCAAACATATTGCACTCTTCGGGCAATATGGGTATTACTTATGAACAGGTTAATGGGCTTTGAAATGAAGAGTATTCATGATATAATATCAAAATTGTTTTCAGATTAGCTTCTGTCTTATTCTGCCCAACAGGCAGGAGAACCTGTAAATACAGTATTTTGCAGTATTTTCTGCTCTTCGATTTCTGAGATTTGTTTTAGTGGCCCGACATCTCTCCATGACGGGGTGTATGGGTGTATGTGGGCAAGGGAGAAGATCTCAGCCTGCAGAAATTTGGAGAAGTCTTTCACTGTTGTTTCCAAGACTACCCTCTTGCACCACTAGAGATCTCCACAAATGAAGACCACTCACTCCAAACCACTGCTGAACTAGTGATCAAGTATCGGCCTTCTCCACTGGAATCAGAGTCACTGTGTCTAAGATGAGTTTATACCCACTGATACAGTAAATATAAGCACTTGGCCAGGGAAAAAAGATCAGTCTTTGTAACAGTCTGACTCCCTTTTTTATTTCCTCTCTGAGAGAACTCCAGAGGTAAGCGAAGCCAAACTGAGTTATTCTTTCTATCAAGGAGTTACTGCATTTATCAGACCACTTTACTTCGAACACAGTGAAAGCTGGGAATAAATCTTGAAACCTATAAGCCTGATTTATGTTCCTGTTTCCACCAGTTTGACAGCATAAGCAGATAGCAAACTGGGCATGTATGGGATGAATATCCACACAAAAAAAATATGTGCCAACAAAATGGCTTCAAGTATCCTTAATGCAAATGAAAATTAAGATCACTGCATCCAGAAGTTATGCACAGCTCATGATATCTGTCAGCAGCTATGATGATAAATCTTAGCAATTCAGAAGCCCATCACTTCTTTTCCTTCTCACATTGGGTACTGGTATGCACGAGGAGCTCCTTGGAACTGAAGGAAAGGGACCACCGAGTGAATAAATCTAAGGTGTTCCCACTGTTTTCTTTTTCAGCACGCAGAAGCAATGTGAGGACTTCTGAAGTGCAGTCCTTCCTTCCTTCCTTCCTTCCTTCCTTCCTTCCTTCCTTCCTTCCTTCCTTCCTTCCTTCCTTCCTTCCTTCCTTCCTTCCTTCCTTCCTTCCTTCCTTCCTTCCTTCCTTCCTTCCTTCCTTCCTTCCTTCCTTCCTTCCTTCCTTCCTTCCTTCCTTCCTTCCTTCCTTCCCTTTCCTTCCTTCCTTCCCTTTCCTTCCCTTTCCTTCCTTCCTTCCCTTTCCTTTCCTTTCCTTCCTTCCTTCCCTTTCCTTCCTTTCCTTTCTTCCTTCCTCATACAGCATCACCAATCTGCAATGCTGAGATCCCAGGCTCCTTCATTTCAACTCTTGTGGGAGACCACTGGTACTCAGATGATTTCCCTTGATTATTGGATTGCAGAAGGCTAACCAGGAGGAAACATTTGAGCCGTGCTTCGAAGGCTTATGGCACTTGGCTGTAAAATGCATCAAAAGTTTCTTCCCTGAGCCCAGGCACCAGCAACCATCATGCTGTTTGTGTCCTGATGCCAGGTAAGGCTGCTTGCACCAGCCAATGCTGGCCTTTTTGGTGGGATGCCTTCACCAGTGCAAGTTAGAGCAACCAAAGGGCTGCCTCACCTTTGCTTTGAGTTGGTGCAGCCCTTGCAGTGTCCAGAAGGATAAAGGACGCAGAACAGTTACACCAAGTTACCAGCTAGAGACCTCATGAATCAAATCAGCTCAGAGGCAGCAGCTGAAATCACAGTAGCTCTGTTGAAGCAGGAAGTTCACGAGGGAGGGAGAGGGAGAAAAAAACCAAAAGGTACTTCCTTTAAGAAAAAGAGATAATTTTGTAGCTAGAATAAGAAAGAGTAATTGTACTGACACTCCTGGCTGAGCAACAGAGTTTTCCTGGCTGTCACTGTCACACTGTTTGCCCATCTTCCCTGTCACACTAGCTGAACAAATGATTTCATCCTTTCGCTAAATTGGACTTAAGTGATCTTCCAGCAAGTCCACAAGCAGCAGTATGACGTACTTAACCTTGTGGACCCTTTATCCGAAGTCATCTTCTGTATTTGTGGGTGGTTTGAAGCAGTTTTCTATAGCAACAACGTACCATAGCAAAGTGGTTTCCAAGTTTCCAAGTAACCCTGAAAAATTAGCACCTTGGCAGGGAGATAGTATTACGTCAGAGCTGTGTAATAACCACTATGCTGGAACAATGTCAGGTGTGCAGCAGCATTTCATTACCTACATGGACATTTCTGTGTCAGTAAGAAACCCGCTGGCCTATCCACTTACTACTGCAAAGTCCAGTCTTCAAATACATGCTGGTGATCGGGTCAGAAAGAGTTAGGGCTCATTCAGGCTCTGTACATTACAGGGCAGTGGTAAAATGGTCGAGGCTCTGGCAATCCAGATGGAGACTGAGTCCTGCCTCCGCTTAGTCAGCTCTCTCTTTCCCAAGAGAGATACTGGGAGTTTTGGATGGGTGTGTAGGGCTTGCTGTGATGCAGCAAATCGTAGAAAAGGAAGTACACCACTCCCCACAACTCTGCCTCCTCTCACACCACTGCTTCCTTGCTAGAAACAGGTCACCAGGGGTTTACCTGATGGCCATCATTTCTTTTCCTTCAAATACTTTTTATAAATTCCCAAATTGTATTTTGAACATATGATAGAATCCTGCTGCCAGGCTTCTTGCTCAGTGTTGTGATATTAGTGAACTGAAACAGAGCCTGGAGTCAGGGACCTTGGCCAACAGGAACTTTAGTGTTGACTTTATGCTTAAAGCATTGCCAAGAACATAGTAAATCTCAGCAGCTAACATTTAGTACAATAAGTTCTAGACAGTGCAATCTTGTTTGGAGAACACCTGGTGTTACTATTGCTTCAAAACAAGGAGATTGAAATAAAACGGGAAGACAAATTTCTCCAGAGAACTCCAGCCCACCTTTGATTCAGTGTGCTGAAAGGGAAGGGAAGGGAAGGGAAGGGAAGGAAGGAAGGAAGGAAGGAAGGAAGGAAGGAAGGAAGGAAGGAAGGAAGGAAGGAAGGAAGGAAGGAAGGAAGGAAGGAAGGAAGGAAGGAAGGAAGGAAGGAAGGAAGGAAGGAAGGAAGGAAGGAAGGAAGGAAGGAAAGGAAAGGAAGGAGAAAAAAAGAAAGAACAGGTGGGCCACTCTCTTGTTTGATGGAGATTTGTTGAGCTGAAGGTACCCAGCATACCCTTATTTATGATCTTCCCACTTGCGATTGCTTCTTCTGTCAATCCCATTATTAGTCACAGAGGATTTTTTCCACTTCTTTGATGCGTGCAGCAGTGAGGGAGATGGGGATGTGTCAGCAGTCATTCAATTTTTCATTGTTTTCACCTTGTGGGTTCCTTAAAGTTTAGAAAGAGAGAAGAAGGGAGAGGCAGAGAAAGGAAAAAAGTCAATAATATTTGTTGTGCCTAAAAACTATGAACTATAGAGTTGTAACCTCCCTCCTTCTCTGATGTCAAGTAATAAGCTAGGTGTAGGGTTGGGTTGCAGGGATAGGTTTAGGTGTAGGGGTAGGTTGTTCACTGACAGCTCTCTGCAAATATGGTTACTTAGAAAATCCATATGGGGTGTGTCCAGAAAACAATTACTTGCAAAGATCTTTTTCTTCCCCATTGTTCAATGAATGTTTAGAAATACACAAATGGCACATAATAGAACATGTCAAAAGGATTGCTAAAGTTTAGGAGAACAATCAGGCTCTTTAATGAACATCTCAGGGTCTGGCCCATTAGTCTTCTTTGGCATTTCAAAGGAACATCAGCTTTCAGTTGCTTGTATGAAGCACCAGGACTCTGCAGAACTGTTTCCGGGTACGAATGCCGTAGACATGAGGATGTTTGAAACTTATCTGAAAGAAGCAATTATAATAAAAATGACTACCTAGCCAACCTGAAATATCAAGACTTGCTAACATACCATGACACTGTGCATCACTTGCATGTCTGACAGTTTCAACATAAAAAATGTTGAAATTGAGACCCCACTACCTTTGTCCTCACCTGTTCACTGCTGCTGGCAAAGTGGGACATCGGGTCTTGGTAGCCCCTCTTTCACCTTTGACACCTGTACCATTTTTAGAAGAGGGCTGAAATATAATCAATGTATGTGCATGAAAAATTGAGCCTCTCCCTGGTTATATTTATCAGCAGTTTTGTCAGAAAAGATATCAAAATGAGCACGAGCATCTTCCACTGGCAAGCAGTGTTTTCAGCTTTGATTTAATATATCAATGTGAATCAGACAATCTGAATGTATTCAGAATTGTGGAAAAGAAATACAAATTGGAGTGGCTGATACAGAGTAAGCAAGTACCTTCCCTCTGAAATTCCCCAGCTGGGTCAAAGCTGGCTGACATGGGAAGTGTGACTGGTCCAGGGGGAGAATGGAGATGCCCTTCAGGGTGCACTGCAAAATTGTAAGCCTGCCTTGATGGTGGCAGCAAGGGTTTGCATAGGGTTATTGACAGAGATGTGTCTTCATGGCTCTGCAACATGGTCTGCTGCACCTGATCCACCCCTGATGCTGCTGGAAACCTAGGGGCTCCTTCCTCCACACCAAGGAGTACATTCTTGGCCCCTGGCATCTCAGATTTGCAGTGTGTGCTCAGCACATCTGTGGTACTCACCATTTCCATGTACTGGCTTCCTAGGGTGCCTATGCTGCGTGCATCAGCTTTCTAAAGTGAAGCATGTGTCTTATCTGCGAGGTTGCTGCTGAAAAATTGTTTTGAGCATTGTCTATCAGCAATATAGGTTATTTAGGGAGCAACAAGTTGTCCACGCCTTTGCTGAAAACCATCCAAAGAAAGTTAGAAAACCCCCAGGCATTAATATTAGTTTAAAAAATTTATTTATATAAAATGATAAATGTTACAAAACAAAACTATTTGACTTTCAAACATGAGGAGGCTTGCTTAAATCATTCCGATGTGGTATGTAAACAGCACCCCAGGCAGCATGAGGAAATGAGCTGTGTACTCATGCATGGAGATTCCAAGAGGTTGAACTTCCACAGTGAAGTTATCAGATAGCCTTTGCTAATGTTGAACAGCAATGTAGCAGTTTCACACATGTGAAGTGGCGATGTAACATCCTGACGAGATTTTTGATACAACACAGTCTGTCATTTAAGCATTTGAGCTAAGGAGGGACTTTGACTGGAGTTTTTGAAAAGAAGACCTGGAAAGGTAATATTTTGGTGTTCATAGCCAGCAAGCAATGAGTGCCAGGTGAGCCAGGCAGGCTGCAGTCACTCTGCTGTATCAGTGTGTGCCCACATCATTCTCACAACACATTTGCGTGCAGTGCTCAGCAAGCACAAGTGAATGAGCAGTGATTTCTTGCAGTGGAGTCAAAGAGCTCTGGTATATCTACAGCTATTTTAAAGCACCCTGTCAGCTTAGGGGAACAGACCATTTTCTGTGCCGATACTGGCCATGCTGCATCAGTAATTCTTCTTTGTTCTTTATTTCTGTTGTTGTGATTCATAGGCAGGTAGGTGCTTCACTGTGAGTTATAGACATGACTCAAAGGAAACATAAACACTGACAAAAGAGGGAGAGGCTTACAAGCTTAGAAACAGCGCCATTTTCCATAGTTATTCAGTCAGGGGTTAGCTTGCGCCAGGTTTCTGATTTCACCAGAAAATGTTTTGGCTAGCAAGTGTCCTCTCATTCTTTCAAGCACATGAGTTTTATTGCAACCAGTCTAGACAGTGCTAAATAGCTACAAGTCCACCCTGAGTTATGCCCTGGATTGGCAAGCATACCATTCTGCCTGTAATCCTTCTGATTTTCCTACCTGCATGTTTTTTCTCAGTATCATTATGTACCAAACTTTAACTTCCTGTTTATAGGGTATGCAATACAAAACAGATTTTAAGGTCAAAAAATTTGAGAGTTCACTAGCCAAAGAAATATGAATTATTAACAGGAAAGACCTGATCTTTCTAAAACTGGTTATTGTTTTTTCCGAGGTCCCTTTTCTCGACTAAGCTCTAATCCATTATCATAATGAAATTTTTCAAATTATAAGGGGCAGAAAAAGAAAAAAGAAAGGGGTTGTGAATGGAACAAAAGGAAACAGTTTATGACCCACTTCCCTGTTTCTTCCTCTTTCTCCTTTTGTATGTAATTGCTTTCCTTGTCTCTGACACACACTTCCCTTCACAAATGTGTGCTGGAGGATAAGGGCAAGAGAGTTTCTTTTCATTATATTTTGTTTGAAAACTGGGTTGGGAATGAAAAATCAAGCTTCCTCTTCATAAATACAAACACAAAGCACCTGATTTACCCTGGTGAAGGAAGGAGTCTGAAAGAACAAAATGGCTTGGGAGAAACTGGGAAATAAACTTCAGGATTTCAGGATTCACTTAAGCTGTTTCATGTATGTGTTTTTGTGCTTTTTGGAGCTTCCTGACTCTGTTCTCTGCCGCTGCTTTCTGCATGCACTTCCTCCCCTACCGACAGGGCAGTGGGGGGGCAGGGTCTGGGGAGAGCAACAGCCAACAGTGTTGGCTTGGATTGCTGACCTGGGAAGGAGAAGGAAGGTGGGAGGGGTGGCAGGAGTAATGCTGGCTCCCCAGGGTCCCCTTGTGCCACCACAGACAGCAGATCCCTGGCAACCTCACTTTGACTCTCAGCAATGCTCTGGGGGCCAAAGCAATGGAGAGGATGATTTTGCAGGTGGATGAGGTGGAAGGGGAGGATGCAGCATCTTGGGGCACACACGTCTTCCCATCCTCAGCAAGGTGGGGTTCCATTGTTGCCACAGACTAGCCCACAAATTTTTATTTTCCTGGTAAGGACACCAGTCCAGTCTCTGCTGTAAGAAAAAGCGATAGTAAGACTGCAGTGCCCAACACTTTTAGCCCTGTCAAGCATTTGATGGCTACAAGTACAGCGCAGCTGTACCTGGTGAGCAAGCTTGACACAGGCAAAACTATGCCAGCCTGACCCCAGAGGCTCTTTTGCAGTGCACAGCCAGAACCCACAGGTCTGCCAGGAAAAATGTCACAGTGCAGCCATGGATAGCTGCCTTTGGGACAGAGAATGGTCATGGGTTTTTGCACCTCTCCACTGCCTGCTCAGCTGAGGCGTTCATCCAGCATGACATCTTTCCCTTGCTCAGGCAGTGATGCAGTATGAATCCTCGTTGTTCTGCCTTGACTGCAAGTAAAGACCTGTAGTGACCCAAGAGCACCAATACAGCCGGAAACTCCCTGCCACAGCTGCTCCCTTGAGGAGGTGCCTGGCAAGCATGGATCTTGGATACACATGGTTGGGGCACATGCACCCACCTAGTGCAACCCCTGGACACCCTTCTCCCAACCGCCCTTTCCCCTGCTGGGCCTACTCGCAGCAAAGCAGCGGCCCTTCCCTGCCTTCTCTGCTTCCACCTTTCTCACAGAGCATGTCCTTCCCCCTTCCCCAGCAACCCATGGGGATATGGTCCCCCAATGCAGGAGTCAGTCCGGGATGGAGACCTGTCAAGGGCAATTACTTTGTATTTGATTGGACCTGCTGTCAATTTCAGGTGAATTCCATGTCCATGAAAAATGTCCCTTAGGCCTGCCTTTTGTCTGGAGCAGCAGGGATTTTGTATGTAAAGCGTATCGCTTTCTGAACAGCTTCAGCAATAGCTGAATAAACCCAGTCCCTGCAAACAGTAGAGATCAATTCCCATCATCAGTAATGAACAAAACCAGGTTAATCTTTCTCCCCTGGGTCAACTATTTTAATTATCAAGAATTCAGCAGGCCTCACTTCTGCTTTTGTTTGCTGCCTACAAATTCAGGGGAACTCCAGATTCTACCCTTCCTTAACTGGCCTATCTAAGCAGGTTAACTCACATGGGTTTTGAGATACTTTATGCCAAATTATGTTGAGCTGAGCAAATTAAAGCAGGGATGGGGAGTACTTATAGTCCTCACAGACAGTCACAGTGATTTATTTTTCATGCTTTTTTGCACTTATGGCAGCTAATGCGTGTTCCATCTGTGTGTTACTGCTTGTTGCAGCTGCTGGTCCTGCAGAGGGAAGTCCCTAGTTTACTGACAAAACTAGTATTTCACAGGAATGGACAAAACAGTCATTTCCAAACTGCTGACATTGCTGTGACTGAGACCTCATTAGGAGGAACAGCCAGCTCTGTGCAGGGAGAGAGGTTAGCATGGTTCTCAGTTCAGAAAAACATCTGACCACACGCTCATCATCGCATCTATAAATTACACCACTAAGCCAGCTGCCACTGCCATACGCTGCCTTTTATTTAAACTTACCACTAAACAAGATTTTAACTGTCTCAGGATGTTCCGTCTCATTTACATTGCTAGATCTGCCAATAACATTATTTTTTTCAGGGACTGAAAGCCAGTATTTGGAATAGACATACCCTGGCCTGGGACACTGTGAATATCAGCTTGTGCTCTCTGCAGTTTTCTGATCACTGATTTGCTTCTCTGTTTCTTCTCCCTAATGACTTTTCTCACTTGGATTATGTTTTTAATTGCTTTGTCACTACTTTTCTGCTTCTTTGAAGATGTTCCACACAGTGATCATAATGGGGAGGCATCCTGCTTGCTCTTCCTCACCACTCATATCCAGGGATATGGGCGCATCTCACCCAGAGCCTTGCAGGTAGCGCAGGCTCCTGACTCCAGTAGAGACAAGTGGCTTAACACCCAGGGCTTCACTTGCGATGTTATTCTTTCCAATTCCTCTGAACACTGCTGCTTCTTGTATTAAAAGGAAAACTCATAATTTGAAACTTGGCATGAAAGATAGTGACAGTGACCTGCCAAATACAGGGAGCGTTAGTGGAAGTGTCAGAAATTCAATTAATGGGTTCAGTTCAACTTACTAACAGGCAAGCCCAAACAGTATAAACAAGCAGAAGACACTCCTGCCCTCAGACATTATAGTTGTAGTAATTTTTTTTTCTTATAATGCTTTGGAGTTTCAGGTTTTGAAGTCTACAAAGGACAATAGAGTTTATTAAAGCTGAATTAGTGTGATATTACCTTAGTCATCCTCTTGAATTTAAGCTGGTATTAAAAAAACTAGACATAAAACAAAATATGCTGAGGAAAAAGTAATTTTTTCCAGCATCTGCATTTTTTTCCAACTGCAGTCTGCAGCTACCTTCAAAAATTTCCAGCATGATAAAAACAAGCAAACAGCAACAACTAATCTCATTGTCCTAATGGCCAGTGGCTACTGCTCAGGGAACACAGGCCTGACATAGACACTGTTTCTGCCGTCCCTTTGCTATTTCAGTACTGTAAGCATGGCATGAAACTCATTCGGTAGCATCTGAGAGCGTGCAGTTCTGGTAGAAAGCCCAGCTCCACTCATACACCATGAATGAGAGTTGTTGTTAGCAAGTCTCTGGGGCATAAGTGCATCAAGCAGTGCAGGGAATTCCCTGTGATCACCAAGAACTGTGTACAACCTGGTTCTCTTTTAGATTAGACTACACAAAAATTCATTCCAGGAATGAGACCCACCAGGACCACAATGAAATTTGTTTATACTCAGACAGCTGGGAGAGGAGGAACACTACTGTTGTGTTATGAGGCTCTCCAAATCTGAATTGCCCTGTGACCCTCTTTCCAAAGAAACCTGCACACTGGAACATGCGAAGTGAAGTCCACACAACATTCACTTCATGCACTGGCACGTGCAGTGTACCGACTGGAGATGCTGCAGTACAGGGGCTGAGAAATGAAAGGGGTCTAAGGAAGCTGTGTTCAGATTTGGCTTTTACACCAGTTTTCTGGGAGCTGGTCCAACACCACTTGGTAAACCTTTGATTTAAAGGGAAAGAAGAAGTTCTTTGCCTTCGACTCTGACCATCTACTGATTGAAACTATATTATCTGCACTGAAGTTACGGGGCAACACTGACCTGCTCAGGTCGTAGTTTGGTTGAATGTGGCAGCTGGTGTCAGGCACCAAGGGACAACAGCAACGGCCAGAGGATTCCAGCTGACCCTATTGCCCTCATAAGAAAAGTCACGAGCAAACCCTAGTATAGTTTATATTTATTATGGTGGCATGAAAACTGTTCCTATTTTCCACATATAACTTCAGAGAGGCTCTGTTGCTGTCCAGTTCTTTAACTGGAAGCTCAACCAAAGCAGCTAATTTTACTTAGAATTTTTATTTTCTGTGGTGGCTGCCATAAACTCTCTCCGTCCTTGTGTTAGTTTCTTTGTGCTTCGGGCAGGCTATTCTATCTGAATGTGAGAAGAGATGGCTGTCTGTGACAAGTGGATGGAGAAGCCTTCAAAGCTTTGCAGAGACCTTTTTGCCCCAACCTGCTCAGAAGCGTGCAGACTTTACAATGTCCTGCTCTGAATAGGGACTGGCATCTCCAGTCTGTGGCCCTCACATCGTTTTGGTTTTCCACCAGCACAGATCACACAACCTGCAGGATTTTAATAAGATTTGTTTTGACATCAAGAGATTGAAAATGCTTTCTTCACCCCAAGGTCTGCCTGGGTGATCTCACCACGGCCCATGCATCCTGTCAAAGCCATGATCACCAACCCATCTGCATCAAGAGAAGATGTTGCCTTGCCTTGATTTTGGGGAGGGAAAGTCAAAGCATGTGCATAGGGATTGCTAGGCTCCACTGGTACAAGATGCATTCAGACAGCCTGAAAAAGTGATGAAGTTTCAGCAGCACCTTCCACCAGCAAGGATTACGAGTTTGGCTCTACGATGGCTCTGCAGACAGCAGCTAGAGGGCACCTGTACAGGTCTCAGAAGGAAATGCAGTCAGGCTCAGTCAGGCTCTGCAGGGATTCCCTGCCTGGATAGGCACCTTCCAGCTTTGCAAACCTGCTCACAGGACAAACTCTCATTCCTGAGGGCAAGAAGAGCCACAGAATTCAAGAAATGGAAACAGACTGTTTATCCATGCCCCAGCTGACTTCAGTGAGGATTTCTTTGTGCTTTGTGACTTATCTCCACATTATTCATCATTTATAAAACATCTAAATAAACTAACAAAATTTGTATGAGACACAAACATGGTCAGGATGATGTCCAAACTGTGTACCTCAGACCTATCACCACTGTATGTTCTTTTTTGGTTGAGGGAAGTATTACAACAGCAGCTGTGTCGCAGTTGCAGTGATCAGCAATTTCTTGTTACCATTTATAGGTGCTAGATTCGATCCAATAGGATCAAATAGAAGGCAGGTCAACAGCTTATTGCAGAGCCCCCATTACCATACCATAGGGCTGCAACTGTGCCAAAGTAATGCAAGCTCAGATGTGCATGGGCCAAAATCAGAGGACAGCAGTGAAAAATACACAATCACGTGAAAGGAGCACAGAATAGCTATGCAACTTTTGGTGCCCAGAAATCATAGCAAGGTGATCTGTAGCACTGGCAGTTTTTTTTTATTTGGGTTGAGAAAAAAGAAGCAAACAAAACCCCAAAGAAGGTGATGACTGCCTCTATGGAAAAGGCATAGAATATACTTTATTTCCCCAATTTTAGTCAGTTAACCTTCCCTCAGATACACTTAACAGCTCCTTGAAAAGGCATTGTGCACAGACAGTAAACCCCAAGCATTTCCTTAGGTACTACACTATAAACCACAATATTTCTTCACAAAAGAATAAGCCTGATGGAACCTGGATGTGTATGTGCATTTGTACATTTCTTTTGCATAAAAACACTGGTTTAATACGTGCACACTGGCACAAAGATGGATATTTCTGTGATTGTACATTAAGATTTCTTCTCTGAGTACACTGTCATTCTTGGGAACATTTGCTATTCAACATCCTTTTGCTGAGTATTGGACCAAGATTTTCCAAAAGGAAACCATTTTACAAATTGCATTAAAGAAACAATTTGACAATGTAAGGAATTAACTCCTTCCAGTTTCTGATGTAGGTGCTTTCCATTCCTGATGTATATTAGGAAGACCTTCACAGCTGGAACAACAATTTAACAAAGATAACTTTTCAAACAGTGGTGCAGAGGTGCACAGAAGTGATTAATAATCAGAATGAAGATGGATCAATTTAGATCTACTAGGCTGAATATACAGTAAGTAAAATCAGGATTGATCCATGCACTAATTCTATCCTTTCCTCTCTGGAAGCCAGGACATCCTGAAGACATTTAACTCAAGGCAAAACTGGGTGTCTTTTTCTGCTGAAGATCAGATGTCCGGCTCCTCAGGCTAGGTAGCTTGGTAAATGTTTTCCGATATTCTTATGCAAACTAGTGAAGAAGTCCATCCCAGTGGGAAACACCATGGTCATACATGAAGTTTAATTGCAATATGGAGTTAAGCAATACAGGACTTTGTTAAATCGTAAATTAATCTCAACTTGCTCATTTTTTGCAATGTGAAATACATCAACTTGAATAAATAAATCTCTTGTTTTACGCATTAGTTCTGTACCCTAAGGTAATTTTTATCTTGGCTAGTTTTCACTTTATGCAGAGCCCATTTTGCTGAGGTCCAGTGCAGATTCAGTGCTGCTGTTCCCAGTACCTACATTTACAGTAACATGCAAATGAAAAGAGGGATTTCACCAGTAGCTGGCAATGTAAATATAAAGAAGTGTACATAGGCGTGGGATGTGTAGTCACAAATGGGCACTAGGCACTAAGACCAGGACAGTTACAGGTATTCTGGAGCACAGCTAGAAGAACCACTCCAGTACTCACCTCCAAGGTGCTCTTGTTTGCTTACCCACTCACTCCCCACCAGAGGTGGTTTCTGCCTGACCTCCCAGGTATAGTCGCATCTTCCACATCTGGTTTCCTGCCCTGGTTTAGTTTTTGCTCCCTCTGAGAGTTTCTACAAATGCATGCCAGAAATAAATTTACCTACTGTCTCCAAAGAAGGAATGCCTTAAGAAGAGGGCACTGCATAATCTAGCACCGGAACACATGAAAAACAGCATAACAGCTTGTTTTCAGAGCACGCAATCCAAGGTGACAATGTGTCATCTATGCTCCTCTGACCTGCAAAGCAGTTCTTCTGGGTATAAAGGAATTGCTCTTGAAATATGCAAACATGCTGGCAACCAGCATTATAAGCTGTAGCATGGGCTGATGTTAGCATGGATGAGGATGTCCTCTGAACTGGCAGATAAAAAGAGTTTGAGAAATTCTCATTCTGTTTAGCCTTCTGTTCCAGGCTGTGCGTTTTTTTCCCAAAGGTGCAGATATTTTCTGCTGTGTGTTGCAAAATGCCTGCTATTTGTTTGCACTATCCTTTCAGGAAAAACAAGTCATCACCCAGGCTGACACTTAGAGGGATCACTTTCAGCCTGTTGTCAAAAAAAGCAGTAGATTTCTGTAGTGTTAATTAGAGCTTCCCAGGCATGAGGAAAGCTCTGTCATGCAGAGGGCTGCTCAGTTGTGCACGTGCACACAAGAACTGGGACTATCCCTCTCAGGCACAGAAGGCAGAGCCTGGCTGCACCTCACAGGGAAGGAAGATGACTACAGGCAAAAGCTCATCAAATACTCCCCTATCCTGGGCAAGACCCTTCTGCCTTTTTTTTTTGTCTGAGTAAAAAGTGCCTGATTAGCTACCAGGCTTCATAACAAAGCCCTCTTTTCTCCTTCAGCTAGGGTCCTGTGCCATGGTAGGAATATACAGCTAGAAAGGACTTATAGTAAAAAACCTGTCAGTATTGACCAGAAATACGGCATCCCTAGACCATGTCAGAGAGAAGCTGGTCTTAGCACACCTAAAAGCTGTCAGGAATGAAGGCTCCTTAGTGGCTTGGGCAGCTCTAATCTCCCCAGGCAAATGCAAGCCAACCACAGGATCGGGACCAGCCAACATGGGTTCACAGAGGGCGGGTCCTGTTTGACCAACCAGATCTCTTTCTACGACCAAGTGACCTGTCTAGTGGATGAGGGAAAGGAGTTGATATTACCTACCTCAATTTCAGGGAAGCCTTTGGCACTGTCTGCCTCGGCATTCTCCCAGAGAAACTGGCAGTTCATGGCTTAGACAGGTGTAATCTTCACTGTGTAAAATACAGGCTGGATGGCTGAACCCAGAGAGCTGTGGTGAACAGAGTTAAATCCAGTTGGCAGCCAGTCACAAGCGGTGTTCCCCAGGGCTCAGTATTGGGACCAGTCTTTTTTGATATTTTTATCAATGAACTGGATGAGGGGATTGAGTACTCCCTCAACAAGTTTGCAGATGACTCCAAATCAGGCAGAAGTGTTGTTTTGCTTAAGTGTAGGAAGACTCGTCAGAGGGACATAGACAGGCTGGATTGATGGGCCAAGGAAAATTGTATGAGATTCAACAAGGCCAAGTGCTGGGTTCTGCACTTTGGTCATAACAATCCCATGCAACATTACAGGTTTGGGAAAGTGTGGCTGGAAAGCTGCCTTTTGCAAAAGAACTTGGGAGTGCTGGTCAACAGCCAGCTAAACATTAGCCAGCAGTGTGCCCAGGTGGCTAAGAAGGCCAGCAGCATTCTGGCTTGTATCAAGAATGGTGTGGCCAGCAGGACCAGGGAAGTGGTTGTGCCCTTATATTTGGTGCTAGTGAGGCCAGACCTTGAATGTTGTGTTCAGTTTTGGACCCTTCAGTATAAGAAAGATATCGCCCTGCTGAAGCGTGTCCACAGAAGGGCAACGAGAGTGGTGAAAGGTCTGGAGCACAAATGTTGTAAGGAGCAGATGAGGGAACTGGATGGTTTAGCCTAGAGAAGAGGAGGCTGAGGGGAGACCTTATTGCTCTTTACAACTACCTGAAAGGAGATTGTTGCGAGGTGGATGTTGGTGTCTTCTCCCAAGTAACAAGTAGTACAATTAGAGCAAATGTCTTCAAAATGTGCCAGGGAAGGTTTAGGTTGGATATTAGGAAAAACATCTTTTCTAAAAGAAGCACTGGAACAGGCTGCACAGGGAAGTGGTGGAGTCACCATCCCTGGAGGTGTTAAAAAAATATGGAGCTGTGGACTTCATGACATGGTTTAGTGAGCCTGGTGGTATTGGCCTGGCAGTTGGACTGGATGATCTTAGAAGTCTTTCCCAACCTTAATGACTCAGTTATTCTACTTTTCTGCCCTACGCAACATTTCTCCACTTGCCATCAGAGATCACACTTGCAGCAAATGAGGTTGATCTCTTGTCTGACTTCTAACAGGCTCTGGGAAGAATGGATTTACATCTTTATATGTAACTGAAAACCAAGTGAAGATGGTGCACGTTTTCTCCTTGGTAAATGAGGACTTCTGTCAGCCTTTGCCCTGCTGCTTGTATGTTGCTAAGGTTTCTGTACAGTATTTTTGCTTCCTGATGTTTTTGTCTCTGAGAACTCATGTCTCAAATGCGTATGTCACTGCAGCTGAAGCCTACCTGGTGCTAAAGTGAAAATGACCTACCTTGGCTAGGACATGCCTTCACAACTCACAGCACTCTGCCTTTTTGCAACAGCATCACCCTGTTAATGCCTCTGATGTCTTTTGCTTTCATTCCATCCACTGCTCCTGTGCTGCTATCTGAATACTCTGCTTAGTTCCCAGAGGAGCATTTGATTTCTCTTCCAGATGCCATGCATTTTCACTTCTCTTGCTTTTCATCCTGTTGACTATGTCCCAAGTATAACTGTTGGTGCAGACAGCTGGTCTGCTGAGATGAAGACAGGTTAGTCAATAAGACATTGACTGACTGATTGCATCAGCCTTTCACAGCCTGTGCACTTTTTATCCTTTTCTAAGTCCCTGCAAGCCTCTCCAATTTTTCTTTTCATCAGCCCCCTTAGATTAATGTCTGGTTTATTCAGTGGGGTTTAAATATTTTAAGAGAAACAGCTTTCTCCTTGTCTATCCTCATGAGTTTAGAGATTAGGGAATAATTTACTGGGCTGTAGCAGGGCAGCAGTTAAATACACTGGTTATGTACAATGGTTGAACCATGCCGTGATAGCAATCAGTCCCCATCCAAGAGAGATCACCAGCTCCCATACATAATGGGAGACAAACAAAGTGGGTGAAGGCCGGGGAAAGCAAAAATAGCAACCATTTGGTCAACATTCCCCTGTAGTGTTGGGAAGTAGCACTCATGAGATGGGAGAGACTGCTGCTAGCTACAGGGCATTCCCACTGCTTTACCAGGCACTTCACCTTGAAAAGTGTGTTGCAAAGGGGATGTTGAAGAAACCCAGCTGCAAACAAACTGAGTTTCATGGTCTCCTGGGAAGCTTCAGGAGAGGGTGCTTAGCTCTCTGCCATGCCTAGGGCATGGTCCTTCCATGGAGCAGAAACAGCTTCCAGAAAATCAGTCCTCTGTTTCCCAACACCAGTTATTTATAGACCTGTGTTGTCACTCTGAATAAGTTTCTTTTATTGTTTCAGTAACTGCTGGGAAAAAAAATAAAACTGACTCTGCTGTCAAAGACTCTTTACCATGGCACGGAGCAAGTGGTTTGTTTGTAGGTACACTTCCCTTGTTAAGTGATCACCAGTGAAGCAGAGAGGAAAGTGGAGGAGACTCACACATGGGTAATTGACAGAAAAAGGATGTCGGCGTCACCAAAGAGCAGTGAGACCATCTGTACCCCACCATACACTCCAATGCCTGCCACAGTTTTGGTTTTTGCCAGGAAACACCAGTGGGAGCTACAGAAGCTCTGTAAAACCAGGGAGATAGCAGAGAGCTTGATGGGGCTCAGGAAAGGGCCCTGGTGCAGAGGTGCTTTCCACACAAATTGTCTTTCAAACTTCCTTGTGTTGGAAATCCAACTAATTTATTGATGGTGTGAGGAGCAGGAGAGTCTGCAACACAACAGCTTTCAGATAATTGTCCGAAAGTATTTTTTTCTCTATCATTTAAACCTCTGTTTTTTGTTCTAAAGGAACATCGTCATCTGTTTTTCCAGTAGATGCTCAAACCCCAGAGCTTATTCCAGTCTGCTCTTTGGTTTCTGTGTATTTAAAAACCCCGGAAAACCTCTAAAAGGGCTAAAGCATGGCCAGTGTCATGGGGTCTCTGCCACTGCACAGAGAGTTTTTCTAAGAAAGTCTGACAGTCAACAAAATGCTACACCTCCTCATACATGGAAACCTACGAAAAAGTATTACCCAACCTGCTGATCATTGCAGAACAATCTTTTGCAAGCATATTATCCTGTTACCTTTGTTTCTGCAACTTGTTAGAGGACATCCTGCCATTACTTTGCTCAGAAAATCAAGAAAAGAGAGGGTATTGCTCAGCATTCACCCTCTTTGCAGTCACAGCATTTGCAGAAGTACCTGGAGCATGCACTGCTGAACTCGCTCCAGACAAACATTACCTAATCACAAATGGGAAGAAAAGCCTCCCTCTGAACAGCATTTCCCTTCCTGTCTGATACAGGCTTGATACTCCCAACAAATCATGTACAGTTAATGTTACAGATAATCTGAGATAGAACACGCCAGAGAGACAGTCCCACTACCTCTCTGCAAATACAAGAATGGAAGCTCGTTCAGATAACCTCACCTAAATGCCCCAGGGGGGTTGCTAATGTCTCCAGGCACAGCAGGAGTCTCACCCCAGGGAGTAAACCTGCTAATAAAGGCATGAAAAGCAAAAAATTCTATTAGCTTCCCATTTGAAGAAGGGGGAGGAAAAGGAGGAGAGTTTTAATTTTTTCTGTCTACCACTGGGTTAACACAATAGCAAAGATCTATTGATGCTTCTCTCTTCTTGAACACATTTTGGCAGTGTTGACTGCATTTGACCAAGGGGCTAAAGTCCCAAGCAGTACCAGTTCTTATTCTTTTAATGAAAATAAACACTGTAATAGGATCCTTCTCCACACATTCCACACTCAACAGTGTGTTTAGCCTGTTTTAGCTGCCACAGCATTCACAGAATAGCTAAACCACTAGACAGATAATCAAGGAAAAGCAGGCTTCAGTGATTCAACTTGCTAATTATTGTGAACCCAAGGAGACATCTGTCCTGCTGCCACCTGGGCTCTGTTACTTGCACTTTTTAGAAATCAAGTACAGGAAGCAGGACAAAATTACAACCTAATTATGAGTTGTCCCAGGCTGCTAATTAAGTTATAGCAGGGCTGTCTAAACATCATGAATGCTGTTGCAGTGGGAAAGACAATGGGTTCAAGGATAGTTACAGTAGGTCAGCTGCCATTTTTCAACATCTGTCATTGACACAAGCGGGATACTGAGACCCCCCAGTAAAGGAGGAAAGGTGAAAGGTCCCAGAGGATGATGGCAGTGCATGCTGGCAACCTAGTGTGTTACCATCACAATGAGCATGTTCTCAGGGACTGTCCTTCAATCTGCATTTCTTTGCCCTGTTTGTCCCTGTGAGTGCAGGGGACTCACTGGGCATGCATCACTTTTGTGAGTGACCCGCAAAAAAATTGTTCCCAAACTGCACTGTCACTGTCCTATGGCTATTAGTTTTGCAAATGTCTGATGTGGGAGGAGAGGAACCTTGGACAATTCTGCCTTCCCTGAGAGGACCAGATCTTAACTGCATGTCATCTGTGGGACTAGACCGCTCCCAAAATAATCAGAGACTCAGAAAGTCTGCACTTCCCATGACTCAAAAACGTTTTGTTCAAAAAGCAAAGGAGTAGTTAAGATGACCAGAATAAAAGTGAGAAGGCAGTTGTTTAAACAAATAAAAGCAACTGCTCCCCGCCCCCCACCCCCCCCCAAAAAAACCCCCCCAAAACCTCCTGCATGTTTCTAAAAAGACATTTCATCTCTCCTCCAGAGCTGGTCTTGTCACGGAAGCTGATGGATTTCTGCTTGGTGAGTACTCCTGAAGGACACAAAGCCAGAGGCAAGGCAAATGGGCTCTGGGCACCAGAGCTGACATGAGGACATAGCAGGACCACTGGGCTGGAAGTGTGGATTGGAGGAGTCTCCCTAAAGTCTCTGCTTTCAGCTGTATCCTAGGATCAGCTGAGGGATGTCATGCAACTGAAGCCAGTCGTCAGGGATAGACAAGCTCTCTTTGAATGGAAGTTGCTCCCCTCATTCCCCAACAGCCTTTGAGCCCTTACACAGTGTATGTACGGACCTTGGCAGCTGAGTCACTGCCTGTTGCTCATAATTTTAGTTAGATATGCATTTTAACACCCTCCTTGCCTCTGACCCAAAATGTCTTTCTGGACACTGGGAGTTTTGCTCTCTGTTCTCTCACTGCAGTGTCTTCCTGGCTGCTGGTGCTGTTGTAGGTGTGTTTTCACACTGAGCCAGGTCACAGCTTCTTCTGCATGGGAAGAGGAAAGCAGCCCATCTAGGGGGAAATATCTTGGCCCTCTTTTATGATTTCCATACTGCAATATACCTGATCCAGTATCTATATACAGACACAGCATGTATTCTGGATTTCCTACAGCTCAGCCCTGGGAAGTGGCTAACTACCTGTGAGAAAAAATGTGCTACCAGCCTTCCAGCCGGTCCAGAGCTGGGCTGCAAGAGAGACGCAAGTTATGTGGAAAGGCTTTCACAATCTGAGCTTCTGTGGTTGCCAACAGCAAGAAATACCTTTCAACACAACTGCAATCACCCGAGTACAGAGGTGTTTGTGTGCGCTGTGGGAGCTGAAGGAGCCAAGCAGCCTGTGACTGCCCAGCAGTGCTCGTAGCCTGGTGGGGACAGGGAGAAAGGAGCATGGAGCAGATGAGAAAGGACGTCTGTGAACACCTAGTAATTCCCCAGGAAATCCTTCCTAAACTTCGTTACCTAAACAAAGCAAACATGACCCTTTCAAAACAGAAGAAATTCTACTCTTCTGTGCAGGGGTTTTGGAGTAATTTACAAGCACCAATCTCTGTAAAATGGGAGAATAATTATGCCATGGGACAAAGGTAAATGCTTCCCACTTCACTGCGATTTTTAGTGTGGTAGTTTGGGAGCACAGCTAGGGACAGAAAGCAGGAGCGAGTTGCATTGCCATGAAGCAAGGAACACCATTTCCATTCATAAGCACCACTGAGACTTTGAACCTCCCCTCCCACAGCAGCCTTTTGCTCAGAGATTTCTTTTGACTTCACACCAGGACTTTGCTGCACTGCTGAACTGTTGTGTTGATGTCACTCCATAAGTCAGTGGCACAGCAAGATCCGATACTCTGAGTAAGGAAAAGAGTCTCTGAGGAGCTGAGACTGCTTGAGCTGGGGAAATTGAGTTACCTACAGTCTTTTGCTCTTTCAGGCTAATTTTCTTGGGTACTGGAGGAGAGAAAACAAGCAGGTTTCTGTGAAAAAGGATGGGGGAAGGGATAGCGACCAACATTTGGCTAGTGGGGTTGCATTAATATAGCAAACAGAAGTCTGTTAATTCTCTTACTTGCTGTCAAGAAAAAAAAGGGAGGAGGGGAAAGAAAGGAAAAAAAGAGAGAGGAGAGAAAAATATGAAGAAATATAATATTTCTGATCGTCTTATCAGGAACTATATGGAAGTTAATAAAAAGCTTTAATGTTTAAGAAGACAGGCTTGATTAGGTGGTAACACTGGAAAATATCCAGAACACAACCACTTTCTTCTTGCCACAGAGTCAAAAAAGGGGTTTGGTCTCAACATGGCAGTGAAAGCAGAATGAATGGCACATGTAATTTTGGTTGTCATCTGCCTGCTTTTGAGATTCAGTGATCCTGCATTCATCTGAAACAAATGCAGAGCAAACCTTGGCTTCAAGTAGAGCTGATTTTCATGGTGCTTTCTGATTGCCTGCCATCGTATCTTTTATTATTGTTTTTATTATCCATTTATTAAGACTAGGCCTTTCCACACCAAACACTGCCTGTATGTTGTGTCCCGTTCTTTCCTGTTCCCTGCTCCAAGGGTACATGCACTGTTCCCAGCTCACTGTAACCTCATCACAGCCTGCCACCCTCAACACCAAAAGCAGAGAGGTGCAGATAGGCACAACCAAATCTGCTTCTTGCTTTGGACCTCCCTAAAAACTGGTCAGAAAGGAATACTTCTCAATGTGTGTTTTCCCTTGCATTTTGGGCCAGCCTTTTTGTTTCCCACTACATTTCCTGCTGATGGAGCAATTGCAAGTGGCTAGGAAAAGAGCTGGCTGTGACATGTGGGTTCAGATGTCCCTGGGCACACCACTTTTCTCCTTTTTCTCTACCCGCCTAGCTCTTTTGAGCAGGGATCATATGCACAGTAACTTGCCCTGGGTGGAGGCAGGGAAATGAGGCATCTCTAGTTTGGAACCGAGCTTGACCACTCCACTGTAAAATACACTTGTAATGACTTAGAATCATAGAATCACTAGGTTGGAAGAGACCTCTGAGATCACTGAGTCCAACCGTGTCTGTCTCCTTACTAAACCATGTCCCTAAGAAACTCATCCACCCATTTTTTAAACACCTCCAGGGATGGTGACTCCACCACCTCCCTGGGCAGCCTGTTCCAATCCTTGACCATTCGTTCAGTAAGGAAATTCTTCCTAATGTCCAGTCTAAACCTCCCCTGGCACAACTTGTGGCCATTTCCTCACATCCTATCACTTGTCACTTGTGAGAAGAGCCCAGCACCCATCCTGTCACAACCTTCTTTCAGGCAGTCGTAGACAGTGATGAGGTCTCCCCTCAGCCTCCTCTTCTCCAAGCTAAACAACACCAACTCCCTCAGCCGCTCCTCACAGGGCTTATTCTCCAGCCCCCTCACCAGCCTCGTTGCCCTTCTCTGCACGCGCTCCAGCCCCTCAATGTCCTTCCTGTAGGGAGGGGCCCAAAACTGAACCCAGCACTCAAGGTGCGGCTCACCAGTGCTGAGCACAGGGGCACAATCCCCTCCCTGCTCCTGCTGGCCACGCTGTGTCTGATACAGGCCAAGATGCCATTGGCCCTCTTGGCCACCTGGGCACACTGCTGGCTCATGTTCAGCCGGCTGTCAGCCAACACCCCCAGGTCCTTCTCTGCCAGGCAGCTCTCCAGCCACTCCTCCCCAAGCCCGTAACACTGCATGGGGTTGTTGTGTCCCAAATGGAGGACTCTGCACTTGGCCTTGTTGAACCTCATCCCGTTGGTCTCAGCCCATCGATCCAGCCTGTCCAGATCCCTCTGCAGAGCCTCCCTTTCTTCAAGCAAATCCACACTAGCACCCAGCTTGGTGTCATCTGCAAACTTGCAGATTTAAACTTTGCAGACTTTAAACCAAACCAGTTTACTGCAGCAATGCTAATCAACGAGGCCAAGCTGCACTTTTGAAGGGAACATGCCTGAGGCAAAATCTGCTCGGAGGGCAAAGCACTCAAACAGTAAGAGACATTTCTTTTGCAGCTTTCCACATCTGGACCTCCCACTAGGAGACAGTTCAATGTCTGACAAGCTTTGAGTAACAGAAGGAAAGAAACAAAGAGTTATTTAACATGTTGAAAATAGAAACAAAATTAGATTTGAATGTTCCTTTGCAAGCATGTGTATTTTGAAGGTGGTTTAATTCTCCATGAAACAGCTCATGTTTGCCTTAAAAAATCGCTTGTATGACTAGCACATACAGGACAGTGGGAAAATTGATTGAACTTGGTAAATATATATACAGTTCACACCCAGTGATTGCCTGATTAGTACCAAGGGTAATTTTGTGCATCAAGCATGAATGATGTCCATCTGCCAAGAAGTATTACCATTTTCCTGGGGTTTTAACACCAAACATAAAAGCTTTCTCCATTAAAGATAAGCGACACCATTGATCTGTAAGCAGCAGGGTTCTTTCTCTCAGCTGGGTTCCAGCAGCAAGGGCATTACAACCATGTGCAAAACACCAACTGATCTGCTTGAAAATCAAGGTGGGGGTAGGGCTGGGGATCATTTCATGAAAGCTCAGGCAAAAGCCTTCAGAGGTTTTGCCGAATATACTTGCTGGATAAAAAGAAAGCACTGCAGTTCAACTGACAGATGTTTGACAAGAAAGAGAGATGAAGGAAAAGAGAAAAAATGAAGAGATGAATGAAAAAAATACTCCTCTGTGTTTTCCAAGTAACACCGCAAAGAAAGCAGTTGAACATAAAGGGCAGCACAGACAGATGGAGCTAATAGCTAGCATGAATGCAGAAGAGAATATATGGGATTACCCATGAATCCCTGTTTGCAGGTGCAACATCATTCCTTAAGTGTATGTTAGTGCAACAAGCATAACCCCACCTTCCAGTCTTCACAGAGTCGTGTTTTTAAGGGAGAAAAAAATAAGAAAACAGCCTGTGGGAAGGGTAGAGTTTTTTACAAGCATTAGTAAATACTTCTGGGAAATACAGGATTTTTATAGAACAGAGCTTTTATCATAAAGATAAAAATAGTGATTTTTTTTTTTTTTTCCAGAGAATACCCTACAGACCCATGTGTTTGGATCTCCCTCCAAAGAGGTTCCAAATCACACAGGTCATCCCATGAGGCTGAAACCAAGCTCCAAAGCTTTGCAGCAGCAGCATAAATAGAAGTAAGGCAAGTCTTTGCTGCCCAAGACACGGTTTTCAGCCCCATGTTTCTCATGGATAAAGAGAAGCCTATTTACCTGGAATCTAAAGCTAGTTGCACCCCTGTACAGTGTCAACACTGGCCAACAGATAACATCCACCAAGCTTCAAATCCTTGTACGTGAACTGGGGCTAGTGCAAGCTAGTAATTCACCTTGACAGGTCGGGAGGAAGTCAGAAGTATCCACTAAGCTAAGGACCATCACTTCCCAGGGCACCATGTCCTACTGCCTTTGAAACAGGTCAGTTTCACCTGTAACACCATGACGGTGGTCAGCTCCCTCAGAAAACCTTTGGAAAACAACTGTTAGACACAAGTATGCACCTTTAGGAGATCTGTATGTCTGTGCTGGTGGTACCACAATAGTAAATACGATGGTGTGGTGGAAGGGTTTTGTAAACTGGTAACCTCAGTTCTCTCCCCTAGTTATTCCACTTGATCTATGGGCTTGTTCAAATCACCTGGTTTCTGCATTTCTGCTTTTCCTTCTGGCTAAGCTTACCCTTCTCTAGGTAGAATCTGCCCCAGACTTCCCAATAAAGCTAGTAGCAGCCAGGTCCAAAGCCAAGCAGGTTAGGTGGCTCCTCACAGAGTAGATGAATGGTTCCCCATAGGCTGTCATGGACATGACCAGTGTAAGGGAAAATCATCACCACTGTATGGCATCTTCCTGTCTCCCACTGGTACCTTCACCCAAGGCCACCACCACGCTGGTGCAAGAGTGCTGCATGCCACAGGTATCTGTAATGGCAATGGCTGCACAATGAAGTGATGGCTGCAGCACCATGATTACCTTATAAATTGGAATCACAGCTAGCTAAGGACAAAAATACATGAATAATGTATGTAACAAGGTCAACAAAAGTACCTGGAAATGGAAGAAATTAAGAACACTTTTATCAACCTAATACCCCCTTCCTTGATGGCATTGTGTTCTTGAAAGTGGATCACTGCCGTGGAGACTTTGGCTAGTCTTCAGCAAAGCACATCAGCCTTATTTGTCGTACCTCTGTTGTAGAGCTGGTATAGCTGAGCTGCTGTAATGTTTCCTCAAAAGACCCAGCAAAAATTGGGTTGTGATACTGGGAGACTGGCCAAGAGTGGGAAATAAATTCTTTGGTGCTTACAAAATAGCCAGAAACCACATCCAATTACAAGAAATGCCTCAAGCTAAAAAAATTGAGGCTGGGAGAAAACTCAGGAGAGAAGCAGCAGAAACTATTGCAGTAAAGTTGCTGCTGGTGCCTGGACGTCCATTTATGGACTCAGCTGGAGACAGGATACTATGCTACTGGGACCTGTGGTC
The DNA here is from genome assembly GCA_033558235.1 of Neomorphus geoffroyi. Classification (NCBI taxonomy): domain Eukaryota; kingdom Metazoa; phylum Chordata; class Aves; order Cuculiformes; family Neomorphidae; genus Neomorphus; species Neomorphus geoffroyi. Next base: position 14,285,669 of record JAUMJM010000062.1, on the reverse strand, counting down.
CACACTAATGCTTTTCAACAGCTTCAAGCTTTAAATTGCCAAGAACACCACGAGAGTGACTTTATTTCCTTTCCATTGCTGACAGTAATGCAGAAGATGGAGAGGGATGAATCCCTTAAAGCAGGTGGTTTGGAGTGGTTTAGTTTTCTTTCTGGAAGCAAGCTGAAAAGCAGCCGGCTAACCTGGTGCTTGTACTATTCCTACTATGGAAAATGGGTGGGAAACCCTCTGCGTGCCCATGTCCTATTCAAGTTTGGACACACAGAGGTTGTTCGGTGAACAGGAAGCTCTCCAGAGCATCAAGAGTTTCACCCTCACAGGGATCTAGGATCCCTGGGTGGTATCAGAGCTGTGCTGCACACCACAAAAAGCCAAAATAGGACATAGGTGGGAACAGAGCTAACACACATGGCTCTGCCATGAACTAACACGAGGCTGCTTCTTCACCTGAGTTTGCTGGTACAGCCTGATGCTCACATCCAGCAGCCTCACCGATTAGGCATTTCACTTACCTGCTAAACATCGGCTGATTGAAAAGAAGAGCTTGTCCCACCATGCCACCATCCCTCCAAACCTTGGAGGTCTCCTGGAAGAAGTGTTGATCAATCTTCCCACTATGTACCTCAAAGAAGCAGCACAGAGCCCAGTATCCTACTCAGACACTTCCCCAAACTGCAAGCAAACCAAAGCTGAGCCAACTGTAACAGAGAATCAGAGGAGTAGCTGCCACCCATCTTGGCTGTGTGGAACTGTTCAGCCAGGTGATAAGCTGAGACATTACTCTAAATTTTCCACCAGCTCCTCAGAGGTGTCACTTCAGAATCACATCACCCTTTTTATCTTTTTCTAGGTCGTCAAACCAGTGTGATCTCAGAAACCCCCTTAATATGGCATATGTGCAAGAAAACAGTCTGGTCCATTGCAACAAGCTGGTAAATACTGAGGACCAAGCCTCAAGTGCCTGTCAAAGAAGCAAAGCCTTTAAGCACAATTAAACTGAAGGGCGTGGTCTTTCTTTTGGTGCAAATAGCCATCTCTGAGATTCTTGCCAGTCCCTGAGAACTTCAGAATCTAAACACTAAGGTCTAAAAGGAAAACAACTCTTTCTAGCTGCTACTCCAGTAAAGAAAATATTTCAGAGGGAAAGGAAGTGCAGAGCAGACCAGGTAAGTCTGGCAGAAAGAAAGGGAGATAAACAGAAAGAACTGATCCAAAAATAGTTTTCTTTTAATAGTTTTCTTGAAAAGAGAGTGATATTATAGAGTGGAGGAATGTTTGCAGCTCTAGCAGGTGTGGAAGTCTAAGCCAGTTATTGTTTTACATGAGCATCATCTTCACTTCCAGAAACTGTCTCCAGCACTGCAGTAGAAAGGCTTACCCCACAGAAAGTGAACAAACACCTGAACCAAAAGAGAAAGGGCGGAAAAAAGGGCAGGAAAACTTGTTAAGGAACTATTTGAGAAAGAAGCAGTCCGAGAACCTCTGAAAACTTGAGAGGTTGTGTTTAGGTTATAGCATTACATATCTTTTGCTGAGCATTCAGATAACAGGATCTGTATAGTGGCTGACAAGGTTTGGATATTGGGGTAGTGCAAGGGCTGGATAGGAGCTGGTGAGATAGTATGCAGCAGTAGGACTTAGTAGGAAAGGATCAAGTAAGAGAAATAGGTTGCTCTTCTCCATAAATCTGGCACAACCAAGCCTGGGTACCCAGCAAGAATTTTAAGATCAGAAAATGTGGGAAGGTTAAACCTTGCAGCTGTCACCCCAGAGGAGGACTATGACTTTAGGAAAAGGATTTAGATTTCATTCTAAAACTTCAATTAAAATAGTTAACTTTCTCCATTAATTAGCTAGAGAAAGCAAGATTTTCTTGTTTTATTCATGTTTGCAAGTGGGGAAAATTACCTCTGCAAACACCAGAATGTTTAGGTTAAACATGTCAGATTTTGGGAGAGGTGTTCAAGCTCAGACTTTTTACAGTGAGTCCTAGGTACACCAAGGCAGTCATGGAATACACATAGTTACCTCCACATCAGCAGAAAATAGGAGACAGCAGCTTAGGGCAGAGGGAGAGGAACCATGAATCAGTTCCCCAAAAGAAACAGGAAGTATTTTTTCCAGTTTCACTGTTCTTTACAGAAGCCTTTCTGAGTCTGTTTCAATCACATCAATTTGTATTGTCATCCTGCTACAGTCAAGCCAGTTAATAAAATGTCTGATGCTCTTGTGCAAAATATGAACTTAGTCTAAAATAGCAATATCAAAGATGAGTAAATACACAGGTTTTGTCTGGTGCTCTGAAATCATGGAAATATTTGAAAAACATTGAAATAATCACTTTCATAAGAAAAATATCTTTAGGAGTGTCATTTCGCCATGCCAAATTTTACCCTGGTTGCTGTAGGAAGATGTAAATACTCAGTCAGCCTTGGATCCGGATGAAGCTTCCATTATATTTATATTTTGATTACAAGTATAGGAGGACAATGAATTATAACCATGCCCAGTGGGCTCGTGTTCTTTCAGCATAATGAAGCACATTCAGAGGTTATCTGTTATCTGAAAAGAAAAACACAATCTTGTTGTTTTTGTAGTTTCTTCCTTTAGAGTTCAAGCTCCTTCTTCTCCAAAGTTGTTGTTACGAAGTTACTGTAAGGGGTGCCAGGCATGATTTTATACTGGTATAATATCAACTACTTCAAAAGTGAAGGTGTCTGTTCCCACGGGCACCAGGAAGGATCACAACAAAGCCTCATGTTTCTTTTCAAAGTCATCAGCTGAATATGAAGATCTCCTTAAGCCAAAGAGTCTTCCCCAACACTTACCAAAAATGTGTGCTGTAGGGAATTTTAACGCGGAAACTGCCTTTCCTGTTAGTGTCAGTCAGCCTGGTTGTTGTAACTTTAAGTTCAGGTAACTCAATTACTGTTAGCTGGGCTGTCACAGACAGTGTGGGGCCCAAACTCAGTGTTCCTTGGATTACAGACTGTGGAGAACTTGAGCTCAACTGGGACTCTACAATCTGCTTTGCTTAACCCTCTGTGCTTAGCTATATAGATTGCAATTTTAAACAACAAAAGCAAAAATAAAGCCTAACAAATGCTTTGCATGTGGGGAGGCAAAATGATTTAGTTTTCCTTCTGTATGGAGATTGTTTTGGATAATGAATGCAAACTGAAACTTAAGAATGACCACTACAGGTTCCATCCAACCAGTGTGAGTTAACATCCTGTCTTGTTTCAAGAGAGTCCATAATTATTTATCACGGTATCACGGTATCATAAGGTTGGAAAAGATCTTGAGATCATCGAGTCCTACCTATGACCCAACACCTACACCTACTCCTACTTGTCAACTACACCATGGCACTAAGAGCCTCATCCAATCTCTCTTTAAACACCTCCAGGGACGGTGACTCCACCACCTCTCTGGGCAGTGCCTAATTTTTTGATCCCTTCATTTTCACAAGTTTACGAAGATCATTCCTGCAAGCAAGTCAATACGGCAACCTAAGAGCAAGGTTGTTTTTTCTATTTCCTGTAAACCTTAAAAAAAATATTCTCAGATTCACAAATCAAAATAAAGTCCCTTTTGGAACCTCTGACACAAACCACCATGTGATCAGCTCAGCAATAATCTTATTAGGCTGCCATTATACTCTGCACAAGCTGCAGAAAAGAGGGGCAGCTGGCATTTTATTTTTAAACTTAAAATGATCATGAGAGATGGAAATGCTTTGGAAGGAATTAGTCATAGCTCACAATGATAATCTTTGTTAATGAAGCTCCAAGCAGGCTTCTATCCAGAAGTGGCAAATAATGAGGTGCAGAAATGTTTACAAGGCCACAGAGAATTCATTAACAAAGATTCTCTAGAGAAAGAGCTGAAGGACCTTGAAGGATTTGAAGAGCAATATTTATACCAGGGACAAAGTTAAACGTCAGGCTGGCAGTACACAAGTGGGCAGGAGCTCAGATTGTTAGTGGATTGCTGTCCATGGGTGTAAAATCCTTGCCTTCTCCCAAGTGCCCTCCCTTTCTGCCTGTTGAGAGAACAGGAAGAAGTAAGGCAAGCTTGTTGTTGAAGTCACCCATGATTTGGAAATCTCTGCAGTTTCCTCTGAGATGGTATCATTTGGAGTCTCCATGGCTGTCTCCCCGTGCCAATGCAAACGCATAACTTCACACACAACTGCAAGCTCACAGTGCGAGGTTTCTCTGCGAGACCTGCCTCCTACTACCCCCATTGCTCAGTGATCCAGAAATCAAGCCACCTGTGACAGCCCAGTGGCCACCACAGAAAAGTTATGGACAAATGCCATCTGCAAGTGGATCACCACCCAGGTCAACTGATCACAGATGTGTGTAAGCGGTCATTTCTGAATAAAAGAGGGGTACCTGCCTTACACAGACATCATGTAGGCTGAGAGAGTGTTCACACTTGGAAGGTTAAAGCTATAAAAAAAGGCTGTTTGACTCCATGCCCTGGGCTAATAATGGCAGAGGGTAATCTTCACAGAGGAACCTGAGTGACAGCACATTGCAGTAGCAAGACATACTAGATCTTGGACACTTTGTTGTTTCTAAATCACAGCACAGCTATGGACTCCCAAGCCTGCCATAACTGTGAAGGATCACTGAGACAGAAATCCTGCGATGATACTTCTGTGGCTTTGAGGAAAACTCTATGTGAAATGCGAGGGAACGCATGGATTTCTGTCTTTCTTGCTACTCAGAGATCGGAGATACTGAGCTTCATTTATTTGGCATAGACACACAGCACTAAAACATGCCTTGTGCTACATTCCTTCCCCATGAGAACCCCTTTCTGAATGGTAAAGAAGTTCTGTCTGAGGGCTGATTATAGGGTTGAAACCCAATTTCCAGTAATTGCAAAGTGCACAATCAGTTCTACAACTTGCTCAAGCAGTGGCACAGTGATTTAAGCAGCCATACACAGTTCTGCCCTGTGCAAGTGCTGGATTCTGGGCAAGGAAGGCAGATAAGGTAGGGGAGAATCAGACCCTCTGCAGCTCGTGGCTGAGAATAACCTTACAAGCAGCATTCATCCTTCGTTTCTCACTCTTGCAAAGGATCTGCCAGCACCTGAGCCAAGCTGAAACTGCCAAGAACTGGAGGATTCCTCCTCCTTTTTTTTGTGAAGACTCTCAAATTTCCTGGACAAGAGCAATCAATGTATCCAGGTGACTACTTGGTCTGACAGCACTGTCCCCTGCCAAGCCACAGTGTTCACAGCTGTCCCTGCTTGGAGGGTTGCTCACTTTCATGCACAGTGTGACGTTGGAGCAGGAGATCAAAAAGCTGTGACCTGCCTCCCCTGCTCACAGCAAGGAGCAGCATTGCTTTGACATGTCAGCACTTTCTCTGCCCCTCTGAAAGGATGATACTAAGCAAGTGTGTAGACAGGTACTTCTAGTCAAGGTTGCATGATGTTGCTATCTGGATTTTCAGTTGAGTTTTCCTTTGAATATCTTCAACAGTTTCATGACAACATGAGAGCTATACAGGCAAAAATACAACCAGACAGTTGAGAGTAGTAATTATGCCTTCTCTATTAAACCTAAAGGAGAATTATCGAGAAGACAGGGACAGACTCTTCAATAGTGCATGGCAAAAAAGCCACAGTAAAGGAAATTATGGCCAGACACAAAGCAAAACAATTTACCATGAGGACAGTGAAGCAGTGGAGCACGGTGCTGAGGGAGGCAATGTGATTCCCCTCCATGAGCTTTCAAGACCAGGCTGAATAAAGCCTTGATCAACCTGACCTGGCACTGAAGATAACCCAGTCCTGTACAGAGACTGGTGAGAAATTTCTAGTGGTTCCTTTCTGACCAGACTGGTCTGTATGTCTGCATTTTTTTCACTCCTGAAATTCTAAGTAGCTGCAATAATTCCCCTCACAAGATTTCTAGGACTAGGAGAGATGTTTGTTAGGAATGATGATTGTAAACTAGAAATTCCAGATTGCAGCAGATTTCCTTGTTTAGGAGAAGGAAGAAGATTTCCAAAATTTCACAAAGTTCTTTGGGCCATTTCCCTAGCATATACAAATTCAACGTAACTCAGCTGCCTTCAGTTTGTTGTGGGTAGAGGTCAAGTCCCTCGGGGCTTTTTGCAAGATTGTTTGCCTAGACTCTGTCCAAAACACACAGAGTTTCCGAGTCCACCACCACAGTTGTCAATAAGACTGAAGGAAGTGTTTAAGAGAGAGATTTGTTTTGCCTTCTTTTTTTTTTTTTAATTTTTTCTTTTTTTCCTTTCAGACTTCTGAATAAATTTAAAAAAAAAAGAAAGAAAAGCAAACCCACTACTTGCAAATATTGAAAATTGTAAAAGAGATCAAAGGGGAGCAGATCGGTCAATATGCACCTGGGCAGGGCTGTTGTATGGGGGTGCTAAGACATGTTGAGAAAGGGGTCAATGGGAGCGAAGGTCAGCCTTGCTCTGGGCAAGTAGAGCCCTGACAGCAATGCCAATGGAGTTGAAGGGAGCTCTGTGCCCTGGTATGCAGCAAGCTGAGCAGGGCCAGGGAGGCTGGAGGTAATCAAAATTTTGTTTCCCCACATGTACAGCACAGGGAGGTGAGGCCACCTCCATCCTTGTTCCAAACCTGTTAAGGATAACAGCAGCCTCCTCTGATCTCATGCCTGACTCTTGTGAAATATTTAGCAATGTTACCATGAGTGCACTCACCAGTGCACTGCTCTGTTTCAGCACTCCATAGAACTTCTTACATGTCACAGGATCTAATCCGAAGTTGAGTGCATGCCAGTCCCCAAACAGCAAAATGTGACCAAGCTAAAAATGGGTGTGCTGTTTGTGTCAGGAGGAAGGAAAAACTGAACTGACAAATCAAAGCTAGAAACCTGAAAAAATCATCTGGGAACCAACATGTCCTGTGCTGTTGGGTGCTGGAAATAACACTGCTAAAATCAACAGTTCAGTGGATCAGCTGGTGTAAGGTGGAAGTAGACAACAACTACAATAACAGGATGCACCACTGGAAGGCAAGCTGTTGAGCCAAGAGTTTTCAAAGGCGTGGCTGTCACAATCTTGTCTTCATGTCAGGAAATGAAAGAGTAAAGGCCATTTAACGTGGAAGCATCAAAAATGCTGAGACTGCTTGCTGAGACTTCTCCCTGCAGGAAGCAACAGCAGCAGTGCTGAGACTCTAATGGGATGTAGGACATAAGAAGTCATGGGAAAGACGATGAGACAAAACTTAAATCCTCCCTCCCAGTCTAGACTCTTCCTAGGTTAACAGTTCTCATGGCATGACTGCAGAGTGGTGCTGAGCTGGCATTGTATAGTTATTATATTAAATAATCATCCCACTAGGAACACAGGAGTATCTTCAACCATCTAGCTGGGTGTTGATGCCGCGTAGCTGTTCAAGGACTGCTAAGCCACTGTCAACATTGCTGCCTGGCAATACTTAAAATTCTTACTTATTTCATTCTTACACGATGTAATACTAAGAAATGAAGGTTAAATAACAGGTCTGCTGACTCTCCCTTTCAGACAGTTCAATAAAGTAGGAAAGCATGGCTGTTATTCAGCTACTTATAGAGCTGGAAGCTCATAGGCTTGATAGGGGCTCTACAAGGTAAATCAGATATTTCCTATGTTTTATGCTAATGCTTGGTCTGCTGACAGCTATCAGGTGATAATTCATTAGACTTGTAACACAAGCAGCACTGAAAAGCCATCACAAAGAGTATTACAACTGTCTCAGGAATTATTCATGCTTTAAATCTCATTTATTTCTGTAGAAGGGAAGTTTTCAGTTTTACCTTGATAGTGAGCAGGTGTCTTAAGGTTTACCGGATGTACATATTAATCCCAATTCTTACAAGAGATGATTCAGATTTTTATTATTCTAAATCTAACGTAGGTACAGCAGCTTTGAAGGATGGAACAGCTCCTTTGATTTTTGCTGGGAGTTTAGATTCTCTTCATGAGACAACACACTAGTTTAGCTTCTAACACTGTGGTTTAATGCAAGAATTTGTTATAGGACTCTTAACAGCTTGTTCTAGTGTAAGAAGTTGCTTTAGCAGTCACATACTTCAAGCTGTCCTGAACATAAGCAACTTTCTCTTTTTCTCAGCATATTTCTCTCTTTATCCTCACAAGACATGTGGCTGAATCACTTGACTGTCTGCAGACAGGAAAGTCTGTCCAAAACACAGTATGATGCATTGCAGGGATGCCCCTCCTGGGACCAAACTGCTGATCCTTAGATCTTTCTGTGCTAGATGTTGTTTCAAAATCCGCTAGAAAACATAGGCCAGTTTTGGAGTAGAGGCTGTTGTCTTTTACACAACCAGTGGATTGTATAGCTCATAAGTTTACAAGCATTGCAGTGGCCAGCTTGAGCCTGAGCTCAGGCCGTACTGTGCAAGCCGCAGCTGCGTGGAAATCTGGTGGGTTTTGACTCTGGCTGCTCCCTAAACTGACATGGTAAATTTTGCCCAGTGTTTTCTAGAGTTTACATCCACAGATAATGGAAATCAAGTCATTTATTTATTTTACCTTGATTATCATTACATATTTTGGCAAATGATTTGGTATTAAACACAGAAATATTTTTCTTCAGTCATTATTTCTGTTCCTGTGTTTATGAGATTTGCTATTTTGTTAATATCTCCTTGCTGATCGGAAGCTTTATGCTTTTCAGTTTTACATGATACTGACATTCCTGAACTGTACCATCAGCAAGAGTTCCAGTTCCATACAGGGTTTTCCCAATTTCATTCTCATTTAATTTCTGTACTTTCTGTTAGAAGAAAATAGTCCGAATAACCTTGGGACTGAAAGAGACACATCCACCTTGGCATCCTTACAATAAGGAAAAATATCCATAGTCTAGTGATCGTGAATTTAAAATCACAGAAAAAATTTAACATCATTTATTGTAACTCCAGGAAAAAGAGCAAAAGTGAAAACTCTTTTGTTTGGGTTTTTGTTTGTAAATATTAATTTATTTCTAAGTTGGGTGACATATGTCTTCATTTGGCAAATCTTGTAGATACAGATTTTTAGAGAAAGAAATGGGATCTGGTGCAAGTTTCATATGTCACTTTACTCAGTATTAAAAAAAAAAATAATAAACACTATCTAATATATGAGGGATTGGTTTTCCCATAAAACAATTATCCTAAGAAATTACCTGATTTAAATGTGCACTTTTTTCTATGAGTACTCTGTCTTCCTCTTAACAGAGTAACAAAGGCAAAATTTGTTCCTTTCTGATGTAACATTTTAACAACTAATATTTAGTTACAGTAAGAAGCAATGCAAAATAATGTTTTCCATTAGCATTCCAGGCACCGGCCAAGTTTGTGTATGGTCTGCATGCATTTCCTTATGATTAAATATTTTCACTCTGAGGAGGAATATGCTTAACAAAACATGTAGGAAAATCACAATACCGATCTTGCAAGAAACAATAATTCACTGTTACCATTTGCCCAGGGAATAAATTAAAAATAGTTCCCTGCAGTAAATCTCCCTCATAAATCTCTTCAGAAAGAGTAATAGCCACAACATCAGACCAGCTAATAACTGATATTCCACCCATAAACTTTCTAACACTTAGCTTGAATTATCTGTCATGAGGTTGATGTACAGCTGGAACATTTATTCCTGCTCAGGGTTTTTTCAACTTCAATAATTTTTAAGTCATCAAAGGAGTGCAGAACACTTGACTTGACTGGTGGAATCATGTTTAGCATGGGTTTGGACTTTATAAATTGCCTCGTGTTGAATGAGAATATCTAAAAGATGATTTCCAGGGAATCAAAACTCCTTTAGATGTTCCTTTTGCTAGTATAGGCAGTAGTTGCAGCATCTTGTCAAAGAGAATCGGGGTTTGGATATGCCTATGGATGACCTGTACACAGAATGTAATTGCTTTTATTTCAAGTGGGCATATAAATTTTGTTGACAGATTACACAGTTTGTCCAGAGTTTTACAGAAGAAGTCAACCCCGGCTGTGCAGTGGCTTTATTGGAAAAAACATTTTCCAAGTAGTGCCCCTTTCAATACTTTTTAAATAATGATTTAGTTTTCTGAATACTTCTCTCAACTCTTTCAGTTGCCAGACTTCTTAGAGACGGATAACTTACCACAGAAATATATTGACCATTTCGAGCTCACTTGTGGTCAAGATGCTCAAGCCCCAAATGAAAAGCACAATGCAGAAGCCTCAGATGATGTCCAGCAAGGAACTTGAAAGTAATTTACCCTAGGACTCAGACTGCAGACAGGAGGCCCCGGGTCTCACCACTGTTTCTTTAACCTTTTATTAAGGATCAAATTTATTCTTTTTACTGTACCAGACCCTTGAAGTCAGTGAAGTACAGTATTTCCTTGGTGACCAGTAATTTTGTGTGGTCTGTACAAGACTTTCTGCCAAAGGATGATCTTTCATGAGAGCTAATTTTAAATTCAAAACGCCTCTTTGCTATAGGTGAACTTTAGCAATGACTTCTGCAATAACAATGTAATAATTTTTAAGAGTCAAAGTTTCAGTCTGTTTTTCAATACTACCAAGCACTGGTTCCTTCATCTGTTTTTGGAAGTGGCTCCAAAGACACGATATGAACTTCAACATGACACTGGAAATGCTATGGGATTAAAGGGTGAGTTACACTTGGTTACTGTAGCATTATTTTATACATAAATTACTGGTGACATTGGTTTACAGTTAATTTTTTAATAGGCAGTAACCCTGCTATTTTCAGTAGAAGTTAAATTTGGGATTCACACTCTTGATAGGTTCCTGCAGTTTAATGCGTACTAGAGGCTTTTGTATGATCTTTTGCTTCTCTTTCTGTTGAAAGTTCTTCTTCAGTCTTGCCTTTTCGCCATGCTTTTCAGCACTTTTGGTATAACAAGATTCCAGTTCTGCAGTTTAATGAGAGTTACAAGAACTGGGTTAGCTTGTGATATGGTTTGACAGCAATCTGTATAAAAATTGTCCAGTTTCTCCAAACTCTTCGAAAGACCATATTTCACCCTGTGATTTGCCAGTTTTCTGGGTTTTGGTAGGTTTTCCTTTCCCACTTTGAATTAAAAATTATTTGCATTTACTATTATCTTCTGACACTTTTTTTTATAAACACCCTAACACAATTTTTATGCAGTTTGATAGAATATTACTTGCACATTCCATCACTATGCAACCAGAGGAGGTGAAGATAATATATTACTCATTGAGCAGAAGTGTAATGAATGTTTTGCAAACCTTATTAAAATGGGAAAATGGTACTGCTGGGTTTTGACATTTGACTCCATTGCTACAGTAGTCCTTAATCAACTTACAGAGGTAAGTGCATCTTAGATAATTTAAAATAGCGGTGGGTGCTCAACTTTCAAGCTATATTGAATGTACGTACCATGCCTCAAATACTTTATTCCAGCATAGTAATAACTCATGTTAACAATGGCAAACTTCTTAGCATGGATGAAGAACTGTGAGTAGCAGGTAGGACAAAAATAGGTTTCTTTACGTGGGTAGATTAGTAGTACCAGTGCTCCATCCCTGGAGGTGTTTAAAAATTGGGTAGACGAGTTTCTTAAGGGATATGGTTTAGTAGGGAGACAGGCACGGTTGGACTCGATGATCTCAGAGGCCTTTTCCAACCAGATGATTCCATGATGATTCTATGATTCTTAGCTGACAGCTAGAATGGCAGCTCTTGGGTGTTGTGTTTTTTCAAAGATACGGTGTCAGTAATAAAATTTAAAGGACGATTTCTTTTTCTAATGCATAAAGACGCTGGCATAAAATCACAGTGTTTATAAGATCTAGTTTTTAGTATTAGCTACAAGGACTCAATAAAAAGTCTGTGCTGAGCTATGTGCCAAGCTATATGCTGGTCATTGCTGCTCAGATGAAATCTAGGAAATCTTGCTAGTCTGGGGACTATGGGATTGGTACACATACCAAATCAGTTATCTTCACCCCTTCAGTTGCTTTTTTTTATTTGAAATCCAGAATGTCTGGGGACTGAGAAAGTTTTCTCTCTGCAGTTGCAAGGCACAATGTCTACCACTGTCTAACAATTAACAGTAAATTATCACTAATCTCCTTTCTGTAGAAGGGTTTCTTTCAGAAATTAGGCTAGGGAGGGGAGATGGCCAGGAATTTAATTTTCCTGATCTAATTTGTACTGGTTAAGAGATCAAGGAAGCAGAAATCGTCTTTTTTAAATACAGTATTTCTTCTCTTGTGCTGAAAACACGACCCATACCTCTAATGTTCTTCCACATTATTTGATGTCTTGTGGTCTGGCTAACTGTCCCCACAGCAGCAGGAATGAGACAAATCCTTGCAGAAACTGGATGGCTGGTATATTCTGCATGGTGATCTCTGACCTATAATCTTTCCCACATCCCATGGCACCTAGCTTCAGGAGCAATGCAGTGGGTCAGAGCTACTTGCATTAACTGCTTTCTGCACTATTTGAGACCTGCTAAAAAAACCCAATTTATTGGGAACAGCCACTCACAGGGGCCTGATCTAGCTCTTTATGTAGCACAGGCAAAAAAGGAGGGACTGTTTTTCTGCTCATTTGAAACAGAATTTAAGAAATCTATTTTTTATTTTTGTCCTTGGTAAACACATAATTATTTTGTTGTTCTCTTTCATTTAATGTTCCAGAATCAAAACCTTGACACAGCTGGAGCCTGGTCTGCTTACTCTATTTACTTGAATGGCTTCAGGACAAAGAGTCTATCACTGTCTACAGCACGCTCCTGTACTTGTGTCACTGTGCTCTAGCATAAATTAGGACTGACCATCGTCATGAACAAAGCATAATGCAGTGTTATAGGCTGAAATTTCCTCAGTCTTTCAAAGTTAAAATACTAACCTTTCTAAAGCACCCACTGAGTTTCCATACAGAAGTGTTAAGATATTTTAAAATGGGCCTATCTGTCTACATAATTTTTCCAAAGTTTTGATTTTCTTTCTTTTCAGCTTCTTTTCCCAAACCAATGCAAAACACAACTAACCAATCCATGAGACTCTCCAAGTTGACCATAATATTAGTCCATCAAATTTAGAAACATTGATATTGACAAAACATTTGGACCGTGACAATTTTGCTGCAGATATTAATAACCTGCAAACACAACACAGACCACACAACAAGGACAGACTTCTTGATTTAAATTTGGTTTTAAATTCAGCCGTGTGCCTTCAGTTTCTCACACAGAGCACTGATCCTCATCCTACCTGCAATAAGAGATTCCATGATCAGCCCAGTGTCATCAAGGCTTTTTGAACCCTGACTGTGGAAAAGTCAGTCTCATCTCTTAATTCTGATTCGTGATTTTTTTCCTAGTTGTCATAGAATCACAGAATCATGGAATGGTTTGCATTGTAAGGGTCCAAATTGACCTTGAATACTTCCAGGGATGGGGCTTCTACCAACTCTCTGGGCAACTGGTTCCAGGGTTTCACCACTCTCAGCATAAAAAAATGTCTTCCTTATACCTAGTCTGAATATCCTCTCTTTCAGATTAAAACTATTACCCCTTGTCCTATTGCTACAGGCCCTGCTAAAAAGTCTTGTCTCCATCTTTCTTCCAAGTCCCCTTTAAGTACTGAAAGGCAGCAATAAGGTCCTTCCAAAGCCGTCTCTTCTCTATGTTGAATAAGCCCAACTCTCCTAGCCTTTCCTCATGGGAGGTATTCCAGTTGTGACCCTTCTCTGGACCAATTACAACAGGTCCATGTCTTTCCTTTGCTAAGGACTCCAGAATTTAATGCAGTAATCCAGTTGAGGTGTTGTGAGAGCAAAATAGAGGGGCAGAATCACCTCCCTTGATCTGCTGGTCATGCTGCTTTTGATGCACCCCAGGATACGGTTGGCTTTCTGGGCTGTGAGTGCACATTGGCAGCTCATGTTGAGCTCCACCAGTACTCCCAAGGCCTTTTCCATAGGGCTGCTCTTAATGCCTTCATCCACCAGTCTGTACTGATACTGAGGGTTGCCCTGACTGAGGTGCAGGACCTTGCACCTGGCCTTGTTGAACCTCATGAGGTTCACATGGGCTCATCTTCTGATCTTGTCCAGATCCCCCTGGATGACATCCTGTCCCTTAGGTGTGTCAGCCACACCACTCAGCTTGGTCATCGAGATGATGGCTTCTATTGCAATAGTTTACCAAAGCTAAGTTTTGCTAAGCTGCTGATAGTGCTGCCTTGCATTGCTTTTAATGTCATCTGTGTAATACAACAAGGATTATCAAAGCAGTTAAGAATAACAATACATCTAAAAAACATGTGCCCCCCTCCTTTGTGAGAAAGCATGGAAATACTTTCTATTTACAGTCTGCCTTGATCTAAAAACTGTTATTCACTCAGGAAACTTTGAAATGTATTGTTTCTCAGCACAGAGAAACGGGATTTGACTCTTCAACAGGGAAGGAGCAAACCAGTTGGGCAGTTGCTGCAATTCTCATGTTCATAGAATCATAGAATGGTTTGGGTTGGAAGGGACCTTAAATATCACGCAGTTCCAACCCCCCTGCCATGGGCAGGGACACTTCCTGCTAGATCAGGTTGTTCATAACCTTATCCAACCTGAACTTGAGCACCTCCAGGGAGGGGGTATCCACAGCTTCTTTGGACAACCTTTCTAGGTTCACCACTCTTACAGTACAAATTTTCTTCCTAATATCTAATCTAAATCGCCCTCTTTCGTCTTGAAATCATTATCCCTTGTTCCATCACTGCACTTCCTGATGAAGAGCCTCTCCCCAGCCTTCCTGTAGGCACTCTTTAAGTACTGGAAGGCTGCTATGAGGTCTCCCTGGGGGCTTTTCTTCTCTAGGCTAAGCAACACTAGCTGTCTCAGACTGTCCTCATATGGGAGGTGTTCCAGCCACCTGATCATCTTTGTGGCTGCCTTTGGACCTGCTCTAACAGATCCATGTCCTTCCTGTGCTGAGGACAACAGAACTGAATGTGCTGCCGCAGGTGAGGTCTCACCTTTATGCTTGACGTCACGTTCTGCCCACCCCATTGCAGAACAGCGCAATGTGTCTCTCCTGCAGCTTACTCTTAGATGTGCCCTTTACTCCTTGCCCCAGGGTCGCTGTGTTAGGAGCCCCAGGTCTTGCAGCTCTCGCTGTACGAAAATGCCAGTGCTGGTGAGGGCCTCTTTTCAGTGTGAAAGCTGCAACCAGCAAACCTTCTGCAGTCTGCCACTACAAGGAATTAAATTGTTTTTTCATACTGTTTACTTTGGGTGAATAATTCACAGAAGAGAAAACAAAACAAAACAAAAGAATATTTCCTTATGCCTCTTAGCTGAAAAAGCACCTTACTGAATTTTGTCTGACTAAATTTTCCTGCTCTCCGGTGGCCAGGTACTGTGTCAGTGCCTTTATCACGGTGTATATGAACAGTCAGCTCTGAGCCATGCAAAGGGTGCCTGTGCTCTGCCAAGGTCAGAGTGGAAGGCAGAGCGGTGAGCACAGGCAGGTGACGTAGGAAGTGGCTGCCATTGCAAGGCTGGGTGTTCTCCCTGCAACTCCAGCACAGTGCTGCACCCCTCTGCCTACCCAAACAAGCTCCTAACATAAGCTTAGAAAGTACGGTGAGAGCAGTGGTGGCTTTGTGCAGGATCCCAGTGCAGATCTTGTGTAGATGAGGTTAGGAAACTCACACCAACTCCACACTTGTGGAAATACCAAGCATGCCCCTAATCCAAACAGCCTGAAAAAACACCATCCAGCTACCATTCTGCTGGTAGACCCTGAACACCCCTCACTGGGCCTGCAGAATAGCAGAAATGAAAACTTAAGTGTTTCATAGGTTGTATTTTGTATGTTCCTAGAGATCACAACAGAAATATGCCATAGGAATAACCAGAGGAGATAACAAAAGACAAGCCATAGAAAAGTTCAGGCAGAGATGAGCCAGGAGATATAGATCAAACTGGCTCACATCAACACACAGCAGTAAAATTAAGTTAAAAAATTAGGTGTAAATTGACTGGAAATGGGATGAAAATCTAGCCATGCATCTGCTTTTCAGTCTTGTCCTGGCACTGCTCTGCCCCCACAGACTTAGAGTTTCCACCTGCTGGGCAGGGTGCTCTGCTTTTTCCTTTGTTTTTTTTCTGTTTTGCAGCTGAATATCAAAAACACATGAACAAGATTTATCCCTGCCTGACCATCTGTTAGTGTTTCTTATCATCTTGGGGCAGTCAGTGGCAGATGCAGTCCGGCTCTGATCTGGAAGTGTTTTTCCTTGGCTTGCTGTAAGACCCATCCTCCCTGGGTCAGTCCACGAGCTCTTGGAAACCTCGGAGCATTGCTCTGCTTGTTCCTCTGCCTCACGCGTAACGCGTGACCACAATGCAACCTTGGCCCATACAAGAAAAAAGCAGGATGCAGCTGGTTTTACTTTTAAGAGAGGAGTCTCTGGCAGCTTAAGCAGTGCTAGCATGCTCCATAGAGATCTCAGCAGTGGGTAATGCAGCAGCTGGACACTTTCTGACCCATCTTCTTTCACATGCTAAACACAATCTTCCGAGGGTTGCTGCAAGACAGGCGCTCAGCCTCTTTGCAAGACTTGGGTCAGACAAAGCACACATGCACTCAGCTGTGATCCCATTCCCAACCCTGCATCCTGCCCAGCTGCCTCCTAAACATACCCAACATTCGAACCTTTCCTGCAGCTCCCTCATCAGAGAGTGGCCAGGAAAAAAAAAATTCATGTGTGGCCAGGGGAGGTCTTCCCCTGAGGAAGCCTCTTGTTTTCAGTTTCCCTCTTCCGCAGCCCTGCATGACCTCCCTGGGACTGGATGCAGTCCAGGACCTTGCTGCTGCAAAGCTGCAGCAATGACTGTGTGGTGTCACCTCCCCTGGGGGAAGATTGGGAAGGCTCAGCAAGTCACACCGTTTTCAGAAAAATTGTTAAGGAAACTCAAATTTATATAATTATTGTGACATGAACAACTCAGCAGTTAATCTATCTTCTCTTTCTATTATTTTTTTTCTCATAAGCTCATACATTCTCCCTATTCAACACTGTCAACTCTTTCTTTCACAGGAAAACTCATTAGTTAGCTGTCTGCCAGCAAACCCCAAGTACCTAGGTAAGCACACAGAGATTTGGGTTTTAAAGGGCTGCAAGAAAATGCACATTTAAAAGCTTGTTCCTGAGAGGTGCTGACTGGCTCCACCTCTGAGCAGTCTGAGGCTATTCCTAACCTCCCAGCGCATCATGTCCATTAGCCCATGATCTTCTGTGTTAATAAACCCCAAATGATATACACCAACCAGTGTATGCCAAGGCAGGCAGGGTCACCTTGTGTGTGCAAAGAACCACATACCCTGTACAACCCTTTTTGCCTGAAACAAGCCACCCCAACAGTGTGGCTACAATTGATGCAGCCCTGGCTCTGACTGCTGTGGCAAACCCTGACCTGAGGTAGACCGCAGGTATTTCAACACCCTGGATGTGCAAACTTCCACATGGATCTGTGGGCAAAGCTTCAGTTTTGCCGATGTAAATCCGAAATTCTTGTGGCTTAGTCACAGAGGTTAGCCTTGCACTGGAAACGGGACCAGGTATAGCTGTACTTACAATTATTTAGAGAGGTTTGACCTTGGATTGTTAAGTAAATCCTCTTTTCAATTACATCACTGCAGGTACCCCCATTAATTCGGACTGGTGACTTGTGAGTTAAACAAGGCTGAAGAAAAACAAAGACTCATAGAATCACTTGGTTGGAAAAGACCTTTGAGATGACCTTTGAGATGATCAAGTCCAACCATACCCATTCCACTGCTAAACCATATCCCTGAGCACTTCATACACACATCTTTTAAACACCTCCAGGGATGGAGACTCCGCCGCCTCCCTGGGCAGCGCATTCCAGTGCCTGAGAACCCGTTCAGTGAAAAAATTTTTCCTGATGTCTAATCTGAACCTCCCCTGGTGCAACTTGAGGCCATTTCCTCTCGTTCTATCATCTGCCGACTGGGAGAAGAGACCAACACCCACCCCACTAAAACCTCCTTTTAGGCAGTTGTAGACAGTGATAAAGTCTAATCTCACCTCCTTTTCTCCAAGCTGAACAACCCCAGTTCACTTTGCCACTCCTCATAAGACTCTGCTTTTTGCTTCAAAACAGAGAGGGTGAGAGCAACACTGCCACACAGAGCTCCAGAAGATGTACAAAGCTCCCAGAGCTGCAGACCCCGAGGGCTGCCAGTACAAAAATCCCGTCCTTTTGGGGAGCCCTGGAGGTGACACTACCAGTTCCTCTGCTGTTCTGCACCCAGCAAAAACACGTCCTGCCCCAGGATTTCCCTGGGACACAGTACTTTTACTTCTAGCCATGGAGCCAGAGGAGCTCCATTCTGCTTCACCTTATGAAAGCCATGTGTAAAAGGTTTGGTTTTGCACTGCTCATTAAAATAGCACCTTTGGCAAATACTGCATAATATTGCTGCAACAGGATTTCCCAGGAAAATCCTCACAGAGACGATTTGTGTTGTTAAAGTGCAGAGAGTGAAGACAGAGTCATTGAAGTATGCTCGAATGGAAAATAGCTGCGTGAAACTCAGGCTCCTGCAGGATGTTTTCTCTCTGGCTTGTTTTTCTCCTTCAAAAGGTTTCTCAGTTCTCACAGTCTGAGCAAGGGACACATTGCAGTCCTAAAATGAACCTCCTGTTTGTCTTACCAATGTTATCACACAAAGATTTCCATACCTTGTCAGCTTCACTACAGATCCTAAGGCTTTGCAGAGGAAGGAGCCCACAAAGCTCTTCTAAGGGCTCTTGCCAGAGCTCTTCCCTATCCAGCATCCTTTCTTATTTCTCCCTGTTGTCCAGATGTGGTCTGCAGCTTGAATAACATTTCCTTGTTCTGACACAGAAAATAGGTGACAGTGCACAAGCTGCCTTCAGGTCTGTTTTGTGGCTGTAATTTACATTATTTTGTGAGCATGGTGGCAGATCACTTGATGGTATGTAAAAGACTGTCACAGTCCCCTAAACCACATCTCCATTCCTTCCCTAGAATCATTTTACTTCAAAGATATCTTGTCCTGGGGAGTATTTTCCCTAAGAGGAAGGAGTTTTTGTAAAGTAGAGTTCAGTTTCACACAGCACAGGAGCCAAATTCACAGGAGGCAAAGCACACCACTGCAAGCAGAGCTGTGTCTGGATGGTGGCACAGTGCCGGGCACTAGATCCCTTTCCATTTTCACTGTTTGCCTCATTGAATTCATACCTTTCCTCTGATGGACAGGGTGGTGTGACATTCAGCTGCAGATCAGGAGAACAAAGGCTGCAGTCAGCAGAGGGAATCACATGAGTAGGATTTCCAGAAATGACCAGTTCTGTTGCCAGATACAACTGAATGTGGGCTGAGTTCTAAAAAATGTAGAGGCCAAAAAACCCCAAACCCATACTGGGTTTTGTTTTCATATTACTGAAAAGGGATTAGCAATTTCTATGTGTCGCTGGATGAATTGATGAAGATACCAGTGTTCTCTTAGCCACAATGCTGCAAAAAGACTGGCTGCAGTCTGAAGGGGACCAAGCCTTTGCCTCTCCTGACAGCTTTGCTACAACACTTTCTCACGTATAGTAAGATTAAACAGTCCAGCTGTCTGTAGGCCTGTCGAATGTGCTCACTTGGTGGTATTACCTGAAAGAAAATATATCAAATTTATCATAAAAATTAAAAAAAAAAA
The DNA here is from genome assembly GCA_033558235.1 of Neomorphus geoffroyi. Classification (NCBI taxonomy): domain Eukaryota; kingdom Metazoa; phylum Chordata; class Aves; order Cuculiformes; family Neomorphidae; genus Neomorphus; species Neomorphus geoffroyi. Next base: position 14,265,908 of record JAUMJM010000062.1, on the reverse strand, counting down.
AAAAGAAGGCAGAGTAGAAACCTAAAGAATATGTATTTTTAAGTTTATGGAAAACTTGGTGGTGTTAGGGTAAAACTACAGGTGCTCCAAGGGAGAATGGCAATTCCACTTCATAGGGCTTCCAAACAGCTCGGAGCACATGTACGTGTTTGTTGGAAATCTATTTCTGCCAGACCAAACCAAAAAGAGGTGACTGATGGCTAACAGTTCAGGGGGAGGAGCTAGAGGGGGTAGGGAGCCCAAGTACAAAATCTGGGGATTGTGTGGAAGAATCAAGCCTCTCCAGCAGAGCCACAGCTTGAGAAAGATGCATTTTTAGACATGAACTTTCACTAGGGTAGCACCTCTCGAAAAGTACGATTTCTGGCTACGGGGCCTGGGAAGGGGTCTGTCTTAGAAAAAGTCATAGGATCATAGAATGGTTTGGGTTGGATGGGACCTTAAAGATCATCCAGTTCCAACTTCCACTGGATCAGGTTGCTCAAAGTCTCATCCAGTGTAGCCCTGAACACTTCCAGGGAGGAGGCATCCACAGCTTCCCTGGGCAATCTGTGCCAGTGTATCACCACCCTCAGTGTGAAGAATTTCTTCCTGATGTCTGATATAAATCTTACTCTTTACCTATTTAAAGCTGTTCCCCCTTGTCCTATCCCTACTTACCCTTGTAAAAATTCCCTCCCCAACTTTCCTGTAGCCCCTTCAGGTGCTGGAAGGCCACTGTAAGGTGTTCCCAGAGCCTTCTCTTCTCCCAAACTCTCTCAGCCTGTCCTCGTAGCAGAGTTGCTCCAGCCCTGTCATCATCTCTGTAGCCCTTTTCTGGATCTGCTCCAACAGTTCCATATCCTTCTTATTTTGGGGATTCCAGAACTGGACACAGTGCTCCAGGTGGGGTCTCATGAGAGAGGAACAGAGAGGGAGAATCACCTTGCTTGACCTGTTGGCCAGGCTTTTTTTTGATGCAATGAAAAGCAAACTACAGGTGCTGTGCAATCAAACACATGGCAAAGGAAGCCGTATAAATAGACTACATGCAAAGTTACTACAGGACACAGGTCTGCAGTTGTACCCACCATTCACCCCTTCTCCATGTAGGTGTACGTATATTAAAGGAACATTGGAAGGCTAGTAATTGAGAAATTAATTTAAAAAAACAATTGCCCCTAAGTAAACATTTCTGTGTTTGGTCATCATCCCTTTGGAGCTAATTTATCTGCTATTAATCTGCTGTGGCTCACGTATTTTGGCCTATTCTTTGTTTGCTTGGCCCTTTCCTGCTGGAGAGCAAGTAATAAGTCATTCTCCACTTGTAATTTCAGAATTTTCTAGGCCTTTATTTTTCTGGCTTGGGTGTAGTAGCTGTACCAGTAACTGTTGTTTTCTATTCCTGTAAAACTTCCTCTTGGTTGTACATACCATTGCAACTCTCACAACTTCATCAAGAAAAGCAGACTGCAAAGTGGTCCAGAAAGGATCAAAGAAAAGCTGAGATGACTCTAGGCGTGGAAAGATTTAATGCAGTCAAAAGCCTTTTTATGTAATGGGAAAACCTTTTATCGGAGACAAGGGGTTGCAACATCAATAGATACACGAATGTGTTTTTATATATGCAACCGGCAGAAACTGACTAGCACCCACCCTCTCAATGCTTGTGGCTTTAAAGGATTACTCATCTGCCAGCGCTCAACTCCCGTATCACAACAAATATCACTCATGCATCTCACAGTTCAGAGCTGGTAAAAACTGTGCTCTTAGTTGGCTTGGTCCAGCTTTTCACTGGCTTCACTTCCTGGAGAATTCGCTCCTGTTTGGAGGTGCCTATCCCGTTACAGTCATGTTCACCTTTAGTGGTGGTGAGCTAGGGGACTTCTTCACAGGCTTGTGGGGCTCCAGCAGAGAACCCACTGATGCCACTGAGCTGTTTCTCACCAGAACCACCTTGATCTCATCTGCAGCTCACAGTTAGCAAGAGCAGCTATTGCTCTTACCTCTCCTGTTCGTCTGGAAAAGCTCCAGACATCTCTATATGCAGGGTGTAGGTACCTGGGTGTAGGTACCCGATGAGATATATACGGGCATTTACCCAGCCCCAGAAGAACTCCTAGCACCTGAACACCTTAACGAGTATCTCATGCATAAAAATCCCAAGACAGCAGCACAGGCTGAGGGTTTGCTTTTAGATGTGAAGAAAAAAGCTTAGGTAAGTGCAGAGGTGGAATGGATACCATGAGGTTCTGAAGGGATATCTTCTTCCCTCCAGCTGTTCCCTTACATGCGGAACACGCTGAAAAAACAGTGGTTTTACATCACTAGACTTTCATAAAGTTTGCACCTGGCAAAAAGTCTGTTTATTTATTTCAGCAATCTTTCTGTAAAACTGTGTTCCTCCATAGGAGAAATGTGAAATTATCCCTGTGCTTGATAAAAAGTTCTAGATCCAGTAGAAGCCCTTAGGTACGCAACTGCCAACAATGATTTAAAAGCTGGGAAAAATGACACAAAGCCATGAAACCAGTTGTATCAGATTTTAATCATCTGCATTTCTCATTTATGTCTGCACTTGGATAAATCAAACTCAGACTCAGAGTGCTGTGAGAGCATGTCCACTACAGGTCAGTAGGGCCAAAGCAGGAGTTATTTTTTCAGTTCACTGGCATCTCTCACAAAAACCCAAAATAATACAACAAAAAACAGAGGAAATATTTAATTCAACTACTAATGTTTTAAAACTCTTTCTTGTGAATTGTGAAAGGGGAAGGGGCTACAGTGCCAGACACAAAATAGATGAAGGATGGTGGAGTTCCACACGGGACTGCAGGAAAACACTGGCCCCATGGGTGTCAGAGGCTGCAGCCTGAGGCTGCAGCACAGACTCAGGCATGAGCTAGAGTGCAGTTCCTGCCCAAGTTCAGATCCTGGCTATGTTTATACCTGTGGATTGCCAAAGCATAATGACTGGCTGTATGCTTGGGTATAAATATGATACAAACACACTACAGGGAAGGGAAAGGAAAGGAAAGGAAAGGAAAGGAAAGGAAAGGAAAGGAAAGGAAAGGAAAGGAAAGGAAAGGAAAGGAAAGGAAAGGAAAGGAAAGGAAAGGAAAGGAAAGGAAAGGAAAGGAAAGGAAAGGAAAGGAAAGGAAAGGAAAGGAAAGGAAAGGAAAGGAAAGGAAAGGAAAGGAAAGGAAAGGAAAGGAAAGGAAAGGAAAGGAAAGGAAAGGAAAGGAAAGGAAAGGAAAGGAAAGGAAAGGAGCCTTGTTTCCTTAAAGGGATCACAGTGAGCTTAGAATGAAAATCACTGGAACATGATTTGCTCAGTGGCTGGGTATGCACTTTCCACAGTTACTATGAAAGTGTCTAGGATTATGGTATTCATGTCATTCTGCAAGGGGAGAGATTCAAGGTGAAGCACCTGCTCTCAAGGGGACAAAAAAAAGGTGTGACATTTGACAGATGTCCAAACAGCCAGGCTAGAAATGTGTTGACTGGTACCTGCTTCCCTCTGAGCTTTGCAAAATTTAAGTTGGGAACAAACTCTCCGTATTTCTGAAAGGGAAAAAAAATGCCGATGTTTTCAGGGGAAACTATGATCTGACCTTTAATCCAAAGGCTGCTGCAGCTGTCCCCTCTCCTCCCTCTGAAGTTAGTTAAATGTTTTTCTGGGGAAATACACTTTCTCCTACATCTCCCAAAGCACACCTAGACTGACCTTCCTTCCTACCCCCTCAATCTGACAACTAAACATTGCTGGCTATGACAGCATGCAACAAAGACAGATACTGTAAACAACAGCACAAAAAGCAGAAGTGGTGCATTCATCTCTTCCCAGATTGTCTGCTTTCTTTTCCTGTAGCTCTTGTGCAAGTCATTCCCCCCTCCTTACTCATGTCCTTGTGATAAAGTTTCTTCAGTCACAATTGTCTTTTCCCCTAGAAAATGTCTGTATGTTTCACCAGTGACTTCGCAGTGGACCAAAAGGTTGATTATCAGCCACAGCTTAGCACTATTTTGCAGCTGTCAATGAGGTGTTTCTCATAAAGAAGGACAAAGGAGAACCCAAATTTTCACTGAAGTTGGCTGTATTTACTGTCCTTACTCCTCCTTAGGCCCAAAGAAGTTTCAGGCATTTGCCATGCAGCAGGCACGGTGTTCAGATCACAACCACATGCTCGAAGCCTAAGACCCTGCCAGCAGATGATTCTGACACTTCCAGACTCTGCATCTGGTAGCTTATAGCGTGCTAGTAGATACAGTGTATCAAAAAAAGAAGCTAGCTCTACAAAGTTCCAGAGAAAGTGCTGTCCTGTTCTCACTCTCACTGTGGTTTTAGTTGGTATCCAATTCAAAGCAACAGAAACTGCAAAGATAACATCGTGGCTGAGGGAAACTGGACAGGTAACACTGCCTGCTGTGACACTACATTTACACTGTGGAAACAGGGTGCCCAACTCATTGTTTATTTATGTGAGTAAGCTAATAGATGTAATAGAGGCCTATGACCTCCTTCTCTTGCCCAGAGACAACATCAGGCACAGAGCTACAGGGTACACAACATTTCAATTTCTTTTTCGTAGATGTAATTCACACAAATTATTTTCACCAAATAGTTAAAAAACAATTAATGCATTAATTCCTACAGCATGGAATATTATTTTTCACCTGCTTTCAAAATGTATCACTCTAATCATGAGCACAAATGTGACTAAAATTCATGTGAACTACTCTATATTAGCAAACAACCTTATGTGACCTTCTCATTCACCAAAGTATGTAAAACCAGTCTATATCAAGCTACCAAAAACCAGGTCTTGATCTCAGACAGATACACACAGTAGAATCCCCTTCTAAAAGCATAAGAGATGGTTATGTGCTCATGATACAAAACTGACAGTCGAACTATAACAGCTCAGTTTTACATTTTTACCTATTGACTCTGCAGCAGCCAGTACAATCCCTAACTTCTTTGTTTCTTGTGCTTTTTTCATGGTAAAGTGTTTTGAGTTCTTCAGGAAGAGGATGTTATTTAAAGAATAGGTAATGAAGGCAGGAACAGATTGACAAGCGTGGGAGTAAAATGATTATCTATATCCAGAACCAGAGTCAAGATTCTTCATCCCAGTGAGATGCACTCTGAAGTAATTAACCCCAGCCAAGCAGCAGAGGAAATGTTATAAAAGGAGTTTCATTGTACGAAGAGAAGAGTGAGTATTGGGCAAAGACAAGATTATTCCCAAGTAAAAAACTGAAGCAGTGGTTTAAAAACAAATAAAGATATGAATATAGCAGTGTCTAAAAACGCAGTTTAGCCACACCCACTATGTTGGGGGGGCTGTTTGGGTTTTTTTCTTTTTTTAAAGCAAAATCAGGTCTTTTAATAATGCTTTTTAAACAAACATCATACTTGCTTTTAAAAACCTCAGACAAGATATGAGTTTTAATCAATATTTTTCAAATGGGTGAATCCATAAATCATTCAAAGGGGTGCAAGTGTCTCAGTCACATAGAGTATTATAAGCAAAGACATATATCCAAGTTCTACGTCCAAAACACTAGGGCTCTACTTTTCCTAAAGGTAAGTGTACCAGACATGTTTACTAATATTGCATTCCAAGCAAAAACATACCAGCACTGCCTTGGTCCAAACCCTATTTACTTTAGCAACATCTTAAGATCTTATATCCTTACTCTTTTCCTTTTTAATATAATTTTCTAATTTACTTTTCAAGGGAAGTAAGAAGGGAAAGGTACAGAGTTTTGAAAATAAATCTAAACAAGTTCAGAGACAAAGTCTTTCACCGAGCCAGTCACAGGACTGTTATAAACTGAAGCTAGATTAAAAATCTATCGGTGAAGATTACCTAAAAAGCAAGTATCTGATCACTCTTTTTGCCAAACACACTAGAAAGGTTAACAGACATAAATACTGGTCTTGAATCACAGATAGACTGTTAAGAGCACTACGGAGAAATGCAAAGGCTAGGTAAGCAGTGGATCCTGTGTTTCCAGAAAATACATTCTTAAATGCAATGGAAAGCATCCTAAGAGTCTGCGGAGAAACAGCATAAAGGTAGATTCAATGACTGGTAGCAAAGGAAGCAATTCCTTTCCAAAATTCCAATGACAAAAGAGGCAATTCCTTTTGGGATGGTGTTCCCAAGGAGTTTAAGATAGTTTGACTCTACATTGTATTTTTAAAACATGAACTCTCTCTAAGATTTTTTTGTTAGATCAATCATTTATTGTAAAGAATCACCAAAATTTTATTACTGTCAAATTCTAAGATAATGATTGAAATGATATTAAGTCATCAGGCACATTTTTCTCTCTCTCTGGTTTTCCTGCTGCTGCACAGAAAGTTTTGTATTTAAAGTGTACCCATGCATCTTTTCTGCTTTGATATTAAAGCTGAGAGGAACAGTGCAAAAGAGCAAATGCTAGATAAAGCACATTTCTGAAATCCTCATCTCTACCTCAGGCTGTAAGACCTTTAAAACACAATGTATTTCCTTAGGGGTTTAACGGATTAAGTTTTTTTTTTTCCAAGAGAAAAGAGCCATCACTCCCTCCTCCCCACAAAGGAAAAAAAATGCAATCATGTGCTCCCACAGGATGTTGACTCCAAGAGGGAAAAACCCAAAGGGACATAAATGTAACTTATAAAATAGAAGAAAATGAACAGAAGATGAAATGGTAACAAAGTGAAAGTCAAAGAACAGTATGTTTTTTCAAGTGTATCAAAGGCAGGAAGAGAAAGATTTATATCAGTTTTGAAGGCTGCTTTTTTGCTTGGAAAAACAACAACTGATTGTAGTGATTTGCACTCAGAGATGACTGGAAAGAAACCTGCTGCTTTGGCAGTTTCAAGACTTTTATGTATAGCTTGTGATTTCCCAGCAGCTGATAACCAGATTTCTACAGCTGTGATAAAGGTTAAGGCTGAAGCGGAGATTTCTCCAGATTACACATTTCTCATCAAAAAGCAGTTAATTTTTGTTGGAGCTTGGCAACAGCAGAATTAGCATGTAAAGTGCAAAACCAGTAATCCCTTGCAGTTTACACACACAAGGACCTGTGATCAGCAGCCTCTAATACAGAGCCTTAGATATGCAGCTACCTGCAGACTCAGCACAGTTCCTAGAAAGAACATAAATGTGTAAGAGCATGAATGTGACATGAAGAGAATGGTTTTAGAGGTCACCCTTAAAAGGCTTCTGTAAAAGACTCAAAGACTTTTGTTAACTGAATTAATCTAATCATTATCTTGCTTCACATTTAAAATCCTCTAAACTGATCAGTTCCTTACAGCATACCTGCATAAACCCATCAGCTTCCTCTATTCCTATGGCTTGTAAACCTTCTATGCCCTCCACATTCCCTTGCTATTGTTTGTGCTTCATCCATCTCTCCCAGAAGAATAGTGGACTGGGAAAATATATTCCTTAAGGAAACCTGAGCCTACCTGTAATCTTTTTCTGCTCACATGTCAGTATTCTATACTGGCAGCTATCAGATAAGACCTACTTAAGGAAAGTTTGCACTTAAATTGATTATTTTCTCTCTTCAGTTCGGAGATGAGCTTGGCGTGATTCTCTATGTCAACCTTCTTCAGCTCCACTGATTTTCCAGTGCTTTTAACAGGTTTTGAGAATTAACAGACAGCAAATGAATATTAAAAAAAATCGATAATAGTTTAAATCTGTCTAAAGAAAACGGCCTAAAGTCACGCTGAGTAACTTTAGATAACAAGCAGCTCTGTGAACAGTGGGCTCAATGAAGCTTGGTTTTCTTTGAATTTGTATCTTGTGATTGACCGGAATTTCTAACAGAACTTGAGCATTGCTGTTAAATGAGCTCAGCTCTGAGCAGACACTAACCACATACTAAGCAGTAAAAGATTTTCATTGCTGTTTGCACACAAGAGACGGAGAACTGACTGTGCAGTGCTTTCTTCTGTATTGCACATTTCTTAAAGCATGGACAGAGCATTTGTAACATTGCTTACTTGTGCAGTGGATTCTCTGTTACCTGGCAAGAACAGAGACTGCATTCTAGTCCTTCTCAAATTGCCTGCTTTCACCAAACACACAACATGACCACTTCGTTATTCCTATTGCTCTTCAACGTGTCTACGGGCAAAGACATTATTATGGGAAACAGAGAGTTTGTAGCAGGTTTGTTTCTTTAGAAACAAAAGGGAAAACTGTGAAATAGTTACCTACAAAAAGTAAGAGAAGGAACATTCAAGTAACACAACTAAATTAAGTTGGACAAACTGATCCCTTCTCTCTGGCAACCAGTGACAGAACTCAAGAAAACATGAGGGAAGTTCAAATCGAACATTAGGAAAAGGTTATTCACTCAAACGGTCACTGGAGCAGGCTCCCCAGGGAAGTCATCATGGCATCAAACCTGTCAGAGTTCACGGAGTGTCTCGACGATGGCCTTTCTTTGTCACATGGTTTAATTCTAGTAGTCCTGTGAAGAGCAGGGGGTTGGACTTGGTGATCATTAGGGTTCCCTTCCATCTTGAGATATTCTTTGACTCTAAATCTTTAATCATGTCACTCACAGTAAAGTACACCTTGGCAATGGAAAGCGATGTAAGGAAGGGAGGTTCAGGGTAAGTGCTCCAGATTCTTAGTGACTGCATAGCTAAGATTTTGGAAGGGATTTGAAATCTGAAAAAAAAAAAAAAAAAAAAAGAAAGAAAAAGCAAAGAAAGCACTGATATTCAGAGAGAGGAGGGGCCAGTGTTGTATCACAATTTTGGGTATCACAATTTCCACACACTGTATCAATCCAAACAATTTTCATCAGGCCATTATTCCTAGGGAGAAGCATATTCTGACTGCAGAGACTTTATCCATACAGAAAGAACATTTTAAGATATGAATAAACACAGGAAGTAATTACTCAATACCCAAAGCAGATTTACAGGGAAAATATCTGGGTAGGGAAATTACAGGTACCAGATAAAATGCCTGGTAGGGAAATTACAGGTACCAGATAAAATGCCTGGAGGCGAAAGTATTTCAATATCATACTGATTTATTATCATCTGCTGGGACATGCTAATGGATAAATGCAAAGCAGTGTGACATCTGAATGGGATTAAATTGGATCACTCCTACTAAAGTAATACTCTTGCTTGCTGATACTCTATCAAGGATTCTGGGTTCATCACTTCTTCATTACAAAATCACTGTCATCTAAGTCTTGTTTTGTCACTCCAAATGAACAAACTCGGCCTTTTTTTTTGGAGGGTGAACCTAGACAAAGCCAGAACCGATGCTTGCATTAAGTCATATTATTGGATAAGAAATACTTGTTATACCTTGTCAAAGATGGCATGGCTTTTCACTGCAAAATGCCCAAAGCCAGTACACGAAAGTGTGTTCAAACAGTCTAGTCTATTTGAAAAATATGAATCAGTCCTGTTGTGGTAATTATCAGGATGTGAGATGAAAAAAACAAACTCCCAGGAGTACCAGCAGAAGGGATCAATAGGATCCTACATTAACCCAAACAGAAAAATCTTTTAAGAAGGAAAAAAAAATTAGGATGAAATTGCATCTTTGAAAAAGAAAGGGAATTGCTGCAATGTGCAGCTGGAAATTCCTGTCTACTTTGATTCACATTGACCCCCTGTGCAGACAAACAGTGGATAAATAACTGTATTGCTGAAGAGTCTCTAGCTACTGCTTTCAGTTTCCTCACAAAAATTCAAAATATATTCACCTTTCTAATCTCCTGTTTCTGTCTTGAGCCAAATATAGGAGCAGATTCTAAACTAATGTAAATATATATCATTGTACTAAATTTAGAAGGAACAATATTAAGAGGCACATAGTGAAAATCTGAATAATTCCATAATTTCCAGGGAATTTCATGAAAATCTGGGGTCAAATGCTGAATTCCTCAGGATTTCTTGACATATGTCCAGACTGTTTATTGTAATAAGTATGAACATCTGGCAGATTAGAACATGAAGATGAAAGACAGTAAGATAGTATTTGACAGAACTGGAAGGAGCCAGGTTTCATTTAGCCACAAAACTCAAATCACCATTCTGAAACATACTGCATAATCACATAAAAATAATTTTATTCATTTGACAGTAAGAGACTGATACACTGCAACTATGTAGAACTGTTGTTTAAAGACTATTCCCCTGCCTCTCAGCACGTATTTACAACTGCTACTCACTTGGCATTCCAGATGTGCTTGGCTCTGGTTTTATGTGCCTGAATGAAGGTAAATTCAAGGTGATGGGAAAGGACTGGCCAACTGTACACATGGAAATAAAATATCTAGAATGGGTCAGAATTCACAGGAATGCAAAACAAAATGGAACTGCTTAATACCTTCATTATCTAAGAGACGAAATGAGTAGGTCATTTTACACAGCTTAATGGGGAAGCTGAGAACTGGCTTACACCACCCCTATATTCTCGTTATGTTAGGTTTTATCCATTTTATTGGTATAGCTGATTTGTGCCCATTAGCTTGAAACATCTTCACCAGACTACTCCAATCCATTCTGCTCTTTTCACTTCTTCAATGATAGCTACAGGAGAGACTTTTATATCAACTGTCATCAAAGTCAAGCTAAAACATCTTGGGCTAAAAGCTAGTCAGAAAAATCTTGGCCTTCGGAAATTATCCTCTATTAAGAACTGACCTTACTTCTATAATCCTTCTCTGTTGCTCTCCAGTCTTTTAATATTTTTTATAGTCCTGGGGGCAGAAACTGAACTTCCCCACCATTGCTGTGAAAGTCTCACTACATTTTCCCTTATTTCATAAGGGAAATAGAAGAAATAAAACAAACCACACACATACACACATGTACATATTACACGTATAAATTGTATAAAGTTTTTCACAATGTGGTGATCCAATGAGGACACTGGGGAATATAAAACACCAACAGCAACTGAAATAAGTGTATTGTGCTGCATTAAAGTAGGAAAAAAACCAACAAAAAGTCACTCTTCCTTATTCAGTCGTGTCATTGTAGGAACAAAAGCAGTATTTCTAGAAAAATCACACACAAACATTTGAGGGAGAAGGGGAGGAGGAAGAAGAGAACTTGCAAGCAAATCCCACTTTTCTTGTCACTGTAAAGGTGTCACTTTTGTTAACTTCAAAATAGAAGTAGCTCTGTAATAGCCATAATGCAAATGTTGTCATCACCTTGCGCCTCCTCAGACCTCAGCTCTGCCAGAGCCGAAAGGAACAAGTGTCTGTAATGTCCACAGAGACATTGCTCCTGTTGCCTGGAACTGCAGCTGTGAAGGTACTCTTGCACTACTGACACTTGTCCCTTTTCACTCCGCACTGAGATCACCAACTAATTTCAGTTTCAGAACATCATCTGAGGGCCCCAAGTCTGTTCTTGAAAGCAATGCAACAGGTTTTTTGAAGACTTTCATAACTTCTTAGATACGCTGTCACTAGGAATAAAAATACTTCCATCTGATCTACAGATCATGAATCTGCCAGCAAACACTGGATTCTGGCTGAATTCTGCTGAATATTAAATGGCCTTGCAAAACAGTGGAAGATCTGGGAAATAGGACTGGTGACTGAGGGCAGTCAAATCTGAGACCACATGTAGAAACAAAGAGCATGTTGACCCACATATCTGGCCCTGTACATAAAATTCGGGCTGTCTCCATCATATCCAGAACAAAGAAATCTCACCGAAAGATTTAAAGGACCCATCAGTGACATGCAGTAGTACGTGTATTTTACAATAAAAGGGTTTCATTTGATGCATCATGACAATTGCATGCATAAATGCTGGATTTTTACCATAACCTGAATGTTATCTCACTATTACAGAATAAAAAGATAAAAAATAGTTTAATGCAAGCCTAAATAAAATTGTTTATCCAGGTCTGACAACTTTCTGTTTCCTCTAGAGATGAAGCCACTTTGGAGATAATGCAGACATAGGTACATATCTAAACCAAACAGCTTCTCAATATAGCACATCTCAATATAGCACCATGAATAGGTACAGATCGACAGTAAAAGCAAAGTAGTTTCAGCTGGTTTTACCTTACTTGGCCTGAGTGTGGAACACATATCTGAGGAAACAGCAAAAAACGTTGGAAGAAAAAGGAGAGTTTCCATGTCAACTGAAGGAATAGCAGTGAAGGATCATTAGAAACATTTAGAATTTCTCAAGCCATAAATGTGTGATTAAGTCAACGTTGCTATTAGTTTGGCAGGATGCTACATATGAAAAATAGAGCCACTAGATCATTCCATAAAGATGAGTAGGAATATTGTAGATCTGAATAAAAAATGTACCCCTACAGACACGCTCTTCTAACTCCGAAGATCCATATAATGTGACAGAACTATCTTTTCCTAAGACATATTTTTGTGAAACAGCTGTCTGATCAGTAGTCTAAAAACCCGTAGTGAAACCCTTTCCAGCGTAATAGCATATTTCCTTCTAATGAAATGTAAGACAATTGCTCCTCATTAGCATTACTCTTAAACCAGATTAATTTCACTGAACATTGGTTTCTCTAACAGGCAAAAGTAAATACAGCCACTAGAATTCCATGTTGTTATTTTTGTCCAGTCGCATAATAGTTGTTCTGAGTAGAACTTCTAAGATCTTTTTTATACTCTAGCTACTTCTTAATTTCTTACTACTGAAATTTTTTACTTCCCCTAAAAAATAATTTAAAAATGTATCTGGAAAGCTTAGGAGCAATAGAGCAATGTTTCTGAAGACAGAGGCTCCAACAAACCAGCTGTTAGCAGCATTTGCGCAATTATCTGAGGAGCACAAGGCTGAATTTTCTCTATGCTTCAACATTAACTTAAAACAGATGTAAAAGGAAGAAAGAGAAGTACACAACAGATGAAGACAGGCTCACAGCCAGAGGTAGGTCTGCCAAAAATGGCAAAGAAGGCAGAGGGAAAGACAGAAACTTGCAGGACTGTAGCTGTTCTAGAGAACTGTTTTGGAGATGGCAGGGAGTCCTGCCTCCTCATTTCTCCTTTATTGGCCCATTCCTGGGTATCAATACACTGCACTGCTCTGCTGTGCCGAGATACCCAAATGAGTTATTAAATATGTTATGTAAGTCCCAGCAGAAGTGTGGAGGTTTGATAAGAAGAAACTTTGCTATGAAAACTCTACATTATGAAATGACAAGCTAAGTAAAGGAGAGGAACACAGAAAAGGAATTTCTTGTTCAACGTTATATGAAGGTTTCCAACTTTTCAACTATGCCTCCTGACAAGATGGACTTTTTATTCCTGGTCCTGCATAACATACTGGAACACTGCTGGTCTAAGAGAAGGTGAAAGAGGTTTTCTTTCACAGAGGATGGCACGTCAGTCTCTTTAAAACATTTCCTGCCTCTTGAGCCCTCTCTTTTTCAGTAACAGCTGCTCAGAAACTCTCTCGCAGGATCAGCAACAGGAGAATTAATCCAGATGAGGCAGTGCAGTTTGTACTGCTATGCCAAACATTAGCAACCTATTCCATTGAGAAAGGGAATTATGAGCAGAATGTGTGAGAATGAATTCCACTTAAGAAACTGTAAAATTAAGCAACAGCAGACCAGTATGAACAGTTAAGTTGTTCTTTCTCAATCAGCGAAGGAAAACATTGCCAACATTTAATCACTAATGTGTACAAATGTGTTCTTACTCAGCTACTAACTACTGGAAAACCTACTGGAAAGGTGGATCTAGTAACCTGTGGAAATGCTGGATAACGGAAGTGATACTTACCCAGATCTGAAAAAGTGCACCCCCAGTTAGACACACCAGTTAAAAGTTCTGTCATGTAACTTTGATTGTAATTCCTCTCTGCTACCAAATATGAAGTCTGCTGTTACACTTTAATATTCCCTTTTTAAACATGAAAAAAGAAGTTAAACAACATGGAGAGACAGAACATTCAAAATTATAAAGTCAGCAGGAATCAGAATCCTTTAGAATTCCAAAAATGGGTACCATATTTTCAAAGTGGTAAAACAAAAACATAACTTGGAATAAATTACAAAAGTGAGTAAAACCCAAACCTCTTGCTTCTTTATTTCACCAGTTAGCAGAATGATTTTATTAATAAATCTCAAAGCTACTTCTGAACAGGAATGCAACTTATCAAAGGCACTTCATTTTTTTCTTACAGAAGGTGAAAATATTAACTCAGAGTATGCTATATATTCATTGTACTCTATTAAGTGACGCTAACCAGATGTTACACACCAACTCATTAGCCAGACAATGATTTAATGGCTTTACTCAGCTGTAATTATAGAAGAGAGATTAAAAAAATTGCACTTAACACAGGTAGCTTCTTATTTAATTTAGTTTCATGTGCCATAAAAGCTACTTTTTGGTAAATTGCAGTTTTAGAGATTTATATATTATTTGCAATTACTGCTAATTGTTATGAATAATGACTGCATCATCTCTGGAACACATCTGTTGCTAACACTATATAAACATGACAATTTTGTGCCTAACAACTCTATACTTCTTATTGAAATATCATTAGCTGGAAGTGATTGATGGAGTCTAGCTTTATACTTGGAAATACAATGAACACTTTATCTGATATAAGGATTGATCTGTATTTTCTCTCATAATAAGCCAGCTTATGTGTCCTGAGATATCTAAAGTAGCAGCTGATCCTCAAATGGTCTCAACAGGATCAGAGGATTATTCACCTAAGAAAATGCAATACAGACACTCATTATCAGACATTCATGTGGCTGGAACAGCTGAAAGCCTGTGGCTGACACACATGATGCATGTTAGTGTCTCCAACACAAACCTGTTTGTGAGGGAAGGTTCTCCCTTGCATATTATACATCTGGAAACAAAGGGAGACAATAAGCACCTCACTTCCAGTAACGAACGTTTCAACTGCCCATGCTGGAGTACATACATGTCCTGCAGATATGTCCTTACCCAAAAGATGCTGGCTTTGGTAAGAAGAGTACATTTTCTCTATTCTAACTTCAGGGAATTATATATCAAAGAAGAGACACACTTTCAGTCTCTGGGAATGATGATGTAATCCCTGTTTGTGCCACGTCCATTGTAGCAGATAAATGTACAGCCTCGCAGGCTAATGCACCAGGCAGGGAGTGCACTGTGCTGTGGAGATAAGAGCTGGAGAAAGAAAAAATTCCAGTTAAAAAAAGTACTTAAAAATCACTCAGGAGTCAAGCACAGACCTGACAGCTTGCATCACTCAGATTGATGGGAGAAATGACAGAGTGTCTAAAATTTCTTGAAGAACCAAGCTGCTGGTATAAATTCTGAACACCATAGCCAGTGTGAGATGAGTATGAAGCATTCCCATAGGGCCTGATGACTACCTGACCTGTGTTAGTGTTGGCATTGACCACACTTATGCC
Organism: Neomorphus geoffroyi; assembly: GCA_033558235.1. Taxonomy (NCBI): domain Eukaryota; kingdom Metazoa; phylum Chordata; class Aves; order Cuculiformes; family Neomorphidae; genus Neomorphus; species Neomorphus geoffroyi. The sequence continues at coordinate 14,250,504 of JAUMJM010000062.1, read as the reverse complement.
CAAAGGAGATCCTAATAAAGCTGAAGTTTTGGCACCATCCTTATGCATCTGGATGGACGTTACATACGAAAAGGAAGCAAAGGATTAGGAGGAATCAAACAAGGTGAATGTTAGACAAGGCATCTTAATAATAACAACTATGGGCTAATGCATTTTGTAGGTTAAAAAAATTAATACAATCTGAGGACATCAGCAGTCAAGCTGTGCACTTTTTAAATCCAGAGTCAGAATTTTACTCACTGAGGAACAGCAAAACCCACTGTCGGCAACCAATTCACAATCTGTCACACTGTGGTAATACAATCCCTGAGGCAGTAGACATGTGGCAAGCTGATAAGCACGTGAATACAATGGTTCTTTGTGACAGAAGCCGCAGAACAGGAAAGCTTACAGGGACCTCAAGAAATAATCAAGACCATTCACCTGACATCAGGGCAAAATCAGCTGTAGCTGTGTCATTCCTGACAAATGTTTGTTTAACCAGCTTTTGCAGACCACCCAGAAGTCATCATTTCACAGCATTCATAGCAATCTATCCTCATGCCTCCTTCTCCTACTTTTCAGAATGTATACTGCCCAGGGACAGTACATGTATCACAGGCACTGTGGGCTGGAGGAAACTGGTCTTTCTATAATGGCTCTTTGTATATTTGTATGTCATATTTCATGACAGTCTCTCCTCTGCTATACTAAGCAACCTACTAGTAGATTACCCTAGATGCAGTTGTATTAGACAGGTCTCACACCTCTCTTGCTGAGTTCCTGTGTCCTTTTCTGCTGGTGGGCCACATCATTCTTGGAGTACAGTGCCTGAAACAGGACCACGGCCTTAGCCCTACAACTGGACATGGCAGAAGGCTGTCTTCACATGTTTCTAAAATTACGTTCTTACTCAGAAATGCATTAAACTTATGCTTATTTGAAACTAAAAGAGTATTTTTTATTTATGAACCACATGGACCCTTCTAGTGAGGACTGTGAAGGGTGTTACCACAAATGACATCTAGGTTTTCTCTTCTCTGCCTCCTACTGCGATGGGGCAGCTTTAATTTCTGCCAAGGATTCTGTCTGATCTTCTCCAAAACAAGCAAACGGATTCAAGAATTTCCCTGTACCCATGCACAAGGAGGATGCCCTTGAGGGCATCAAGGGTTTAAAAGATACTTTTTGAATCACTGGTTGTGGTCCCCAGTATTACGCCAGATTACAGCGTGACCCCTGTCAAATGTACTCAATGTGTTCAGGTCCTTAACGATGTCACCTGGTTTTGGTTTTGAGGTTTGTTTGGGTTTTTTTCTCTCACTTTTAAAAGAAGACTGAAATGGAAGTTCAGGACCTAATCTTCTCTACATTCATTCACAAATGGTGGTTCATACTCATACATGATTCTTCTAGTATCATCTATTATCTTAAATAACTCTCCTATCGTTGTTCTGTGATCCTGTTTGTTTAATAACTTAGAGAAAAAAAAGACATCTTGGAACTTTTATACTGGAATTCGGATTCTAAAAACTGATTTGAAATTCAAACAACTGCAAATAATTCAAATAATTCTCCTTTATCCAGTCCTGTACAAGACTGGCTCCTTCTTTTTCTGAATGCCAAATAAGCAGCTTAAATGATCATTGCGCTATATTTCATAGCCCCCATGCTGGAAGCTTCTGACTTTTCAAGAGTCGAAGGACTATTCTTAGAGAGGAACATATTAAAACAATGATAAATACATATTTTCAGTCAAATTTTATGTACATAGACATTGATAATTACTTAAAGGCATATATTCATTTTACCTTTGAGAGAAGGACAATTATAAAATTACTGCCTCTGTATGAAGGATCATGAAAAAGAAAGAAATCAATTTCTTAAAAATTTCTACTGTTTTTATTCTGGTCTTTATCTAAAGAACAACCCCTACTAAAAAACAATCTTTTTAGGCCTTTCAAATAAAACTGAGAAGACTAGAAATTGGCTTCTCACATAAGAAAAGTGCATCAACATTTCTGTTGGTATGACTTCAGTTTTAGAGTAGCACAGCATATAAACTAGGTTTATTTAGTTACCATTAAAACAAAACATCTCTTAACTAAATTCCTGGCTTGAACCAGAACCACTGTCTGAATCCTTTGCATACTAAGATGAGCCTCATAAGTTTCAGATGTTTTGTCAATGATTGCAAAGATATAGAGGGCATCAGTTCAAGCAACAGACAGTTTTAGTGGTCACTAAAGGAACACTTGATAACAGTTTCTAACCACCCAAGATGCCTAAACCAAGCAGATTGGCAAGAAAAACTATTTGAAAAGAAAAACTTGTAAACCCGCAGTCTACATACCGTGCTGCGGAGAATGACAGAAACAGTATAAGGCAGACAGCAGCGATGGACCCTAATCCAACAGCAGTCAGGTATTGCTGAGTGGGTGATAAGTCTGGAAGAAAATATCAAACAATTCAAATGAACAAATATCAAATAGTGTAGCTGCAGTCTGATTACTGACCAAATGAGTCTGCTCAAAGCTCAAGCACTACTACAAACTTTAGATGCTGGATCTGCTGCTCAGTTAAGTAGTAATGGAGCTGATCGTCTGGTAGTCACCGCCCAGTTGAGGATGTAAGATTAAATGTTGTATTTCTCAGAAGTAATTATACTTCTCTGGCCCTCAGTTTCCTACCTTTTTCTTTTCTTTTTTTTTAAATTCAGGTACTCAATGACCATATTTTCCCTTCTTATTACTGGCAATTTCAATCACATGCCAAGGTGGTCTCTGGTGCTAGAAAATCCTACTGTTTTAATAAACAGCTTGATGCATCTCCTTCAAATTTTTTACCATCTGGGCCCGATTTCTCTTCCCTATTCTTTTTCTTTTTTCCCTCCCCAAGAGACAGAATAGAAACAAACCTGGCAATGACAGTCTTATCCAAGCCCATAATACTAGAAGACACTTCGGGACAGAACAGATGGCTTACAGGGATTTGCTTTCAAAACCAGAATTGCAAAGAACTACTGATGAAGACAACCTGAGAAAACAGAAACCCAGACTCTTCTAGCCACCGCTCTCTCATTTTCAGCTTTAGTCAAAGTTTATCTATTCATTACTCAATTTTGTGCAGTTATATAGGATGCTGGATCTTTTTCCAGCAAGATTCCAAAACTCTACTTGCTGTTAAATCTTGAACGTATGAATATTTAATGTTTTATCCAAAAATTAAATTATACCAAGAATGGTACTTATTCAGCTAAATTACTGCGTATGTCCACGATGAGAATCCAAGTGCCTGAAGACTAGAAAAGCAACTTCTGTTACTTCATTGAACTCTTTTTGGCCCATCCAAATGCACAGGGTCAAAACTAGCTGGGCATTTACCTGAAACAACCTCAACAATTGATCTGAAGCACAAAAATAAAAATAATCATACAGAGCCACAAGGAGAACCTGGTCTGTTTACCATCTTTGCCTAACACTGCTCAGTGAAGTAAGGCTTGTGTCTGTGCAGCACGTCTCACCTGTAAACTTACGGTGAGTCTGTCAAAACAGACAGGAACTCTATAAGGGAAATCTGTTCAATCCACAAGCATGTTCAGTTTTGATAAGTTATACCCATCCTTACATCACCGTAACACTGGTTTCCATAAGCAATGTATGCACCTCTAGACCAGGCGACAGCCCTCCACGAAAATGACAGAGCTGTCTTCCCCATACTCTAAAGCATACTTGGTGAAAAACCCTTAAAATTCATTTTACTTGCTTGTGACAGAAGGAAGCATACTTTTAAGAGCTTTGTACCACTTTTTAGGACAATGACTTATCATATGGAGTGCAGCTTTGTCTAGATGGCATCTAAGACAGGCCTAATTGGTTTAGATTTAATTTACAGGCTTGCCTTCAACACAAGTTGAATTAAGAAATACTCCTGAAAGGATTCAGTGAGCCAAAAACACTCTCAGCCTCAACAGCTGCAGAAGAACATTAGGCTAAAGACATTTTTTGTCTAGAAGCTCTTTCAATATAAAGGCAAATGGATTTACAACAAAAAGCCAAAGGCCTGACCTATCCTACTCCTCATCTTCCAGTGCCCGTTCTTTTGATCCCAAAACCAAAACCAACCCATAAGCTCTGTAAAACAGCTCTGACAATGCTCTGTAAGCTGATAAATGACAAATTCGGAAGAGGGCAGTTTTCTCCTGAGCTAAAGTAATTTACTGGAAATATTTTATAGTCAAAAGGAAGATCAAAGATAAACCCATGCCATTATACTTTTAAAAAACTGTACTTACAAGTAGAAAAGTTAACCATATTTTTAATTTTTGCATGGTGTCTTTAATTTTCCTTAGTTCATGAAAGGACTTAATTCTCCAAGGACCACTTGAACATACCAAAATAAATAATTTGTATTCTAAAAGCTAGAAAATGTTTGGGGTTTTTTTTTGGGGGGGGGCGGGGAGGAGGGAGTGTTTGGTTGGGGGTTTTGTTGGTTTTGTTTGAATGAAGAAACAGCTACAGCAATTACTAGTCTATGCTGCCAAGCAAAGCCATGACAACGTCTGTTTTCTCATTGAAGAAGAAATTGACTTACTTTTAATTTGTGCCCAAACAGCACAGGACTGTGTTCTCACCTGAAAATGAAAACATAACAATCACTGTTTCTCATGAGAGAAATTTATTACCACTAACACCCTCTGCAAGAGCAGCCATCCACAACATACAGTATTTTATTAATATTAGGAATGGAGTTCGTTATTCCCCTGGTAGCAGCCTCTAGCTTGTCTGAAAACATTATAAACTACAAATATAAGATAAGAGATAGGGCTCTAATGAAAGGCTGGCTTTAGTCTTTTAGACCATCGTTCTTCCTTCCTTTCTACAACCCAGACATGCAAGTAAGATGAAACAGTCTTTGAAGCTGCTTAGATAAGAATTCAGAATTTATGAAATGCTAAGATAAGGCTGAATATGCTGTTTTAATGTTATCTCCATGCAGAACACGTATGGTAAAATATGGTACTTAATGCTTATCCAATACTAGATGTAGGGTTTTTTTCAGTTACGACAACTCACTTGGTAGTTTTAACAATTTTTATAGAATACTTACAGCAGTTAATATTCACAGTAGTTGAATACATTTTTATCAGGGGGCTGCTTTTACAGAGGTTTTTAACAAGTTTGTTCTTTCCCCCAGCAATTCACGCTCACACATACACAAGAAGTTCTGCTTGAAGTTCTATTGTCTAGTCTATAACTACTATGAAGTTTATTTTTGTAGTTCTTCCATATGTACTCTCCTGCTAAATGACTTTCATAGAATACATACAAACATTTCATGTTTTGGCAAAATATGTTTTACTTTGCTCTGGATAACAGTATGTTTCTATGAACTTGAAGGCTCCATGTTGAAGCATTTGCACAAAAGGGCAAAGGTAAATTTGTATGCTTAATCTTACTTTTGTCTGCCTGCATCCTGAAATGTGGAATTTCCGTGTTTCTTAAATTCATTTTTTTACAAGGAATTTTCTGGTTATTTAAAACACGAAACACTGACAAAGAACATCCTGTTAGGGGAAGGTGTCTAAAGAACCATGGGTGGATTTAAAAACTCAATCTGAAGTGCCAGATCTGGAGGCACTGGTGTGAGTACCATCATCTTGAAATAGCTGCCTCCACGACATACCCCAGTTTTCAGGAAGCCAGTCATCTCCTGCCTATCTGACAAGTCACAGAGCACCCAGATATTCCATCACCAAAGTTCACAGAACTGCATTTGATACTAAACCAAATTATAAATCCCTTCCTCTGATGAATTAGTACCTTTACCGAAAGTTATAGGCAAAATTATTTTTCCAAATATTTGAGTATCCATGAATCTCAAAGTCCCTGTTTCAACCTGGATAGTCACAGGTAGCTAAAGTGAAGATAGAAATCCCTTCCACAGCTGCACGCTTAAGGGAATTCATGCATATACCCTTTCCTCAGACTATTTTTCTTAGGCTATTTTTAACACAATTTTATCACAATAGGGGTCATTTTAAATCCAATTTTCCAAAAGGCTCATAGCTTTTTCCTGAAAAGACTGTGTGCCATCTCCACCATCCTGCTCTTATTTCTGTTACATGCATAAACTATTTAATAAAAAAAAGTTGATGCTAACACTGAACAAAAGCTATGCTAAAGAAATTAATCTCAAGTTTAAACACTGAACACTTATTTTTTTTAGTTCTTGTCCTTCACTATAAACCTTGGCTGGTTTTGAGTTATTTAATTAGCAGCATCCCTCATGGAGAAGGACATGTCCAAAGCTGGACAATTTGTTCCACTTCAGTAAGGTTTTCATGGTAATGACAGTAAATTCTTATTTATTCCCAAATCCTCCTTTAGTCTCCACTATCCCTGTATTCCAATTGCCAAATTCATCCATATGAAAAATGGTAATTTCCGTTATGTCTGTCTTCCGTCTTTTCTTATACACCTCCAATGATCTCCTCAGATCATCTGCTCAGCCTTTTAACATATCTGAATGTCCTGCACAAATGAAATATGCATTTTAAATCCTCCCTCTACCTTAAAAAAAAAAGATAAAAACACACAGCAGACACCTTTCTCAAGACATCCAAATCTGAGCAAGAGATAAACTAGAACTTTAGTTAGGAATCTATGATATGTATTTCTAATGTGTCTGTATTCAAATAGAAATGTATTCACAAGGAAAATATACTACAGAAATGCTGATTTCACATGTGTTAATAATTGGCGGCTAATTAAAGGGAAGATTTTTTTTAAAGCAGACTTTTAAATATTAACTCTTGAATCCAAATTCTTTTACTTAAGTAATGAGCTTCTCAGAAATTTTCAAAACCCAACAACCCTAAATTTATAATTCTGTATTTCTTCGAATTCTTAATACCAACAATTGCACAAAATACAAAGGCAGAAGAATTGAAGACAAACCAGTACTTTTGAACCACAGGTCCAAGTTCCATTTAAAGAAGCAGAAAAGGGAACTTAAGCCTAATAATGATTTATGAATATCGCATGTAACTTCGTGTATTACATCAAGTAACAAAAGCCATACAACAAAGTGTGTATTAATGAGCTGATGCATTCTAAACGCAAGGAAGCTAAGAGTGGCTTCCACAAATCACAGTAATAATATTTCATTGAATCAGTGGCCTAGAAAATACGTCTGGCAATGCTGGAAATGAAACACCAGAGAATAAGCTATATGAAAAACAAAGAATAATGTAACTTAGAATCAGTCTAACAAACAGTTGATAGAGTTGTGTAAGCAATCTGCACTCTTCTGTGCAAGAAAGGCCTTAATGCAAGTAACTGTGAGAAATGTTCACCAGTATCAGAAAACATTGAATGGAAAGTTCTAGGGAGACCAATGCATAAAACTCAACAATATATGAATGGAGTTCAAGGATGTATTTAGGAGTGCTTAAAAGAGGCTAAACTTGTATACATTTGACTCATTAACAATCCTGTTCTATAGGTACATTTTTCTAAAAAATTACTGTTTCTTGTCCAAATTCCAGGATATTTTGGGCTAACAACATTATTCATTAACTAAAAGACTTCAAATGTAATTTCCTTACTTTTTCCTGACATAACTAATTAAAAATGTAAGACAAAAATAGAATGCTATCAAGTTCAGGGACAACTTTATCTATTCTATAGAAACTTATTAGGCTATTGTTAAAGTAGATGTCACACAAAACGTATGCTGCACAGATTAGTAAGCACCAGTAACATCTGTTTCATGTTCTTGTTTTATTTCACTTACTTTGGACTGAGGCAGAGTTACATTTCTTAATAGAAACTGCTTTAACTTACCGAGAGTTGGTTGTAGTCTTCCAAAATTGTAGAGAATTATTTATTACTGACTCATAAATCAGTTTTGCATGTCTCGCTGCTTCCTGCTGTACACAAAGGCCTAAACACATATTTTAATCTTTTGGGTGGCAGGTGAGGCACTGTTTAGATGTTTTTATCTTTGTAGAGGTTGCTTTATTCTGGTTTTTACATTTGAGAGTCAAGAATTGTATGCACATGAAAAGTCTATTGCCTGGCCCATATGAGAAAATCTTCCTACTGCTGAGACTTAGATGATTAAAAAATTACAAGCTGTTGAACTCTGAGATAAATAACAACTGGAAAAATAGTAGCATATTGACATGATGAGAGTCAAGACACTGGAGCATGAAACAGCTGAGGTGTACATTTTAGAAACGTCTTAGTTCTAATTAGAATAGTTATTTACTTTAAAATTACAAAAATAATGCTAGTGTTTTTCCACAAGGCTTTCCCAGGGAAGGTGCAGTTGACATTCATTGCTATGTGGAAGAGGTGAAACACTGATAAAATATGTTTTTCCTTGTCATTTGGAGAACTGGAACATTTTGCTATAAAACATTACATTAAAAATTAAAATGGATGAGGTTTTCACTACTAAGGAATAGTTTTCAGATTCTTACACTAATCTCTTTCACTAAATTCTGCCCAATAAAGACATCCTCAATTACTGAGGGCAGGAATGATGCTTCCTTTTTAGTTTTCTTCTATTGTTTGCCTTTTGGAATACAGAGTTGCTCCAGCATTACAATGATATAAATATCTGTAAGGAATTAGAAGAGTTATTTAAAGAGCTTCAGATTTAATATCATTCTGTCAACTAACAAATCCTTGCAACTTCATAAAAAATCTAACATAAAGCTAACATTTTCCTCTTTTTGCCCCAGAAAGACTTCATTCAATAGGCATAAAGAAAAGTTTTCAAAACATCCATTACCTTATTCCACTCACTTATTATTCTCAAATAAACACAATATTCTTCTCCCAGCTTTAAAGGAGCATTATAAAACTTCCCATAGTAATGTCTGTCTCCAAGAGCAATAGACATGTTATCAGCAACATCCTTTGCCTCAAATTCAGCAGCCACATATCCTTCAGCGTCAGTGGTGTTACTAAAGAAAGTTGCAGCAGCAAAGGAGTCACAAATAAAACTGCTTTGCAAACCCAGAGGAAGCACAATAACTTGATAAAAGCTAGAGTAAAACAAGAAAAGTAAACATTAGACCTCACTTCAATGTATATCAGACATTCAATAATTCACATTGTCCATTCTGTTTGTAATTTCTTAACTGTTTTTTATTATCAATATGTGATGTGAACGCTCCTTTTACTAAATATTTCTCTCTGTGTGTTTTGAACCAAAAGTACAAGCATGGCTTACAGCTGGTTCTCCTTATCACATGCCTATTAACTTTATGTTTCTATTCATGTTAAGAAGGGCATCAAACTGAGTTACAGCAGGCTATGTCTTGCTCCTCTCATCGAACACATAGGTTCACCTACAAAAAAATATATTATTGGCCCCCACAAGTGATTTGTAACTTCCCAGAAACAAGAGTTTTTCTGTTTAAAAAGGGAAAGGACAGATACCATTTGTGAAAAATTAACCAAATCTGCCTTCAGACCTCTCAGACAATGCTTAGTCTATGGTATTCAGCCACAGGAAGATTAACCATTAGGTTGTTATTTTTCAAATATTTTCTCTTTTAGTGTAACGCTGAGTCACAATTACTTTCCCCTTCTATCACAAACAGCATTTAGTAAGGTGTAAATCCTTTTTCTCTAGAAATATATTTTGGTAATATCACACTAATATGAAAACAGTACTCCAGAATATGTATAACTAGAGGCATTGTTCTTTATTTCCTCTGGGTCCCAGAAAAAAACCCAATGTATCAACTTCATGAGTTTGTTGGAAAAGAAAAATCACATAAGTAGACCTATGTTTCGATTCATCCATAACAACCTACTGCAGCTTCACTGTGGATAAAGTAAAAAACCCAAAAAACCCAAACACACAAAATCCAAAACAACCAACCAAAACCAACAGTGAAAACTCAGAATTACTAAACCCCAAATTTTGTTCCAGAAACCAGGGAAGAGGTTAAAGCCAAATATTACTCTGCAAAGGGAAGAGAAACTGTGAGTCACAGCTTAAGTTTTCTCCCATTGCTAACAAAAATAATAACCCCCACAAAAAGTTCCAATATATAAAGTAACATAAATCTGCAGAATGTTTTTGAAACGGGGAAGAGTGCACAGAGACACACCTTATCGGTCCGTTTCGATCTTCTGCTTTTCGGAGTCTGAGCAAGGGTGCAGAACCTTTTACTGCAACAAATTCTACATCTGGGAAAGGGGGATCTAAAAAGAAAACAAATACCAATGCTTCAAAGAGGTTTTAGAAATATTTCAGGCATGAAGGTTCCTAGCTATTTTTTCCCCCAAAAATTTCCTAGTTTAACTGAGCTTCAAACCTCTGATGGCTAAAATCTGCAGGCAATATAAATAGTCTGATCAAAAAAAACACAGAGAAATGAGATGATATTCACTAGGATAAAGTAGAAAGAGATACACTTGGGACTACCAACAAGAATTTTTTGCTGTATAGTCTTAAGTCACTTTGAGTAGCATGAAGACCATATTGTCACAATGTGTAGAGGTCACCAAAATGATAACAAAACAAAAGAAGAAGGGAAAAGGCCGCTTAAAGAAGTGTAAGCAATATATTTTGGTAATGCTAGAGTAGTACCAGCAGAGGTACACAAGGCATAGGTTAGACCATTTTGCAGTGCCTGCAGTTCCACTCATCAGTGTAACAGAGCTAAATGAAACCAGTGAAGAGGATGACTATAAGATCCAAATAAAGGTGAACAGGACAACAGGCCTTTGTTGTCCATGAAAAAGAAATTTGAAAGCCTACATGATCTCTGCTTTAAACAGATGAAACATGGGAAAGGAACAACTTAAGTACAGTACCTCCAAAACAAAACCAACAGGCCATAAAGCATCCCTAGCCGAAAAAACCCAAAACCTCTGCCTTGCTCTTGGCAAAAATCATCCTCAAGAGAACATCCTGAAGGCTCATTAGTTGCTCTGGTAGATTCCTTTAGTGGGTCCTCTTCAAAACCAGGCTATGGGTGAACTACCAGTGAAGAACCCTGCTGCAAGTGTTTAGGATTGGGATAAGATCTATACCTAGCAAAGCCATAATGTTCTGCAGGGGTTTTCCTCTAGCAGAGACAGGCCAGAAACCCTTCCAGGTGGTTTCAGAGTCAATAAAGTGTGCCTGCAAGCACAGGAAATGGTCTTTACTTCGGAAGGTCTTTTCATTACTTCTGTAACTGCAGATATTGTAAAAAGTATAGACAATATTTCTATCTGAACAAAATAAATGAACAAATAATATTTGACAGCCAAGCCTTGTGTCCTTTGCACCTTGCAAAAATTAAGAAAACAGAACATAAGAACTGTTAACCCTCGCTTAACTTCAATGGTTCCTCAGGACAGATATTGCCAGCAGACAGGATGACTGGAAAATATATCTGTCAGGGTAGATTCGTCTGGTACATTTCTCCTATCTTTCTTTTCTTCTGGCATCTGATACCATCAGGTGACACTACTATTAATTTCTCTTGAGAATTTTCCAATTTCCAAGAAAAAAATGGGATTTTCTTCTTTAATAACAGCCAGAACGTGCAAAACAGTTTTGCACCTTTTTTCATAGAAGTAATGGAAGGGGTAATAGGGGACAAAAAGACTGCTGAGTAAGTTCATAACAATTAAATCTTTCTATTTTCTATCATTTGACAGGAAAAATGCAAATCATGAAAACAAATAGCCATCCAGCACAGACAGCCCCAGTAAGTGGCAGAAGAGAACAAAATGTGAAAAAATACACAATGTTTTTAAAGCTTGGAGGCTTCTGTAATTTTTAGTTGCTGGTAAGAAAAATAATTACTACAAACATCAAGAACAGCAAAGACAATCTGGCTGTTTTAATAAGAAAAATGAACAACTTGCAAAAACATGAAGAAGTAGTAGTAGTAGTAGTAGTAGTAATAGTAATAATAATAATAATAATAATAGCAACAACAACAACAATAATAATGAAAGGAAAGGATTTAATTTACTCTTCAGTGACCAGAAAAGAAATTCTGAAGGAGTTATTCCATATGTAGTATTTGGATTTGGAACTTTTATTAAAATAAGTACTTTTCCAAAATCTAAACAAAAAAAAGTCTGCTGCGAGGTCATCATAATTTCCATATTTAAAAATCTACATGGAAAAAACACTGACTGAACACCACCTAGAACAGGTGGAGGCAAAGGGGGAATGCTACAGACCCATGAGGACAAGTACTAGGTAGTCTACAAGAAGCAAGCAAGATCCTCCAGTCTCTTCACGTGCATCTTGTCTTTGTTAAAAGTTTCTGGATTTTTTTTTTCTCTACACCAGCAAAACATAACAACATTTCTGTAACAGTACCAGGAAAACACAGAACATAGCAAGAAATGCAAGTATGCCCATGCATAGTCTCACTTGAAGCACTTCCTTGTCATAGCTGTACTATGTAACTAACACTTGGACATTTCATGCACAGGACCACTTTCTACAATAAGAATTCACCTGCAGAATTGCTCTCTGAACATGAAGGCAGGCTACTGGAAAGAAGTGCGTGACAGGAAGTGCCTATCATTGCAACAGCACAAGGAAACAGCACATTCCTCAACGCTCGAGCAAAAGCACCATAATCATGCTCTTCATAAAAATCCAGCATGTGGGAAGAAGTTCACTATTAGTTATCATGAAAGTCTTTCACAATGCAACAGCTACATTTCTTTATTTAATCCTGGAAGTCAGCTGTTTACATCTTGTTCTAAAGCCCTGCTTTTTGCTGATACTTTTACTACCGCAGTCCAACGACTTTACAGGCAAACTGCTGCAATACAAGGAATACAGGCACTTTTATTGCCATTCTCCAGTAGTGGTAACAGTGCCTTTTCTGTCATCTGACCTTTTGTACAGCTATGAAGCTGTAACTCTGGGACACTACTGTGCTGCTTACCTTTGGATATATAAAGCAGGCAAGAAAGATTGTAAGTAAGTCTCCGATACACAGACGCATCAAAAATGGCACAAATCCATTTCTATCCCACCCTGTATATATGGATATGCACAAAACCTGTCAAACTGAACGTTCTGTACCTTATTAAAAAGAAATTTGCTTAGTGCTATCATAGCCTTCTTTACAGCTTCTCTTCACCATTTTGTGCTAATGATTTAGGAGTTTTAAAAAATTAAAAATAAGTTTTAAAAATAAAAATGGATTTGAATCACAAAGTCCAAAATCAGCCGGCAGCTCTTCCCAACTTAGGGAAGTCAAATCCAAAGATCGATGCCAAGTTCTAACTGAAATAAATCTGTGCTGAAATAACACCATTTGTGTGATCTTTCTGCAAACAAGGGAATTTTTCAAAACACTGCTGTAAAATTGAAAAGAAAAAAGGTAGAAATATTGATAGAACAAAAAAGGGCTTTTACCATTTATATTACTGTCTGAAGAGTAATTAATTTTACTGTATGTATTAAGGTAAAATTGATTTAACAAAGAGCACAAAGAGATTTAACTTTGGAGAAAGCTACTACTTAAAGAAGGGGGAAAAGGATGGAAGTTGAATATATTAAGACCACATCTAGTGAAAGCTATCACTTAAATTTTTAAAGATTATGTCTTAAAAATGGAAATACTAGCAGAGTGTATATGTGACATTTTCATATAGAAATGCATAACTAAGAAAATTTACTATCTTCCTCCCCATTTGTAGAGGGATAACTTAAGGCAACTTCTATTGTCATCTTAAACATCAACTGGTTCTACTTGCATTGTTGTCAATACTGTCTAATTCTACTTGTATTATTGTCTTTAACAACTTCTTGAGTGCTGTGGCTCCTGCTGGGCTGCCTGTGCTGCTACCAAGATGCAGGCGGCCACGTGCCCATCACCCCATAGAAGCTTCCTGAGAAGATGTCAACGAAGACCTGCAGGGCCAAGTGCTCCTGAAGACCATGTTTTCCAGAGGTCCATGGAGTGGTGACTAGTTCTCTTCCTCAACACCACTATTCTTCCTCTCTCTCTCTCTCTTTGTTCCTTTCTTCTGTTTTTCATGGCACTACCATGCATTGGATTGGATCCGAGTTATGTTGTTTTCTCTAGCTGCCTTGAGGGTATCAGACTGTGATCTGAACAGATTGGGATCTGGGTTTTTTTAGCTACTTTTGCTGGTTTGGCCATTTCCAAAACCAGTACTGACTCTGTATTTTAACTGTGTCCAAAATATTGTTTTGTTGTTTTGGCTGTGTCCAAAAAGAATGTTGACTTGATGTTCTGGCCGTGCCCAGAATACTGACTGATTCCATATTTTGGCTGTGTCCAAAATATTGGTTTGCTGTTTTGGCCATGTCCAAAATGAATACTCAGTTTGCTGTTCTGGCTGAGCTCAGAATATTGGTTTGCTCTTTTGGCTGCGTTTAAATAAGTACTGATTTGTTGTTTTGGCTGTGCCCAAAATAAACACTGTTTGGATTTACCCTGGGAGGTTTGTTGTCTCCAATTTGCCACACAGACATCAAAGGCTGTGTCCCCCCGCACTGCCCCGATTGGGCCTGTCTGTGAAGGGGGGCAACCCTGGAGCAGGGAAGCAGGTCCTGTCACCGTTGTTGCTTATTCTTGAGCTGTTTTTTTCCGTTTTACACTCCATTCTTAAGGCTAATTACACTAACTAGTTTAGGACAACATAGAGACTGATGCAGATACATCACTGTAAATTTGTAAAGGACTGCCTGAAGCAATACTAGAAAAAACCTAGTTCACACAGATGGAAAAGACTAAAAAAGCAAAGAATTTTGTTCAGCATATAAAGCACTGGCTATAAAGCACAGACTGTGTCAAATATATCGAGTGCTTTGTAAACGTAACAATAGGGGTGGTCAGAACAGTCATGACTTCACAAATATTTATGAAAAATTCTTGCTATCGAGGAGGTCAGAAAAATAATTGACAAGCGGAGTTCATATGAATAACAACATCATGCATTTGAATAGTCTCTGCAGAAAAATATGAAGTGCATGCATGAGCATATGTATGAAAGTGTTTACAGGACTGGCAGCTAAATTTCTCTCTATATCAAAAAAAAAGGCAACCCTACACACAGGTTTTATTCACTCCCTCTTCCTTGTTACATGAATAAGAAAATCCCTGCCTTGCCACACTTGTGCGCTGAAGCTGCATATTGAGGCAGGTGATGAGCTGTCAGAGTCAGAGTTGTCAGACTACCATACCTCCAATGTTTTTTCACTTCCTTTTCCAGACTTTACATAAGTTCCTTTATGAAACAATCAGTGTAAATCTTTCCCATCATACAGTAGAGCAGAACAATAATGTGTCTCATATGTGTGTGTACAACCATGGGTAGTCAAACTAATTAGACATCACAACCTCATCTGTAAGTATTGCATTTTCACATACTGAGGAAAAGTGCAGAGCTCTAAAAGATAATCCCTTCCCTCCAGCATGTTGACCATCCCACACAGCTCTGTGTCACCAGCAAACTTGTTGAGAGTGCCCTCAATCTCACTGTCCATGTCTGCAGCAAAGATGTTAACCGACACCAGTCCCAATACTGGCCCCTGAGGAACGCCACTCTGTCACTGGCTTCCTCTTGGACATTGAGTTATTGACAATAACTCTTCCAGTGGGACCATCCAGCCAATTCCTTATGCACTGAGTGGTCCATCCATCAAACCCATATCGCTCCAGTGTAGAGACAAGAATGTTGTGCAGGACAGCGTGGGATGCTTTGCATGAGTCAGGCAGTTTATGTCAATTACCCTTCCCTTATTCACCACTGCTGTAGCTGCTTTGTAGAGGGGCGCCCAATCTGTTAGGCACTATTTTCCCTAGTGCCCCTAGAAGCCATGCTGGTTGTCACCAGTCATCTTATTTTCCATATGCCTCAGCAGAGTTTTGAGGAGGCTCTGCTCCATGATCTTGCCAGGCAGAGAGATGATACTGACTGGTCTGTAGTTCCCCAGGTATCCTTTTTTCCCTTTTTTTAAAATTGAGAGTTGTGTTTCCCCTTTTCCTGTCAGTGGTAACGTCACCAGGCTGCCACAACTGCTCAGATATGATGGAAGTCTTAGCAACTTCATCTGTCAGTTCCCTCAGGACCCGTGGCTGCATCTCATCAGGCCCCATGGACTTGTGCACATTCGGGTTCCTTAAGTGGTCTCGCACCTGATCCTCTGCTATAGTGGGCTGTTTGTTCATCTTCCAGTCCCTGCCTTTGCCTTCTGGGACTTGGGTGATGTGGCTTGAGCCCTTGCCAGTGAAGAGCGAGGCAAAAAAGTCATTGAGTTCCTCAGCATTCTCCATATCCTGGGCAGTCAGGTCTCCCATTTCCTTCTGGAGAGGGCCCACATTATCCCTAGCATTCCTTGTACCACTGACATAGCTGTAGAAGCTTTTCTTGTTGTCCTTGACATCCTTGCCCAGATTTAATTCTATCAGGGCTTTAGCTTTCCTAACCTGGTCCTTGGTGGCTCAGATAGTTTCTCTGTGTTGCTCCCAGGCTCCCTGCCCTTGCTTCCTCTCTCTGTAGGCTTCCTTTTTGAGTTTAAGTTTGTCTGGAAGTTCCTTGTTCATCTGTGCAGGCCTCCTGGGGTGTTTGCCTGACTTCCTATTTGCTGGGATGCATCACTCCTGAGCTTGGAGGAGGTGGTCCTTGAATGTTAACCAGCTTCCTTTGGGCCCCTCTCCCCTCCAGGGCTTTGTCCCATGGTACTGTACCAAGCAGATCCCTGAAGAGGCCAAAGTCTGCTCCCTTGAGGTCCAGGGTAGTGAGCTGGCTGCACGTCCTCCTCACTGCCCTAAAGATCTTGAACTTCACCATTTCATGGTCACGGCAGCCAAGGCTTCTCTTGAGATTCACATTCCCCACCAGCCCTTCCTTGTTGGTGAGAACAGCACCTCTCCTTGTCAGCTCTTCTATAATTTGCAGAAGGAAAATTTGATCAACGCACTGCAGGAACTTCCTGGGTTGCTTGTGCTTTGCTGCATTGTCTGCCCAGTAGATACTGGGGTAGTTGAAGTCCCCCATGAGGACCAGGGCTTGCGAACACAAGGTTGTGCCTGTCTGTCTATAGAGGGCCTCATCTACTTGCTCTACATGGTTCAGTGGTCTGTAGCAGACCCCCACTACAATGTCACATATCCTTGACCTTCCTTTAATCCTGACCCATACGCTCTCAGTTAGGTCTTCATTTATCCCAAGGAGGAGCTTCATGCAGCATGTGTGAACAGTAATCACAGAAAAAAAAGCAAAATACACCTCAATTCTAAGAAAAAATATAAGAGGAAAAAGACTAATGTGAAATTGTCATTGAATCTAATGTGAATTAATTCACAAGAGGGAAATGTAATCCATTAATATAGCCAATATATCTATTTCTAACATCCAGAAAATTTTCTGTCATGTAAGTATTACATCTTAGATCACACTGGTCTCCTCTAACTAAAAAAACCTAACCAGAGACTGTAAATAGGTAGGCATTCATGAACTTCCCGAGGACAAAGATTTTATCATACAGAATCTATCCCAAAGCAAGGCCTACACATATATTCAGATATAAATATTTTTCTAATGGCAGGTCAACTGAAGAAGTTATCTTATTTAGGATATTGGATGAGAAAGCAAAAGCATTAGCTCTTTCTCTATTATTCTGTTTTTCAAACACTTGAAAGAGGTTACAAAATTCTGTCTTCTTAAAATCATATATGAAAACAGATAATGAAATTAAGAACAACACCTTGTCTGAGCATGCCTTAATAAATGATCTTCAAAAAGGAAAAGGAACAGAGCCATGTACAAGTAGCATGTTCCCAACAGAAACAGTGAATGAGAAAGTACACCCACAAGATACTCCTTTTCTGCCTTGAAAATAGACACAAGATCCTTTCTTGCTTAAAAGACATTCATGCTACTGTCTTTTTAAAACTACAATATAATCATTGCCCAATCATTTTCCGCAACTGACTCAGTTTCCTATGTGAAGTAGACAGGTGCTGAGAGTTTGTCTAAAGTAGTCAAGTAGTCTAAGAAGACATAAAAGGCTGTGCAAGATGCCTGTTACCGGAAGAATGAAAGGAGTAGAATTACAGTGATCTATGAAGCATTTACTAGACTGTAAATACCACCTACAAGAATATGAGCAAAACCAACTTTGTGCTCAGCACAGAACCACTTTTAAAGGATGATACCTGCCAGGAAGAAAAGCAGGATTTTAAGTCCCATATTCTCGCTCCTTTTCTTTATAAGTAATATGGATATAACATCTTTATTCGGGAGATATAATTACAGATATAGATATTCAAGATACCTTTCTTAACATGCGTTTGCAAATCTATCTTTTTGAAAGAAAAAGGCTCAAACTTATTGCTAACACCTACATGTCTTTAAGAAAAAACACAGATGACTATCCTTGTCAGGAAATTAGTCTGTTACGCAGTGTTCATCCAGTTGTCTGGGACACGTGTCTTCACAGTAGATGAAACTCCACAATTAAGACTTCCCAAACTGTCATAAGGCAAGAGGAGTGTGGAAGTCAAGGAGACACAAAAACTGGCTTTGCCTTTAGCTGGGAAAAGAGTAACTAACTGCGCAATTATTAAAGGACGCCATATGAAATCTTAGACAACAAATGACACCATCTCCAGCCCATTGACAGTAAAACACTTCTGTAAGTTTCAGCTTCCTTAGAGCTTTTGTTCTTACGGTGTATCTTGCATTTATGTAGTACCACTTAGCCAGAAAACCGTCAGAGCCAAAAAACATTTTTCAGACTTAACTGGCAGATAAACTGAAATCATTTCACCCACCACAAAGGCACAATCATCTGGTTCAACAGCATACCTGATCACAAAATATCTGGACCTATGCAGGCGCAAATTATACAGCTATTCTAAAATCATAGTTTTTCGAATTATGTTGCTTGTACAGATAATGCAGTTCAGCAAACATAAAGCATAGAAGTCAAAGGGACACTGCTAGAAAAATTATTATTATCTTAAATAAGCTGAAATAGCAAGAAATTTAATATCTTATTTAAATTCTTATTATTTGGTGAGTTTTGCAGCATCATCTCTGTTGTCTTTTTAATTTTCACTCGATTTCAGCTGCAAGAAGATCTACTTTTAATTTTTGGCTTACATTAAATGAAGCACTATATAGGGTGCTTGCATGAAGATTCCTAATGATAGAGCAAAACCTAGCTTTTATTGCTCATTGAAAAAAAAGTAACTACCAGATATGAAATGACTTGTGCAGCAGGATCTTCTTTCAAAATGGAAATGACCTAACATGTACACGAAGAATTTTCCTGAGGCTGTTCTTGTGAGTTTGTTAAGCACTAACTCAGCAAAGAGAAAAACATGTCAGCTGCCAAGGCTCAAATACCACTTCACACAGCACCTGCTGCAAAGCATTTTCTAGAGCTCTGCTGAGTAATTGACCTGATAGGCAATCCTGCAGTTTAGGAAATTGCACAGGTTGTCAGAGTGAAGAGCTATGCCTTTACTCAGAGTATGTACTCAAAAGTTACCTCATTCAACCAAATTCTGAGATAGCTTATTAGTTTTCACAAAGTGACATGTACTCAGGAACTCACATACACTACTTTGGAGGAACAGCTAGGAAACTTCTGAAAAATAATTATCACATCATATATGTAAATCCACTAAAAAAAATAGATCATTGTATCTAAACAGTAGCTTTAGGAAACAAGCAATGTTTTTTCTTTCATGAAGCTTAGAAACTTTGGATTGCTATTAAAAATATTGTAATAGTATCAAATTTCAAAACCGTCACAAATTCAGTTCTCCATAAGCAGTCAAAAGAGAACTGGTCCCATCTAGTGGCTGAACAGTTGCAGACACACAGACGGCTTTCGTGTTTGTGGCCCCAGGCAGGAAGAATGATACCAGCACCAAACGCTGGTAGTGTAACAATAATAACCTAATACTGAAAGTCTGGCAGTATAGGGATGGTGCAAAACTATTCTAAACAAAAAATGAGCTACAGTATTACCGATGTTTTTTATCACAGCATTTTAGTGCCACACAAATATCTTGCTAAATAGTGAAGCCAAGGCACTCCCTACAGAACCTTATTTGCTTAAAATGCCTTTTACATTTTGTATCATACTCTACCAATTAGACATGACAGTATCTGTATGAGGTACTTATAGGACTGTCTGTACTTCAGATCGTTGCAGGCTTTAGTAAAACCTGTTGTCACAAATACTCATACGAAGTGCGGTTGTGCTGTGATCTCCACTCCACTATGGAGTGAACTCATACCAAAAAAATGATGTAGCCTCTAGCAGGGCAGAGAATTTAACCTCAGCCCACCCAGATGACAATCTTCTGTCTAACCCACTGAACAATCTTTTCCCTGCTATGCCAAAATGACACTTCAAACCACTGCACCCTCATTTCTCTCCCTCTTCAGCTACTGGACAGTCAACCCTATGAAATCTGTGAAAACAAACCACAATGAAAAATTCTTAGTGTGGAAACTGCACTTTCACAATCCACCATACAACCCTCATATCAAGCATGCTGTTTCACTTGAGCCTCTTGCACCCAATAGGTACTTTTGTAAATATAAATATATAAAATAAACAGCAGGACCTACCTGTGATTTGTGTTGTCATGGAAACGAGCAGTGAAAAATTCAAAGCTACCATGGAAATTTTAACAGAGTAATTGGTGCCTGGCTGCAAATCAAAACAAACTTCTGGAGCCTGCTTGTGTGTGGTAAGGTTGAAGGTCATTTCATGAAAGAACTCCTTCTGATACCAACGCTGACCTTGCACACGCAACTGTAATCAATCACAGCATGGAAATTGCAATGTTTTAATACATCATTTGCGTTCAGTCATGTCATGCTCTAAATTAGAAGAAATAGCAGAACAATACATCACTGCATACACAGTGCCAAAAATACTGGCACTGACAGTTATTCAAAACCAAATGCTTCTGAAATTTGACAGGAATTGCAGTCCCTCTTGATCAACTCTAACTCTGTCCTAGTTCTTTCACTTCTCCTCCTAGTTTCTCCTCTTTTACATTAGTGCTGTGATTTCCCCCAAGTGTTGATTTCGTGTTAATATATAGGCCTCCAATAATAGTGCACTTTCATTGCAGTATACCCTCAAAGTTAGGAGTAATAAAATTAAGTTCACATGAACACCCCTCTGGTTTGACCCTAAGGATCAAGTCAAAATCAAGTCAACTTGGCCTGTGTCAAAAAGGTAAGTACCCTCCAGGATCTGCCTACAGACAGCAGTTTCCAGGCAAATTCACAGACCTCTTGGGGTTTTTTTTTCATTTCAGGTGCATTTTGTGTGTGTTTGTTACACCATTGATGTCGCAAATAATTATGAAGTTATTAATCTAAGGCCTCTCCTGATTATGCCTCTGTTAATGAAAACTGAAATGCTTGCAGTATTTTAATCATGTGCTAATTGTCCTTTAAAAAGATCCTATGCCTTTAGATAATCTCTGAGCAACTCTTAGCACACAGAGATTTGAGATAACAGCAGCAGGTGGTCAAGAATCCTGGCAGAGACAGTTCATGCAGAAACGCTCTGCTGGGATGAGGCAAGATTGAAGGCACGGCACAAGCCAGAGTGGACTGACTCTATGGAACTGGAACAGAGTTGCATGAGGCTTCAACATAAAAAAGTTGACAGACAGACGGGGAAGGCAAAATACAAGGGAAAAAATAAGCAAGAAACAACAGCCTACAAAAGAGCACAGTGTTTTTTTCTTTTTTGAAGGTTGCTATGCAAGCTTACTCCCTGGGCTTTTGAAAGACATCATTAGAATGAGGAGCACTGCTAGCAATGGTGTTCGAAAAGTTACAGGTTTTTTCACACAGGTGATTGATATAAATTGTTTTCTAGATTTAAAATAGATTGTCACTTACTGAGTATCTGTCTTCCACATCAGTTCCCCTGACATTTCTCCACCATTTCAAGCAGGTATCATTAAAAATTAATACATTACTGAAAGCTTCCTTTACTGTAGAGACAATAAAAAGAGGAAACAACTTATTACAAAAACTTCACTCTTCTCAACTTATTTGAATGTGACCAGCTGAAAATAAAAAAAAAAGGTTTTTATATTAAGTTTCTTCAGAGAATGAGGTAGAATATCATTTATGTTTTCAATGAACAAACCTAATAAATAAAGCATGAACAACTTCCAGAGAAAATGGCTTTTGGGAAAACCAAACCACACTATTCAGGAAATCAAAACAGGATTTATTTGTGGAGACCTCAGGAGGTTCTAATGACAGAAACGTCCAGAAGTTCAGACTTTCTGATGGAAATAAAGTTATCACAGAACATTTTGTCACAGGTTATGCCCTTTAGGAAAAACATGTGAGAAAAAGCATTTTTATGGGTTCCAAAGACAATTATTTCTCATGGCTTGTCTCATCAACAGGCGAGCTTAATATTTCCATGACCAAAATACTACAGAAACCTGCTGTTAGAACATGCCTTTCCTACAATTACAGAAAAACTGCCGGAGCACTGCTTGTGACTCCTAAATGTAGGAACATTTTCCGTAATGCTCACATCACTTTGATTAGTATCACACAACTCAGCAACAGGGAGTTCTCCCATAGGCAAAGAACCAGTTTTCAAGGCAATGAATGGATAGGAGCAAGCACTGTACCGTGGACTGAAATTACAGCATATAGCCAGCAATGCCACTGTACCAGTTCTGCCTCAGCCAAAAGACAAACCCTGAAAATGCAAGTTTGCCAACTTTTGCCTCTCTGAAGGGCACTTACAGCCGCTGCTGTGTTTGCTCATAGATTCAACGGCCACAGTGAGCAGGAAGAAAAATGTCTTGCAGAAAAAGAGGATGCTGATGATGGCTACACGTGTAGTTAGTATAAAGAATGATAAAGAATGATACAGTCTAGGAGACAGCCTGTTATCCTGTCTGACAGGCTCAAAACAGTGATCTCTGCAGCACAGCAAGTTCTACTATAAGCACAGAGAATACAAAACACAACATACCCTTTGTCTGAAATGCTACTGCAACTGAGACAGTGATGTTTGTGGAAGAGACGGTAGTAATATTCACCAAGTAGTTACTGCCAGAGTCGAGATCTAAACACACCTTTGGATTATCTTCACTTGTAGTGATGTTAAATATCGCATCTTCTGAGAATGTCTTCTCATCCCATCTTTGGCCCAGTATGTGAAACTATTGAGGGATTAACAAAAACAATGGTGCAATTGGCTGTGCTTCTGCATTTTTCATCTAACTTTAGGATAGGGATTTGGTCTTTTCTTAACCCAACCACCTTCAGGTTATTAGGCACTTCACTGGGAGACCAAAACAAATTACTATACAAACAAAACCCACAAAAGCTCCACTCCAAACTTACCAGAATCAACCAGGACAAAGCTACTCCCATTCTCAAATACTACCCCACTTACTGTGTATGTTTCCTGCACTCCCAGACTTCCAGTTTTCCTCTGCCACGTTACACATGTTTCATTGTATATGGACACATTACTGAGTAATTCCTCCTCTGTGAGCAACAACATGAACACAGAATGAAAATGGTTATTATTTCTCATGCAAATCTTAATATGTTTGGAGAAACTGTTTATTTCTTCCTTTTTCTCTTTTATTTGGCTCTTTTTGTTTATTTTTTTTTTTTAAAACAGGAAAAATAAAACAAGGTAAGCAGAAGTTAGGTTATAAGTTTTCCCTTAACTTTGTCAGCTCTTAAATTAAAACACAAGGCTAAGTGAAGAAGTAAATTCTGAGCTAATGACTATGAAGTCCTTAAGCATGCAGCCAGCATTATGTAAACTACCATGACTAATGAAAAAAAAAATGGTTAGGCTTGCATTTTAACGTAAAACAACTTTATTTCTAAGGGCTTTACAGATCTTGAAGAGGACATTAAAACTACATAACTGTTTCCTGGCAGCAAGAGAACATCCTCAGACCACTGATACGTTCCTATATGGAAAAGCACACATATAAAACAGCATTGTTTTTTACACATGGATCTCCAGTATATACTGCACTAACTATGAGAACCTTTTATCCTGGATGACCAATCCAGGGAAAAGAGCCAATGTGAGAATATATTTTGTTTTGCTTTGGATGCTCCTGCTAGTCATAATATATTAAACTTGTACCATGCATAGGTCAAAGTCTTTCATTAAAGTATGCTTTTGATAGTATTATACCACCAGAAATAAAGAGCAATAAACAATGCTCCAATTCCTCCACATCTGCCAGTCATTCTACATTCTCTTTGAACTTGGGTGCCAGCATCTGTATATTGTGACGTGCAATGATCTGTCTTTTTTAAAAGATGTTGATGTTTTTCCTTGTTTCGTAATAAATAAATTTAATAACACAGCCACCGTAAAATACTTTTCAGAACAAACACTAGGTTAAAAGAATGACACCCACAGAACTAAGTATGTAAGGACTACAGTTGTAGCAACCGGAGATACGTCCTTTAACATACCTGTGTTAATTTACACACTTTCATGAGTTGAGTTATGCCTTAGAGAAAATGCATAGCCAGGAAGATCAGCTTATCCACTATTTTTAAGCAGCTGTTATCAGGAACCAAGCAGTTGCCTTCACATGACAAAATAATCAAATATTCTCCGAGAGATAAAAAAAAAAGCTCCTTCTGGTCACAACTTTAACTGGCAGTGAACGTATTGCCCCCTCTCTATTTATTCAACAGAGAGGTGACTCGGTCCCAAGACCAGTTTATGCCCCAACTAATATTAATTCCCCCACTCCAAACTGTTGTTAAGTATGGAAATGCTCTTGAAAGCTTCCTCCTCTACAGAATGGAAGAAGAAGAGAATAATCTGCATGTCCTCTGAAACAAATTTTCTTGCAAATGGTTATGCAATTAATTGTATTTAGATGCCGCTTATTACTATTGGTATTTGTTTCACAGGAAGGTCTAGAAACTTTGCAGTATTTAAGACTTCTGTAATAACAGAGAGCAAAAGAGTATGTTCAGTTGTTGCATTCTTTAAATCAGGTAGTTTTTTATTAAAAGACCATATGGCAAAAACAACTTACCAGAGAACAGCCTGAGGGAAAGTGTTTGCATATCCATGAGATCTGAATCAAAATGCATAACAAGAATGAAAAAAACCTCTAACCTTCAAGATTGCTCAGCAAGAAAATTGAGCACTTGATTTGTGAATTTATAAAATACTCAGTAAAAAAATAAAGCAAAATAAAGCAGCAAACAAAAAAAAGTGATTATGCTGGTACTGGGGCACAGAAAGAAATCTTATACCTTGACCTCCTTAGAGGAAGAAGGCAGAACTAGTAGCAATTTTTCTGTAACTACATCCATTTTTCTGTCATGGTTTCTGAACTTTAGAAGAACATGGCCACCATGCAATTACCATACATCCACAGAATCACTGGCAAACTACTTCTCAAAGGTTTCCACTCTAAATGGGTGTGAGCAATTGAGGACAAAATGCTGCAACATGCACAGAGCGAATGTCACAACAAAATCCTAGTCTTTCTGAGGAGACTGGTTTTCCTTCCTTACTCTTACTGATCACATACTCTTTGTGGATAACCAAATGTGCGTTAAGTTCTTTGTTTAACATTAATCTCAGCAGCATGAGCACAGTACCCAATAACAACACAAAGGCATGTCTGAAAAAAACGTTTTTGCAGCGAGATGGAAACAGGTTCTCTGACAGATTAGTACTCCTGTGCAGTGTAGCAGTTCCACTGACTTCCAGAATGAAAAACAGGCTATATCCTGACCTCACTGTGACCTCTTAGCAGACAATAGCATCCAGGTCTTCAACACATCTGTTTTTGATCAACAGCTTTCACTCAGACTCAGAAATGAGACAGGAGTAGTGAAGACTCTCAATTTCCCCATACTTCAGCACTAGAAATTTCGATTTGTGATTAACCAAGAAGGCCACTGGATGCCACTGCTGTGCCCAGCAGGTTACCCTCACAATCTCTCTCCCATCCCAAGGGAAAGAGTCCTCTCAATGACATGTAAACGCCTGGAGACCAGAGCAGAAGGGTGGAAAAAGATCCTGGAGGACTCAAATACTGAAAGGCGAATCTGGGAGGAGGTAGAGAGATGTAAATAACACCTGGCTGTTAGCAGTCAGGGAAGACAGGTGCTAGTAAACGGAACACAGATGGGAGAACGCAAAAAGCAAGAAACAAAGTAATTCAATAGTGCCAGTGAGCATTGGACGGGGAGAAATCATTTTAAGAAAGCGAAAGAAACAAATCCCAAGAAGGAAAACAAGCAGTGAAGGTCTGACTCCCCTTTACTCCACTCTTAAAAGCTCTGCTAAGAAAGAGAGCCTCTCTCTGTGCTTGAACATGTGGGAAAGTCTTCATAGTAATCACAGGCAGTGCATAAATGTCTGTACGTCATGCTTTTCTGCCTTAACCTTGTGCTCTGAGGACAAACCTTAATCCTTTGCTTATCAGACTCTGCAAGTTCAGGTCCTAGTACTCAGAGTTATTATTTGCTTATTCAGAAAAATTATGTATCACACAGATAACTCTACACCTAAACAGTCATTAAAACCAAGACTTCTTCCACATATACAATCCAACAGTCCTCAGCTAAAATAGCACTTGACTAACACTGACCTCAATTCAAGATTTATCTTATCAGTGAAGTATTTTTGAACTTGCATGAAAAAAGTTATTTACGAGGAAGCAGACAGAACCAGGACCAATCTGACATTTCATTTTCTGCAAGAAGCTAAAAGAGCATCCACACATCCAGATTCATTTATATAACTCTTCCCACAAATCCACACATGCAATTTAGCATACAGACCCCCCCCCCCAAATATTAGCTTTTTTACTAATTTTGCCTGTTCAAACCTGTGAAAACTGTCAATGATGCTACAAATGCCATCTGCTACTAACATATTCATTCAGACACAGAAATTAAATGAGAGCAAACAGCATTTCAAAGAGAATTCCTGCTCCGACAGTTTTAAAGCACCGGTTCCATGGCATACAGGCAAACTCTTCTTTCACGGCATTTTTTGCAAGTATATCATAGAATCATAGAATTGCTTGGTCAGAAAAGATCTTTGAGATCAAGTCCAACTCTACCTGTCCACTGCTAAACCATATCCCTGAGAAAATCGCCTACCCATCTTTTAAACAGCTCCAGAGAGGGTGACTCGATCACCTCCCTGTGCAGCCTATCCTAATCCCTGACCACCCTTTCAGTGAAGAAATTTTTCCTAATGTCTAGTCTGAACCTCCCCGGTGCAACTTGAGACCATTTCCTCTCGTCCTGTTGCTTTTCACTTGGAAGAAGAGACCAACATTCACCCTGCTACAACCTCCTTTCAGGCAGTTGTAGACAGTGATGAGGTCTCCCCTCAGCCTCCTCTTCTCTAGGCTGAACAACCCCAGTTCCCTCAGACGGGATCACCTGTTTGTCTTGCACATGCTGTGTGGTAGCATGCAAGATGATCTGCTCCATGACCTTTGCTGGTACCTAGGTCAGACTGACAGGCCTGTAGTTCCCCGGATCCTTCCTCCAACCCTTCTTGTAAATGGCTGTAACGTTTGCCAGTGTCCAGTCTAGCAGCACTTCCCCAGTCAGCCAGGACTGCTGGTAGATGAGGGAGAGGGGTTTGCGAGCACCTCTGCCAGCTGCCTTAATATCCTTTGGTGGATCCCATCTGGCCCCACAGACTTGTGGATTTCTAATTGGCCAAGGAGGACTCTAACCAATTCTTCTTGGGTCGTTGGAGCTTTGTTCTGCTCTCCCTCCCTGTCTTCTGGCTCAGGAGGCTGAATATCCAAGAACATCTTCCCTTAATATTAAAGACTGAGGCAAAGAAGGCATTAAGTACCTCTGCTTTATCCTCATTCTTTGTCACTACTGCTTCCCTTGCATCCAGTAAAGGAGGGAGATTCTCCTTGGCTCTCCTATATGTTTATAGAAATTTTTTTTAATATCTTTCACTGAATTGGTCAATTCAAGTCCTAGTTGGGCTTTAGTCCTCCTAATTTTCTCTCTACGTAATCTCACTTCACCATTATAGTCTTCCTGGGAAGCCTGTCCCCTCTTCCAAAGCTCATATACTTTCCTCTTCTTCCTGAGAGCAATACAAAGCTCTCTACTCAGCAAAGTTGGTTTTCTTCCCTGCCGACTCATTTTATGGCACATGGAGATGGCCTGCTCTTGTGACACCAAGATTTCCTTCTTGAGGAGCACCCAGCCCTCTTGTGCTCCTTTGTCCTTTAGAACTGCCTCCCAAGGAACTTTATCACGCAGTTTTCTAAACAGTTTGAAGTTTGCCTTCTGGAAGTCCAAGGCGGCCGTTCTGCTCACCCCCCTCCTTACTCCTCCTAGAACGGAGAATTCTGTCATCCTGTAATCACAGTGCACCAGGCATCCTGCAACAGTGACCTCTCCCGCAAGGCCACCTCTGTTCACAAACAACAGGTCCGGTGGGGCACCTTCTCTAGTCGGTTCACTCACCAGTTGTGTTAGGAAATTATCTTCCATACACTCAATAAACCTCCTAGACTGTTTCCTTTCTGCTGTGTTATACGTCCAGCAGACACCTGGAAGGATGAAGTCTCCCACAAGAACAAGGATTAGTGATCGGGAGACTTCTCCCAGTTGCCTGTAGTAAATCTCACCAGTTTCTTCTTTCTGGCTGGGTGGCTCCCTCCACTATACCTGCCTTATCGGGCGTTGATTTTTACCCATAGGCAGTCAACCTTATCATAAACACTATTAAGCTCAACACAATCAAAACATTCTCTAACATAGAGGGCTACTCCACCGCCTCTCCTTCCCAGCCTATCCCACCTGAAGAGTTTGTAGCCAACCACAGCAGCATTTCAGTTATGTGAATAATCCCACCATGTTTCCGTGACAGCAATTATATCATAGTTTTCTTGCCTTACAATGACTTCTGTCTCCCCGTTTGTTGTCCATGCTGTGTGCATCAGTGTAAAAGCACTTCAGTTGGACTGTTGTTTCCGCCCCATTTCTGAGCGGAGTAGTCTTACATCCTAAGTCACTTCTGGCTGTAGTTACTAACCCACCAACAACCTCTGCGTTTTGGCTGTCACTTGGAGTGCTATCCCCTACTTCCACTGAGGTTACAGACCAAAGGGTCTCACTTGTGCACGGTCCCTCAGAATCTGAGTGCCATTCCTAATGTTTTTCTGTCAAGCCTGGTTTTATTCCCCTTCTTCTTCGTATCTAGTTTAAAGCCCTGTTGATTAGCCCTACTGACTTCCTGGTAAGTGCCTTTTTGTCCCTTGGGGACAAGTGTACCCTATAATTTGCCAGTAGACCTGGCATGTAGGCCAATCCATTGTAAAAACCCCAAAGTTTTGCTCTTCACACCAGGTCTAGAACCAGGTATTTACCTCCTGGGTATTCCTACTCCTTCCCACATCATTCACTGTAACAGAAACTACAGAAGAGAACACTGCTTGTGCACCTGAATCCTTCACCATTCGTCCCAAGGCCCCAAAGTCCCTTTTAATCACCCTAAGGTTTCTTGTTGGTTTTTCATTATCGTCTACTTGAAAGATCGGTAGCAGATAACAATCTGTGGCCTTGACCAGAGCTGGAAGTTTTCTTTCCACATCTCTGACCAAGGCCCCAAATAGGCAGCAGAGTTCCCTATGTGATGAGTACATACATGGAAATTATTTTATGTAGACATATCTTCAGTATTTTAAATATTTCAGGGGTATCATGATAAGTTGTTATGAGTTTTTCACAGTTTGAGTAACATACTTACTTCCAGTTTACATAGGATTGCAAAATTTCAGCAGGTTTTCACCTTCATCCTCAAACATTAAACAGAGGAAATCCACAAAGAAACAGCAAATCTGTAGGCAGAGACAGCCATGCAGGAAGGAGCAGACAGATAACTAATGATTTACTACTTCCTTTGGTCTAAAAGTATTACCAGGAGACAATCAGGAGCAGAGTAATTCATGTATTGAACCAGACTGACAAAAACATAAGAGATGCAATTGTGAGCATACTTGCAAAGGAAAGATACATCAATCAAGGTTGTCAGACTAGACAAGATTAGATGGACCAGGACTGAAAATGCACATGATATACTCCCCAGCTCAAAGAGGTTCCAGGAACTGAAGACTAGTACTTGCCATCACAAGCTGAGTAATCCCTAATTTGGTTTCAAACAAACAAACTAACAAACAAATGCATAAATAAACCAGTAAAAAGGCACACTTGTTTGTTTGTTTGTTTTAATTTTCACTAGGTTGCA
This sequence comes from Neomorphus geoffroyi, assembly GCA_033558235.1. NCBI lineage: Eukaryota > Metazoa > Chordata > Aves > Cuculiformes > Neomorphidae > Neomorphus > Neomorphus geoffroyi. The sequence continues at coordinate 14,220,228 of JAUMJM010000062.1, read as the reverse complement.
TCACTTTGATCTAAGAGGTAGCACATCCCATAACACAGACTATACCTGTGTCTTTCCAAGCAATTAAAGAAATTACCAGATTACCAGAGGTCTGGATTTAACATATAAAGTTAGGGCTTCACAAGAATTTATGCCAATCAGATCCTTTACACTGATGACTATAATTATCCTAAGTGTTTGATAAGATTTTTATTCCTACATTGCCATGGGGTTTGAATGCCCACTGATGCGAGTAGCACCTTTTCTGTAAGCTCGTAAATGCTGATGTGAATTATTTACACATGGCTGGGAATAAAGATTAGGAAAGTGACAGTTAATCCATTCGTTGTTCTGTGGAAATGACTGATGCTGACACTACAGCTGCCTTTCTGTATCATCTCTTATTGCACAAATGACAATGTAAATACAGACAACCCAGGGAATTCTAGTGAGAGGGGAAATCAGTCATTTGGGAACAGGGATAAAGTAGAGGAGAAGAAGAGGGGAAAGAGAAAGCTAAAGGAAAACAACTGTGGATTAGAAAGAGTAACTAGGTCATCTCAGCTGCATGGAATTTATCTTTGAAATAGATCTACAGTCAAATGACACCCAAAGGATGATCCTGCTCTGTATTTTCCAGGTGGGATTCAGATTTCACCTTTGATTTTTTATTTTCTTTCTTTTTTTTTTTTCAAAACATTTTCCTCTTCTGTAATGTTTTAAAGTGCATAGTATGTCCTATGTTTCCTCTGTCTCCTCTGGACTGATTCATCAAACCATGCTTAGTTCTAAATCTTCAAATCTCTGAAGCATATCTTTAGCAAGTATTGTCCATCCTTTTCACCTGGTATGATTTTCATTGCTGGTGTACACCACCGATTTTCTAGGAAATGGCTCAAAACCAACTAACACCTTATTCTCTTGATGCTTTGAAGATACTCCTCCCTACCATAGTACCAAAGTTCCACATGGTTATCTCAACAAAATCTCCAGAGGTCAACACATGCAGCTATTTGTGGACAGGGAGTACAACACAGAAAAAATGAAGCATTATGAAATAGAAAACAAATCTTTAGTGAAAGAGGGACAGTCACATTACACTTAGTAAGAGCTAAAGTAAAACAGAATAAGCATACAAAATGTTATGACACAGAAGCTCCAAGCTCAGGATCAGATGGAATGTGTACTAGTGTGAAGAGTGATTTTTTTTCCCTACTTGACTTCCACGTTCACGATATGTTGGTCCTGGATCATCTTTTCCTCTATACACCATGCATGAACAGCCTACAATCTGCTGATAGTCCTTACCACCTAAAACAACTTTGGAAGTCTCTCGCAAATGACCAGCAAGAGTGCTGTGCTGTCAGGTTCAGCACTAAAGGTCAGGACACAGAGGTCAGTATTCCCTTTTTACTACAACACTGCCTGAATTTTGGAATGCTTTACCAATAATGTGCATTACCTTTCCATACAGGTCAGAATCACTCCCTCCTCCTGCCTTTTAACATATCTATGGACTTTTCCCACCCATGTGTAGCAGTTGTTTCTTTTGCTAGGACAATATTTCACTTAATAGATAAAAAAACCACTTTAATAAACGTATTTCTAAGAATATAGCGAATAGTGATACTGGAGCCTTATTTAAATACTTAGATGTTATTCTTTAATGCAGACTTGTATTTTCTATCCTTATGTTAAAAAAGGGAGCTGGACAAACCGTTTGTCTTAACACAACTTACTGTTGTTATCCACCCCAATAGATGCTAAACACACTGAATACTAAAAATCTCCAAAGAAAGCAGGAATTTTTCTAACGAAGGAGTTTTCTAGGATCAGAATAATGAGCAGCAGACAAGCTAGCACATGGACTTACGGCAGGGACTAGAGCCAATTATTACAGAAAAGATAGATCAGATACTGTGAAAAACCTCTCCACGACAAGGATAGGTCTAGGACATAGGACTGTGAAACTGGAAAAGCTTGATGGATACAGTAGAAGGGAGGACTTCGCAAATAGGGTGAAGAGAAGTGTAGTAGGTAAAGTGAGTATTTCCTTCCAAAATGTCCCTAACAATTGTTCAATGAACATAACGAACTGCATCAGACACCGCCCCTTTTGTGCATGAACTGAGCCTCTTCATAACCGCAAAGAAGACAGGAAAAAGTACCAAAAGAAGTTTTAGAGCTGTACATGGTACTAAGAGCAGGGCAACCCCATAAGCACCCTATTCATCATAATTCTTCTTAACTTCCCCTGGACACCCAAGTAATACATTCTCAAAGATTAAGTTCTGTGTGTGAATTTACTTCAACATCTGTGTTAGCCCTTCCAGATCTCTTTCTATCAAACATTTGATTCCAGGCAAAACCAATTCATTTACACATTTTCATTTCAGTCCCCCTTGACCTCCTCTCCCTGCCCTTCTTAGTATGGTACTCTTCATGGATTTGGTAACGACTTACGATATACATTGCACACTGTGCCATTCACAAGTGCAGATTTAGGAACAAGCCAAGGCACAAAGCGTCTTTTTTCTGTTTTTTTTTTTTTACAGCCGTGATAAATAAAAAAAAATAATTCTTATCTGTGGAATTCACTCTAAAAGAAAAACATGAGCTGGTAGGCTTAATTTCATACTTTTTCCTTTAATAAAAAGTTCAACTTAAGTCTTATGTTACCTTACATCCCATTTTGAGCCCACATCCAGAACAATCTCTCGTTAAGATAAATATTACCACCCAAAAAGCTCAGGTTGATAATTGCTCCTCGGAAACTCACAGTGTGAAAACCAAGCAACATGTTGCAAACTATCTAGTATTCCACTACTACATGCTACAGTGCTTTACAGCCAAACAGCTTCCATGAAACATCGTCCCTTCAAGGGTATCTTGTTTTGACTTTGAAAAATATTTTCCAGATGTAACCATGAAATTCCACCAGAGCTCAATCCAGTGTGTGCCTGGCATGAGAGTACACCATTTCTGCAATGAAAGTCTATGAAATCATGCATTTGTGCTCTGCAGTGGCAAAAGAAGTTCATTCAGGACATCTAAATGCACTCACAAATTTATTATATATCCCAACAGACAATGCAACAGACAATGCAAATAAAGGGCACTTCATAACAATCACTAAGAAATGAAGAAATGATTATTTGCCAAAGAGAACATGCTCAAGAGAAATTCTTAACTTCCTTACTTTATATGAGGTTTTTTAGGCAGCAGGCAAAGACAAATGGCTTTCCAACTTCTATCGTAAGTTATTTTGCCATGGTACATGATTTTTTTCTCATTTTAATGGGAATTATTAATTACACTCACCTTTAAGATCAGGTACATCTGAAAGACACCATTACTGAAACAGAAATTTCATTTCATTTCAAAGTCATTTGTTAACTATACTAAGTGAAAAATGTAGAAGTTAAGAAGCTGAAGACCTTTGTACTAATTTCCTAATTATGACTTTTTTTCCTCAAAGGACTCTACACTAGTTAAGCTATTTTTAAACTTATTTTTTTTCCTTTCTGCTTTCTAACTCTGACCTTTTTGGCTCTCTGATCCAACAGCTAGAGCTGGAGTCTAAATTTTTGCCTCTGACAAAGCTCTTGCTAAAATCCATAGTAATCCTGTGAGTCCAGCCGGCAGGTTCAGGCCCTTCAAAGCTTCAGAGTGCTTGACAGAACTCTCAGCATTGCAAAGACCAACACACCTGATTCACTTGGCCACTTTACACGATGCTTGCTTCAAAACCAATTCAGAAAGTACAGCTATGCAAATTGCTCAAGGAAAGAGGAACTATTCTAACAATAGCAGTTCTGTTTTCACTAAGACACTATAAAAGTTGAGAGAATGCTTTCCTGCATGCTCATTTTATTTGATGCCACGTGTTTTATATTCACAGTGAATGCTCAACACTAAGAGAGACAAGGGAGGCATCAAGTGGCAACTCTTTGTGTGAAAGTTTGTTCTGTGAAGTGGTAGCAGTCAAAGACAAAATTTCAGCCCTTTTGGAAAATCCATGGGTGTTATAAAGCTACAGGACCATTACCATTTGCAAAAGACAGCACTGCTGCTTGAGACTAAGAGATATGCAGTTGTAGAGCTATCTTGTGACATCTTTTTCCAAGGACACAGAAGAACACTAAGGAGCACAAAAGCCATAGTCCAAAACATCTGCTATTTTTTTTCACCATTATTAAAATGTCAGTTCAAGCCCATAGTACAACAATGCCTTCACTAAATATCTCACTTCTCTGGACTCTTATTTTTTTAATAAGAAAATCCTTCTGGACTGAAATTCAGACAACTAGGTCTAGGCTGAAAAGGCAAACATGAACAGATTTTACTTTAGACACTACGAGGGAATAAAAAACACCCCAAACCAAAAAGGAGTTTTGAATGTCATTGCCCCTGCATTCATTGCAGTGCACTTTACACTACTAGGCCCAAAATAATACGTTGTTAAATGTCTTCTATTCATAGAATCATAGAATCATAGAATCACTCGGTTCAAAGAGACCTCTCAGATCACCGAGTTCAACCGTACCTGTCTCCCTATGAAACCATGTCCCTAAGAAACTCATCTACCCGTTTTTTAAACATCTCCAGGGATGGTGACTCCACCACCTCCCTGCACAGCCTGTTCCAATCCCTGACCACTCTTTCAGTAAAGAAATTCTTCCTAACGTCCAGTCTAAACCTCCCCCGGTGCAACTTGTGGCCATTTCCTCTTGTCCTATCTCTGTCACTTGTGAGAAGAGCCCAGCACCCACCCTGTCACAACCTCCTTTCAGGCAGTTATAGACAGTGATGAGGTCTCCCCTCAGCCTCATCTTCTCTAGGCTGAACAACGCCAGTTCTCTCAGCCACTCCGTGTAGGACTTGTTCTCCAGCCCCCTCGCCAGCCTCGTGGCCCTTGTCTGCACACGCTCCAGCCCCTCAATGTCCTTCCTGCAGTGAGTAGCCCAAAACGGAACCCAGTATTCGAGGTGCGACCTCACCAGTGCTGAGCACAGGGGCACAATCATCTCCCTGCTCCTGCTGGCCATGCTGGCCACTCATCTAGTAATGTTCCACTGTCTTTTAAAACTGAAGGTTCTCAGGACAGCAATGGAATTCCAGTTGCATTAGTCCTTTTCTGTTTAAAATAGAAAAGTGAAACAACTACAGAAAGATCTGTGACATCCACTAGAAACTGTTGCTTGGTTAACACTCTCCACTGTGACCTATCTGTCCAAAAGTACCACCATGTTCCCTACATTGTAAAACAGAATGGGATTTGTTGCCTTCATCCTTCCTCTTGTTCCTAAATTCTGAAAAATAATGAGAAATTACTTAAATAGCACATGCCACAGTGACTCCCTGTAGTAATATTTACCTTTGCACACATATGTAATATTCTCCCATGACTGATCAATTATGCATTCCGAAAAATTCCTTTCTCCATTAAAATAATACCCTTCTTTACATTGATAGTACACTCTGCTTCCTAGAGTGGTCGAGTTGTCCCAGATCATTTCTGCATGTGGAATAAGCAAAGGCTTGCCACAGTCTGTTTCTGAAACAGAAAAAACAGGATAACAAAACCTGAAAATAAAACCAGGCAAAGCATATTGAAGGGTTTAAGGAAGAGAGATCAAATATCCTACAAAGTAACACTTCACATTTTTACACTTCCTAGTGATTTCTAGAAGTCAGGTCTGCCATTTAGAACCTAGAATTTTGTGACCGGAGACTTTTCTAGAAGATGGGGCACTTACCCTTCAGGAAATTCGTAAAATAAAACAGTCTACTGTGTAGAAATGGAGAACAAGGATCTCTAAGCAAATTATTACAAGGAAATCTATCTTCCCATAACACTCCCTCATCCCTCACATGCAATTTATTACTTTATTTTACATATCATTAGTAATAATAAATATGAAAAATGACGTGATCCAAGGATAGACGTGGAAGTACAACATGAAGATGATTATGTTTCTTTGCTATGTGGGTTTAATTCAAGTTTTGAAAAAAAAAGGAGAAGACAAGCAGAAAGAGCACTTCTTGGGGCAAAATTTGACACAGTCTTCAGACCACTTTAGAGACAATGGCAAAGCTACTGTAATGCACTTAAGAATTAATTCATTTGCTCAGTTGCTTTCAGGGGCTTCATAATAAAGTAAGGGAACAAAAAAGAACCAAGAATGAAGATCATATCAATGGAAGGATATTATTTAGGGTTAAAATTTCCTTTCAAATCCACAATGAACATTATACCCTAGAAAAATGTTCTGCATGGCTTACAGAAGAACAGTATGTGATGAGACACAAAAATTACTCCACCTATCTGCCCACAGCCATTATGTAATCAGATGAATTGCAGAAATGCAGAAGTATGTTTCTGTGTAACACAGTGAACCTTCAATTTAAACTGGTGACCTAGAATAGGAATATTAAAGAAGACTCTAAAAGTAGTGAGTGGTTGTAACATAGACATGGCACATTCAAATAAAATAGTACATTTGATTGCAATGAACAGAAGACAGCCCTTCTGGATCAAGTTGAAAAGATATTAATCATCCAGTGAACAGAAAAGTGAAATTGAGCCAATTTAAAAAAAATATCTGAAGACTGTAATTATCCAGAGATCACATTATTTAGTAATATGAACTCAGAGTAACAATATACTAGAAATTTTGTTGGGCAAAATATATATATATATTTTAAATGTAACTTTATATTTCTACTTGTCAAGTAGTACAACCAAGTAACTTGTTGGTCTACATTCTTCCAAATCATAGTAACAAAAGGGATTTGTGACTCATGTCAAGTAACAATAGCATCATATTCTGCAACTGGAAACTATCTGAAAATCGGAACTATAAGGGGATGCTGACTGCTGATAGTGGTTCAATTCCTAGGCAGTGGCTTCAACCATAGAGTGGGGCTAGAAAAACTGACAGCAACTTAGGCTGAATTTCTACCTCATGGAAATTTAGGCTGAATTTCCATCTCATCCCAACGTTTGACATGCATTAGGATTTTGTTCTCAGAATGTTAACTTTTAACAATTTATTGATCTTCATGAGCAACACAGGTGAAACAAATCGTGTTTAATATATGGCTTTTGTTTTGTGATTGAACTTCATATGCCAGAAGGCTGTATAAACTGAAATCCCAAAGAGGATGTCTCTAACTGATGGCTGCTATGATGACTGAAAAAGTATCTATGCTAAATAAGCCTGAAGGCATATTTAATTTACCTTTGCACACCAGATCGGTACCATCCCATTGTCCTGTGGCACTGCAGACTGCAGTCTGATTGCCACTTGCAATGAAGTAACCATCAACGCAATTGTAAGTAACTTCACTTCCATATGTGGTGCCAGTTACAGATGCTGGACGTGCATTTAAAACAGAAGGTGGAGCCCCACAATCCACACCTAGGGAGATGAAGAAAGGGGAAGATAAACTTTTTAGTAAAGAGGTAGATGTAATGACCACTGCACTCCTTTGAGTATTTCTTTCATTGTTACCAACTAGCCCCCTTCTTCTCTGGTAATCCAACGCCTCCTCATGTCCTCTGCAACACCACCACTGTGACTCAACCTGTAGTAGCTACTCCAGAGCTGCTTCCAAGTAAAATGACTTCTCCCTGCCTTTGTTTCAGTGTGGTATGATAAATCTGTGACTCCTTCCTCAGCCTAGCTGCTACTATACAGAACATGTCCTGCTTGGTTTGGGGTTTTTTTAAATCTTTAAGATTCTCCTGCTTTCACAAAGGTGGCAAGCAGCTTCTATGCCATTTGCAGTGACCAAGGATCAGAGGGAGGCAAATGAGCAAAAACTGCGTTCAGGAAGCAAAATTTCAGAAAGTGCATAAGGATCAGAGAAATGCCGAACCATTGGAAAGGTAACAACATATAATACAAAAGCTTGCTGTTAAAGCAAGTGTCTACATGGCATTTAAAATGCATTGTAATAGTTGCTCTACCCACAAACATGCTGAGTTGTCACTTAGAAATGCATAAAAGTAGCACAAAAAAAGCAATTTTTTTATATAATATCCATTTTCTAAGGTAAGCTACCATCTAAAAACTTTCATCTTAGCATGACACAACACCCACATTCAACAGTTAACTACACCTCTTCACATACATCTCACCTCACACCTTCCCATTCAACTATCTGACTTTTCATCTCAAGACAATCCTTCTATTAATATTCAAGGAACGCTATACTCTTCAAAGACACATTGCATCCACATACTTACTTTTAAATAAAAAAGAGGGATCTGCTCCACATGCGGAACCCTGATGTTAGGTTGCACATCTTACCAAGTCTGACCTACCTTCAATGACCAGTTTAATCTTGACTATGTAAAATAAGCTCCTAAATTACCATAGAAAGGAAGATACCTATTGATTTCCCTGAAAAAGAAGACATTTCACATAGCCAGGAGAAATTCTTACAGTAGCCATAGAGACCTAACAGGAAAACTCTCAAAGAACTATTCAGAGGTGCCTTTACTAATATAAAACAAGCAAACAAATTGAGGAAAAGAGCTTGCAATTCAAAGGGGAAATAAGTTTGTCATTTTAGAATCATGGACTGTTTCTTGGTGTGTGATGTATTTTATTGCAATTAACCAGGAGAGACGTGTTCAGAAACTCCAACTTGACCTACTGTTTGAAAGTAGCAATTTAAAAAATTCACATGAAAAAGAAATCACTGAAAAATATTAATGAAAATCAAATGAACCAAAATCTTAAAAGGATTGCATTCCACAAGCTTCCTTTACAGATCTCTTGAGAATTTGGATACTTCCTTTTAGTTCTCAAATTATCACAGTATCACAGTATCATAAGGTTGGAAAAGACCTTTGAGATCATCGAGTCCAACCTATGACCCAACACCTACACCCACTCCTACTTGTCAACTACACCATGGCACTAAGAGCCTCATCCAATCTCTCCTTAAACACCTCCAGGGATGGTGATTCCACGACCTCCCCGGGGCAGCGCATTCCAATGGCCAATCACCCTTTCAGTGATGAAATTCTTCCTAATGTCAAGCCTAAACCTCCCCATGCGAATTCATTGTCCTTTATTTATTTTGGGGGGAAATGTTATTTCAATTGTTTTCCTTATAATGTCAATAATTTAGTATTGAATTGTTTTATTTTTCCTGCCTTACAAATTTTTGGATGATACTTAATATTTCACTTTTCCCAACCACACTGATTTAGCATCCTCATCCTAACTTTTTCACTTCCCACAGACACACATACAAATGTTACATTTCTATCCACTCTCCAAGGAAAAATACCACACACAACTCAAAAAAACCCCCACAAACACTCCCTCTCCAAAAAAATGGAAACAAGGAAGAATTAGAAACCCAGAGGGCTTTTCTTGTTTGAGAGAAGGAGCTCTCCTGAGGGATAATTGTCAGGATGACAGTTCTTCTCTGTAGAATTGTTAAACACAGAACAGCTTCTGTTAGCCAGCACTTCAGGTGTCATTTAACTAATATACAGACTTTCTAACTGCTCACAGGAATACAAAATCCTGTACTCGTACAGGCAATTAGAACACCAAAGCAAGCAGAAGTTTTAAAGACACTCATGGGAAATTTCACACTTCAGAAACATGAAAGCATTTGCTCATGCACAAATGCTCTTAAAATCATGAAGGCTATCCAGAAATGAGGAGTGGTGTGATGCCTTTCTCTTACATCTACAGTCAACCTTATGAAAAAACCCTCTTCCAACAAAACGTCAGAAAAATTTTTCTTTTCTTGAGAGGTCACCAGTGCCTTAAACTGAGCAGCCTCTCCCATAAAATGCTACAGAAATCTAGTTGTTTTTCAGGTCTTTGCTCACAGGCAGGACATGTTGCAGTATCTGCAAAAATGAAAGGACCAGCATTGAAAATGTCATTATACTAGCAGAAAGAGGTGGCACAATTTTATCACCTGTCCTTTTCTTTTTGGGGTGGTTTTTATGTTTTGGGGTTTTTTTGTTGCTGTTGCTGTTGTCATTTTGGTTTGGTTTGTTGGTTTAGGCTTTTTTGCAAATAGTGAGATCTTGAAAAATTATCCTTCATGTTGAGTAACAGTCTACTGTCTTGAACAAACAGACTTCCCAATGCATAACCACCCCTCACCCCTCACTAAGGATTCAAGAAAAATTTAAGACTCTTTTCACCTTTACAGCTTAAAGTGGAAGGTTCCCAAGTTTCATTCGCAGTGCAGTATGAGAACATTTCCTCATCGCTGTAAAACCCTTCTTCACATTCATAATGAATCACACTTCCTGGTAGCAAGCTGTAGTTCCCCGCAATGTAGCCATGTTTCATTTCAGGAGGGGAACCACATCCAATTTCTGCAAAGAGACCAGGTTAAAAGATATCACAATACAAAAATCACAAGACATGATCACTTTAAGACGAGCTGAACCTGGATGGCCACATAACAAAACACATCCAGTCTGATGAACCTGAGGGGTCACTGAAAGGGGTAGAAGGTTAGAGCTGAAGACTTGTTCTGGCCACAGCTGGAGGAACACAGTGGTCCAGCTATTGAGCTACATCTTTACCAATATAGAGCCGGAGCCATTCACAACACCACTGGGGAGACACTGCAATGTGATGGTCCTTTTTGTGTGCAAGTTTCTTTACAGCAATGGCAGAATGATCCTTTAATACCAGAAGAAAGCTTTAGGCCCTAATGCACAGTTTTATTTCCCTGTGCATGGGAAAAGTGAAGCATGGCAGGTAGGCTGAAATGGCTTGCCCCTCAATTCCTCTATGTCACTGAACCAGCCTGCACAGAAAAGTTACATTCCTTCAGCACAGCTGCTTGACAGGGTTCCCTTGTCTGACTCGGCAAGTAACACAGCCATTACAGACACACTACTTCACCGCAGTGTGTGTGTGGAGGGGGAAGCTGGTGAGATAAGCAGGGTTATCATGGAAAATAGAAGCTGAGCACTCCAGTTGGAAAGACTGGATGCACTGCAGGCAGTGAGCTTTACTGATGGTTCCGCAATTATTCAGAAACGAGAGCTGGATATAATTGAGGCAGTTCCTTCCACCTGGGATGCCTGGATTCATTACTTACTCTGACAGCTACAGCTTACACTGCTAGCACTTGGCATGTCAACTTCTACACTAGAGAGGAAAGGAGAAAGAGTTTCAAGTGGATTTTTTAATGGCAAAATAAACAGAACAGTTTGCTTATGCAGATGGCACAATATGTAACAAATAATAGCGAAACTATTATTTTATTATTCCTCTCCTCTAGACTTGCTTTATTCACTTGAACTCTCTTACCAGTTATTTATTCTCTCTTCCCTTCCTCTTCATGCAGTTTGATTATATAAGTAAATGGGTTATACCACACGTCCTTCCTATTCAGAAACTAACTACATCACCTTCATGGCATGATTAAGCTTCTCTGACCCTGCACGCCTGAACCACTGCTCAGAGCCTGTAGAAATCATACCTGGTGTCAATGCTACCATCCAGAAATCAGTGCAAAAACTGAATCTAAAAAGAAAAAAAAATACCAGTAGGCGAAGTCCACAGAGAAGGTGCCTACCCTGTAGACTTAAAAGCACGGGTCACAGCAGTTACTACTATATCATGTAAGATCTGATTTTATCTGCTAGCAAAATCAGCATCCAAAGATACTCACCTTTGCATGAAACTGTGTTGCCATTGGGATGAAAAGAAAGCTCTCCATTTTCTAATTTATAACCATCATTGCAGTAGCACTTGTAGCTTCCTTCAGTATTCACACATCCTGCATTGCGACCACATAGCCCAGACTGCTCACATTCATCTATATCTAAAAATTCAGAGAAAAATATATGCACTTCATAATAGGTTGGGGTTATTTTAATTGATATATATAGCATTCCATGAAGGGAAGTTTTTGATGTTTTTTCTGGGAAATAGAGGAACTTATCATTGCCTGGTGTTCAAACACCTGGAAGGAGGAGACTCTCAATTTTGTAACTATGTATCTTTGAAATTGTTTCTGTTTTATCTAACAAATAGCTTACAATGTTTTTTCTTGCTACAACAATCCCAGAAAAATCCCATATCTGCAAATATCTTAATTGGTTACAACAGTTCATTACTGTAACCAGGAACTAGCTAATATTCTACACTAAACACAAATATGACATTTTGGGGGAAAGGTAAGGATCATCTTATTTTCTTTAGCTAGCTCCTTCTGGAAAGACTATTGCTTGAATGTGACTATGAAGAAATTATTTGTAACACAGCAAAGAATGCAAAATGGAACTAATTCAGAGCTGTCGGAACCTAGATGTCAAATAAGCGTTCACACCCACAGCAGAAAGTGCTCTGATAGAGTTAGAAAAGTAAGTTCCAAAGAGATGGGAAAAAAAGATGTGTGCAGTAGAAAATTAAGTTCTGGATTCCTGGTGCTCAAGATTCTTTGTGAAGTCTACCTGTACAGTTTGTGCCATCATTGGGAATAAATGTCCTGTTGTTGTTGGAGGCACGGAATCCATCAAGGCAAACACAGTAAAAACTTCCGTGTGTATTGTGACACAGTGTGTGATTTCCACAGATCTTGCTTGCTCCAATCTGGCATTCGTCTTTATCTGTCAGCACACATCAGAGAGAGATAAAGAAAAATAGGACAGACTTCCTACCTTGCTGATTCTTGCGTAACCAGGCTTCCCCTGCTTTCCACTTTAAGTTATTTGAGATGTACACACTGCTAGTAAACTGGAGTATTTAGACCAAGAGAGGTTATTGCCCTGGATGAAACCTTGAATAACATTTCCTGACACAGCTTCAGTTAATCCAGGAGCATTAAAACCAGAGGGCCTTGCTCTCCACTTCTGCTCTTCCTTACAGCATGCACTGGTTGCAGCACTTGACAGGAGCTTGTGCTGATCTTGCCCAATTCGCTCAGCTTACAGAGAATTAACATGGCATAACGTGCAGCTCGTCTTCTCCCACAATAAAGAGAGAACTGACCTCTCTGCTGGGCCCAGTGTATTCCAGCGCTTGTGAAGGAAGGGTAAGAGGTGGGAGTGGAAGAAATCAGAGGTGGACGACCTTCCATTTTAAGCAATGGTAACCTATTACATACACTCAGATGCAGCATTTGATATTGTCCTTTGATTCATGTACTAATTTGTCATGTACAAGGTAGTATTAAAAGGACTCTACCAGCTACAGTAATAAAATTATGTCAATCAGCACTTTTCACATAACAGATGTTTGCACTTCAGAAATCTGTGTACATACACACACTGTTCTTCAGAACAGACCTTCAGCTTACAAAATTAATTTTTAGTTACCCAGAAATCTAAGATAACTGGGAAAATCAGCAAAAGTGCTACTTCTAATTGATGGTTTTATTGTCTAGTTTTCAGTTCAATGGTTCATGGGTTTAAAAGAATAATAAAGTGAAGTCTACCTTTTTTTTTTCTGAAGATAAGATAAAAATTTAATAAATCATTCCAATACATTTTATTTTAGAAGTAAATATTTGATAAACCCCTATATATTCTAAGACAAATTTAATTTAAAACCATCATTATATAGCAGAAATTGAATAAAATAGTTAAACAGCTAAGTACAAAACAGTACTTACATCACATACAAGTGCGGTACAGCTCATGGCTAGCCATTAAAAGAAAAAGAAAAGAAAACAAAAGAAAAAACAACCCACACATTTTCTAGGTTTTGGAAATTCTGCCAGGAAATGTAAAAGATTTTACCAAGTTTTGAAAAATTCATTAATATTACTTAAGAGAGAACATCTTAGGAATGTACACAGTTTTTTTGTTATCTTACAAACAGGAAGCATACCTTGACAGTGAGTTCTTCCATTGCCTACAAATCCATAGTTACAGATGCAGACGCTTTTTCCGTCAATTTGTTGACATGTAGCATGAGCATGGCAAGTTGCACAGACATCCGGAACTGATCTGTTCACAATCCCTTTAATAACAAAAAGATGCAATTACGTTGGGTTTTTTTGTTAAAATGGACTGTAAAGGTGGTCTGCTGTGGGTAACTGGCACAGAATTCAAACTAGTGATAAATCCAAATCAAAACACACTGAATAAAACGCCATGTCCTCCCACTTCATTTTCAAAGTTGCAGGAAGACAACAGCCATAGTATTCAGAGACCAAAGATTAAAAAAATCAACAGAAAAGATTAAGTGAAACAACTACTTGGAACAGTTTTCCTCTATCCATCTATTCTTTGACAACAAACAAAATAGCTTTTTAGAGTTTGCAATGCATTTAATGGACAGCTCTATCCAATGTTATTAATATTTTTTTCCATATTTGTTTGCTTTCCCTTTTGTCTTGATTTCCGTTTTGCCAGTTATTCTATTATTTTGGTTTTATTATTTATGCATGGATATTTGGGCTATTTATGAAGCTATTTGTATCTTCTATCATCAACATGCATAGGGTATAAAAGTTAGTCATAAAAACAATGTTGAGAATACTGTCAGCAAGAAAATAACTTATAGTAAAGTAATTTCAGAAATTAATTTATATTGGAAGTAGTTTAGCACTGTATGACACAAAACATAATTTACTGTAATTTCATAGGGTTTAAATATACATGAAACTAGTATAAAATATGAACGTATTCCTTAATCTGTATTCACACTTCTAGTGCATTATGTGCATGCATCTCCATTATCGTAAGCTCTTTTTGTTATCTCCACATTTGCACTGGCTTTCCAAATGATAAACTTCAGAATGGATGGCTCAAATGTAGACAAAGCATGAATACGCTTACACCCTTCTTACATTTTTAAAGAAACAGATGATATCGCACAAGTTGGCTTTGTCTCATGGTGCTGGACACAGCAGTATGGAATTTTTTACTTTTCTAAGACAGCTAATATCAAGAAGGAAGGTGTGGTTCTTGCAGAAACCAAATCTTACTGTGTACATAGCAGCTCTGGGGAAATTTTCCCTGCCTTTAAAAGATGCCTAAATACACAACCGTAACTAGAAGGGGAAAGGTAGCTGAACACTCAGATAGGTTTTTTTTTTACACACCGAATACATCTGTGTGATAAAGCTGCCCTTCCACATACACAGCATTCCAGTTTTACTCATGGTGCATTCTGAGCACCTTAAGACCACAGGCCATGGGCATTACAGGTTCCTACCCCTAATTCTCAATGCTGGTTATATACCATTATATACCAGTGGTGGTAGGTGTGTGTTCCCGATGAGAACAGGATACAAAACCTGCCAGCATGCCATGGTGGTCAATGTAGATCAGGGAATTAAAAACAGCCAAGGAAGGAATGTTCTGGTGATCTCAATCTTCTGATAAGACATGGCAGTGTCCCCCTCAGATTGCTGCTCCAGGAGATAAAAGCCAGTTTTCTTCCCTGCCTATCTAGCACAGATGGAGCTCTAGCACTCACTTCTCCTCAGCAACACAGAGTTTCTTTCCTGGCACCCAGTCCCCTCACAGCCCAGGACCCAAAAATGTCAACCGAGAGATGCCACCTGGTCCAAACAACATCAACCTGGAGGTGACACATGGCTCCAATAATAACCCAGAGGTGCTGCTCAGACCAAGCATCAAATGGGAGGTGGTGTTGTGACCCAGCATCAATCCAAAGGTGTTGCTCAGACCCAGCACTAACTCAGAGGTGCCACCTAGTCCCAACAACACCAACCAGGAGGTGCTGCTCAGACTCAATAACATCAACCCAGAGGTGTCACCTGGTCCCAACAGCAACCTAGAGGTGCCATCTGGTCCCAACAACACAAACACAGGGTGCCACCTAGTCCAAATAATATCAACCCAGAGATGCTTCTCAGACCCATCACCAAACCAGAGGTGCCACCTGATCCCAACCGCATCAGCACACAGGTGCTGCTCAGACCCAATGACACCAACCCATAAATGCCACTTGGTTTCAATTACACCAACACATAGGTGCCGCCTGCTCCAAATAACATCAGCCCAGAGGAGCTGCTCCGACCCAATGACACCAATCTGGAGGTGCCACCTGATCCAAACAACACCAACCCAGATGTGCCTCTCAGACCCAATGACACCAACCCAGAGGTGCCACCTGGTCCCAACAGCACCAGCCAGAAGTGCTGCTCAGCCCCCGCCGTGCCCGGGAGAGGCCGCACTTACCCCTCTGCTCCGCGCTCGGTGGCAGCCCCAGCAGCCCCAGCAGCCCCAGCAGCAGCGTCCCCTGCGCCCCCGGGCTCATGTCCCCAGCGCCGTGCCCCGCGATGCCGCGCGGCCCCTCCGCATCCTCCCCCGCTGCCCTTATCGCCTCGCCGCGCTCTCGGGGCTCCCCGCCGCGAGGCCCCTTTCCTCGCCCCCGCCCCGCTAAGCAGCCCTTGCCCGCAAAAACCTCTCTTTTTTTCCCTTTCCTCCACCGCTCTGCCCTGGCACAACCCCTTTCCTTCCCCAGGACACCGCCTCTGCCCGGCCGGGCGGGTGGCAGGGCTGATAAGGGCTGTGGCACTCCGTAGCTCCTGGCCCCCTCCCCGCGGGGGGACACAAACGGAGGGAAAGGTTATTTATGATTCCTGGGAAAAGGAGTACTCGGACGGGGAGGTTACACCTGTTTGTATGCGGCAGCTGTGCTGCTCTCCTGCTCCAGCAGCAAACAGGGACAAGAGGCACGTCCAGGTTGATGCTGGGACTGAGCAGCACCTCTGGGTTGATGTTGTTGGGACTGAGCAGCACTTTTGGATTGCTGTTATTGGGTCCAGGTGGTAACTCCAGATTGGTGTTGCTGGGACGAGATGGCACATCTGGGTTGATGCTGGGCCTGAGCAACACCTCTGATTTCATGTTTATATGTTGTTGAGGAAAGGTGGCCATTGGTAGCTTCTCAGGCATGCTGAGACAGTGCCACAACCCTGTGTCCAAAAGGGGTCCATGACCCATTATGTGCAAGAGAGAGCTGCACAACAGCTCTGCTGGACCCACTTCCAAGCCTGCCAGAAGTTGGCATATCAGTTCTGTTCTGCAAATGTGTGAAAAATTGTGTGATTGTACACCACTGGCCCTTGGTACTTGAAAATAACCAACACTTTCTCCTTGTAGACCTTTGCGGCAGCACAGAAGTTTGTGTATAATCAGTACCGTAAGCACTGCCTGAAGAGCTTTCTGCTGTAGAAGAACGGCAAATCCTAAAGCTCATGGTATTGTGTCAGGTCTACAAGCCTGAATTTTAATCACCTTCTGCTACCTTTATTTATCTTTACCAGGATACAAAGCGACCCAGTACTCCGACAGTAAACAGTTACACCACAAGCATCTCTGGTTTTGGAATAACATGCTACAGGTGTCAGTACTGCGTATTTCTCTTTTGAATTACTAAAATTGGAGGCATGGATTCTATGTGGTGGTAAGTAGTTTATGACTACAAAAAATTATTCACAGAAGAATCGTTCTGCAGAACATATTAAAATTTTTTTTTGAAATTACATTTTTTTCTAACCCTTTGGAAGACCACCAAGTTGCAGGCCCACTAATCACTGCCATTGTACTGGCCCTTTCATAAAAAAGTAGGGGGAACAACTATTTGCAATTACAAACACCTCACACAATGAACAGGGAAATATTTTTGGCAGCAAGCCTGAAGAAATATGAATATAACGTTACATTTATAAAGAGAACAGGTTAAATAAATGTGATCTAAACATTCTTTAAAGAAAGTAACAAGTGTACTAGTTGAAGAAAATAACAGCACCTAGACTGAAACAAACCTTGTTTCATTCCACTCTAGTATCTCTCAAATAACCAGTTAGTTGCTGTTCTAAGACGTACTTCAGTACCGAATAATTACACTACATACAAAGGCTACTTTAAATTACACACATTTTGTGTATATCTAAATTCAAAGCAGAATCAAAGGAAATATGTGTCAAAAGGATGCTGAGAGGTCATCTATTCTGTTTTTTCATTCTACGACATTCTACTCTACATAAATTATTCCTGCAATACTTGCCTAACCTGCTTTTTATCATGACGCCATGTAGAATTCACAGGATTCCCAAGCATTCTGTTCCATTACTTCATTGTCTTTGTTATCTGAAAATAGTAATCTAAGGTTTAACTTAACTTCTAATAAAATTATTAACTGTTTGTTGAGCTCACAACAGATTCTCAAAAGCATTCGTGATCTAGACTCATGCTTGAATCAGCCACTAAAATGAAGTATCACTTCTACTCTGAGTTCACCTGCCTGTGTCCTGACCTAATTTATTTAGAAAGACAATTACAGATTCAAGAGGATTAGACCATGCTAATGCTTACAGCACAGGCAAATATTATTTCATTCAAAAATATTTCTAATGAAAATATAAGATAATATTTACATAGATTTTCTATTCTGGGTAGGATAAGGCTTTTTATTTTTCACTGACAAACTTAAATGACCTCTTTTGTAACTACACTTTTTCCTTTGTCCCCAGCAGCACTACATGTCACTACCCAGAAGGCATCTGTACCATTATTCCCTTCCATTTCTCTTCTTTCTGATAAGAAAATGGTTGTGATGTTCGAAGTAATTGAATTCATCCAGAAACACTTGGAAGTTTCCTGTGCAGTTTTTCCTTGCAGCTGTCTAACTGGAGGTAATTGAAAATCAGAAAGGCAAGCAGGATTAAACATCTCCTCTGCCATCCGTATTTGTTCTGTCTCCTTTGCAGACAGTGAATGTCACTATGTCATCTAAGTTACATTCTTTTTGTAAGGATCTTTGGCATGGATTATACTATTCTGGCATATGAAGACAAAATATTTGATACTAATAGCTCTTTCAGCAAACAGCATTTTAAAAACATAGAAAACATTTTCAGCAAGACTGAATAAACGTAATTCATCCTTGTCAACAAAGCACTCAGCTATTCATAATATAGTTGCACTCTCGAACAGCTTGCTATCAAGCACTTCTTTCCAGCTGGCAATGAGTAACTGTAACTTGATTGGCAGGTTCCTTCCATCTGAATTCTTCCTCTCTTGCCTGTTTAAAATGAATCAGATTAATAATTGGTTTCTGGTCATCCACTTAATTTCCAGAATAAGCAACAGCAAATGTTGAAGTAGGAATAACTGAAAAACTGGCTGACCCTCTTCAGCATCTAATGAAAATGCTTCAGTAAACATTGCACAGAAGAAAAGCAGTCTCTTGTAGTGAATTTTGCTACAAAGGGAATGTTGCCACTAAAGCTGTTTGCAGCATTTCTGCCCGTACTCCGAGGTGCTCCTGTGCCACTGTCTGAACTCCTTACAAGTGAAGTTGAGATGAAAAAAAAGAAATGGGATTTCTGTGAAAGAGTTAAGAGAGATACCTGAAGTTGAACACTGAATACTGAATGCTTCTGTACAATTTCCCTGGAGGATAGGCCTTGGATGAAAAAGGCATCAGAGCACGCCATATACATCTCAGCAAGAGCACAGTAGCTGATAAAGCCGCTGACAGTTACTGCTAATCAGAAAAGCAGCTCTACAGAGCAAAGGGGCTGCTATCTGTGGGTTTAACATAGGAGCTGGAGCCCAAACTGAGCTTTGCCTCTCACTGTGACCTTTGATAAGATAACCCCTTTCTGCCTTTCTTGGCTTCTCCCTCCCACTTAGTGTGAAACTGGGATAATATTCCTACATAGGTGTGTTGAGGCTTAATACCATAAAAACAGGTCTGAGATGATGCAACGTAAACTTCTCTGATAGAAGCTCTGATGTCACCACGATCTGCCCCAGTTTTACTTAAACCACAAATACTGAGTGTCAATCAGCTTATGGGGCAGAATGCTAATGTTGTTGGATCTTGGAATACCATGCGAGAAGGCTGCTGACCAGTCGTTGCTTGCAGTTGTTCTGTGCTGTTATGCACAAGCTGTGTCATTATTCAGAGGGCTATGCTGACTGAAGGCAACAGTTAAGAGAAAAGAGGTAGAGAGTCACAAAGGAAAAGTAAAGGAAAGAAAGAGTAATAGCACCCCCTTAACACATTATAAATAAAAGTTACATATACAGTATTGTGATTTTTTAATTTCAGATAGATTAACAGACACCTTTTCCTTTCTGACTGGAGAATATCTGCTAAAATCAGAAGAGAAAGAACTGTCCAACAAGTTTAGTTCTTCCTTCTCTGGCAGGCTTCTCGAGCTCATCCACAGGGGTGCTGACCTTAACAATGCAGCTGCACAAATTTAATAACAACTTATAGCTAAGGCAACAATTAATGTTGATTTCTTTGATAGAGAAAGGAGGAATCCCAAATCTCACTGATTGCATTATCCTTCTCTTACCATTAACATTGCTATATTTGGGGCAAAGATTAGTCTAGAATTGCTGTAATCATTAGATGGGAAATATGGCAATTTGTCGAACTGTATTATCTATGAAAAAGAGAAATTCCATACACACATCCTATGGGAAGGGAAAATCAGATATTGACTAGAGACTACAAGCCAAACAGTTCTCCTCAAGTTGTTCGGGCAGCTGGGGATTCTTTTCCCATGGCTTGTTTCCCTACAGACCAACTATATTTTGTCATCTGACAATATCATATTTACAACATTTTGTTGTGGGAAAGAAGGGAAGAATCTAATAACCAAGCCTTTCATAGTAAATACCTTGATCTTGACACTCTGAGTTGCTTTGTAAGGAATTCAGCTTTCATATGCTGTTTATCCACTCTAAAGAAACTGTTATCTCAATAAGAAAGCACCTAAAGTTGCTGTATTTTTAGACTCTGGGAACACAAAGCCAGCAGGATAAATTGGATTTCTGGTTCATAATATTATGCATTCATTTTTGGCATATGAAGAGCAATCACTTCTGCTTGGTTATAAAACCAGCATGAGATCTGCTCTATGATCTTTCAAAATCCAGTTAGGTGTAACTGTATTATTTCTGCATTTACTGGTAATCAGAAGAGAAAGAGACCCTGGGTGATGACATTTGTATGTTCTCATCATGGATGATGGTATTCTTACACTGTCATAAATTGTAGTAAAGACATAAGACAGACATTTCTAGGGAAATAAAATTCACCTACTCTTTTTTTGATATTAATTGCAAAACTGACAGCCCTGTTGATCTTTACAATATTCCCACAAGACTATCAGTAATGCACCTATCTAGAAATTGATTGACAATAAGAGACCATTGGCCACAGTAATTAAAGACTGAACTCTGTCTAGTAGTGAACATTTTTTATTGCTCCACAAAGATACAGTGGCTAAATGACAAAGTCATTGACCTTTACTGGAATTTCCTCTGCTACCTGCTTCTTCCCACCAGGACCCAAGTATGTGTCAGTCAACAGGACCCAAATAAAAAATGGGGATCAGAGATGTGCTTAAAGATGATGGAAATGTCTTTATAAAAACAAGAGAAAGTATATGAGCGGTAAGTGTTCACACTCAAAAGGATCCTAAAAATTTAGAAGGAAAAGATTCACACAATAGATTGTAGTCAATTGTTCCACTTTATATAGACCCAAATTAGGGAGAATACTGTATATCTCTGATAAATCAGAGTCTGTGCGTCAAAATGCATTTTTGTATGTACTGACTCTGGGACACTCCTTGCCAAACCATAAAAACAAGTATTTGTTGGCTTATGAAGAGATTTTTTTTTTCCAAGCACTGACTGGGATTAAAATATTTGCAAATATTAAAAAAAAAAATAAATCCAAAGTGAGATTTTTTAACATGAAACCATTCTTTACATTTAGTCAATCTTGATTTAATCTGAAAATTTAGGCAGAGAAGTGTCACTGTAGATGGCTCGATAGCTAGGAAACAGAAAATGCATTAGAACCTAAGCTATTGCTTAATTGTGAATGCTGGCAGAAAAACACTCAAAGACTTCTTTGTATTAGAAGTGTAGAAACATCTATAGGCCTCAAAAAATTATCTTTTGCCTGAGGAAAAATAGGTACATCTCAGAAATCATAACATTTAGAAATAACTCAGTCTGCCTTTATAGTTCTTCCCTCCCTCCACTTCTCCCCCGTCCCCCGGCTTTGTGTGGAAAAAATACCCGTTAGTGACAACCTGAGTGTTTCATTGTCGGTTATCATGAAATTAAAATACAATGCATATTAATTATGATTTTCCAATTGTATCTGAATTACAGATTTGTCCATAGCATAGCCTTTCTCAAACAGCAACTTTTCCAAACCTCTGGAATCCAGATTTCTGATTGTGTTTTTTACTCAAAGCAACAACAAAGCTTTCACCCCAAACATTACAACTTTCACTTCTACTTACGTGACCCTTCTACACTTATGATTTTAAAAACAATTATGGACAAACACTTGGACCCTATAGTAAATATTTAAGACCCAGAATCAAAATTTTGGGCATATTTAAAACTTGTAACTTATCTTCCTGAGGAATGCATAGCCGACTTGCACTCTAGAATATTACTCCAAAACTATCCTGGACAAGGCTGCCAGGCTGCATACGATGTATGAGTAACTACTTTTCCTAGACTACTTTTCTGACCTTTTGATTAAAATACGTTTTATATATGAAGAAGAGGCATTGCAATTGTTTTTGGTCACGTGTAATATTTCTCTCAAAACTTTTGTAATAGTGTTATGAAGAGGGAGACTTGAGACAAATGAAATCTGTTGAAATCCACTAAATACCCATAGATTAATCTAAGCAAGAAATCAAAGTCTGTCTTACTATGCTGTCAGCTGTAATGCTTGAATCTGTAGGCAAAAAATGTCCATACAAAAATACAGTTTTTACCTAGAAAGATGTATAGGAAACCAACAAACAGACAAACCATTCTCCTCCCACCCCAGCAAACCTTGATGTGCTTAACATATGCCTTCTATGCATCTCTAATGAGTAGTTAATGAGCTACTTCCACACTTAATCCTCTTTTGCTTTTTTTATAGAACTTTCTGTAGACCAGGAGAACTTGAGATTTAAGAAAGGTAAGTCTCTGAGAACTAATTTAAGATTGCTTAATTAGCAAGTACTCAGCCTAGTACAGGACTATGTATTACATCAGCTCACTGTCTAATTACAACAGAAGTTTTTATTTCATAGTCATTTGAAATATAACTATTTCATTCAGGACATTATACAGCTACATAAATCAAATTTCCCAATTTAAAACTGTCTTAATAATATAACATGGTGCACTAACATGGCATTTAGATCCAGGTAAGTGATTTTACACTTCCCTCTGGTCTTTAAAACACGAGCACTGTTTTAAGGTTAGGCTGAAGGTACAATCCCATCATTGGGAGAGTTGGTACATAGTTATATTTAGGTTTAGCAGTGTAATTGTTTATACTGGATCCTAGACTTTGAAAGGGAAAAAAATCAAGAGTAGTCAGCAGGATTTCTCAACTTGTATTCAGCTTCTTAATCAAGACATTGTTTCTATGCAATCAATCTGCAAAGTTATCAGCAATTTTCCTGTTAGATTACATGAGACAGTAAGTGACTCAGATATCCCAGGCAAGACAGGATGTTGTTGCTAACGTCTTACAGTTGTGACAGACCCTTCAGAAATAATTTCTTCCTTTTCTTTATTCTTGCTAATGAATAGCAATAATGACTGCAAAACTATTTTTCAGGGGCCTTGATTAAAATCTGATGCATCAAAATAAAAGCTAAGTGACAGCGTAACGTTTCCACAGGATAATGTTGGGAGAATCTAAGCCCCACAGAAAAAGTAGCTTGTATAACAGCTGAAGATACAAAGTAATTGAACACCTTCCTTAAAAACAAAACCAAACAATTTACACAAGCAGCAGTCATAGTCCTGAAATGAGTCCTGCGTAACGGACTCCATAAAGAGTTCTAGGAAGTTCTCTGAGAATTTTGCAAGTATATACAGAATGCCCTGAAGGTGAAATTAGCCCAGGCCATCTTGCGACAGGCAGGGTGTAATCAACAGTGCCAAAGCAGAGCAGTAACAGAGAAAGAGCTATATATGCCAGTAGAAGACTGAGCATCAAGAAGCATGTGTTGTGTGTTAACTTTTATACCCCTGTGACTGAATTAACAATAAAAGATCTTACCTTGGGGGTTGTTTAAACCCAAGAACTCAAATAGCATAGCGCGTTGCTGTTTACTGCTCAAACAGAAGGCACTCAACAACTGGGATAGGTCTGTCAAAATCTTCAACCAGTTCAGTATGTGACAGAATAATGAAGGCTCTGAGAAAGAGAGTAAGCTTGTTGAAACACATATGGGAACAGTGTGAACCCTTCATGCTTTTGGTAAGTTAATTAAAGCCTCAGCAAGAGAGAATTCAAAGCCATACAATCACACTTGGAACATGTACACAAAAAGGAAAAAAACTTCATCTGTGAAGGATGGTGTAGAAAAAAACTTTCGGTTAATAGATGCAATGGAAGAGACCACTTCAATAGCAAAGCCTTTTCTTAAACCTACTGTGCTTTTACATAGAAAAAATGCTTTGTAAGATGAGAAACCTTAGTTACACAATTCACAAGATATTTCCAAATCTGTTGAGCAGATGAGTCAAATTTTGCGTATACAGCAATGACATTTTGCTGAACACACTGTATTGCTGCTATTAAATCACATAGTGCGTTGGGAATTTTGGCCATGGGAGCGCATTGGAAATTAGAGCACAGGAAAGGAAAGAACAGGTTAAAAAGGCTAAAAATTCAGCCAGTGACGTCATATTCATTGGTAAGAACTAACCCTGACAATTTCAGGTTTTTTGTTAATTATTAATGGAATTATTTTATTAGAAAAGAAGGCACAATTCTCCTTTCAAACACCCACCCACGTCACAGTAACTAACGCAGTTTATTAGAGCCAGGCATTTCTTCCCATAAAATCAACAGAATTCATAGTACTGAACAGAAGAGTTATGTGAATTTCTTTATCTTTTGAGATTCACTTAGGTGCAATTTTTTGTGTTAAGATAGTGTTTTTTCAAAACACTTTGTTTTTATTTTTACAGGCAGTGATACTTACTCACTGAACAATATTTGCAAATACATTCTCTAGGTGTATGCTAGGTACCCCCAGAGCAAGGTGTAAATAGAAACGATATGCAAAAAGAGCAGCCAGCCTGCAGTATTATGCAGTATTGCTTAGTCAGTCATCTTGTGAAAAGAAAAGTTTCCAAGCATGGAAAAGAGTGGCTTTTCAAACTGTGACGTGCTCTGAGGGGAAAAAAAAGCCATCAAAACCATAAAACTCTCAATAAAAACTAGAATAGACCCTTCATCATACAGGTAATATGCACCCACAAGAGAACTAGTCAAAGAATAAGTAGAAGAACATTTTACATGGTACATTTAATGGAGGGACTACAGAAGGTATGCCTCTCTTTTTAACAAAATATTTTTTAATGCTTGCATTAAAAGTTAGGATTCTCTCATACAGACATCAAGTAGCTGTACTTTAAGACTGGAAATAAAAAATGAGACCTAAAAGTATTACCCTGATAAAATGACTTAGATGAAACATTATGTATTAGGCATGGGAATTATATAAGGCATGGGAATGATCACTAACTTTCGTCTTACTCTCCTTTTAAGAGCTCTTTTAGAGTCAGCCAGCTCCGACTGCCACCCTATGCTGCCCTTAAGATATTTGTCCTCTTTGTCAATGGACGGTTGATCTCAGGTTTTGCAGCCTTTGAGCTGAGTTTATGGTCAATGGCAAAGGCATTGGTCTGGAAATGGTCTCTGGGAGGATTCACTTCTGTGAGGGCTCTTCCTCTCATCTATGTATTCTAAAACATGACTTCCACTTTATTATCTTTTGTTCGAACATCCTTGCACTCTGAAGAACTCAAGCCCAAATTATCAGAGTGCATTTAAGAAAATGCAAGAGAGGATTTATTTTTTTTTTTTTTTAAAAAAAACATATTCTACCTTGTTTCCAGCTGTGTAAATCAGTGAGCTCTGAGGCTGCAGAGTGATCTTTTGGGTCTGATACAAACCATGTTAGATCTTACCTGTTGGCAAATTCACAAGTTACCGTCCTTTCTGTTTCAGCTTGCAAGTAATAGAGCAAATTCTGGTAAAGAGTTTTAGAATCATGTTACTTACAAGCAATTTTTCATTTTCCAAAATAGGCTCTTATATCAACTAATTAGGGACAAATAATTACTTTTGATTAAATTACAGGGGTACAACAACAGCAGACAAGAATTTGAGATGGGATTTATTGATTTTAATAAGGAGGAAGGGGAGAAGACGACAGATAGGAATTTCACTCTCCTATCACTTCATCAGGCAGACATGGCCAAAACCAAGAAGCCAGAATTTGACCACCAAAAGCTAGCATTTTCTCTAGAATGCTCATCAAACATTTTAGACCAGAGAAAGGTCAGTGTGTTTTCATCCTCTGTGAAGCCATATCTTCTTTCCAAAGTTTCTTTCTAAAACTTCTTGATATATTGCTCAAATATTGCTGGTGGCTCCAAAACTTGTGAAAACACCAAACTTGTGACCTGATCCCATGGATTTCCTTAGGAAATATTTCCCTTGAACTCGAGAAGGGCACTCAGAGAAGAAGCATTCAGACAATGGCTTCAGACATGATGTGAATTTTGGGTTGTCCTACGCAGGGACAGGAGTTGGACTCAACAGCCACCGAGGGTCCCTCTTCCAACTCAGGACATCTATGATTCTATGAAACATTTTAGTAACAAGGAGAAAATCAAGAGTCACACTGAGCAGCAGACATCTAGCCTTCTGACAACAAACATTTGTGCTGAAAGCTGCAGTCCAGTCTCAGCTGAATTAGATTTCTCATCCTACAAAAGCATCTACTCTCAGAAATTGCTAATAGCATGGTTTACACGAGGTTTGTTTAGTGCTCTAGTCCTAGCCTTTAGACACAGGCAGTCATTAATAACATGTACGGGACTTCTGATTCTTCAAAATCTGCTAGGTTTAGACTTGTGGTAGGCAATCAAATCCCTGCCAGACTGTCTGGGAATTTTAGCTAAGAGGCACCACGCTCCCCACATCACTCACATACTTGTATCTATAGCTTCAGAGTACTGCCTCTTTACCATAAATCCTGAGTTTTGAATGCAAGAATTAAAGGATCTAAACTAGTGTTGAGTAACGCACAGAAGGACAAAGACAGTACGAAAGAAAAGCAATCAACAAGAAAACTGCGAAATACAAAGCTGAAAGCAGACCATATTTTTCAGCCACTATTTACATTTTTATAAATCTTTGTGCAAATGATACAAACTTGAATCCTAAGGCTAGAAAAGAGCACAGCATGATAAAAGAGAAAACAAAACGAATTCTCATTGGTGAGGCCCCAAGGCTTGAAATCTTTCATCCCTGTCTCAAAGAACAAAGCGCTCCTCAACTGCTGTATTGGTTCAGGGTTATAGAATAGTTTTTCATTCCACTGAAAATGAGAATTTGTACCCTGGACGGGAAAGTTTAGGTGCTGCTGAACTTGAACTGTTGTTGAAGAGGTGCGTTAGTCCTCTTAAAATACTTTTGATACAAAAAGCTTTAGTTTAGATAGCCATGTATGCTAAAGAAAAAATCTAGAAAACAGGACATTATTAGCTGCACAATTATAAGAAAAGAAAAAACCCAAAGCAAGACACAAGAACACAGGAAAATTTAGGAGTACAGCCGTAATGACATTTATTAAAAGGCATGCCACAACAACTACAGTTAGGAAAAGAGTTAGGTATAGATATCAAGTAATCAGCAAATACACTCACCTAAAAGAAACAGCATATGTTGCAACAATAAGCAAAATCAAATTAACTATGCACATTACAGTCAGAAAAACAGTTTCTTTAATATTACATCTTCTTTTCAGTTTTAAACTTTTTTCCAAGTTTGTTTTTTTTTTAAAAAAAACAGTACATGATGTTACAAATATGTACGGTGTTTTCTTCTTAGATGAATATTTTTATAAATTGAAAGGGACCTTTTATGAACAGATCACGGTAAATGAAGGAATGTCAGCAGTTCCTAGTCATACTCTGTCTGTTTTAAATAGAGTACTAGAAGTAGTCCTTTAGCCTCTTGCTTTATCTCACACCATTTGGTTCACATTATGATCTCATTTTCCACTGCTTCATCCACCAATAGTAGTTTCAAGTAAAGGCCACTTTGCATTGGATCTTCCCGTCAGAAGGGAGTGTGAGAGAAAACACAGGTTTTCCATAAAATGTCTCAGTTAAAACCAGAACAGTCAGTCTTTGGTCAGAGAGCGAGGTGACGTTCTGATGCAAGAATCTGCTTGGTTAGCAACATTGGTCTTGTGCTGCTGCAGTTCAAGGGTGAACTTTTGCAGAAAGCGGATAACGTATTCAAAAGAATTGCAAAGAACTTAAAATGAACTAAGTACATAGAGGGTAACTTCCCACTCATAAACACTGCAGCGTCCAAGAACAGATAAATTGCTTACAGTGATGTCGTTAGTCTGCTAAGGTAAAAGCTTTCTTCATCTATGAAGGACCTTCAAATACGTAAGCATTTAATTTCTTTTGGACTGCTCCAGGCACAACACGTTATTACTACTTGAAGTTGGAAATATGTGGGTTATGCTTGGATTCCTGCATGTTGCAGTACAAAAGAAAAAACCTGTAATGGTAAAAGGCAGAGGGATAGTTAAATCTGTATTTAAACAGCTGTAATCCATTTCTTGTATAATCAGTGGACAACATTAATTTTTAACAATATAAATATACAATTTCCAGGGGGGAAAGAATATTTCTTATTCTTACAGCAATAGATCTGAAAAACTCTACATGCAAAACTATTGAAGGCACATAAACTTTGGTCCAATTTTGTTCCTATCCCCCATGTCCTCCACAATAAACCCCTGAAGTTGAAAACCTCTGAATTTTTCCATTCTTTCTTGAAATAATGCACAATTCCTAACTGTCAGGATTTTCTTTGAAAAGAGCAGGCAAACCGTCTTGGATATATCTTGTATGTATCTTCAGAAGGCAGTTAGAAGATAAAGTTAATTTCAAGAAAAAATTCTGTGCAAACTGACCAGTGCCTTTTCAGCACAACAGTAACAAGACTAAGTCTGGTAGTTCTGCTGTAGTTAACAATGTACCAGGTCAAAATGTAAAGGCAAAATGATGCTTTTGTAAGCAGCTGATCTCTCATTTGAAAAACAGCAGTATGTGCTGACAGTATACAATGACAAGTAGTAAGTCGACATCCCTTATAAAAAAAATAACTCATCACCTTCCTACTGATAAAAATCAAAGGAGGGCAAGCCATTTGATTAGACTGGCAATTTTATCAACAAAGGCAAATGGTTTTCTCACCACACAAACACAGATTTGCCATCAGTAATCAGAAGAAGTCATGGAATATGTTAGGCATAAAAGGGACCTCCATAATTGTACCAATAAAGTGCACCTGACAGGTCCAGCAGACAAGGCAACCAAGTCAAATTACTAATCAAAGTTTCAGAAATTTGTTCTGATCTTCAAAGACATTTCAAGAAATTCAAAGAAGAAAAAAACTTTTACCTTTATGCAATAAATCACAGGTCATTCAAAAAGGCACTGAGCTGCTCCTAGCTTGTTAAAAAGGCCTTACTACACTTTGAATCAAGTGTGCATCCACCAATAAAATGGAGCTGGATGTAACCCAGAGCTGATTTGTGGACTTGATATACACATAGGCAGAGAACTCTAACCTCAACCATTTCCCACACCTGCAGTCAGGATATAACCACTAGTGTTTTAGAGTACAAGTTTCAGGTCACACATTACCAGATACTTCACAAATTAGTTAAACTGAAATTAAGAACTTGCATTAAAAAAATTATGAACCTATCTTAAACAACAGTATAGAGAAGATGGAGCCAGAATCCTCCTAGGAGTTAACAAGACAAAAGGCAATAGTATAATTCCA
The DNA here is from genome assembly GCA_033558235.1 of Neomorphus geoffroyi. Taxonomy (NCBI): domain Eukaryota; kingdom Metazoa; phylum Chordata; class Aves; order Cuculiformes; family Neomorphidae; genus Neomorphus; species Neomorphus geoffroyi. The sequence continues at coordinate 14,190,361 of JAUMJM010000062.1, read as the reverse complement.
TACTAGGGAAAAAAATATTCATAATACATTCAGTTGAACATTGGAACAATGAGAACAGAGAATCTGCAAAATCTCCATTCTTGGAAATTCTGAAAACTTAATTGGACAATTCTCTGAGACAGTGCTCAAAGTTGGCTCTAATCTGAGTGAGTGGTAGGATTTGAGACTCCAGAGGTTACTTTCCAACCTACGTAATTGTAAGAATCTAGAATAATCCCATTCTTTCCCAAATCCTACACTTTTCATGGATATCAAAGGGTCTGCTCAAAAATGCTTTAGAGAGTCAAGAACTGAGATGTAATCACGCTTTTGCAGCTAGGCAGTAATGAATCCCTAACAATGTATTATGATAAACAAGGGATTACATTTCTGCTTTTAACTACTCTAAGCAGAATACCGAATGAGATAAACTTGCCTTAATAAATGCCTTCATTCTGCTAAGCAACCATTAAGATGTACTGTTAGTTTTGAAGTTTGCCTGGATTTGTTGTAAAAGTATACCTCTTTAAGAGGCAGCATCTTTAAGATATACACAAATCTAAAACTAAGTAGACAAGAACAATTCAGCTACAGTATAGAACAATAACAAATGAGAATTAAAAAAGGTACATGATAAATGTATCACAAAACCAAAAAGCAATCACCATAAATGTTTACCATCCACATTTTTCTTAAATTAACAAAACATAAATCTCCGTGAACTTACACTATACGCTTCTACATTACAAGCTGCAATCAGTCCATAGCTAACACTAGCTATACTCTATCATTAAATTAAAGCTGATAAACTACTTTTTTCTTTTTGACAGAACGTCAGAGACCCTTATCCCCTTGTGTTTGATTAAGCTTTCCCATCTTCTGCTATCAGAGTCAATAAATTAAAATACATGTGATTCACATGTTTGTATACACATACAACACATTACACAGGCTCCTGATATTATATGTGCCAATACTAGCTCTCAAATTTAAGACTGTTTTCTTGCTTTAGAGTTACATTCAGATCTTATATGACTCTTCTCCATTGTAGCTGTAACGCCTAGAAAAGTAACAAAGCATATTTTCTGGATAATGGCCTAATATTATCAAATCAATTTATGTGCAGGAACACTCCCAGTCCAGCAAGATTCTCTAACTGATATCAATGTGACTGCTAACAAGCTAAAACATAGACATGAATTAGAATTAAGTATCTTGGTGAAAAGTGGCCTTTTTAAATGCACAAGCCTACTTACAACTGCACTTTGTGAAAATTATAAATGTGTAACTTGATATGGTGCTCTGGCACTACACAATTACTTATTTTCATGACTTTTCAAAAAAAAAACCAAACAAACAAACCAAAAAAACCAAACAACTTGATTTCAAATTTCACCAAAATGAATTAGCTATTTCAGAAAGGGAGAAATGGAAAGGCTATCTCAAATCCCAAAGATAACATTGTCTATTATTCCTAAGCTTTTCCTAACTTTCCAGTAAAGAATCCATTCTGAATATTGATTTGTGTTTATTATAGATACATATGTATTCCGTCAGCATTGTATCTACTGTTAAATAGCACACAATAGCAGTACAGAGGTCTGGCACCATCTTTACTATGACTGGCTGCTGCACCTCTACGTACATTAAAATAAGGCAATAATCTTGCTGGTTCTGAAAAAATAATTCAGAGAAAATCTGAAAAAGCTTATTCCAGAATACTCATGTTATGGTAGAATCTCTTAGAGAAGGTAACTAGTCATGCAATTCATGCAAATTAATGAGAAAACAAAATGAAGGAGTGGCAAAACATTACAGCAGAAGAAATTCTGCAGTAGTTAGAAGTAAATAAATCCTACGTTCAAGAAGACTTCTTCAAAAGGTGGTTAAGTAAATACCAGAGAAAAAAATATCTTAAAATGAAATTTAACTTTTTAAATACAATCAGAAGTCACTAAAGTTCATACATACTTGCCACTCAAAAAATAATGACATCCCAGCTCATTCTCCAAAGAGAAATGGACATTCAGTATCAAATATTTATTCTTAAAAAGTAAACAATGCTAACTCTATTACTTGAAGTTTAATACTGAGAGGAAAAAAAAAAAACCTACAAAAGAATATTCTGATAAGGCCAATGCTCTCAAAAAGTTAGATGAAGTCCAGAAACTATTGCGAAATTGCTGTTTGGTCTTTCTATATAGGCTTTTTTTTTTTTTCGGCAAAGTACTGTTATGAGACCACTGCAACCAGGTAAATTCAAAGGATCCCCATATGATTGTGCAATAAATTAAACCTCATTCCCACCTCTATCATATCTCTGTCCCAAAGCAAAACATACTAGAATTCAGAAAATTACTTAAAGAAAAAAAATAAAATTGAAGTATCAAGGAAAACATTTCCAAAAAGATCACAAAAGGAATATTCACAAAGCCTACAATACGTTTTTCAAGATACTTCAGATAAAACTCTAAGCTACTATATCATAAACACATTATAAGGCACATAATAAGAAATTAAGTGAATACGCAGTAATTTAAGTGTTAGACAGTGGTACAAAAACTCTTGAGGTTTAATGTTTCTTCCCCCAAAGCTGATATTAACAAAAATAACTTCTTAAAGTTATTAAAGTTATAACAAAATAACTTCTTAAAGTTTGTCAAAATATCATAGACCTGAATATTTTTCGTAAGATTGTAAACATTTTATTCTTCAAAGAAACGTAAAAAATTCTTTGAAATCGGGACTATTCTCTTGTCTTATTTTATCCAAAGCAGTACTACACAACATCATTTCATAGTAAAAATAAGACATCAAACTTCCATTCTATGACTAAGATACTACGTTTTGAAGAAACTTTACTCCACAGAGAGAAGGCACTGCCTTTTCTCTAATAATTTAACCCATATGAACAGTACAGACTTTTGTTTTTAAAAAAAGTTATTTGTAAAATTTGCCAAAGTATGAACACAGACTCTGGTAACATAAATATTATGCTTGCTTTTCTTCAAGAAACTCAAGCACTATTTCACATTCTAATTAGAGTTTAATCTGTGAAGAGTAGATTTACCATTTGATTAGAAATACCCTTTGTTTGGTATGTTGTAAAAGCACTCAAATATTTTGTAAGGCTGATTTTGAACTAAATGTAATCATATTCTCAAAATATAATTTTCAGTAGGAAATTTGGTGATAAATATTGTTCTAAAGCAATTCCACAGAATAATCATTCTATGGATGAATATTAAACTTTGATCACAAATTGGCAGACAAAATCATGAATAATCATCACTTAACTCTGTGTATGAATAAACTTTTTCTTTTAAAAGACAGAGTTGGTCACAGCTCTTTCAGTCCCTATTTGAAGATTTTACTAAAACTGTGATGCTCTTGAAAGTCAGCACACTTCAGATTGTAGATTTTGAGAAGGAAATTCGGAGATTATGGTTTTCTCCAAGGTCATGATTGTGAAGCTCAATGAGAGCTTGAACTGCTTCTTCCACAGAGGCCAGCTGGATAAGAGCCATTCTGCAATCTTTCCTGAAGTACAAAGAAAACTGTTATTAATCCTAACGATATCTTAATTGCAATAGCAAACACAGAAGTGATGCAAGGTTTTTTTCAGCCACATCACACAAACAGTGAAAGAATTAAAACTAGGAATTAAAACAAAACTACAGCAATTTTGCAGATCAATCACCTACAGCCATACCACCCTTCCATTACACTGCACTTCAGAAAACAGGTTCAAAATAAGTCTTGAAAGCGTCTAAGAAACATTTGTATTGTCCATATATATATGGGTTTACTCTAGCAGGTAAAATAATGCTAAAATAATGGTAAAACAATGCTGCCAAGCAACCTTAATGAATGTTAGAGCAGATTCATTGTCAGCTTTTACATGATATATTAAAAATACACAGCTTGCATTACTTTTTAAAGAACAAGTATTTACTTTCCTTAAACTTATCTTCCTTTGAACACATTGAACTTGTCAAAACTGAATATTTTTCATTTAATTATGCTGACATAGTATCTCACTTAAATTTTAAGATTAAAATTATCAAAAATTCTCATAGCTCTACAACTTTTTCCTAGATATATGCACATGGTTATATACACATGGAATTTCTCAAAAAAGCAATTAGCCATCTTCCAGGATGAAAGCTTGCTCAACATTTTTACAAGAGAACTTACTGGAAGAATCTGAAGGCTTTCACAGTAGATCCAGTACTTGTAAAAAGGTTCTTCAGATTATCAACAGTAACAGAAGGTCTATTTAAAACAAAAAATCAAAACAAAAACTGCTGAACTTGTAAAAGAGCACAGAGTTCTCTAATATTATAAAAACCTAAGTTCTGGTTTCTAAACTAAATTTGAACACCAAGATCTACCTCCATCAACTCAAGCTGTGTCAACACTTTAGCCCAAATATCTTGTCTCTGACACTAAGATTTAGCACCACGGTGTGCTACAAAAATATTTCAGATACACTCATTGTTTTTTATCTTTCCACATACCTTCCTTAGCTAAATTCAGATTGCATAAAAATCACTTAAGATCTGAAACAAGTACCTTCATCTTCTAATTACTGCTAGGGCACTTCAAATATTTTCAATTTTACTCAAAAAGCCATTTTCTTAGTAACTTTTTTTTTTTTTACTTATTTGGATAACATTCCAAAGTTTTCCCTTTTCCTTCCATGCACAACTGCCAAACAAAAGAAGCCTGTAAAAACTTCTGTTTGGCTGTCACTCCACACATTGTTGACAACATTCAAGATAGGAAAAAAAGACTGCTTCAGTTATAACGAACATGCTTCCTAAAAAATTTTTTTAAAAAGCAACTTCCCCTCTTTCAAGAGCTATGAATTCTGTAGAAATGGTTCTTGAAAAAGTGTTAAAATGATTAAAAACTGTATCTACACTAAATGAAGCCAAAGATGAATTGATGTGCTGTAATTCCAGTACATTATCTCAAAAATCAAGTCTTTAATCTTTGCAAAAATTTATAACTCCTGATACATGAAAAACAAAAGCATACTCTCAATAAAAAGTAAACCATATTAAAACTCGCAAAAGGCATTCAACCAGTTATCTTCTTTGCTTACAATAAAAAAGTGACAGGCAAAGGATTCACTTATTGTTCATTATACAGAATGAGCAGAATGACCCAAATTCTCAGGAAACTGTAAAAGGCCAAGGAAATTTAAAGTTGATGTTAGACTTTGTAACTTAAGAACATAACCTAAAACCTGTCATCTTTCTGAGAAGGTCAGAAATCTAGATACTCACGGGATGTTAGAGAGATGCAGGGTGGCAGATGGAGGAAAGATATTTTGGAAGTTCTTAGAGCCAGGCTTCTTAAAGCGATGTAACGGGCTATTGCTATAGTCCTTTGTCAGACCTTGGTCCTCTTGTCCCTCACATGGAAGTTGAACTATTCGATGTTTTGAAAGAGTAGCACGGAGAACTTTTCCATAAAGCCTCTGTCCATCCAAGTAGTTGATAGCTAACCAGTGAAAATACCATTTGAACAAGAAAGAAGGGAATTAAAAAGTATTCTTCGAATACTAACGCTGTCTTCTATTTAGTGTCAGATTTCACATTGTAAATTTAAAATGCAGCTTCCATGTCTACCAGGTGGGCTATGTCATAACATTATATTTGAAAGAAGTATAAGGATGTAATATCACCTCCAGTCTAAATACGACAAAAATATAAAAAGGCATTTCAATAAAGAGCAGTTGATTATTCTTATATGTCTGGATATTGCAGAAACTACCGGAAAATTGTATGCTGTTTACTAGACTGAGATTCCTGGGGTTTCTTTTTAAAGCACTACAGTAAAATATTTGTTTACACAAAAGCACAAAGATCGCTATCAACATATACAAGGAAAAGTTTATATGCAGTAAAGCATCACAATGATGAATTTAGTTTGTTTATGCTTGTCACTGAGAGAAGGCAAATTCCTCATCTATATCACACTCAATAGTTTGAAGCACAACTACGCCTTAAAAATCAGTACCTATTTGAGCCTGGCTTGCATCTGCCATCTGAACCAAAGCATTGTCTTTTTTCTTAAACATGATCTTCACACGATGCACATTACCGTACACACCTGTGAAAATCCAGAAAGGAAATTTGACCAGAGCATTACTACAAACAGCACAAGGGCAAGTCTGTTTCTTTTGTCTAACATAAGTGTTACAAAGAATAATCACCTCATTAAACAGGATTGTTAGAATATAGTATGAAGGAATCTTTTAAAGTTTGTGTATTCTTTTCTGAGGCTCAGAATGGAATAAAAAGACAGGATGTTAGTCATAAAACTGTATGCTTATGTTTAGCTTTTAAATAGTGCAACTATATTAAAAGTCCTCTTAACAGAGGTGCATTAAAATACTATTATGCCAATAAACATTGTCCTCTGCAACTAATGTTCGTGCTGCCAATTCTGTACTTCATTTCCTCCAGTGCAATCTTTGTTTTTTCATCCTACTTTGCTTTCCCGTTCTTTGTAGTAAACAAACTGGACCACACACTGAAATTTTTCTGACACTGTAACCAGTTTGCTTTTTCCGTACCTATAACCTGCAAGTACTGACTCAAATTATGGTCATTTTACAACCAGTGAATTCTCTTTTGTGTTTTCTGGACAAGAACAGAACAATGGAGCTTGCATTAACTAGCATGTGACAGATAAATAAAAAGAACACTAGCCCTGTAGTTTTTCAAGGTGTATTTGACATATCTTACCAAATAGGATGAAAAGTCCATATGGTGTGATGGCCTGTTTAAAAGAAAAAATAAGTATATTATTTTTAAAGCCAAGCAAATAAAGAAATTTATTCCATAAGTGCACAATAAACAAGAAATAATGGAAGACATACTGTACTGTAATACATAAACCTGTCCCTCCAAAAGCCACTCCCGGTGATAACTACAGTATATAGCATTCTTGTTAAGATGTATTTGCTATGCACATATAAAATATTTAAACAAGCTAATGGCTTAATTATTTTAACTTATTCTTTCCAAGCTAGCAGTTCATTCTCTGAAAAATGCAAACTATTTGCTAAACAAGAAATAGAAAACAGCATTCAATAACTTGCTCGTATTTTCCAAGCAGCAGACAACACCTACAAAACTAAAACCAGCTGCTTCAAAATATGTTTGCTTTGTCTTCAGTTTTGTTCCCATGTCTGTAGGTGACCATGACATGCCAGTGATACACATACTATTTAACTCTTTATATATAAAGCATATAGAAAGTGGTATTTAAACTGTGTTTGATTACAGGCTGCAAAAGAAAGTTAAATATTCAAAAAAGTAATTTTGCTTCAGTGATTTTTAATTAAATCCTTGTGTACCATGCATCAAAGATGATAATTTACACTTCAGTGCAGCCAGATTTTATTCAAATGAGGCCAAGGTTTTACCAGTAATGAGTACTAAAAATACCCGATTATCAGAAGCACTATGTATACTCTCTAGCCCTATTCCTTCTCAAGTCACAGTATTCGAAATGTATACCAAATATACTTAAATTATTTAAAACCAGAAGACACTGCAGCCTAAGTATACGCCCACATCCTTTTATCATCAGTATTTACTGACAAGGAACAATTATTATTAACATAAAAATGTAAATGCTTCTAGAGTTTATCCTTCTGGTGGAAATACTATCATTCAGCACAGAGTTTATTGAAAGGAATTTCTTAACCAAATGGCACTGCAATATTTGTACTATAGGATGTATTTTAAAAGACAAAACCAGCTAATGAGGGAATGTCCAAAAGCACAACACAACCCTGCAACAGGGCAGGAACTGAAATTGAAGTACAGTCAACCAGATTTTCTATACATGAAAAAAGAAATGGCAGGGCTCAGGTAACCACTACTGAAGAGCAAGTGTTACACAGATGCCAGAAAATTTATTTACAACAATTTATAATTCCTAAAATTAATATTGTTTTACATTCTTACTTTTCACCTTTTAAGAACTTGATTGTTTAATGCATCTATGTTATATCATGCATTTCAGCAAGAAGTTCTATATGACAACTTCTTAGATATAATAAAGCTGCAATGTGCTAAAAATAGCTTTGACCTATGCTTCACATATGTTTATTCTTAAAAAACCCTCACTTTTTAAGACTCTGAGAATCATCTTGAATAATCAGCTGCAGAAAGCAAATCCACAGCAATAATCAGAAATTAACTTAAGATATATTCACAAATCAAGGAAAAATTTACTTGTCTTATAGTCCTAATTTGCAGCTGTTACTTTTGATGCTTACTGTGGAATTCAGCTATTAGTGCAAAAATGAAAATACAGCAATTATTTAAAAAGTAAAGAAACTGGTCAACAGGTTCTTACACCTCAGTAATATGAAGATAATTTCCTAATTTTACGGTTAAGTGAATCTAATGAGTGTATAAAACAAAAAAAGAATTTTACATTGCTGCAGTAGAACTGCTTATCAACAGTCAAGAAGGATAATGTTTTAAGTCATGGCCTTGGCAAAACTTGAATTTATATTTTTTAGATAGTTGTACATTGTTTTTAATTGAGCTCAGACCAATGTGTAATATTAGAGTAATAGGAATAAGCTTATAGAAGAGTATATGTCATTTCCACCATAAAAATAACTGTCACAGTTGTTCTTGCCAATTTTACTGCCTAATACAAAAAAAACCTGTGCAGTACTACAAAAAGTGAACATGTGTATTTATTAACTTTTAAAAATGGATTTACAGTGATGTTATTAGCAAAGTGCACCTGTGCTCTTCCTCTCCAATGTGGGAAAAGTTGAAAAACAAGAAAGATTCCATAAATGTTTTGAAAGGTACTCGATTTGGCATGCTTTTATCTCCTTTTCTATTCCCTCCTGTTTCTCTAATTGCTCAGGGCTTGCAACAAACGCAAAATTTTTTGGCTTCTCTAGTGATAAGGTAGCACACAAAGGAGCCATATGAACAAAAAAAATCCAGTAACTTTAGTCATAATACATGTCTGTTTACCGCTTCAAACATTTCTCACATCTGAATTTAAACTTTTATCTAATTACTAGCTACATGGCTAATACAGGTTTCCTAAAGTAAATTGTTAGAGAGCTTTTCACTACTGACCGAAGTTTTTAAACGGCATCAATATTGCAGCTATCTCAAACAAGAATAGAGCTGTGCTGTTTTATATATAATCTGCCTAGAGATTTCTTTCTTATTCCTTCAGCTAATGTCAATTCTCAAGAAGGATTCTTGCAGTCAGCACAAACTGATAATCGCATCAGCTTCCACGAATCAAACTCACTTCAGGGTTGAGGTTGCTGACTAGTAAAACAGAATTTAATGGAGAACCAGTAACACCAGGAACAGTCATCTGTCCAGGCGCTGCAGATGGGGTGACTGCGAGAGAACCAAGTGCTCCAGGAACAGCTGGAACCGAAAGACCTGGAAGGGCATTAACAGCATCACTTGACATCTCAAAATGGAAAAGACATTTTAGAAGACAAAAGCAGGTGACATTTGGAAAAAACATGAATATTCAATTAAAAAATGCTTTGAAGGAATTTAGTTCTTTCTAGTATCTGACCAATAAAGAAGGAAGCACCTCCGCTCCAGAGATGATGAAACAGTCAGTTACACCAACAGACAGACAAAAGAAGCCATAAACTGCAGTCCAAGAAAGAAGAAAAATAATTTAGCAAAAATGTTATCTTATGCTAGAAAAGGAAAGATTGCTGAGCCGAGAATACTATTTATTTCCCGTTTTATAGACAGAAAAGAGGGGAGCCCCTGCTCTAATTTTGAATGTCAGGGAGGTCTTATGACTCTTAGAAAAACAGACGCTTAGAGTTGCTTCTCTTGCAGGTGATCTTTATCCTGGCATTTAATTTCTTCGCTTCTTAAATTATAAACTACCTCAGCATTTATTTTTTATTACAGAAAGTAATAAACAAATAATACGAGACAGAATCAGAATGACTCAAATGAACATCATGTTCTGACTGATATATCTGGAAACAACTTGCACTAAACACCGGCGTATTCAGATAGACCACTAGCTCCAATGCAAACATCACATTTTCAGAAAACAGAAACTTACCAGGACCTTGAGTAAAGCCTAAGGCTGGGGCAAAACCAGTGGTCCCTCCATACGATGTAAAGATTACATTTTGGGTGGCTAGAAAGAGCAGACAAATCTAATTAAAAACAGATTTTAAAATGTTTGGAAAACAGAAATGACTGTGGCAATGAAAATCAGCTTTCAGTGTTGCTATTTTGACTGCAGTTAGTGATTGCATGTTTTATAAAGTATTAGGTTTAAAAAACTCTCACTGATATCCAAGATTCTATGTTTTACAAAGACAATTTTCAGCCACTTTTGAAGGCAAATATTCTGATTGGTCTGAATGTCCCTCCCTAAAATAAGGTCACGACAAAACCTAATTTAGACAAGTTTGAATGGGAAAGCACAGGATAGAGTAGTCTGTTTTAAAGTTAAGGTATCTGTATTGCAAACTTCAATAGGTTTTATTCATACAAAGGCAATATGCTCTAGAAATTTTCTGGAAGTATATATACTAAAAGACATTTTGCAATGGTGAGATACAACTGTTTCCCAGATATTTCTAAAACCAATACGGCCCAGATAATACAAACAGTTACAACGAATCTTAAGTTATGAATTTTACTAGCTATTGAGATGCATAAAGTATTGGAATTTTCCTTTTTAAGGAAATGTACTTTCCCAGCTTGTATTATTTCAGAAATAATCAGTGTTTTTTTATGGTTCTCCTGGCAAGCACAAACATTAAACAGATTTGGAGTATCAACATAAGGAAAGTCTCAGCCTTGAAGACAGCTCAGGGACTTTCCATATTAGTATGTGAAGCTAAGCACTACTCAGGACAGCATATAAACTTGTACTCTGAGAGGCCACTAGATACAAGCTGAAGTTGTGGATTCTTTCATATGTTAGCCTTAGATTTTTTCAAATGGGACATGTATAATCAGAAAATACAACCTGCAAGCCATGCAATATGTCTGTTCCACTATTCAAATCTCCACCATTGACTAAAATAGCTACATTCACTAACAGACCATTATTGACAGGGACAATACAATGCCATATGAATTACAAAACCAACAAATGAAACAGACACCACAGATCAAGTATTCATGAATACTGCATCACATTACAGTTCCTCTTATCTGTAGCAACAAAGTGTCTTTCATACAAACAACTGAAAGCATTTATGACACCAAAGCAAGTCACTGTGTTCTTGAAATAGACACATTGGTGCATTATACTGACAAGTCCTGGCAATATAGGTATTAATCACTGATTCACAATTCAAGAATGGCAATGGAAACAGTAATGAAGAAACAGATAAAGCGCTTTTATTCTGCCAAATAAGACCTGCATGTTGCACACTGATACCAAAATCAGGCATGTAAAAATTGTCAAACAGAGCGAATGCAGAAATTCTTTGTTGCGTTTCTTTTTTAATGTTGTGTAATCATTTGCTTCATGGCTATCAGCTAGGTTTCAAAGCAAGTTAATACATGTATCTCTGTTTATGCTCCACCAGCTGTGGGAATTCTGTAAAAGCAATACATTCAGAAAATATGCTTGTTGATAGTGTGGTATCTTCTCCACCCAAAACAAAAAGAAAAAAGCACAAAAAAGTTTCAATAACAGTTCAGTTTTGCTATTAAGATAACTTCAAGTTTACAGAAAACCCAGATGTGTTATTCAGATAGTTACCTGCTTTATCTTGTAATTCTACAAAACTACATGCCCTAGTAATAACATAGGAAATGTGAGTGCTGACATGACTTCAAATATCTTTTCCTCATGTCGTGCAACTGAGGACTATCAGAACATGCCTACAGCACCATAAGCATGTCGCTACCGCTGATAGAAAGATGCTTCCAAAAGCATGCATACAATGTTATCTCTGCCCTACAAGCAAGTCTTGTCCTTAATCTACACTAATTGTACTTTCCTCTTTCATCAACATTTCAAATTGTCTAAGTCTAATCAGAACATAACAGAACTATAACTGTATGTATCCGTGATGTTCTATGGCAAGTCCTTAGATTATAAAGATGGTTGTACATTATATAAAGATCCAATGTCTGCCTGTAAAACAACCAAGAAAGTAGTGGGTGCTGCACTTCCGTACTACAAAAGCAAGCTTCCAAATCCCCCTCTCAAAAAAACCAAATCAAATCCAGTTCCTGCCTTAGCTATCACAGAAAACTAAAGGCAAAAAGGAGATTCTTTCCCAGCCCTTGCTGTTGTTCTAACGAACTGGACAGTACTTATATTCCTATTCAAGAGCTGAGACAGTTATAAGCTGTATATTATTACTAATGGTTGTTATTATAGAGAATGAAAAATAGCTAAAATCACTCAGATTAAATTGTGAGCATTTCTGCTCATCAGATTGATTAGATTGATAATTTGCATTATTACCAAAGTTGATTAAATAAGCAGGCATGAGCTCTTTATGCCAGAAAGGCTTCTCTAGTGTGGCTTCAATCAGACACTGTCTTCTCTATGCCATGGAAGTGACTTCTAAAATTCAACAAAATTCCTAAAATTTATCTTTTAGAAGGTGACTAAAAAACTTGCATAAAGAAATGCAGCATTTCTAAATTTTCTCATGTTTTTTTGTTATAGCAGGTATTTATACTAAAATATCAACAAATAAGAGTTAACACCCTTAAAATATTTATTTTCAAGCAGCTTTAGGCAACAAGTGCCAATTTTGGGTGACTTCTACTGACCATTCTGACATGTAACATTATACTCCCTTTACCAATGATACAACTCTATAGCATTTTATAAATGTAGCTTTTTGACTCAGAATTTGCCCAAGAACATTCCTCATGTTAATAGTTTCAGATATTCGTTTATCTTGAGTGGGACTTTCTACTTTCATATAAACTTTACAGGACCTATCAAACAGACATCTATGCAAAACGTACCCTTCTGTGAACCTGTTATGAAGCCAGAGCATAAATGCAACATAAAAATCATAATGATCTTATGGTGTATTTATCACTAAAAGTGGAAGTTTCTTACCAAAGGGAGTAGCTATGGAAGGTTCTGGGGGAGGCTGGCCATCACCAGAAGGAAGGTCAAGGCGCGTGAAATCTCTACTTTTGTCATTGTTGTACTTTACCTTAAGGTTAGTTAACTTGGAGAAATCAATACGCAGAGTGCAGCATGCTGTGTAGATATTTTGGCCATCCAGAGCCTGAAGAAAAAGTATTAATTATTCAGAGACAAAAAGCACAGTGGCAGACACTACTGTAAGTTTATTTTATTTTCACCCCACAACTGTATCCAAATAAATAATTCATTTTTTGTTTTTAAGACGTCACTTTTAGACACCAAGTAGACAAGTGTATGACCACTACCATTACCTAAACACTCTGTGTAGAATACTAGTGTAGTCCACTAATCAGTATTATGTCACCTTTTGCCAATGGACACAACATAGCTTTAAGCATGACTTAACTTTCTAGCTGTGCTTCTGATCATGTCTCCCACTCAACACATGATGTCAGATGCAAGTAGCAATAACAATTTGGAGATTGTCACTGCACAGAACTGTTCCTCACATAAGCTGGTGAAGGGTCTGGAACACAAGTCTTATAATGAGTGGCTGAGGGAACTGAAGTTGTTTAGTCTGAAGAAAAGGAGGCTGAGGAGAGACCTTATCACCCTCTACAACTGCCTGAAAGGAAGTCGCAGCAATATGGATGTCAGTTTCTTTTCCAAGGAAAAAAAAAGGTAGGAAGAAAGGAAACAGCCTCAAGCTGCGCTGGGGGAGATTTAGATTGGACATGAGGAAAAAATTCTTCACCCAGAGGGTTACCAAGCATTGCTGCCCAAGAAAGTGCTTATGTCACCATCCCTGAAGGTATTTAAAAGATTTGTAGGTGTGGTGCTTATTGGACACAGCATAGTGGTGGACTTGGCAATGTTAGGTTTACAGTCGGACTGAATGATCTTAGTGACCTTTTGCAACCTAAATGATTCTATAAAATACACCTTTTTAAGAGCAGCTATGCTTAGAAAGATCACTGAAGTAGTATTTTCTGCCTATATCAGTTGTGAAAGAATCATGACGGATGAAGGTGAAAAAACCACGCAAAAAATACTGATTTTTGTTTAATGTAATCTAGACTGAAATTACAACTTCTATGAAATTTTTAATAAGCTATAATTTATTATTTATACTATTGTTTAAGAAAAGATGTTATTGGTAACATATAGGCTATAAGCCTAATTACTTTTACTAATTTCCAGTATATACTTAATCTCTAAAATACATAGCAAATTTACTTACTGGACTAAAGTGTATGTAGCAGTAGATAAATATTCTGTGCCTTTAATTCTGAAGCTGAGAATAAAGTCAACTTCAATAACAAAAGTATAGTAAAATTTCCATTCGCTCTAGTCTTCTGGTAATACTTGAAAAAACCTGAGTGCTAATTACCACTTAATATTTAGCAGAATCTATTCTTCTATATACCTTCCATAGGAACTTTCAGGTTTGCTTTAGTTATTTATTAATATTGAGATGACCACATAGGTTAAAGAGAAATACAAAGTGTCTTAGGCTTAGTTTCAAGTAAGTGAAGTGTTTAGTCTTCTGTCTTTATTTTTAACTTCACAAGCTCAAGTACTAAAACATGATCATTTGTAACACTGCTGTCCATTCTGCAAAAATCTTTCAAGTCTCAGCTCTTAATATTTAATAATCAAGCTACTGCCCTCTGAGGAAATTAGCATAATTTTCTAGAAATTAAAATATTTTGCTATTTTCCTCTGTGATAAAATGTTTAAGGAAGGCTAAAAAACACTGTGCCACTGCTGGGAGAGAGAAATAACCCTGCAGGCACCAAAGTAAGAGAAGGAGGGAGAGGAGGAAGTGGTCAAGGCACCAGAGCAGAGACTCTGTAGCCCATGGAGGTCCTCAGTGGAACACACATCCACCTGCAGCCTGTGGGAAGGATCTATATTGGAGCAGTTTGTGAAGGACTAGGTCTCATGGGGAGAACCAACACTGAAGTAAAACATCAGTGTGAGGAGAAAGGAGAAGCAGAGACAAAGTGTTATGGACTGACCACAGACCTCATTCTCCATCGCCCCTGCACTGCATGGGGAGGGAGGAGGTAGAAGAATTGGGATTGAAGTTGAGCCTGGGAAGGAGGAGCAAGGATGTGGAGAAGATGTTTTTACTTCTGTTTTTTTTTCCTCACTGTCCTACTCTAATAGGCGATAAATCAGCCTTCCCTAAGTCGTCTTTTATGGCTGTGACAGTAATTGGTGAGCAATCTCCCCATCCTTATCTAGACCCATGAGTTTTTTCATCTCAGTTTCTCCCACTGTCCCACTGAGGAAGGGGATTGAGGGCATACTGGGTGGTGTTTGGCAGCCAGACAAGGTTGAAAAACCCCAGAACACACACCTAAAGTAGGTCAGCTTTTCTTCATTACTGAAAACATGCATTTCAAAAATTTTGGGTGCAACTACTTTGAAATTAAGAAATTTAAGGTGAAAACATGGATTGCTGTAAATTTCTCACTGACATTCAAACAAATAAAACATGCAACATGCATCTAAACTCTGGGCATTTAACTACACTACTCTTAGCATTGAACCTCATTGAAAAATATTCCATTTGGTTTGAAACTTTTGGTCAACTAGATTTACCATCACTCATCACTACTGAGATCTCCAGTTTTGCTTTTGGTAGAGTCATGTAGATCTTGGGATGTGTGCAATACATTTATGTTTGCAGTTGATGATAGTGTGTTAATGCCTTAACTAATGAGGGATGTCAAAGTTATTCATGTGCAACAAGAATGTTAGAATTATGAGAAGTCAAAGTTATCTCAAATATTCCACATTTATCTCAGAGAAAAAGAAAACAAACAAAACCCCAAACAACCAAAAAACCCTAGAAATCAAGTGAATACACTACACTTACCATTTTGGCATAATATGCATTCATTGGATCAGAATACTGGAGCAAAACTTGGAACTGATTGTTCTTAGTGAAGGTGATAATCTTCAAGATAGATCCAAATTTAGAGAAAATCTGAGAAGGAAAAAAAAGCATGGACTTTCAGAAACAAGGAATATTTCATGCACACCAAAACCTAGCATTTTAATACTTCATATATATTTCTGAAAATTATTTCTTTTATGATAGCTGAACAGAAATTGAGTAACTCAATTCTTTCAGGTAAAAGAAAAAAAAATCAAAAAGAGGCTACAAAAGACAGGGAAGAAAGATAGCATTTCCTTAAAGATTTAGCAATGGCTGTTAAACAAAGAGCAGTGAAGATCAGCCCAAATAGCCATTTGCCCAATTTCCACACAGAAACTGTGGATAATCAAAGTTGAGGTTTGACAAATGGACTTTCACAAGTCAGTTGAGATGAGACTGTAAACTGTTTCTGAGGCATCCACCTCTACATTCTGTTCTCCAAACAAATTCTGCAAATTTGGTGGCCAAAACCACATTTTAAATAGTTGATGTCCCTACAAATCTATTATGCAGATTCACTATGCAAACCAGAAGACAAAGAAGGAAAGAAGCAAGACAAGGACCTATGGCAAGTGCAATGTACACTTGCCACCCAGAAAGCCAGCTGTAGCCTAGGCTACATTAAAAGATGTGGGGCTAGCACATTGAGGGAGGCGATTCTGCACCTCTGCCCCTGTGAAACCACACTTGGAGACCTGTGTTCAGCTCTGGAGCCCTCAGCACACGAAAGACATGGACCTGTTCGAAAGGCCTGAACATCTCCAGAGGCCAAGAGAATTGGGGTTGTTCAGCGTGGAGAACAGAAGGCTCCAAGGAGACCTCACTGCAGACTTTCAATACTTAAAGAGGACTTACAAGAAAGATGGGGAAAAACTTAGCACGGTCTGTAGCAATAGGACAAGGGGTAATGGATGTAAACTAAAAGAGAAAAGATATTAGGAAGGAATTTTTTTTTGCTGAGGGTGGTGAAACACTGGAACAGGTTGCCTAAAGATGTAGTAGATACCCCATCCTTAGAAACACTCAAGGTCAGTTTGGATGGTGCTCTGTGCAACCCGATCTGGTTGAAGATGTCCCTGGTCACCACAAGGGGGATGGAAGAGATGACCTTCATGTTTCCTTCCAATCCAAACCATTCTATGATTTTACGATTTTGGGACCTACATTTCTAATTAAAAACTGAGTGGTATTTGATTTACTGCAAATGCAAGCTTTGCAGAAAAAATTTTAAAAGTTGAAGTGAAATATATATATATGTGTACTCAAAATGAGATCGTATACTCCATGAAGGTGTCTATACAAAAGCAAAGCCACAAAGAATGAAGACAAAAATACAGTTATGAAGCAAGCGCAGAAAAACTATGTCCAAGTTAACAGTGGAAAAGGAAAGGTGAGTTTGAAAGTATCAATAGTTTTAGAACAAACTGTTAGAACTGATGCAAAGTCAGAACCCCCCTGAAAAGTGTTAAGTCTGGAGTGGAAAAAGAGGTCAGAGATGCGGACAAGCACCTCTTGCCAGCCTATTAGACCTAGCTTCATGGATAAAAGACACACTGTCCTAGTGCTTTGTGCCCAGTTTTTCAGTCTCTCAGAAACAAGGGTCTTATGCTGCAGTCACCATTTTTTTGGAAGACAGAACAGAAACCTTTGCAAAGCAATTTAAAATTAGCCATTGATTTCCTGTTCATAAAGCACTTCCCCTTAAGGAAGGCCAAAAACCAGCTTTTGAACATAAGCTTGTCCATATTTATCCACAAGACTGAATAGAACTTTAAGATAATGAAATTGAACATATTCTTGTTTTGTTTAAAACCTAAAACCTACTGTATACATCAGTTTTGTTTCTCAGAAGGTAACAGTGAATATTCTGCTTCTTGTAATAAATACTTTGAGGTGAATTGTTGTAAAAAAAAGGGATAGCTGCTTAACAAGCAGTTATGACTCACAAAGTATAATCAAAGTTTTGGATAACAGCTTGCCTACCAGTGTTCCATATGATGCTACACTTACCAGTGAAAATTTTCATTTCCATTAACCTTGCTGCACTTAAAAAGTAATATTACATTGTAGCTATCAGACACAAAGCACTGCTTTATTTAGATGAGACTGTCCTCTTTTAAGAAGTCCAAATTATCTCTCTTCTCAAATATTGCTTAATCTTCTAGGGCTGTTACAGAAGTAGTTGAGTGAGAGTCATTGGATAATTCAAAGGTTGAAAATACAATTCTGCTGCATCGCAGAAAACATTAATCACATTAAAGTAAATTAACATCAATCTTCTCTTCCACTATCTGCCTAGTAAACAACAAACAAACTCCCCCCCCAGTACTAGATCCAGGAATTGCTGTTACACTATTAAACTATTACAGCTCCCATAGCCACAGAAGTTTGTTCTCTGGTTATTTTGAGTGCACCAGGAATCCTAAACAGACAGAGCATTTGCATGAGCTCTAGAATAAATCACCAGTGCTCATAGACACGAACAAAAGTTCAGATCAGGGAAACTACGACATCAAAGTGACAACTAGTATATTAGCTAATCAGTATCATGGGGGAGATATAGAGAAAGAGGAAATCGTAATAGGTAAGAGGAAAAATAGTGTTGGTAACAATAAGCTATTGTTTGAAATGCTAGCAGGGCAGCAAAAATCTTCCAGAACTGCAGGTTCTTGTAGAAGCATCCCAATTAGAAGTGCAAGAACATCCCAAGAACAGTGCATTAATGTGAGAAACCCTTATCCGGGGCATGTTTTTTATCGCACAAATTTACTTGCAATTAAAAAATCTTCAACTATGAAACACTTGCAAATGCATCAACAAATTCTTCAGGCACAAAGAAACAGTCTGATAGAGTTCTTGGTTTTAAACTTACAGTTTGCAACAGCACAGCCCATAGCAGGAGTTATGGTTATGCCTTTCATAGCTATAGCCCACCACTAGTCTGGGCTTTCAGAGGTATTTAAAGTAAACAACATCCTAACAGTTCACGAACAATTAAAAACATTTGTCCAAGCAACTATGTTGCATGTTACATCACTTGCATCAAATTACAGAAGTGAATATAAAATCTAAAATTTAACCCAAACAACAAAAGTTATTCAGTATAAAAAGTGCTAAAATATTGGTCCACAAGTTCAGCACAATCAGTATTTGACTAGCTCATCATGTGGACATAAATTAGAAACAACACCTGAAGTTTGTTGCTGCTCCCTCAAAAACCAAGGAACTAAAATAAATGAAAGATAACATGAAAATCTGTTTACTCTGATTTTTTGTACTAAACTGATTCAAGCCTAGATCCAAAAATGACTGCAACAAGTTATTTTAAAGTGACGGTCCTCATTCAAATGATAAAGGATCCACAGGTACTTTAAAGGGAAAAAAAAAGTTAATGGATTTACAATGGCAACATTGGAAATTAATTTTTTTTTCCTCATTACCTGATACAGAACTTCTATAGTGATAGGGTAGAAAATATTTTCAATAATGATTCGAAGAATAGAACCTTGACGTGGAAGGACCCCACCTTCAGCAGCAAGAGCACCTGTATTAGCCAGGCTTCCAGACTGCATAGCATTCACAACCTGCAGTGCAGCTTGGGTTTTCTGAAATGATGACACAGCAAAGACCACAATTAACTCACATGTACAAATTATTCATATCTGAACACAAATCTCTTACAAAGAAAACATGTAAAATGCATTTAAAATGCAACTTTCAAAAACAAATTCCCTTCATCTGATTATCGATTCCAATCCCACATTAATATGTAAATCATACATCTTCCTTCCCTTCCCCAGATCATATTTTCACAGAATTATGACTGTCTTTTTTAGTTAAACAATTACTACTTTGTAATGCCAGATAGACACTTTTCCTTGTTAAGAGATTAGGCACTTGCAATGTTCAAGTCATACTCTTAAACTAATTTTTAGTACTTCAAAAATACAAGGGAAAAATCATTTCTAGTGTTTGGCATGAAGTTACACATAATACCGATGGTTTTCCATGAAAAACAGGACACCCAGGTTACAGGAACACCCAGGTCCGCCAGGACCCTTTGTAAAGGGTTTGTGTGCACGGGTAGTTTTCTCTTCTTTCATGGGGAATGGTGAGGGAAGGAGTGGGAAGAGCCAGGAATTAAATGTCTGGACAACCCCAACTAACCTGTTTGGTGAAAGATAATAAAAAAATGTTTCTTCAATTATATTAACAACAACAGGAGGACTGAGGAGAATCTCCCTCCTTTACTGGATGCAGGAGGGACAGCAGTGATGATGTATGAGGACAAGGCAGAGGTACTTAGTGCCTTCTTTGTCTTGATCTTTACTAGTAAGGTGAGATGTTCTTGGGATACTCAGCCCCCTGAGACAGAAGACAGTGAGAAGGAAGCTCTAAGGATTCAGGAGGATTTGGTTAGAGACCTGCTTGGCCAATTAGATGTCCACAAGTCTATGGGGCCAGATGGGATCCATCCAAGGGTATTAAGGGAGCTGGCAGAGGTTTTATCCAAACCCCTTTCCCCAGTCTCCCAGCAGTCCTGGCTGACTGGGGAAGTGCAGCTAGACTGGACACTGGCAAATGTTAAGTCCATTTACAAGAAGGGTCAGAGGGAGGATCCAGGGAATTATAGGCCTGCCAGTCTGACCTTGGTACCAGGGAAGGTCATGGAGCAGACATCTTGAGTGCTATCACACAGCACGCACAGGACAATCAGGTGATCAGGCCCAGCCAACGTGGGTTTATGAAAGGCAGGTCCTGCCAGACCAATCTGATCTCCTTCTATGACAAGGTTACCCATTTAATGGATGACAGAAAGGCCATGGATGTGGTGTATCTGGAATTCAGTAAAGCCTTTGACACTGTTTCTCATTCTGCTTCAGAAACTTTCTGCCATTGGCCTGGACAGGCACACCCTCTGCTGGGTTAAAAACTGGTTGTGGCAGCAAATGGAGTCAAATCCAGTTGGAAACCAGTCATGACTGGTGTCCCCAGGGTTCAGTGCTGGGTCCAGTCCTGTTTAATATCTTTATCAACAATCCGGACAAAGGGATTGAGTCTACTCTTAGCAAGTTTGCTAGGATGAGAGGAAATGGCTGCAAGTTGCGCCAGGGGAGGTTCAGCCTAGACATTAGGAAGAATTTCTGCACCGAAGGGGTGGTCAAGCACTGGAACAGGCTGCCCAGGGAGGTGGTTGAGTCACCATCCCTGGAGGTGTTTAAAAGGTGGGTAGATGATTTTCTTAGGGACATGGTTTAGTAAGGGGACAGGTACGGCTGGACTCAATCTTGGAGGTCTTTTCCAATCAGATGATTCTATGATTCTCTGTCAAGATGCTTTCCAATTGGTTGTCCCCAATGTACAACAGTAACCGGGGTTATTCCTCCTCAGTTACAGAAGCTGGCATTTCCCTTTGTTGATCGTAATGAGGTTCCTCTTTTCAGTCCATTTCTCCAGCTTTTCAAAGTTCCTCTGAACAGCAGCACAACCATCTGGGATGTCAGCTACTCTTCCCAATTCTGTGTTGTCAGCAAACTTGCTGAGAGTGTTGCCTACCCTATCATTCAGGAGACCTACTGAAGACATTGAACAGTGCTGGACAGGTATCAACCTCTAGGGCACTCCACTAGTGACTGGCCATCAGCTGGTTGTCACCACCTTTTTGGCCTTTCAAATCACTTCACAGCCTACTCATCTAGACTGTATTTAATCAGTTTGTCTATTGGGATGTTATGGGAAACAATGCTGAAGTTCTTAGCAAAGTCAATATTAAAAACATCCACTGCTCTCTCCTCAGTCATCTGTGGAAGGCTACCACATTGGTTAGGCATTATTTCATTCTCAAAAACCCATGCTGACTTTTCCCAACCACCTCCTTGTCCTTGGAGTGCTGGGAAATGGTTTCCAGAAGTAGTTTCCCATTACCTTCCCAGGGACCAAAGTAAGGCTGATCAGCCAGTCGTACCTTGGATCCTCCTTCTTCTTTAAGATAGGAGAGAGATCAGCTTTCTTCTAGCCCTCAGGAACCTTCTCCAACTGGCACAACTTTTCCAAGATTCTACAAGCATCCTTGCAATGACATCAGCCCGTTCCCTGAGCACGCACAAGTGTACTTTTGATTATACAGTTTATTTAAATGTTTCCTAACAAGAATCTTCTCTGCTTCCTTTATCAAGAGTTTCCAACTGTTCTCAATTGCTTCATATTCCCAAGAGCAAGCCTTAACCACTAATGACTGAGGAGAAGGAATCCAGTACTTCAGCCTTTTCTGTGTTCGTCACCAGAGTCCCCCACAAGACCACATGTTCCTTAAGTCTTCCTTCTGCTGCTTATATACTTTGAGGACCTATTCTTGCTGCTGTTCACACCCCTTACTAGAGCCAACTCCATGTGCTTTTTGACCTCCCTAACCACATCTCTGCATGTTCAGATAATGCTTTATGTTCCTCCTGGGTCACCTGTCTATGATTCTACCTATGCCTCTTTTTTGTTTCAGCTCAGTGAGGAGCAACTTGTTCATCCATGTAGTCCTTCTACTGCCTTCACTTGATTTCCTGCTCATTGGGATGAACCATTCTTAAATAAAAATTCTTGAGAAAAATTAATACAGTAGTTTTAAAGATAGTGAGAAGTGTCTGTCTGAAAGAAGTCACGGCAGACAGAAGTAATATCTATCAGAATTCCACTGTTAGTATAATGGAAAATACCCTGCCATTCACTAAAGTTGCAGTTTAACCTCGTTAGGTAGCTAAGTGCCATAGAGCTACTCAGTCACTTGGCCCCAGCAGGAGAATTGGAATGGTACAAGTGAGAAAACTCATGGGTTGAGATACAGATAGTTTAACACAAAGAAAAAGCTGCATGTGCAAGCAAGGTGAAATAAGGAATTCCTTTAATACTTCACATAGGCAGGTAGGTATTTACCCATTTCCAGGGAAGCAGGGCTCTGTCATGTGTAATGGCGACTTGGGAAGAAAATGCTGTAGCTAAACATTCCACCTTCCTCCTTCTTCCACCAGCTTTCACTGCCTTGTGTGACACCATTTGATGTAGTATATCCCTTTCCTCAGTCAGGGTCACCTCTCAACTTCTTGTGCACTCACACTGTCAGAGCAGTGTGAGAAGCAGAAAACGCCTCAATGCTACGTAAGAACCACAAGCTACTATGAAGAAAATTACCTTGTCAAAACCAGTACACAACTCATGTCCATTCTATCCTGTCAAACAGCAACATTATACTTACAGCCTGATTTGATGAACTGTCAGTCTTAAGTTCTCTGTGGTTGGAATACTGAATATAAACAGGCTGATTGCGGAGGTAAGGTGTAACAGGAGTATAGTAATTCACCACAGCAACAGCAGCTTCTTCAGAAGCCATTTCCAAAAATGCCTGCACCAAATAAACAGTCATTTTCAGTGTTGTTTTGTTCACAGGAGAGAATAAATCAAAGCACCATTTATTCCCAATTCCACTCTCACTAGAGATTGTGTTAAAGCACAGTACTGATTTGCTCAGCGTTAAAATGCATTAGCTTATGCTTATTTATGGGGATATTTGATTCCGTATGCGAGTTTTCTTAGAAGGTCTTAGACTGTAAGTACAAGTTATTAAAGAAGAGGTGGGATAGGTGTGATATATAGGAAGTAATGCTGCTAAAAATCCTACAGTGCTAATGAATTTATTAGATTCCTGAGTCCAAACACTGTTACCTTCACAGCAGACACACAAACTGATAGAAAAAGTAGAAACAGAACACTAAATGTCTATCAGTTTGCTCATTATATTAACCACTTCAGCACAGTGGACAGTTTTTGAATTAATGCCTGTTTTCAGGATTTCAGTGTTCATTTTTTGTGTTAGCTACCCCATCATATCAAAAGGATTTTTAAAAAAGTAGGCAATTTATTTCACAGTAAAAAAATACTTTTTAATTACTTAATCAGGCAGGTTGTTTAGGATATATGTTGACATCAATAGGGACAGTGTAGTTTTTATCATGCATATATTCTTACGTACGGCGAATATAATGTGTAGCAATATTATTAACAGGTTACTACATCATTATTTAATCCAGAAGTATATTAAAACTGAAAATAAATAATCAAGACATCCTTTCACATTTAAAAATATTAAAATATTGAACTGCCAATGAAGTATTTAGATATTGTTGCAATCAGTTCAGCCAAATGAAATACCATGACCTTCACAATATGAACAACATCTTCCGTCTTGCTCTTCTAATTGAAACATTGAAAATTATATACCTGTTTTTTTCCTTTTAGAATCAATAGGTTGGTTACTTTGCCAAAAGGGATGCCTAATGAAATGATTTCTGGTTCAGTAACATCAGCTGGGATTTGACGAAGATGAAGAACACGTGAAGGGGAGCATGGTGACTTGTCTCCTTTAAATTTCTTCTTCTCATTCTCAGGATCTAAAACATTTTAGGGAGGGGGACGGACAAGCAAACAAGAAAGTTATTGCTCAGTATGGATACCAAAAACTATTAGATCAGTTACTGTCTCAGCATTGATGTTGACTTATCTATAGCTCTTGGAATCCAAAGAGACAACCTAAAGCCTTCCACTTCGGCAAATTGCCTTTTTTTTAACATACATATTTGGATCCTGTAATAGGTAAGTGACTAATGACTACATTTCAAGGAGATTACTCTGACTCCTTGAGAGCTGTTTTAAGCAGAAAACCACATCTGGAACAGGCATATTGTTCTAGAACCTAACACAGTAGAACAATAACTTCAAGTAGTGAAAATTGATTTCAGTAGCCAAACGACAGATCCCACTAAAAGATTCTTCTAAAGCAAGCTACAGAGTTTTTTTTTTTTCACTAGTGGAAGTCTGAAATTCCAAGCTAGATGATCTAAGCCCCAGTCATCAAATCACTAGGTTGGAAGGGACCTCAGATCACTGAGTCTAATCGTGTATCCTTACTAAACCACGTCCCTAAGAAGCTCATCCACCTGTTTTTTAAACACCTCCAGAGATGGTAACTCAACCACCTTCCTGGGCAGCCTGTTCCAATCCCTGACCACCCTTCCAGTAAAGAAATTCTTCCTAATGTCCAGTCTAAACCTCCCCGGCACAACTTGTAGCCATTTCCTGTTGTCCTATTGCTTGTCACTTGTGAGAAGAGACCAGCACCCACCCCAACACAACCTTCTTTCAGGCAGTTTTAGACAGTGATGATGTCTCCTCTCAGCCTCCTCTTCTCCAAGCTAAACAACCCCAACTCCCTCAGCTACTCCTTATGACACACTTAGAAGCCAAGTTAACAAATTCACACACACACAAAACAGACAAGTCTGCTTTTTCCACCAAGAAATTTTAAATTGGCATCATGCTCTGTGTGCATTCTGAAAAATGTGAACATGTGGCATGCTTGTTGGGGATGAGACTTTAAGACAAACAAATATATTAAATGTATATCAGCACCATACAACAACAGGAATACACTACAATTAAATCCTAACAACCCATACTATTCTGTTAAATCCATTTTTCAGGTTCAAAATGGACAACGTGTGCTTGACCTTACTAAGTTAAGGACAGCTTGACTAAAGAAAGCAGGAAGTTAAACCTAACATGAATTTTGCTTTTAGTTTAAGATGAAAGATTCTCACAGAAGAAATACCTTCTGGGTTTTAACTCACTTTCAGAGGCGACAAGATGGAGTTAAGTGGCAAGCACAGCATTTTCTATCTGCCTCTTCACTGAGTGCTACAGGAGTTTTCAGGTCAAACATTCAGTCAAAAAAGACAGCACTTAACAGAATAGTTTCACAGTCTCCTCATTAGCAAGCATATGCTAGCTGTGGTTGATGTGGCTTCTGAACAGTGAGTGAACAATTCCTGACCTAAAAATGCTGTTTAAAGGGTAGTAATTCTAAAAAACTCCGTGGAGCATTAACTAAGTCAGTAGATAAACAATAAAAGCTACCACTCATACCAACCCAGCTGCAGGTGAAGCAGTTGTATTAGATAAAGGGATACATCTCAATAGAGATTATACAAATTCAAAATTAAGTATGCAGTTATCGAGAATGACAGGTTTATTATCACAGTATCACAAGGCTGGAAAAGACCTTTGAGATCATTGAGTCCAGCCTATGACCCAACACTAACACTACTCGTCATCTAAACCATGGCACTAAGTGCCTCATCCAATCTCTCTTTAAACACCTCCAGAAACGGTGACTCCACCACCTCCCCAGACAGCACATTCCAATGGCCAATCACCCTTTCAGTGAAGATTTTTTTCCTAATATCGAGCCTAAACTTCCCCTCACGAAGCTTGAGACCATGTCCTCTTGTTCTGTCACCAGTCGCCTGAGAGAAGAGACCAATCCCTGCCTGACTAACAACCTCCTTTTAGGTAGTTGTAGAGAGCTATAAGGTCTCCCCTGAGCCTCCTCTTCTCCAGGCTAAACAACCCCAGCTCCCTCAGTTGCTCCTCACAGGGCTTGTGCTCCAGCCCCTTCACCATCCTCGTCGCTCTCCTCTGGTCACACTCCAGCATCTCAACGTTTTTCTCAAACTGAGGGGCCCAGAACTGGACACAGCACTCAAGGTGCGGCCTGACCAGTGCCGAATATAAGGGGATGATAAACTTCCCTAATCCTGCTGGCCACACTATTCCTGATGCAGGCCAGGATACCATTGGCCTTCTTGGCCACTTGGGCACACTGCTGGCTCATGTTGAGTTTCCTGTCCACCAGCACTCCCAAGCCCTTTCTGCCTGATTGCTCTCCAGCCACTCTGTCCCCAGCCTAGAGCTCTGCATGGGGTTGTTGTGTCCAAAGTGTAGAACCCAGCATTTGGACTTGTAAAACCTCATGCTATTGGAATCAGCCCATCTCTCCAGCCTGTCAAGATCCCTCTGTAGGGCCCTCCTACCCTCTAGGAGATTGAGATACACGTCTTTCTTATTTTACTTATTTTATATATATCATTTAGACATTCTGGATGTCACTATGAAGGATCAGTGACTGCACTGGTCATTAATAAAGATACTTGAACTCAATACAAATTTATATTCTTTGCTAGCAGGTTTCTTCTCCCAAAAATATCGTCTACACACACCAGAAATATAGTTTAGCTACTCAATTACTGAGTTGTAAGTTAATACTGTTTGAAGTGAAGCAGAAGCCTCTGGACATCAAACTGATTCGATTAGCAGAAGTGCAAACAATCTGACACATGCAAGTCAAAGAAATCAAGAAGATAGCTCCTCACTCTTCCTTCCCCTTATTCCCCATGAGAAATACAGTAAATAAGCCTTAGATGCTTATCTGTTCTGTCACTTGTCCCATTATAAAATTAACTATTTGGAAACCACAGCTGACAGGCAGTTATCTATGTAACGAGTTAGCTAACTTCCTTAAAGGTAACTTACGCAGCCATGGGCCATTAATAATTCATGCCCACTTAAGCTGAAAGTACCTCTAAAGAAAGCAGCCACAAGTTTCTCTCACTTTCAGTGTTTTATTGGATCTAAAACTACACATGACGAAATACGCTTAATTCATCTTTCTTATATGGAGTGGGGTAAAGCACAAATTTCATTGGATGGTAGTTCTAGTTTAACACATTTGAAGAAATATGGCTGTGGTTTCACACTAAGCTATCACATTGCTTAAATACACCCAGATTCCTTACCCTGCATCTGTCTATTCAATTTCCCACCATCTCCCAAACCAAAACATTCTGCTGAAGAACAATCTGTGCAGATATGTAGTGAACCAGATCAAGAAAACATCTAATAAAGGGAAAAATATGATTTTTTTTTTTACTACTTTCCATGCAAAAACATATCTCAACCCATGGAGAGATTGTCAAGAGACAAGAACTGGCAGGAAAACATCTGAAAACAAATCACAGGACTATCCGTGCTGCTGCTTAAAAAGTTTGGGATGTAGGGTAGAAAGAAGGAGAGGAAGACTCAAAGGAATCAGCTTAACTCTTTATCATGAATCTTCATAATGTGCCCTAGGTTGCACCAAACTCAGATTGATGTAGGACACATCTTCTGCCTCTGTAACCCTGACAGCCATGAAATACTTCCAAATCAATTCCTTTCAAATGCATCACTACAAGAAAATTGAGGAGGCACTTAAGAATCTATCCAGAAGTCTACTCGCTTGATTGTGATCACAGAAGAGAGAGATGTCTTTTTTCCCCCATTTCCACTGACCAGTTTCCGAGCTCCTCAATACTATCATTGCATTGGACAGACTCCAGTGGCTCTATTGCTGGAGTCAGATTACAGTTCAGGCTTGGTCAAGCTTCACATGGTGACAATGAAGAAGGCAGAAAAACTACATTTACATAGAAAACATGCACTGTTGAAAGAATTGTCATAAATATTTTTTATGTATACCTGTGGCTGCAGTAGAATTGTCCATGGTTAAAAGCCTGTTTTTAAAAGCCTGACACCAGGAAGAAGCTTGTTGGGTCCACACTGAAAAATAAAAGACAAGGTTACTAGCAAGAGTTGTTACAGAGAAAGAGCCTGATATAAAAGCACAACTCCTTTAATTTATTCCTTCCCAAATCACCTCCTTTTTATACACATTATTCACTGTGAAATTACTTTTCAACAACAACAAAAAAAAATGTCAAGCATATAACTTTTCTTTCTGACTTGTGCCAGCGAGTTCAGCTGTGTTACATTTCTTACTTCTCCTACTACAGTTTATATTTTAAAAAATGAAGACTAACAAACTAGGTCTACCATAAGACATTGCTTGCAGATATGAGTAAACACACAGACACACAGATAGGGTCAGCACTGGGGCTAGACATGGTGGACCTTCAGCAAAACTAACTCAAGACACATCTGAATATACCTATGGTATATTTCTTAAACCTAATCATTGCCCTAAGAATTTGATAGTGGAACACACATATTTAGAAAAAAAATATTGAAAATTAAGCATACGCTTTAAGGATACAGACAAATTGATGTTCTAACTCCCAACAGAGAAGAGTATAAGGGCTACAGGCTTTTTATTCAAAAATAAGTGCCCAGCTGCCGGTTAAGTCTGTCTACCCTTTAAGGTTTCTCTACTATGCCAACCAAGCATCAGCTTCAAGAAACAAGGTACTACAACACCTCTGAAAGGCAGCGAAGATTCCTGAAATTTCAACACGCTCTTTCAAAAAAGCATTTTCATGAAAAAGGTGTGAATAAAGAGAGTAGTTCTACAAGATGCCATAACCTCATCCACACAGCTCCTCATCACTTTGGTGGAAGAACAGGTTCCTATAGCCCTTGTATCAGTATTGCCACCTGCTCACCATCCTGACCTATTTATCTTACATAATCTCTGGCACCCAAGCAATTTTCCATGACATCACTCAATCCTCCAACCTGCCAAAGCTCTACATCGAGTTAGGTTAGTTAGATCACTGGCTGAAAGAGGGGTTGATAAGTCCCAGCATCCAGTGCAAAGAAAAGGGCAGGGTTGCTTGAAGAGGAGATAGCACTAAGGACACATCCTTTTGGCAGCAGCAAGCCATCACACTTGTCTTGTATTGGCTATGGAAGTACTGCTCATAGAAAACTGTTTTATAAGCTGTCTGTTCTTAGAGAAGCAGTTTGGCTCTTTATAGCCTTGCAACCAACCATGTGTTCCTGCTGCTTCCTCAGTGTTGGGAACGTCATTAACAACAGAAGGCTGTGACCAGGTTAGGATGCTGGCAAACCTTTTCAGTCAAAGTTAGCTGCTCATGAAGGACCACAGGTGTTCATGTGGGATGGAAAAACATGTGACTGTGTTCATTCCTCTCTGGCTTATTACTGTTAACCATGAAACTGCAACTTAACAGCATATTTAAATGCAGCATCTAATTGTGGCAAACAGCCTGAAATTCATTTTTACATTAAAAGAAATAAAAATATAAAAACCATATTCTAAAGATATTCCAATTCTAATAATTTTCAATTGCCACCAGTTAAAACTATTTGCAATAAATATATAGGCTAATCCAAAGCACAGCCTACCTATCTGGGCAACAGAGTACACCACCCAACATATATCCTAATTATGTATCTTTGGATGGTTACATTTTCCACTAATGTAATTGAAGTTTCTCAATGAAATGATTACTACATGTCTGATACATATCATATTGTATTTGGATGGGTACTGGAATTTAATTAACATCCAGAATCAATATTAAATTTTAATTATTAGAAGTACCATGAGTACGCCAGAATCTGGGTATTGAAAGCCTACAGAACATATTTTGATTGTAAAATGCATATCTTGCTAATTAAACAAAAGCATCAATATGTGCAGCTAGTAAATGGTATAAAGTATTAAGGGTGGCCTTTCACAAAGCCAAAGCTTCCTTTTACCTACAAGGATGGCAGAAAAGCCCTCTACTGCTGTAACTCCAGTTGTGGGAGCTCTTAGCTCATTTTTTAACTTAGCATCTATTCAACAGAAGAAATCTCCGCATTTTTCCAGAAGACTTGGAAAAAAACTTGGTGTTTTGGCACATCAGACTGTGGCAGCAGGTCTTTTTTGAGCAACTTGTAGCTATTTTGTCATTTCATTATTTTGACAGATAAATTAAGAAATTAACATCACAATTTAATATGTAATTTTACATACACTGATATAAAAAGAACCCCATAACAGATGTTTTCAGAAAAAAAATATTTCCAAACGCTTTCATTTTTAAAAGTTGTTCTAGTTGATTCAACTCGGGCTACATATAAGCATCCTAGTGAAGAATACAGAATCTATTTTAACAAGTTATGTATAGTTTGTGCAGAACACATGAAAATGACAAGATTTTTGCAAATTAGTATACACTGTCTTAGTATTAGTCTACCAATGACAAAAATCTGTAGTTATGCACTGTTAGACACACATATTTCATGGAATTTATAATTTAGAGGAAAAACTATTTGTTTCCAGCTGAAATTTTACTGCTTGCATCAAAAACTTACAGCATTAGATACTTTGTAGGTTTGGTACATGAAAATACAAATTTTTTAGAGTATAACATAGAAAATATTAACTAACTGTGAGCATTTTAAAACAGTGATTAGCAGGAAGACCTTAAAAATAAATTGCAAAGACCGCAACTTACAATCACAGATAATACAGAAAGTCTGTAAATCAGTGATAATCCGAAAGATAATTCGGCTTTCTCAGAACAAGTTCTAGCATACTACAAAAGAAAGTGTATGTAACCTTCTCAAGAAGTATTCATCCTTTCTAGGCCATCTCAACACTACAGTTTAATCCAGTAATAATATTGCTTGTGGGATTGTGATGAAAACCAATGAAGCAATTGCAGGTTAAAAAGATACATACAGAGAAAAAACAATTCAAGTGGCTGCAGTAATCTATATTAGAAAAGCACCTGTATTCATACAGCTGAAGCTGTAACTCACTGTAGGACAAAATGAACTCCTCTGGGATGGGGCACTAAACCAGTTTCAACAGGGGAAAAATTATTCCACAAAATTAAAACCTTCAGTCATGACACTTGCCTGTACCTACACTGTTACACTCTTCAATCACCATCTCCCTAAGACAGCTCGCTAGATTCTGCCTTTCTGCTGACAACCATTAAACCGGCAACAGAGCAGTCTAAACACAATGAAAGCTCTTTTAAACTCCAGGCTCATCAGCTAGTCAATAATTTTGCTTGATCTAATAAAAGACTAGCAATGCTTTGAACCTCTTACAATACAGGGAATCATGATTCTAACAAATGTATAACTGTCTTCATATCTTCGCTTTCATACAAGGAGAATTTTAAAATGAAGGTACATTTAACTGTGGTGACATTTAAAAAAATCTCAATAAAACACTATATCAAGACATCATAGAATAACTGGCCTGCCACAGTCGTCCTAAGTCTACAGCCCTCATTACAAAACTTAAGTTTCTTACAACCGTAAAATTTTGATTATACTTCTGTTACTATTTGAATGCTCAACTAAAACACTATTTCCGTTTATAACTTGTGATACCAGTACTAAATTATGTACCTACTCATAGAATTACAGCACGCTTATTTATTGTAACATGCCCCCTTGAAGGATGTGGTATAAGAGAACTGCTAAGAACTCTACTGTTTTTGCGGGTAGATGACTAAGCTATTTCTGAAGTATAAGAACATTATAGAGATGCTTTAAAGCATCTCATCATCTATCCAGCAGTATAACTGATAAGCCATCTCAGTCATTCATTGAAAGAAAAACCAAACCCAATACAAAAGTGTTCTAGAAGAATGAAAAGATAAGTTCACATTATGACAGTTCTCCTGCAAGTACAATGTACATACGTCGGGGATGTTCTGGATTAGTAAAGGAGATAACATTTACTTCATCCATGTCTTCCTGCCCCTACTCATACAGAATCCATAAAGAAATCACAGAATTCAAGTTAGTGAAGCCTATTTGTTCCATCTCCTTCATTCCCACATAGAGCCGAAAGAAATATTTAAATACTTCGTAACGCAAAGCATTTAACGTGGAGACAAAGATCTACAGACTGCTCTGGTAAAAGGGTTGGCAAGGCCTTAGTGATGAAAAATCTACACACATTGCAGTCTGGATCGTGCATTACAAAATTCTTACTGAATCTTCCTGCAGAGGCTAGAGTCCTACCGTGCTTCTCATCTCTCTCTGTAGACAAGTTTTCAGTTGGCTGCTTCTTAGTTATTCACTAAGTCTAGCTCAGAAACATTCACAGTAGCCAAATCCTGCCTTCAAAGCCACCTTGACACGCTTCCTTCCCTGCAGCTTATAGACACCTTCTTTCAGCAGGGATTTCAGCTTACACTGCCCCTATGCCATCACTTCTGCTTCAGTTTCACAGCTCCTTGAGATGAGACAGTTCCTTGACCCAAGGGAGTTATTTGCACCAGTTGACTGTGAGGCATCATAGGTGAAGGTTAAGAGACAAGCAGGACAAGGAAGCACAGCTGACTAACATTTCACTGGTGAGCACTTCTACCACAAAGCCACACTCACAGAAAGCAGCACTATGGTTTTCATTGAGTATCAGAAGGACCGCATCAATTAGGTGGTGAGCGTTCTTCTTTCAGACCTGTGAGAAATACAAGTAGAATTGTTCAACACAAGGATGGCTACTAGCTGGAACACCCTCCTCTGTTCCCTTAGTTATCCCACCATTCTAAACAACTTAATGATCTCCTAACACGTTAAGACTGCTTTTTCTTAAACCATTAGACTTTATCTCTCCTATTTCATAACATTTTTGCACTTGTTTGGGATTATTAAGTGGTGGCAGGTAAGAACAATAGAGCACCTTAGAGCAAGTTCAAGTTTATTCTTGCTTTCAATTATTGAGTAGGAATTAGAAAATAGTTGCTTGGAAAGCATAAATTTGGTTTTGGACATTTCTTTAAAAACTGGTAAAATCTATAGTGTCGAGTAACCAGTCCAATAAGGAGCCTCAACAAAGTGCAACACTTGATTACTGATTATGGAGATTGATTTTTCTTCTGTATCTACCATGGCCAGTTTTCCTGACTACATAAGGCATATTGTAAAAATTCAGACTACAGCCACAGATGCCTTTCCTGAAATTACTTAAACTAGTCCATGATTTTTAGATTCCTGATAGTAATAAATGTTACCGATCCTTCAATTCAAGTATAAAAAAGCTGCATACATAGCAAAGAGGTGCAGCAAACATCTGAAAGTCAACAAACCTAGGCATCTAAAGTCTGTGTGAGTTACACATAGTTGGAAACAGGAGGGTAAATCTGGTACTCTAAAATACTTCCTTGGAACATGTCCATTTGTCAAAACTATGGCATGTATTAATTCAGCATTACTTCTGGAGCGATAAATTCTATAAGCAACCTTTTAATTTTTAAAAAGGCTGTATGCAAACAAAACCACTTTTCCCCCTGCAACTTTCAACTGCAGTATTCTCCTCATCTCTTCCTTGCTAGTTACAAGTTCTTCAGTAAAGCTCAATTAATTATGAATGGAATAGTCTCAGAGAAACTTGTGTTTCCATCTGAAATATGTATTGTTTGTTCCCCTAGAATACAGGTAATCAACTTTCTAGACTATTATTTCTAGAGTCAAGAATCAGGAAGAATATGATCACAGCTTTCTTCTATGAGATAGCTAGAACAACAGAAAAGGTTGTCCAATTTTAAGATAAAACAATTCTTTCAAAAAGCTCCTCTCTCCTTGTATATAAATTGAAGTTTTGTACATTTTTTCTACAAAATTCTACATGGTAACTAATGAATTACTGTTCCAAAAAGGGCATACTTTGAAACACAAAAGTTTCAAGCTATATTGTTGTTAAATATAAATGAACTGTTCTAACACACACCTCATTAATTTTTATAGAATCCAATTGTGGAAAAAAAAAAAGCTAAGGGTCATGAGAAGGGTGAAAATTTCCATTACCTTCTAATTCTGCACTAACCTCTCTAAATACCTGTTATATTCTTTTATTCTCTCTTCTATAAACCACGTTTGCCACAGAGATACAACTCACACTTAAAAAGAAGGATTTAATCTGAAGTACAATACCATCGATGTCAAAATAATAAGATTTAAAATAAAATAGAGGGAAACTAAGGCAAATTATTTGTATTAAAAATTAATAAACTGACCTTACAAAGAAAAAGCTGCCTTCTCAGTAAGCTGAAACAGAAGGAAATTATAGGTAATGACCACAAAAAAGTAAGCCTCGTTGCCTCCACTCCAAAGACCCCTCCTAAACACCTTGGCTCAACAGGTTGATAGTCAGTCATCCTAGAAGCACATTGTTTTAGCGCAGAGAGTTGCTCTTCTGCAGCCTTGAATGCTCTGCAGCTCTGTTAGCAATACGGCCCATTACTGCCTTTGTTATCAATTACTTAAGCTTCATGCTACAGCAGTAACAAGGTATTGTACACTTTTCAAGAGTCATGCAACAATAATTAAAAAGTGAAAAGGAAAAGAGTGATTCAAATTTTAGGCTTGTCCATTAATGAGAAGATATAGGGTTCTTTATAAAATGATGGTTAATTCATAAAGCTGCAATAGTACATACTGTCAAACCAACCAAATTATCTTTCCTAATCATGACAGAATGATTTCTTAAATACGAAGTTTCTACAACACAAAAATAACTTGAATAAACAGTTACTAATGGAACTCAATTTAGAAATACAGTTCAGTCTCTAAAATAGGCCAAAATATACTACAAAAAGTATTTAGCAAGAATTTCAAATTCAGCAGTTTCAAGAACTGCATACAAAATAGTTTTAGAAATTATCTACTCATCCCATCTTAACATTTTTTTCAATGTAGATAGTGGAATAAGTAGAATCATGGGATCATTTCAGCATTTTTCTATAAAACAGCTAGATATAAACTGACTACAAATACGCATTTGTCCTGTTGTCTTCTTTGGAACAGCTCTTCATCTTTTTTTCCAATATAGACTGTTCTTTAAGATTGATACAGAAGTTTAAAATTAATATATTTAAATTTTTTTAATGTATTTTTAAAACTACGTAAATGCTACCTACATTGGTTCAAATCACATTCAGGAGCTGTGAGGATTGCAAAGAGTTTATCTCCAGTTTATGTATGTTTGTTTTTCAGGAATATGGAAAAGAAGATACGCTTTACCAAGCACGGGTGTCTGTCCCCCACTGAGGAGATGGCAGACAACAGAGGGGAAGAAGGCAGTGAAAAGCTTATGATACAACCAGCTGAGCAGCACCTTTCCCCTGCCTCTCATCATGCCAGCCAGCATACACATGTAATACGCTTACTCCACGGTATATACTTAGACTATCTGCCTTCAATGGTTGTTGGCTTTTAATGTTATCTAGGTGTTATTTATGTTTTGTTGGAAAATAATTTTAAATCATCCAATTCTACTGTATGACCAAGGTCACTTCTAATTAATCCAAGAATCACAATTATATCTCACATGCTTTAATCAACACTCCCAACCATTCATAAACTCAGAGAAACCAGAAGCTGTTGTGACAAACTGCTAACAAAATCATTCGAATCTAAAGAGATGTCTTAAAAGCGCAAGGCAGCAAGGAAGAATTTAGGTGTTCTTACACATTTTCAAGTCATACATAATGGCAAGCATCCACAATAGCAACTTCTGCATCCAGAGTTACTTGGCAGAACAGGTCACGATCTCTACATTTTAAATATTTGCCTTGCCACGGTTTAACAGATGTTCTAAAATTACAAACCATTCCCACTGTATAAAAGTTCTGAAGAACAATCTTGATGCAAAACCAACTCCCTGTCTTAGGGACGCAACATGTGAGGCATAAAACTTTGCCAGACTTGGACTAAAAAAATCAATTAAGAAGCATCAAACTCAAAGCAACAAGTACTCTGATTTTATACACGGAGAGTGGGGAAAAAACTTCTCTCTGATAATTAAAGCCCAGAAGTCATGTTTTAAGCACTTTCAACATTTCCCATGTAGTCAGTTCCATTATTGCCACTTAATACTCACGTTTACCCCTCACAACAGTAGCAGAAACCAGAAATCGTAGCACTTGTTATTTTAAGAATTCCGATTATATTTAACTGAATATTTTTTCTAGTATTAACTGTACTCACCAACTACAATAACTATAATAATTTGGAAAAAAACTCAGCCCCAGGCCCTAAATATGACCTAAGCATTTCTTCTCCACTCTCCACACATTCTAAGAATTGCATTCTTCCCTATTCCCTTAAATAAAAAGGCAGCTAAATAAATGCCAGTTTATGAGCACGAGTTTTCATTAAACAACAAAGGTCAGGAAGAAGGCAAGAGTTGTTTGTCTACTTCGCTAAACTGCAAGCCTCTGTCTAGGAATATGCAAGGGTCCATTAACAGAAAGCACTTCTTAAAATGAGAAGTACTTGATCATTATTTGAATTAAGTAGATTTTTTTTAACCTTGCTATAATATTGTGTTTATTTTTCTCATCTCTAGAGACAGTTTGCATATGTCCTCAACAATATTAAGCCATGTACTTCGGCTACTTTTTAGAAGATTTTCTTAAGAAGGTCCACTACTGCTTTCAGATTTTAGGACAGGAAATGGAAGAAGTAGTTTGACTCATTTAATTGCAGAATCTAGTCTTTAAAAGATGTAGTAAATACTTCTTTACTAAGAAAATCCATATCTAAAAATGCTACTCTTGCAGATATATAAGACTCATAAAACATGTGATCTGATGAACATTACAGAGGGCGATAATTTAACAGAAACCTAACAATTAATTAAGACTATAATTCAGAAATAACAAATTTATTCATACTAACATTGGAGTTGAATTTTCTGTTGCAAAGCCTTCAATAGAAATATCACTTAGGCTCTTCTTCCCACACACCCCCATCCCACTATTTCTAGGCTGAAAACAAACCCTCACTAGTGACATAGTGCAAAGGCCAGAGTGAGCAGCCATGCAGGGGGAAGGATGTTTTGTCTGTATGGCTTGATGTAATAACAAAGCAGTCACAATATGCATAATACATTCCATAGTGGAGACAGCAAGTAGAGTTATTTGTTAAAAATTAGTTACTATTATCTATTTTTCTCCGAACAAGAGACAGTTACAGGAATTTTGTAAGTGATTCCTTCCAAAAAGAGCTTTATTCCAAAGAGTTTAACAGCTGTAATACTTGCATCATTTATTTGCCTACTTCTAAATCTTCTTTAAAGAGACAGGTTCTGCATTTTTATTCAGAGGAAAACTAGCACCATCCAACTATAAAACTTAGGTGAAGATAAGACATTGTATTTTTGTGGGGATGGAACCAGAAGAGGTTATACCCAGCTTCAGCCTCTCATATTCTGCTTTATCTCAATACCATAAAAACTTCTGTTTTCTTTTTTTATACTATGACTTTTTACAAGCAGATAATCAGAGAAAAATACTGTTACAGATACAAACTTTGTAGTGAGCATCATGAATACCAGGTCACATTTGAGAGATTTTAATAACTTGCACACAAACCTTAATTATTATACTCTTGCTTTCATATGAAGTCTGTCTCTTTGAAAGGTATACCTACACTACATTCTGAATTTGTAAGACACTGCTTGCATACACAGGTTTACTTGCAGCTCAGTCTCTCTCATTAACCCTCTCCAACACTTCCAACTTTAGCATAACTTGTTTGTGCCAGGCTCAACATTCAACATGCCTTTGTTCTTTCCATCTTCATCTATTTTTATGCATTCATATGTCACGTTAGGCAGAGTATTCCCAGAACTGAACTGTCTCTATCAAAACAAGCAATCAAGCAAACAAGATCAAATTGTTCTTGAAAAAAGATCTCCTAACGCTAACTCAGTTCAGTTCATGTATATTCAACAGAATTGAAAGTTGTTCTGTTTCACTAAGAGCTATTTAAAAATTAAAGTATTAGGTCACTTTATTAGCATTCCAGTTTCTATGTAAACTGAAAATATGACAATGCACATATTAGATCAGTCAAAGAAGACATCTAATACTTCTAACTCGTGATGTCCAGGAAAAACTTAAATAAGAAAACAAGTATATGATAATATTTGCTCAAAATATTCTCCCAGATCCACATAAACATACATGCACACAAATACGAGTTAAATGAAGTAGAAAAAGCTATGATACATATCTGAAAGAATAAATGTCAGAGATATAAAATGTTAAACACTTCAGTAAAAGTATTAATACAGTGCACCCTTCACAGTGATGACACACCACAAAATGAAAATCAACAACTAACTAAAGGAAGAAGTATAAATTACATTTGTGAATTCATCTGTGGACAGGAAAAGATAATTTTAATTGTGATATAACCAGACATTTTAAAACAACCCATTCTGAACGTCAATCAAACTTCCCTTTAGGAGGAGACTGATATCAATAATCAAATAACATATGCCTCCAGCAGCATAATTCATTGACTTCTACACTGCCTTCCTAAACCTTATGGCAGTTAGTCTACAGAATAAGGTTGTATTAACGTACACACCAAGCTCCAAATAACAAACCTTTATATTTCTGGAGCATACGTTCCTCAAGCATTCCTCATTGGTTTTGACCTTGTGAAAGAGATTGCAGAACTAGAGGATACAGGGATACACTAGGAAAGAAAATGTTTACAGATAGGGGTTTTTTTCTACTTATCCAATACATGCATATTTACCTCATTATTTCCATAAAACGCAATTTCAACCTAGCTATAATAGTAAATGAGCATTTTAACAAATGCTAAATTGTTTTTGTGGTATGATATGTGGGAACACTACACTTCTCCCCTCTCTGGAATACCTACACAATCTTCAAAATGTCTACCAAGAATGAAACCTTTAAAAAGGCAGATGGTATCACAGAGGCTTACACCAAAGTGATAACAGTTTAAGCTTCATAAATGAGAGATTTCAAAGTTCTGTAGTGTCACAGTTTAGGCTAGGACAGACTGAACACATTAATTAGTATGCAATAAATGGTTTTTTTTATTCCCTCTGTCAAAGAGATTACTAATGCAAAGAACACTACTAAGCATGGTGTTCTACAGCACACTACAGAAAAGTGCTTTTCAGTACTTCCTAGTTCCTTGCTGGAAGGAACAGTGTGTACCAGAAGGTCAGATTTATGCGCCTGTAACATCATCTGAATTACTTGAGTGATGTAACCTCAGTAAGCCAAAGCACATTCCACCACTCCTTGACACCTCAGTATCACTCATTCATCTGACAATAAGCCATAGGAAGTTACTAAGTACACCTTCTGCAACAGTTTCCAGATCTTTATATACAAGGCTGTCACAGCCAAGGTTCAGATCACAAGTCCTCCCAACCATCCGACAATGGGGAGAGCAAGGAGACAGAACAGAGCATTAGCATTTGAACTGCAACCAGAAAATATCCCTCAACCACACGCTTGAGCTGCTGTGGCTACACTGTGAGCAGTCTCAAACATATTTCCATGTCAATGCAGTACTTTGACTTCTATCTCTTAGTGAATGTCTAGGTTTGTGATACATCCCTTTAATCCTGCTTAGTTTTGGAGGATGCTGTTCTGTAAGTCCTTTAAGATACAAGTAGTTCCCATTTACACTCCCAGCCCAGGCCTTTGTAGAGCATGGTGATCTGTGCTGCCTGGTCCTCTTGACAGTCATCAGTTAGTTTTCCAATGGCCAACGCTGTCATATTGCACCTGCACATTGTGTTCTTCTAAGTTTCAAGTACTTTTGCCCCCAGAATTACCCACTCACATTAGCTTTCCTCACCTCTGCCAGTTCTTGCTTTCACTGTCTAAGCCAGATCCAAAAAGCAATGGCAATGGCATCCACCCATTGGTACACAGGCGTAACCTGGGCCTTTGTAACATTACATCAGTGGCCAGTTTTGTGGCTTGAACTTCCAAGAATGGATGTGATTGTCCTTCACCTTCACTCATTTCTACCACCTGCTGTGGTGTTTTTGGCAACTTTTCCACCTTTCTCCCAGTCCAGCGGAATTTGCAATGAGAAACAACCTCTTCACATGGATGCCAGGAGGGAAGTCAACACAAACAAGCTGCTCAGAGTGCAGCCACACAGCCTTGACTCCTATGTTTTCAAACTGCTCCTTAATGAACACACATTGCTACTCCTCTCCTTCCTCCAGGAAGCAGTCTTAACACAAAAGGCCTGACAGTGTGAAGAAGACTTGCCACACTTGCTATACATACACTGGGAGCTACCAAATGATGTCAGAAAAGAGAGGAAAAACTTAAACTCCTCTTGTTATTGTTTCACATGATGCAAGTTGATAGTGCTATCTTACATACAAGGTTAAACCACTGTCTCAAGTAGGAGTTAGTGTTACCATACATCCAATATTGACACATCATACTGAATAGCTTATAGTGTGGTCCTACATGAGTTAGCATGCACACTATGCACTATTAGCACACCTCACATTGAACTAAGTACACTTCCTGCCATATCCCTAGTTCCTCTCCTCCCAGAGAACTAACCTGGCAGCTGTAAGCATTCTTAGTATCGTGTACATCCAGACAGTTCTACTGTGATACAATCCTACAATCTGCTTTTCACAACCCAAAACCTCCTTCAGATCCTTTGTTTGACACCAGCTTTTTATTAACGGCATGATTTAGGTCAGGACAGACTAAACACTGGCATTAATTAGTATGCAATAACTGGATTCATGAGTGTGGCTTTTGTGAGGGAAAAAAAGCAACAACAAAAAAGAGTGGTTATTAATGCAAGTAACACTACAATGTTATAGAAAAGTGGTTCTGCCTACTCATTCTTCCTGGCTGAAAAGAGCATCAGGCATTAGAAGGATTAAGGTGCTGCCTATATCAATTCCAGTCACACGGAAGTCCCTGTCATCCCTGGAGGCCCGACATGGTCAAGCCTCCCTAAAGACAGAGAACAGTACTTTGTCTTTTCAAGATGAGATGAATGATATCTAAAAAGGGAGAGCATCTTCTAGACTGTTGGATCTTTACTGGCTGGTGGACCTCTTTGAGCTGCTACTTGTGGATTGGTGTAGTGAGTCACTGTGCAAATACTCCCATGTAAGTTCAGTTTGGTTTGAATTACACCTTTTTTTTTTCCTGTCACCTGCCTAATTGTGCTTTATCTAACAAAAGGCCCATCCTTAACAACTATGTAACAACATAAAGGAGGTTATACTGTGGGCACCCAACATAATCCTAATCACTCAGTTGATGTCTGTTCAGTAGGCCAAGGCTACACCAACCATGGCTCATGAGCAAGTGACCAAGAGAAACTAAGTAGTACAGATGCTGAAATACTAGGAAATCTGCGTAAGGAAAATCACAACTACTTATCATCTTAAAATTCCTACATAGGTTATTACAATCAGTAGGCTACCACAGGGAAGTTTTGTTTTCTCTGCACTACACTTGTAGTTAAATTTCAAAGCAGCTTTGGATTCATCACATTTTACAGTTCTTACACAAAAAGTCTTGCAATATTCCTTCCTTGCAACTACATACTAATATAAACAAATAACACATGGCATTAAAACTCACAAGCATTTAAATGACTTGAGACTGCCTGGGTAGAAATCAACTAAGAATATTTTTTCTACAATTTCAACATTTAACTAAGTGATCCAATGGAAAAGAAAACATCAATAAAATATTCCTTCTTATAATAGCACTGCCACTTTTCAATGATTAGAAACTATCAATGACTACTCTCTCTGGAAAATAATCCCTGAAAGTTGAATTCTTGTTTAGCATTCTAAATCTATGAATGTCCTTTTAAAGTGCCCAATATTACAATAAAAAAACCCCATTTTGATTACTTAATGTATTAAAAAGACAATTTGTCAAACTGGACGCCATAGGCACATCTACAAGAAAGATAGTTCATATCCTCCTCTCCTAATTATGATATCCTGCAGGACAGCCTAGGGGACTTCATGCTGGGCTCAGACATGGAATGGAAAGCTTTGTCCAGAAATCAAATTCTGTCTCTTCCATCTTCTGTGATAGCACTTATACATACCAGAAAGTGGGTTTGGTATTCTAAGTTTACTTGGTTATCCCAGGTATCCTTGCGATATTCTCTTGGGTTACCCTCCCAAAGTTATCCTTTCTCCCCTCCTCCTGGAATTTACAACTCCTCTGTTGTCTTTAGAAATTTAAGAGTGAAGCCCAGTGTTTTTCCACATGCAAGAATCTACCTCAGCCTTTGCTTGTAAGGGCTTCAAATATATATGTAGACTTACATGGAGAGTCGAATTAATGTCAGAAGTTACTAAGCCACATTTTCAGTTATGAAAAACACCAATCCTTTTTTCTAACATGGAAAATAATAATTGATAAAAATCTAAGAAGTTATGTTCTGAGGCATTTAAATTCTCAGTTGAAAATATTTCTCTACATTAAAAGAGTTAACTTTTCAGAGAACTGCACAGTTACCCTAGTAAGTTAAAATGCCAGGTAAAATGGATTCAGCAGGTTATCTTGAGGCCAAATGAAGAAAATTCTATGCAGACTAGAAAACCAAGGAATTTCATAGTCTCTAATTCTCCTAGACAAAGGTCACTGACATTTTAAATAGAAACTTCAGCTCCCAAAGTATTCTACTGGAAGTATCATACAGCACACACCTCTGCTTTATATTGTGACACAAATACTGAATTCTCCACCCCTTAAAGTCTGTAAATTGTGTAAGAATAGGAACAGGAGGAGAACAACTACAGTAGGCTATTCCACATAACTGTTCTGTTTGTTTTCTCTTCTGCAAGTTAAAATAAAAATTTGCCTTTTACTCCGTACCTTATGATGAAGGCATGACAGAGCCAATCATTACCACAACTTGATAAGCACATCATTACTATTCCTTTCCCTTCCCAATCTTGATAACTGCTCATGCAGGGAGGTCAGAATTAACTTCCACTTTACTTTTTGCTGCCTTTAATAGCATGACACACTTTCCTGTTTCCTATAGATCTTGGAATTACTGCTTGTGTATGAAGATTGTTTTAATGGTGTGAAATACAAAGTAAACTAAGGACAGCTTAACTCTCATCAATTTGCTCCTGCTACAGCAGGTAGGATTCAGAAGTGTTCTGCCACTATTACAGACCTGAAGGACAAGCAAAGAGAAACTACTTATTATCTGCACTTGTCACAGAAAAGCATCACACAGTTTCAGGAACTGACATGACTCTTCTGCATCACCATTAACTAATGTATTTGGGATGCAAGACTACATGTGAGGAACCAAGCAATCAAAAGAAAACAGACAAACTGAAGGAGTCTCAAAATTAACAAAGCTAAAATAACAAAATGATCTGCAGATCAGTTTTTAATAGATTGTTCTCCCTTCCCCATCAGACTGCATTCATATAATAAAACAAGTGTATTCTATGCACTTCAGCATTTCCATTTTAGGAATAACTTCTTGGTAATTACAACTTTGGAAAAATT
Source organism: Neomorphus geoffroyi (assembly GCA_033558235.1). Lineage (NCBI taxonomy): Eukaryota > Metazoa > Chordata > Aves > Cuculiformes > Neomorphidae > Neomorphus > Neomorphus geoffroyi. Next base: position 14,146,333 of record JAUMJM010000062.1, on the reverse strand, counting down.
AGTAATTTGCCTGAGACTCCAGGAAGTACAGACATACTACCAAAAGTCTTCTCCACACTTCTTATTAATGTAAGATTTTGCACACTAATTTGGCTTCCAAAAAACTGAATAGATTGATTGGAAAATAATTAATCTGAAGGTCAGAACAATAATTTGCCTTGCATGTTCCCATTGTTTCCTTTCCCAGTATAGTAATACAGCCTATTCATACTTAAAGCAACACACTTAAAACAACACTCATTTAGAAGTTAATTTCTCAAATGTATTGAGGTGCATTTCCATTTGGAGACAAGATTTGGTATTGCAGCAAAACAAAAAGGCTTCTGGTTTGTTCACTAGAACTGTTAAATGAGCAAAACCAATATCAAAGATGTTTGTCTTTCCCTTATGTGAATAAGCATAGTAAAATGTAAGGTCCAGCTACTACTTCACAGTTTGCACAAATGTGAGTGAACAGAATAAAAATAAATTTTAAAAAAATTACACTTAAATGAGAACAGAGCATAGAACTGCATTACAAGCTAGTGTATCACAGCAGTTCATAGCTGAAGCTGGCAGCAGCCAAATGTAGGTATTAGCCTAACAATTTACTGTTCACTTAAGCTGACCAATAACATGACATTTATGACTACATTTATTACTAAAGAGAAAAAAGTCAATAATGCTAAGTCTGCATCCAGATATACAGACATCTTTATACATTCACCTGTCACATTTGAGACTGAATATTTGAAAATTTAAAATAAGACACACCATTAACTAGCATATCAAATCTGCAGTTTGACGTAGTAAGTCCAAAACAATATCGTGACCAGACTCCACAGGTCAGAACACTAAGATTATATAATTTGCATTTATGCTACATACAGGGCAAGAACCTAAGCAAATAATAATTCTCTTGAAAATGTTTATGTCCCATCACTGTGCAATTTGAAGATGCCAGAAAGTAAATTATTAGCTTATGAGAGAAGTTACAGGCTTCCTATACCAATCATGTTTTTCTAAAGATTCACTACTACAGTGGCTTTTCTTCTCTTGTAGGTTCTTCCCTCTAACATACGACATTGAGATTGCTCAAATACATTGGACCTGTAGGAGAAACTGCGCTGGAGCAAGGAGAGCAAAGGAGTAGAATAGACTACCACCAAGAAAAATCAACCTTGAGCATGTGATTATTAAGTGCTGTAAAATCGATGCGACAAGTTAGTTTTAAATGAACATAAAACACATTTTCATTCTTAAAGTATGAAATATCTCCACTTAGTGTGAAGGACAAGAATCCATATAGAACTTCAAACGCTCCAGAGACCAAGCAGCCATTGCAACACAGATGCAGATCTTCCTTTGAAACTGCATCAAAAAGAAGATGACAGCTTTTATTTGTAGCATTGTGTCTAATATACAATTTCCAATAATGTTTTCTGATAGTTTAAATGCAAACTTTACTAGCAATAAAGATTGTTGTCTATGCATCATAGCTAGTTTAACCCTTAAATACATGAAGATCAAACCTGAAGCTTTCCTCATCAGTTAACACATGCTTTTTGTTCCACGAAAAGTCACTTCAATATGTTCCTTTAAAATATATTCCTTTTCCAAACAATCAACAGAACACTCAACACAATCCTTACTAAAACCTTCATCCTAATTCTTAATGAGCAACTGAAACACTATACAGAAGGAAGCCCCATACAAGTGAGAACATATTTTGCCTTAAACTTTGCTAAAAAGTTTTTTGCTTGAAGTCATAAATGTATCTGTATGATGTCACATTGTGTACAGTTTTATGATGTTTTATACTATACTATGCACAAGTCAGAATATGTTTACATGACGTAAACATCCAGTAACCTAAACAAACCACCAGTAAGTTGTCCTTCTTGAATTTGGTCAGAAGAAAATGTACATATCTTTATAAAGCAACAAAAGTACTATTGCTGGACAATCTGATTTATAATTTATTATTATTAAAGGTTAAAACTGAGAAAGAAAGACAACTAAGAGGCACAAAAATATCAAGCTTATTACTATCAATATGATGTCAGCAAAAAAACAGGAAGGTTTATAATAAAAAAGGTAAAAGTATATTAAAGGCAATGAAAAGTTTCCTACCTTTAAACTGACTGCTAAAAGATCTGTAACACTCTATGAAAGAAAATTAAGAGAAAAAATGGAAGATGTTAGTAAATTATTGCAAAGGTGATGGTAAAGAGGTTAAAGGAAAAAAGAAAAGGATTGTTATGGAAGTAAAAATGTGATGAGCTATGGATTTTTTTTCCTCTTGCAAAGGAAACCACTTCACAATGCACAGCATGGAGAAAAAAAGAGAACAACTGGCAGAATTTGCAACATTTCTAAATTAAAAACATCCTTTTTATCTTTCATTTTTAAACCTAGTTCCTTCTGAAAACAGAAAAATGCATAAACGGGATTCCAGGATACAGTGTTTATCAGCACTTCTACCTTGTAGTATGAAAGATGTCTTTGTTGCTTTGATTTCTATTTTTCTGCAGAACTAACCATACACAACTTAGTTTAGTAGTATTTGGAGAAAAAAAGTCTTGCTTCCCATGCATCCAAAAACTATCATGGATTCATAGGAAGATACCAAAAAAAAGATTTGCCTCTTAAATGATCACTCAATTTAAAAGTAGGAAACTACTTTTTCTAACTTACAATTTTTCAGAGCCTTATCAATGATCTAGAAAAAAATAAATCTCATTCACAACTTAACCATGACACTCTAAAGACACGTGTTGTACAGATTATTTGCCTTTTAAGTATTTATTTTTTGGTTTTGCATTCAAAGCTCTTCTCCACAACAATGAAAGCCAGAAAATTTTTTATTTTTCAGAAGGAAGATTCATGTGATTGTATATCTAGGACTAAAAGCTCTAAGAACTGAACACTTGAAGTCAAGTGGTTGGAAAGCAATAGAAGTCTGCATGATGATGTGTATCACATAATTTACATGTTACTTGAATAAGCCCTTGTCTTAATAGTCGAAATATTTGCATCAAGATCAACAACAGTGCATAACACTTGTACTCATAGGCTGAATTTTCAATTAGTACTTAATATTTTCTATTAAAGTAGCGTTGTATGCAAGAAAAACATGGTCATACCTATGATCTAAAAAGCACAAGAACTGTGGGTCTCCTCTGTGTTTTGCTTCTTCCCCATTTTCTTAGCCATGTTTCTTATCAGTTTCTCACTGCATGACACTTTCTCATGCAATGGTTTCTGTTCCTCAGCCCAACTCTGCTTCATCTGCTGCAACAACTAGTAAAAAACCATCCACTGCAAGATTAAGTCTTTAGATTAAAACTTCAGTATTAATACACTAATTATCTAAATCAGTGCAGTCATAATCTCAGACTGTCTGGAGACTCACAAGACAGCACAGCATTAATACATTCCATTTTGTTTATGCTCTCTCCTGTATCCAGAAAGCCTACATCTTTTGTTTAAGTGAACATTTCACCTTCTCAGTATGTACGAACAGGATCCTCTACTCTTTTTCCTGCTCCCAAATATCACCAGTCACACAATATGAACTTTCCCCTTCAGTTTTACTTCACAACAATACACCTTCTAACAATCTTCGTTTTTTTCAGCTGTCAATAGAATTCACAAGTTTGTTGACAAAATCATTCTCCCTGGTCAAAGTATACTGTAAAAGGATTTACCAGTAACACTAAGATCATTGTAGTGTTAAGCATGACTTCTTTAGTTGTAGGCCTCCCCTTTTGCTTACAAGCATACAATTAACTATGGGAGAAACACGATTCTGACAAGCAAACCTATGAAGCAAATAAAATTCATGACTTATTATTAATATTTAAGTTCATGCATCCTATTAATATTCCCTGTGTTTTATAAAATACTGGCAACTAAATGAGGTACCGCCTTTGGGCAGATTACAGTTTTAAATTAGATTGCTTAGGTCAAACATCAAGTTATTAACACTCACTAGTCTAGAACACAGTTTTGATCTAGGGTCTGGATCACATGTTTATAGCTTTGCACCTGGCTGAGATCTGGCTATTTTCTTGTTGTGTAACGAGTCCCTCTCCCTATCTTTTAAGGTACACACTGAAACAGTAACTAGTACTATGATAAAGAGCTCCTCCAAAAGAACATATTTCACAACACGCTAGGCTATGCCTGTCACAAGGGTGCACTAAAAATATCGATTTTGTACACAAAACACATGACCCCTATGGCTCCAAAATAAAGTCCACAAAAATAAAAGATTCTCAACTAAACATAATCTTGTTCCTTGGAGATTATACATGAAAGACACTATATATTTTATTACTGTCTAGTCCTCAGCCATGCAGAGAGCAACCACCACATAGCAAAAACAAGCAGCAGAGAGAAGAAGCAATGGAGGAACACAATAGACTGAGTGATCTTGACATTTACATAGAGCTCCCATTAGTATATATACATATAAATTTACACACACACTTGAGACTTATTTTACAGGATGGTAAGGCAAAAATTCCCATTAGCAAACCAATTTCCCTACAGAAAGTATGTAAATGGATCCTGCACACACGACTTAGCAGGTGAGCTATTTTCAAGCTACTTTTACATTTTTAAAGCACTTAATTTTACTTCCAAACATTTTTTTTTCTATTTTAGAAAACAAAGCCATTGTACATACACAAATCCTATTTCAAAAAAACAGAAATCATGTATTAACGGATAATCACACAGTATCACAGGGCTAGAAAAGACCTTTGAGATCATCAAGTCCAGCCTAGGACCCAACACCAACACCTACTCATCATCTAAACCACAGCACTAAGTGTTTCATACAATCTCTCCTTAAACACCTCCAGGGACAGTGACTCCACCACCTCCCCAGGCAGCGCATTCCAATGGCCAATCACCCTTTCAGTGAAGATTTTTTTCCTAATATCGAGCCTAAACTTCCCCTGACGAAGCTTGAGACCAGGTCCTCTTGTTCTGTCACCGGTCACCAGAGAGAAGAGACCAACCCCTGCCTGACTACGACCTCCCTTTAGGTAGTTGTAGAGAGCAATAAGGTCTCCCCTGAGCCTCCTCTTCTCCAGGCTAAACAACCCCAGTTTCTTCAGTCGCTCTTCATAGGGCTTGTGCTCCAGCCCCTTCACCATCCTCGTCGCTCTCCTAATAATCATGTATTAATGGATAAAGCAGTGCTGTACGGAAAAAAAGGAAATTATATATAAACAGTGACAGACTTATATAACACTTCCAAACTCACAACAATTAAGACAACTCGGTTTCTGAAGAAACAGATAGCTGCTTGTAATCTGAGGGGAAAAGAGACAGTAATAGAACCGCATATAATTATAGGCATCAATTTATTGTTTATCAGCAAGTGATGCCTATACTCATTGACCTTTCCTTTAAACACTGCTTTAGTTCATGCATTAAATTGACCTATAAGGCTGCACAGTATATGCTGTTTTGCCTCCCATACCTTCACTCACACTATGATACCTCGTCCCTACAAATACTTGTTTGTCTGGAGGAGAAACACCAAGGCAAAAAAAATCCAACATCTATAAACTAAAAAAAAACCAACCAGCTCCAGAGACGGTGAGTGTCTACAGTTTGTACTCATCTTCTCAATCTGAACAGTTTTAGACAGAGACCAAGCAATACAGAAATGATTTTGCTAGCACTGACAGAAACCACACAAAAAATCAGATCACCTACTTTTGAATTCAAGAAGTTTCCTCCAAAGAAACTAAGTTTTGCACTACAGTTTCCACCATATCCAACGTCTTAATGTGCACTGCATAACTTCAAAAAAACCACTATGGATTTCAAATTGACTGTGTTTTGGGAAAGGAAAGGTAACTGAAACAAGGTTGAAGGAACAAACACGAAGCTCGAGTAATTTTCCTGGTAACACAAGATCAGAAGTTCTATCTTGCCTGCTACACATGGAGCAAGGAACAGAAATTAGAGACTAGAAAACAGAAACAAATGAACTGATGAAGAAAAAAAAAAAAGAGTAGGAAATTTAATGCATTGTAGTCTGCAGTAAAATGAGAAAATGAACAACCAAAAACCCCACAGAAATGGAACCAGAAAGAAAATCCTAATCAAGCCATGCAAAGCTAGGTAGGAAAAGAAGGCCCAACAAAACCAATACAGATTACATGTAATTTACAAATTAAACTAAGTCACCTGGTAATAATAAAAGTCAGTAAAATACTCGGGTGCTATATTAATTTAACTTGTGTGGTCTTTGAGGTCATTGTGGCAACATGTACTTCATGCTGAGTGCCAAACACTATTGTAAGTGTTTCTGTCCTAGAAAATGTGACAGTTAAAAGGCTTAAGGTATACTGAATCATAAAATAATTTAGTTTGGAAAAGACCTTTAAGATATGGGAATTTGTATCTCAAAGGGTTGAAATGTAGCTTATATATTCAAATGCAGCTCTTAAAGTATGTTGTCACTCTGGACAGATGCACAAGTGTGCTCTGAACCCTCCCTTTACAAATGCGTATGGCCGTTTTCAAAGTACTGAAGTCTCAGAATTGCCTAGTAAGCAAGAATCAGAAATTGGATTGATAGTCTTAACTAAATCACTGCAAGGTGTAGTAGAACAGATCCGCAGTGGCCTGCTCTTCATGACAACTAGAGTTCATTTCATGTCCTTCTCACATGCCACTGTACATGTAGCTATCACACCACCTTAAGACAATATAAAGGGTTACTAGTCCCCGATTTCTCCACAAGGTCTGAACTCAAATCAAAAGACATGGTAAGATTTGATACCTGAACTGGGTTTACACCATCATTGCTCTCACAATTAATGCAACTCACCTGCCAATAGACCATAATATTTTGTTTAAATTGTAAGATCCTAGTAGGGTGCACAGATCCTACTGTACACTTGTGCACTGGTGTGCAGTGTGCGCACTTGCACAGAGTGTAAGTAAGCAAACATTATTTTGATTCCTTTGCTTCTAGTATTCACTCTTGAGAAAGAATATTTTTCTTGACTTAACATGCCACTAAAATACACCATATCTTTTAATGAATAAGAATGACAGCAAGTGAAATCACTTGTAGTACAGTGTAAGGAAGTCAATTGCAAAGATAATGGTTAGATTACTGAATCATACAAGCATTCATTCTATTGGCTTTCAGGGGAAATTTAAGGTGCAGCTCCCTGGTCATTTTAAGCTGATCTAAGGCTGCAGTGAACAGAGGCAGTCATGACATTCCCCACTCTTGTGTTTTCAGGGCTTTCCCTGCAGTGACTAACAACAGGCAAGGCAGCATGGTACCAGAATCAGAATTTACTACTTGCTTCCCACACAAGTGCTGCACCACAAGGGAAGTACAGAAATGTGCTGCCCTGCACTGTTGGCAGCAGTCCTGAGTTCGAACTACAGCAGCTTACAAGGAAAACAGCAAGAGCAGGGAAGAGCGTTGTCAACAGGAACAGTTCAATTACTTATTCATTTTCACTTACCCACTGTGCAATACAGTGTCAAAAATGAAGCTGCTGACCACAAAGTGTAAAAGTCACATCCACAAACCTGCACAGATAGGCTCTATTTTCACATGCTGAAATGAGAAAAAAAAAAAAAAAGTCTCTTGAATCTAATCTTCCATAAAGATTATGCAGCAGAAAACAAAATTAAAAGTACAAATTATATATAATGGTCAAGATCAGAAAAAAATGAAAGAAAGAGCATGATTCCATACAACAGTTAACGAGCGCAAAAGAAAATAATTATGAACAGTATAATAATTATGGAACAGTAGCTGTAGGTATACCTTTACTATGTAACTAACTCTCATCCTCATGTTTTGACACAATACTATGTTTAATCAGGATATACTTTAAAAGAAAGTTGACCGAAACACACTTGTGCTTATCACTTAATACCTCCAGAGGTACTTCAGCTAGCACAGGATTAGTTCAGCAGAAAATTTGATAAATACTCCCTGGTAGGACACACAATATTTAATTGCTTACCTATCCCCACAGGATGTCTAAGCAGATTAATTTTCTTGACTACAGACCAAATCAAATAAATCATAATTTGACAAATGGTAATGAAACTATGAGTTTGATTTTGCTATATTCATGTTTGTGTCATGGCACATTTGACAGGTTAAGAAAGAGGAGATTCTCACTCCAGTAAAAACCTTTTTAAATTTATTTTCAAACTTTCCCAGAAGCAGTTTCAAGCAAATGTGAAAAAAAGCTGATCACAACGAAATTACTCATTACATTTTTTAATTAAGCTCTCCAGAAAAATACCTCCTAATACTATTTGTTAATCAGCATTGATATCAGAGTATTCTGGCTGATCTGCCTCTCTATCAAGGCTTCAAGGCTTCCACTGCAATAGTGTTAAAAGAAGTTAGAAAAGTTCAGGCTGCACTGCTTTCAGTAAACAGAAAAGGAAAGGGAGGGGATTTAGATTTCCAAGATTTCCAAGATTTTAGAATTCCAAGATTTCAAGAACAGAATTCCGAGATTTCAAGAACAGCTACAATTTTACAGGTGACTGAGGTAGAGGATGTACTTTGATTAATAATGAAGTTAGAAGCACTGTCTTCAGTTAGCACTTCCATTTTCTTATAAAAGAAATAGCAAAGCACTTCACTGATGTTGTGTGTAGTTTCCTGGGACAGTTGAACTTCCCACCACGGTCAAACCTCCCAGGCTTTGAGTTTTGAAATACCAGTAAGCAAAGGAAAAAACACCAGTAATTTCATTTGGACTTAAAAAGTATTGAGGGATGCTGGCAGCACACGTAATCTACTTGGTTTTATCATTTAGTTTCAAGTCAAGAAGTCTTATCAAGACCTAGCACAGGTGTCAGCGTGCATCACGCTACCCCAGCCACAGGAGCACAAGACCTCAAAACTTGCTAGAAATCATTTTACTTTCAGAGGCCACATGCTCTACCTCCGCAACAACTTACCGTACGCTTCAGGCCTTCAGTGTGGTCTATGAAAATGCATTCAGGACTACACAAATAATGGCTACGATTATTGATTAACCTTGCAGAACAGATGTCAGTGGATCCGCCTCCATACAGGCGCCTCTGCCAGGCACTGGGGGAACGGGAGAGAGCAGCACCCCTCGTCCTCCCCGCCACCCGCCGGACTCGAGGAGCAAGACTGGAGTCACCACAGGGCACGGGCACCGCCAGAGGCTCTTCACGACCATCCCTCGCCAGCGGCGCCGTTCAACAAACCCCGCCTGGGGGGCTGCTGTCAGCCCATCCCCGTCCCCGCACCTGGGGGCGGCTGCCGTCCCCTGCCCCGCAACGGTGGCGGCTGCCGGCCCCGTCCCGGCCCCGAGGGACTGGCCCTGTTACCTCCCCCGCACCCGCACCGGGGGAGGCAGCCCCGTCCCATCCCCGCACCGGTACCGGCCCCGCGCCCGTCCCAGGATGGGTACCGGGGGACTGTCCCCTGCCCCGCAGCAGTACCGGTCCCTGTGCCGGCCCTGGTCCCATCCCCGCACCATTCCTGGCCCCGGCCCCGGAGCGAAGCCAACATCGGTGCGGCGAGACCGCGCCCCCAGCCCCGCCGCGGGAAGAAACAAGAAAGGTAAAGAAAAAGGAAGAAGGACGAGCCGCCCGCCCCGGATACCGCGGAGCTCACAGCGGAGACGCCCGCTCTCCACGCTCCAGGCCGACTGCCGGGTCCCCCCCCGCGCCGGTACCTGCAGAGCAGCCCGCGGCCATGTCCCCACCCCGCGCCGGCCCCGCCTAAACCCGGCACCCGCGACACCCACCTTTCCCTCGGCCGGGGGCGGGGGACCCGCCCCTGCCTCGGCCCCTTCTCCCCACCCCCGGCGCGGCTCCCGCGGCTCCGAGCAGGAAGGAGCCGGGACGGGACCGCCTCCGCCCCGCCCCGGGCGGTGCCAGGTGGAGCCCTGGGGGAAGCGCCCGCCGCCGTCCCTCAGCGCGGCCCCGGGGGCAGCGCAGCGGCGGCCGGTACCGACCCATCCATTGCCCGGCCAGTGGCAGCGGGAGGGGTCGGCGGGGCCAGCGCGGAGCGGGGAGGGCGCGGGGCGCCCGCGGGCGGAGTCCCCGTCCCGCCCACCGCCCCGCCAGACCTCGCCCACCACTCTTCGCCCACGCCCCTCTTCATCCTTCCCACCACCAGCCACGCCACGCCACGCCCCCGCCACGCCTCACGCCACGTCCCTCCTACACCTTCTCGCCAGGCCGCTCTCACCGCCACGCCCCTCTCCCTGCCACGCCACGCCCCCGCCCTATCCACACCCCTCCCCTCCCACCACTCTGCCACACAGCCCGCTCTTTTCCGGCCCGTCCCACGGACGCGACACGCCCCCCGCCCTCACCAAGCCACGCCGCTCACGCCACGCACCTCCCACAGCCCTGTCACACACCCCCACTGTCACGCCCCTCCCAACGCCCTCTCCACGCCACGCCTCTCACGCCGCGCCCCTCCCACCGACCCGCAAAGCCCCTCCCACCGCCACGCCGCGGCCGCTCTTGCCACGCCCCCGCTCTCGCCACGCCCTCCGTGACTGTGATAGACTTCAGCGGGAAGAAGAGGCGCAACGGTGTGTCAGATCAAGCTCTTTTTGTGTTGCATCTCCCTCGAAGTCATGAGGCGTGGGGACTTCTTGCATCGCTCCTGACAAGGCTCATCTACGCGATAGTGTAGGACAAGGGGGAATAACTTCAAATTGGAAGGGGGAGGATTTATATCAGACATCAGGAAGAAATTCCTCACGCTGAGGGTGGTGAGGCACGGATTGCCCAGGGAAGCTGTGGATGGCCCCTCCCTGGAAGTGTTCAAGGCCAGGTTGGATGGGGCCTTCAGCAGCCCGGGCTGGTGGCAGGTGTCCCTGCCCATGGCAGGGGGGCTGGGACTGGATGGGCTGTAGTGTCCCTTCCAACCCAAACTGTTCTGTGATTCAATCTGTTTGACGTGATCTTAACACGACAGGTGTGACAGTGACGGCAGAGGGCACATATGAGGTTTAGGGAGGGGCGATGGATGGACAGAGGCCCTGTTGGTTTCTGCACAACACCTCTGCCTGGAACAGGGAGGATTAATGTGTACAAAAGGCATCTTCGTTTTAAGCGTGGCCGATCATGACGGTTGCTTATTTGACTGATGCCCAAAATCAACTGAACGCAAAACCTGAAAGGCAGTGAAGACAAGACAAAGTCAGAAGAGGGGCATATCCAAATGCTTTCAGAGCCATTTGTAAGCTGGTGCCCTTACAATGTGAATCCTTTGACACAAAGTGGGAAGCGGCTTGCTTTTGCATTTGTTCACTGCCTAACACAATCACAGTACAACCAGCACGTGACAGCGTCCTTTACAAGACATGATGGGATTTGTTATATGCTTGCAGCTCCTGGGGTTCGCTCAGTGCAAGACCTATCCTGGCACACAGGCTTTTGATGGTTACAGTTCCCAGTCCTCTTTCCCTTCAGGTAATGAGAATATATTTGGTGAATGAACCAGAAGCAATTTCTGACAGATGATACCTGTTGTCTGTGTCCTGTTACCTATGTCCTTATCACCTGCTGGAGGATATTTGCATTCAATGTGACAGGACATCTCTTAAATCCTTGCTATAGGGACAGCTGATGGAATGAATGGAGAAGAATCTGACAGGTATCAAGCTCACCAAGTGCATGGCTCTATCCCTTCCTGCATCAAGGAGTGCCTAGGAAAATGAGTGCTGTGGAGTTCGTGGAACGTACACATCAAAATCATAGAATCATAGAATGGTTTGGGTTGGAAGGGACCTCAAAGCCCATCCAGTCCCAACCCCCCTGCCATGGGCAGGGACACCTCCCACCAGACCAGGCTGTTCAAGGCCACATCCAACCTGGCCTTGAACACTTCCAGGGAGGGGGCATCCACAGCTTCCCTGGGCAACCTGTGCCAGTGCCTCACCACCCTCTTTGTGAAGTTCTTCCTAATGTCTAATCTAAGTCTTCCCCCTTCTAATTTGAAGTTATTCTCCCTCGTCCTATCACTACAAACCCTTGTAAAAAGTCCCTCCTCAGCTTTCTTGTAGACCCCTTCAGATACTGGGAGGCTGCTCTAAGGTTTCCCTGGAGCTTTCTCTTCTCCAGGATGAACAAGCCCAACTCTCCCAGCTTGTCCTTGCAGCAGGCCAGTTTGTTGTTATCTAAAAATAGAATGAAACTTTTTCAGCTGAAGGTTATGAAGTCTGTAGTGGCCAGATGCTGCTGTCTCTTGTCTTTTTTCGCCTTTCCCTCCCCACACACCCCTCCGCAAGCATGGTAGCATATCTGTCATCTTTGCTATCATAGCTGCCAGTGTGGCCAGCCCACGCTGTGTCTGGGAATTAACCTGACCTTAAAAAAAAACTTTTTTAAAAAAACTAGGTAATTTGTCATCCAGTTGGCCCCCCAATCCAAGTTAAAAAGTATGTCTGTGTGCTGTGTTTGTAGTTTGGGGTTGTTAGGACAGAAGGCAAGAAAAACACCTTGAGGAGAGAAATGTCATCCCCCTTTGTACCTCCAGGTTTTTGTGGTTTGATAGCACAACCTCATATATCCTTTAAACTCAGCCTGAATTCTCCAATTTGGGGAAAGCTACAGTCTCAAGTGGAAATTGTGAGAAAGTTGTGGTTTCTGCCTTAGGTGAAGTTTTAGTTTAAAGGTTATCATAATTTGCAAAAGAAATGAAGTTATGAGTGTATTGTTTGATTTGATTGATTTCCAAGAGTAATTTCTTGAAAACAGATTTTGTTAAGAATACAGAAGTGTTTATAAGTGTGCTTTTCTGTTCCCTTATGAAATACAGAAGCAAGACAAATCACCCTGATCATAAACCACCACCCAGAATACTGACAGCTGAGGTAAGATTATAGGTAATTTTGTGAGCATTCATTAAAAAAATAATTTTAGTCATATCACCAGACTCAGAATTGATGTTATTTTAATCAGTTATGATGAGAAAAGCAGGGAAAAACGTATATATGTGAATAAATACATTATATATGTTCTAATATATTGGCTAATACATATATTCTAATATTAGAATACACACATATGAGAATATGTGTACTAATAGTCAGTATTTCCAGTATATCAGAATATATATTATATATGTTAGTAATTGTATATCTATTTTTATATGAATCTAAAATCAATCATGTTTTTAATACTTTGAAACATCTTTTCTTAGAGGTCAGATTGTGAAAAATGTCTTACAGTTTCATCCCTTGGCACATGTTTCTTGTTGAAAGTTAAATATACAATGTAATTTAAAAATACCGTAAGTGTTCTCCTGTAATTGGTTTGTATACTATAAAAATAGAAATGAGTGTGTTTCCACCAGTCATCTCGACTGTGCTGCCATTGAAGAATGCTTTTAAATTGATTTCCAACTGCAATTCACAAAGCCAATAGAAATTTTGATAAATTGTTATGACAGAAAAAGAAAAGAAATCCTTCATAATAGGGCTTGTGAGCTGGTTGCTAACACATGCAGGGAAAGGAAGAAAAAAATGAACATTCTCTTCCTGAGAGGGAAGAAGTGAAAGGGAGAGAGAGATACGAACATAATGTGAGGGAAACCACTTCCAGGAGGCAATCTTGAGCTTTTGGAGTTAGATTTTTACTTTATCTGTGACATTTGAGGTGTTTGGTCTGTGGCTTTGTTAGTTTGTTTGTTTAATTTGTCCACTTATCTTAATCATTCTTTTCTTTTCTCCTTGCTTCCCAGCTTTGTTGTATCTGTTAATTTTTCTCTTTTTCCAGTTTCTTAAAGTGACATTCTTCCTGATCTATGTCAAATTCATGCTTCTTGCACCTTCAGGGAAGTCCATGGAGTTGTTCTGACTATAAAGCAGGTGTGAGTGGTTGTGTTGAGAGAATGTGTTGTGTTTCAGCTGCCTCTTTTATAAGGACATATAAACTGAATGATGGTCTTGTTTGCTTTTAAGAGGTATACGGTGTAATTTAAATAGAACTTCAAGCAAGAACAGAGGTCTGTATGCACAGATCCAATTATAGCACCAGGGCCTGGGTGCACAATAATTAGACTACTCAGCATACAAATATGATTAGACAGACACAATCAGTCATCGTGAGCTATGCTAAACAAGCTAAGTTTATGTGTTTTCAGCAGCACAGCCTTTTATTGAAAATTACTTGTCTTTGAGTTTATTCGTATCGGGTTTAAAAAACCTAACACCTACTATATTTTTCTCATTTATATCTTATTGATATTCCTATTCTCCATGTTACTAAAGCTTTCTTACACTATGAAAAATCCTGTCTGTTTTTTCTGTTTTGTAATCTGTTCTGTCAAACTTATTACACAAATCCAATTTGGAATTTACCTGATCTATTTATCACAGAAGAAAACTTCTCAATACTGAAAACACTTTCTCTTTTCTGGCTCAGTCAGTTTTTAATGCCTGCCACAAAATCAAGGTGTAATATTTAAGTAATATTGTTCCTATGTCCTGTATGTAACCAGGAATGCAACATTCTGTGTACTGTGATTCAGTACTGAAAGGACATGTAGAACCCTCAGTTCCAGATCTTTCCACTTCTTCACTCTTACTGTTGTGTTTTAGTTTACCCATCCATAAGACAGAAACTGTACTTACTATGAAACTCAGGGAAACTAATTGGTTTGAGAAAGAATATGTTCAATCTTTTCAGCGAGGAATTTAGCACCACCTTTGCTTTTTTCTTGCCAACTTAACAAGTAAAAAATTATGACTTCCCATCTCTTTCTCAGCATCTACTGTTAAATCATTTTAAACAATACACATAATTACTGCAAACTGTCAGCTTTTATGATTGTCTTCCAAGCTGTACGGTCATCGTAGTATAGCAATATTTTAGACGTACTTGCTTCCATTTTTGCCATCCAGTTATATCAAATAAGAGTGCTAACGGAGTGGAAAAACCTCATTTCCATAAGTTTTTAACTTTTTTTTTTCATTAAGTAGTAGTTGGCAGCGAAAATGTCTTCTAAACTGCTTTGTATTTAACAGAAAATTATCCTGTTCTCCGTTTAGTTTAGCTTCTAAATTACTCGGAATAATTTGATACATTGTTGTCTTTCTTGTAATTCTACTATTAAAACTTCTCATTTTTTGTTGTAAAATGTTATGTCTACATAATCAGATGTGCCATGTTTCTGGGAATACATACAACTTCTAGGAGGAACTTTTTTGTTTAGTTTCCTGGAAAAAACCCAAGAGATTTCTTACTGGAGTAGTCATTGACTAGGACATTCAGCTTTGCACTTATCAAGGCCTTCACTAGCAACTGTAGCTCAAGAAATAACGGTCCTAATTAAACCTGACAATTCACTGCAACTTGCCAGCTTCTCAGCTGTTCTGAACCAACTACTTGTAGGGTTACTCCACACACTGAATTGAAAAAGCAACCTCCTCCACCTTTTTGTTGGGATCAGTGCAGTTGGCCAAAGTGGTGACAGCATTCTCCAGTAGTGGGGCAGAGCAGACATCCGGAGAGGGCAGCCGTAGGCTTCCATGGGCCAGCCCTTATCTGACTTACCACACGTTGATACAGCTGGCTGCTCCAGTGGGGCACGGCCTCTCCACTGGGTGGCCTGCTGCACCGTGGCTCAGCCATACAAGTTGCATCTTTGACTCTACTGGTCACTTCTGGAGAGAAACTGAACAAGATACTTCTTCTGAGCAAACCGATTCCTTTGAGTGAACCACCCAAAGTGACAGTTAGATACTGTGACTTACCATTCCGTGTCTCTCACAAAGCAGAACCTGGGTACAGAATCTTAACAGAATTTTACTGACAGCAAAGACAAGGGAGAAATTGTTTTGCTAGGCTGTTAAAAGCTGTGATTACCAAAACATTAAGTTTAATTCAGACTGAAGTCACTGTGTGGCCACAGTTCAAGAGCAGCTATGTTTTTTTTTCCCTGAAAGATAAACTTGACAAATTTCTGTTCAGCTGGTAAGTATGAGAATATGTTAAAATATATGTGCTATTGATACATTAGGTTACTAGTAAGGAATTTAGTTATAGGTGCTTCACTATGAAGTCTAAAATATCCTTACGTGGGGAAAATGTTTTTGAAGTTAGGATTTGCCTACTATTCAAGGTTATGTTTCATCTCCAGTTTTCAATGCAGAATCATTCCAAGGCCACATTAAATCTAAATTACATTTGTTGGCAAATTAATATTTATCTCTCTCATGGAATTGCTAAGAGAATAAGCTAAGTAAACAGTCAGTGATAACTAACCTGTGAACTGTAGCCCTAAGTGGAGTGCATTGCACTAATTTACCCCAGGGCTGCCAAGATGTATGGGTGATTCATGGGGATCCAAGTCACAAAACCTGGCAAAAGATCAGATGAGAACAGTAAAAGGCTCGGCAAAGTTTGGATGTGAAGTGTCTAGGGAATGTTGTGTGACATTTAGGAATGGCACAAATTGAAAAATACTGTATTTGAGCCTATTGATACCAAAGTTTTATTTCCTACAACAGCTTAAATTGAACTTTGAAGCAGGATCTGGCAAACTGGTAATGCAAAGTTATACTTCCAAATCAGTATTTGTGCATGTAAACAGAACGACTAGAATGTGTAAAATTGTGACAACATCACCCACCGGTGAGGTAAATAAATTCTGGTTTTAAAGTAAATATCAGGCATCAGATAGTTCAGAGATTTAAACTCATAGTCATTAGAATCACAGAGCAGAGGATCAGGAGACAAAATACAGTCACAGAGTAAGAGTAGGACTTGCTGATTCACCTCCCTAGCTACATAACTATTTTTCATTACTGATAAGAGAGTACCAAACGCTTCCTGTTGTGACCATTCTGAAACACTCCTGCTCCTGAGGGAAAAAAAAAAAAATATTGACTAGGATTCATCCAGTGAGTATGCCAGTAAAGATCTAATTCTTAGCCCGCTTCAATGCCCTTTTCCCAGGATCCAGTTGGCATGTGTGGGAAGAAGATTGTTTAGAAATGAAAGATAGACTGTGAAACGAGCTCTCAATACTTTGACTAAAGCCTGAATTTTGAGTCTGTATGTAAAGCATAGCTAATCTAGTAGCTTTTTTGGGGGTGCATATAAAATTGTGGCATGTTCTCAATATAATTCATAATATGTGCCTGGTCAGTGAGCATTATCCATTGTTTCTCATTGCATTTTTATTATGCTGAAATGAGTTACTCGCTGCCACCAGTTACAAACGAGTTTAACGTTACTGGACGAGGAAGAGGCGAGAAGCATTCGAGGACTTTTGTTGAGGAGTGCTTCTAGAGGCAGACCCTACTACTCAAGTTGTGAGGACAAGTGGGACTCTCTTCAGAAGCCTCAGCATCAGGACACAGTCCCACCGCACCAGAGGCAGGTGAGCAGAGGATCCTGGTGACTACAGAAGGTCCTATTGATAGTCCAAGGTAACATGTCAAGTCCAAGGTGAATTGAGAAAATCCAAACAATTCAGGTACTGAGTTAGGGGCCAGCATGGCTAAGTTGTAACTCAGGCAAGGACTGAAGACTCAAGCATGAGATTAAGTGCAAACTCTGGTCAAAGAGTGGACGCTCTGGGATAGGTTTATCAGGGCAACCAAGGTCTATTTGTCACCTAGATTCCTGACAGCGACTTACTGGGTATGGAATTTACCACTGATTCTTTGTCGATCAGAGGTAGAAAGCAGATAGAATCTCACGATGAAAAGAAGCCAGAAGAAAGGTGAAGACATGATGAATGGCTATTTAGAAGGAGCTTCCTTTGACCAGAATGTCTGTGGAAAAACAGACATTGCTTTTGGATGAAGATATATTCCTACTTTTTTATTTCCTAGTGGGATACAGAATGCTGTGTCTCTTCTATCCAAAAATATCCCCAGTAGCCCTCTGGATAACAACAAAACACTCCAGCTCACATAGTCCATTTTTAACCCAGATGGAGGTGGTTTGACCTTGTGACTTCCTTTATATTTGAACAGTACTTACTGTCATGATATAACTAAGGAGAATATCTTGACGTTGTAATAATTTTGGTAATTCTAATGAAACCCTGAATGTTTGAGATCATTTTTTCTGGGGCTTCTTAGTTGATTTAGTGGTTGACTGAAGAGATTACTATCTTGCCTGCTTCAACTATCCACTTCTCAGGATAGAAACTGATTTATTGTACTCACATCTTGACATTCAGTGACCTGGATTTCTGGTACAGCATCTATTCAGTTCAATAGAATTACAAACAAAGTGTATGAAGATTTGTCATTCAGTGTTCACAAAGCTGCCCTCTCTTTTTTTGAGTACTCCTTTTCTCCAAGTCATGACACCTAAGTTTTATTAGTTTTTCTTCAACGGAGGCCACTGCTGTGCCTAATAAAGGAGAAAGGATCACATCTTTTCCACCGAGAAGCCTTTGTACTTTAATGTGGCAACTGCATGGCTATAATAAACTTGTTACCTTGCAGCTGCCTTCCTGTTACAACTTGACATAACACGCATATAATAGATTCGTTAGCACCTCCGGTTGCCTATCTGTTACAACTTGATGTAACAGTACCCTCTAGTGGTAAACCGTATTTATTTATTTATTTGTTTGTTTGTTTATAGTACATTCAGAAGTGCAAGGGAAACAGCAGAGCTTCAAATGTGGCCAATTAGCTGATAACTGTCAAAGTGGAATATAATTATTACACAACACCATTCTTCTCCATGAAAGATATCCTTGACATTCTTCCAGTGTTATAGATGAATTTATAGTAAGTTTCACTAGTGGACAAAATTTTGCGTCAGTACATCTCTCTAGTAAATTGAAACATCTTTATTTCACAGCTGTAGCAGAGTTACTTCCGCTGGAAGAGCTTTTAATTGCTGCTGGTAACTGTAGACTAGAGTTAAAACTAGGCTTTCTCCTGTGCACCATATTGTTCATAGTCTCTCCTGAGTGACTTCTTGTAAGCCTTGTCCTCTCTACTCAGCAAATCATCCATATTGATTGACCAGGCTACATCTGCCTACGTGAAGATGTATTTCCATTCATAGTTCTCTTCTGCTTTTTTTTTAATAACTGTCAGGTGAACATTACAAAATATTACAAAATATTACAAAACAAACATAAGAAGTGGAGTTCTTTTTCCATGTAAGCCCATCTGGAAAATAATATGAAAAAATGCCCCTAGTTTTGTTTAATAAGATTACTTCTGCCAACTTAGATGATGTCCAAACACTTGAACTACAAACACTTGACCTAGTAGAGCTGAAGAAAGGTGACAATTTAGCAGAGGGAGAAATGAGTGTAGGGAATAGGAATTTTCCAGTACAGGTTTCACACAGGTTTTAGGAGAATTCCTTTCCACTCTATTTTTCTTCCTTAATCACTCCTTTTTCTTCCATAGTTGTCAGAAATGTCAAATGAACTCTGTGTTTAGCTGTGCTTCAACAAAGCTGGGAGGAGGTGCCCATTGAGGCAAGTTAGGTATCTCTGAGAACGCTAACAAAAGGTGATCACCATTTGTCAAAATTGTAATCTATAAAGCAGTTATCATCTAGCAGCCCTGCTGTCACTGACTTCATTGTAGTGCTGCTTTATCACGTACCCACCCTCTCGCTTGCCTTCTCTTTTGAATGGCCATTCTTCAGGGCAGGGCTAGTCATGCACTCTGTGTTTGCTCAGCAACTGGCCCAGTGGGACTCAGCCTTCAGTATATTACATATAGGTGACAAAAGCAAATATGATATATGATATGATATGATATGATATGATATGGTGAGATGGGACAGACTATTTTATTTAAAAGGTACCTACAACAGTCATGCAGCCCAACTGCCTGACTACTTCACGACTGACGAAAAGTTAAAGCATGTTATTAAGAGCATTGTCCAAAATGCCTGTTGAATACTGACAGACCTGGGGCATCAACCACCTCTCTAGCAAGCCTATTCCAGTTTTGACCAACTTCTTGGTAAAGAAATGCTTCCTAATGTCCCATCTAAATATCTCCTGGCACTGCTTTTAACCATGTCCATCTGATAAGATTGGCTAGTGGAACAATCTGCCATTCTCCTTCCAGAGGACTGTAGGAAAACTGAGAAACTTCATCAATCAGTAGCAGTAAGCACTCTCTTTTTTATGTATTTCTTGTAGCATTTCTTGGTGTTCTTTCTTACTGACAGCTCAGAGCTGGAATATCTTTCACGTACATATTCCTCATTGTTTTCAAGTATAGATATCATTTGACCATGGTATGAAGACTTCAGATTAGGAGGATAATCCTTACCTTATTTTAGTTATAATACATGGTGGAATACGAAGAGTCCTTTACAGTCTGCAGGAAGAAAATATGTACTTTGAAACAGTGCTTTACTGTATTCTACTATAGATAAAGCTTGAATTTATATAACGCACTGGATGACAGACATTTTAGTCTAACTTCCTGTGAGGGTAGGGCTTTAAGCACTGGAGCCAAATTCTGCAAGACTTTTGCACACAAGCTGAAAGGCTTAATCCAGGCTCTATATGTTACTGGGTCAAAGTTAGGAAGAGTTCATTTCTGACCTCAGGACACTGAGCTAGATCCTCTTTTGTGTTTATATGCCTACTTCTGGTTTCAAACTGTGTTTTCAGAACTTGTCTAATATAAGATATGGTCAGTTGTAGAAGTGATTATTTCCCTGGTTTTGAGAAGGTTTTAAGGGGCATTGTGTCAGAGCCAAGTCAATTAAACATAAATTCTCCTTGTATTATTGTTGTTAAAATGGCTATAAAATACTTGACACGGTGTGAAAAAAATATTTTTTTTAAAAAAAGAATGCTAAAACAAAGGTAGCCTATGGTGGTAACCTAAAAGAGAAAGGGACAAATTAAGTTCTCGTGTTCAGGACGGAACACCTGGCAGCCATACATTACTATTTCAACCGGTTACTTAGGCCTTTGGTTCTTTGCTGTTGAGAAGAATAGTGCTTCTGTGATTTATTAGACATACTTATTGCTGTTAAATGGAAATGAAAAGTATGTGTTCAAAATGTAAATGGAAAGGAATTAAGCTATGGATGCTACTATTAATTTTGGGGGGTTTTAAGTATTTTGTCCATTAGCTGGTGCTAATGTTCAAAAGTTTTATAAAACTATGTAACTCTCTTGACTTGCACAACATGATCGAGTTATATATAGGAATATGAGAAAGAGGGTCTTGCCTGTAAACACTGCAGACACGCTTTAAACAGGAAAATCAGAGCAGTAAGCCTTAAAGAGACACTGGTTTCAAAATTACCTAGAGAAAATTCTTTGCAAAGTTGTGTTACTGACAGTCTCCTTTGGTGAGAGAAACTATTTCAGGTTAGGTCAAGGTTGCGCATTTTACTTTTAAGTGTGATGGTCTTATGTTGTGGTTTGGGAGTTTTTCGAGGAACTTTTCTTCCTTTTGCCAATAAAGGGAATTTCAGCAGACGCGAGGAGGGATGGGGGGAGGACGTTTCCGGGGAAACCGGGACAGAGGTCGTGACCGGACATCCGTTTTCCTCTCGGACGGCAGTGGTGGCAACAGCAGCGGCAGTCCCTGAGTGCATACGTTTTGCAATCTCTGAAGGAAATCACGGGTCATCTGAATCTTCCACAACTCCGGCAGAACTCGCACTAAGTTTCCATCTCCCTCCCCCACCCTTCCCCGGCTGCGGGGGGCCGCGCTTCCCCGTGCAGGGCAGCGACTGCTCGCCAGCTCTTAAAGAGACCTGCATCGCAAGATTTTGGGTACAGGACTCAATCTATTTCTTAAGACTTTTAGGTTTTAGTTGTGATTAGTGTTGATTCTGTTCTGTATACACATAGATTTGTAGCTAAGAACTGTTATCTCTTCTATACAGGTTTTTTTTTTTCTGATTAAAGATCTTTAATATCTGATATCATATCTTAGTTTTCATCTAAACTAAGACATCTTACCGTACCATACCATACCGTACTGTACCGTACCATACCGTACCGTACCATACCGTACCGTACCATACCGTACCATACCATAGCATACAATACTGTACCATACCGTACCATACCATACCGTACCGTACCGTACCATACCATACCATACCATACCATACCATACCATACCATACCATACCATACCATACCATACCATACCATACCATACCATACCATACCATATATTCTTTGTTCGTGCCATTAAGCAGAAAACCACTGGAATGATAGCAAACGCTGTAATGAGGTTCACCACAGTTCCCATTACACAGCTCTTTGGTCTTCTGTCAGTTTCTGAAGCTTGCATACATCGCTATGAAAATTAATTTCTCTCAATTATCAGTTTCTTTTGATGGATGCAGACTGTACTGTATGGAATGCATAGAAAGATGTTTCTGTTGCAACAAAATTACTGCCGTTCTTTTTTTAAGGATTTAAAAATTTATTATAATCAGGAGGGAAGCATCTTGCTGTGGAAAACGTGGTCTGTAACTAGACAATGACCTCTGACAGAATTCTGTATTTCAGCTGTACTCGTCCTAACTCAGGATTTTTGCTATTTCACATTTTTGTTTGCACAGTAAGAGTCAGGGGACACCAGTAATTAAGCCAACAGTTTCTGATGAAAAAATAGACCTTGACAGTAACTCTTCCAGTGTAACAGAATATCTGAGTTGTATACAGGGTTAAGTGAGGCATCATGGGCAGTGCTGTAGGTTAGAGGTCTTAAGGACAACCACCATACTGTGAATGAGGGAGACACTCAAAGGAAGTAGACTGGTAAGAATGTTCTTCCAGAAGGACACAGCAGATCCTATAGAATGAAATGTTTTATCCCAGTAGTTTCATTCATCTGGTGGAGTCAAATCTTATATGACCAGGAGAAAGTATGGACTTCTTTGCTGACTTCAGATCAATCAGAAGCATAAATTGCAACAATAACTTTAAGCAATGTGAACTCATAGTATGATCTCCGATCTGCACAAGGATCCATGTATGAACAGGTTTACATATCCATTTTCCACTGTTTAACTCGCTATAGTACATAATTAAACTGTGTTTCTCTACTGTTTTGGTTTTTGTGTATGTGTTTAGGGTTTAAGTTTTCTAATGCGTTTTACTGTCAATACAGTTGAAGAACTCATATGCTTAACTTTGAAGAGAAAGGAGCTGATTTCGCTGGTTGGCTCACAGCAGCACCATGCAGTTTTATACCAACAGAACTGAGCCACAGGCACCCTGCACGACAGAGAAGAAAATGTGGGAGGGATCTGGAACTGCTTCAGCTGGCAATGGAGGGTTTTTTCTGTTTGTAATTTGCCTGTTCACCTTAAACACAGAGGAGGTGGGAGCTTAGCAAACGAAATCACAGAGTCCAGCCCTGGCACCTGAGAACATCAACCCTATCTCTAAGTGCCCCAGTATTTTGTTTTATTTGCTATGGTGTAGACCAGAGCATCCCAGGTCATGTTCTCCTGGACTGAGAGACCTGAACTACAAGGGTCTCTGAGCCCATAAATGCACTTTCCATGATGGGAAGGTCCTCATAATGCCTTGAGTAACAGCACAAGAGCACCTGTCAGTGGTGCTTTGTGCCTTCTTCTCTAAGCTTCCCCAAAATTTCACCTCTACCCAATGTGATGCACCTCTAAGGGCTGCCAAAGGCTGTGTTTGCCTGTGTGTAAAGTAGGTTACTCCTACTTAGAAGAGCATTGGACTGTTGTATTGTGGATGCACACACAGAGCAATGTCACAGATATTGAGGAGGAGGTGATAAAGATATAAATTAGGACTAGTTTGGCTATGCATTTACATGCTTAACCAGAACCAAGTTAATTTAGGGGCTAGAGGAACACTGTAGCCCTATGCAAAATACTCAAAGGTTCTACACAGAAGCATTTATTTTGAAAAGCCAAAACTGAAGCTGCATGAAATGAAGAAACAACTAATACAGATTTTTTCATTGAGGATGAAATTCAACTTCACTAAACCAGTTTAACCTGAAGTGTAGTAGGTGACTTACTGCAACTTACTCATGAAACTGCCTTTTATTTAACATTTTAGTCATTATGAGCTGGAAATACAATTTTCTTGTGTTAAACAGATTGTGTTTGTTAGATGATGGTTGCAAATAATGCTGGCTATAGAAATAGCTACTCCACAAAAGATGCTCCAGAGGTAGCAACTTGGCTATTTAAAACATGAACAGAAGAAATGTATTGCCTTTTGCAAATTCCAGTTCTGAAAAACCTGCAATCCTCCATAATTCAGTTAAAAGCCCTGAAACTGAACTAACAAGGATTGTGCCAGTCATTTCATCTCTTCATTGCCTGCTGCCAAATCTTCCCTGACAGAACCTTTGTGGAAGGGCTGGTGGGGTTTTGCTGAAAAAGCACGTGTACTACCTCTGGAGTGGCTGTTGTAGCGCTGAAGGGATTGAATGAATACACTTCCACATCCTCCAGAGTAGCCGGAAATCTGTACCATACCCTCCAGGTGGTTGGTGTAACATCTCTTACACAGAGTAGAAATATTTCCAATTAAATGTGTTTATTTAAGTTTCCACCATGAGAAAAAAAAATATTTTACATGGAAAATATATTAAGTAATTGAAAACCTTCTTTCTTTCCTGAAAACAAGGACCCTCCAGAAACAGCTGGTTCAATTGCAAAATGAGGGTAAGATTCTGTGGCAGCAACTGTGTCCAAAGTACAACCACTATCATTATGTCAACACGGACCAGTGCATCTGCCTACAGCCTAATTTGATTTCTGTTTAAGATAGTAAAACCACCCATCTCCATCCTTACAGTGGATTCAGAGCCACTGGATGATTTCCCCATCAGGCATCAGCCCACTGGGAAGTAGGAATCCCTCTTGGGACTTTGTGGGAGATCCCTGCAAGAAAGCTGAAGGGGGAAAGGCAAGCCAAAGGTGGAAGGTGGTGGAAGATGTGTCAGCTGTGGCAGCAGGCGGGCAGCACGGCAAGGGCAGAAGTGGGTCAGAGCCTACAGCAGGCAACAGAGCAGGGAGGAGGTGATGCAGTAAGAGTTACGTGCAGATGTGGTGGAGGTGTCAGATTTGGAGGCGAGGGCTGACCTCATAGTTCCTGTGAAATGAGAGGGAAAGAGGAGGAAGTGAAGGAAGGGAGAGGTATGGTTGGTTCTGCAGAAGACAAATGATGCTGCCGCAGGCATTTTGACACACTGGGGATGCAGAACGTGAGATGGAGGCAAAGCTCCAGTGTTTCGAGCAGGACACAGAACAGAGTTCAGTTTGAGGCAAATTTTTGCACATCCAGCAGACAAAAGGATCCTGGAAGCCACTGAACTCTACAGAAGATGACATTTGGGCATCTAGACACATTCAAGATGAGCAGGCTTGAACCACATCATGGGAAACAAAACCTTGCCTGTGTTGCATGAGTGTTGTTCCTGATAGTTACTTCAGTACCTAGTTTTTCAAGATAAAAGGCTTCATATTTGCAAAGGTGTAGTCCAACACCTCAACCCCAGAAGAAATCTTGAAGGGGGAGACATTCGAAGTCACTCCTATTAATTGTTTACCAGGATGCAGCTCTAAGGAAGGCCACCAGCTGCTCCTGAGGCAGGCCAGCAGTAAAATATTGTTTCCATTTCATGCAGGGCCCCATCTAATTTCAGGCTGTCTTATGTCTCCTGACCCAGCCAGCCCAACTCTCCTCACAGGTGGGGTGGCCCCATACCTGACCGTACACAGGGCTGCCTCAATCTGCTGTCCATTCCACAGGGAGAGGAGCAGCATATGCATCAGTCCATAGGTATAAATGTGAAACATTTTCCCCGCGTTCCTGGCTGTGGAACAGGAAACCTTCCCAAAGGTTCTGTCTCTAGCACTCTCCATTTGTAAGAGTCTACCTCCAATCCAGGGAGAACAAGCCACAACTGCTGGTTGCTTTCTCCAGATGTAACACTCCAAGCAGTCTTGAGGCATAATTTGCTCTTTTTTGTTTTCCTGTAGGGACTTCTGCTTCATAGCAAGGTAGAGCATACACACTTCTTTATTGTACTGCAGCAACCAGTAGAGTAAGCCTGCATTATTGCACTGTAAGTTCTGCTCCTTCAGTCTCAGGTTTCCACTGCTGGGTTTTTTCTCTCGTATTCAACACACAATCTCTGCTTCCATGTGCATGGCAGCGCTCCTGCTCTCCTTCAGCCAGCCAGACTGTGCAAACTGACACTGCTCTGGCATCCATAGGTCAGCAACAGAGCCGTTACCACCTCAGACACCACGATGGGGGTGGGAACCAGACACCACCAGGTGGAGAGTGTAACCTTTGGCCAGAGTCCCCTGGGACCAGCAGCAGTGGCAGCATGGGGAGGGGAAGGCTGTTCAGTCTGCACAGAAGGCATGTGCATGTCACAGAGAGTCTTGGCACAAAAGCCATGCTAGCAGCTCAGCTGAGCACAGCTCAGTCCTTGGTACCTCAGTGGGGGTGCTGGCCTGGGAACAGCAACACAGCTGGGGCAGCTCTTATTTGCTTTGCCATGGTACCCAACATGTCCTAAGCCACTCCGTCCCTCCCTCTGCACCCCCAGCCCTTGTGCCTGGGGAGAAATGAACTGATCTTCATATTTTTGCAAGATCTCCAAGACAGCAGGGCACAGAGCTGAATTTGACATTTTGTGTCTTACTACCAGAACCCAATTGCAATGGAAGCAATAAAGACGCAACCTTCAGCATGCAGAGCACAAGCAATTTTAGAAGAGCACAGGCTTTAAAAAATTTGTAAACTACTGGGCTACTAAATGAATTAAGAAATAAATTCTAAGTCTTACAAGCTTCTCAATTTGTTTAGGACAGTAAAATGCTCTAAATTCTGGGCAGTTCTTTTTGGGGCACTGGATAAACATTTTAAGAGGTTGGTGCACTGGGCTTGTGAATGCTGTCTGCTGTCATACAAAGCTGCAGAACATGTGTACACTTATCCAGTTAAAGAGCGGGGCATTTGTGCCAGTGAGCTTCAATCTTTACTAGCCCAAAACGAAGGAAGTGGCAGGCTGCAGTGGTGTAGGTTAATCCTCAGAATGCTACATGGAGGTGCTTTGGAAGGCAGCACCTTATCTGTGGCTGCCGGGAGCAGGGCAGTGTGTGGGAGTATTTCCAGACGCATGTGCATGTGCACGTGCATGCCTTTGCACTAAAGGAAAACAGGCATATCACACAGTATGTCTGTGCAGCCTAACTCAGAGCAATACAGAGGTGTAAGTACTAGTGTAGGTTATAAAGACAGGAAAGTGAACGGAAATTAATGAGACATTCCTTTACTAGGGGTAATGAGGGCCCTTACTAAACTGACCATGTTGTTTGACTCCTAAGCCAGCTCAGGAACCTCTGCATGGCACTTCTCTCATAGAAGCAGATTTGCAGGGTGACATGTGCTGTACCCTACACTTTTTATGAGACAACTAGGAAAAAACTCACTTCAGATGTCCTCCATTGATCAAGAGGAATGGCAGTAAAGAAAGCACATACAACCCAATATGTGTGCTCTTGAGAATGAATTTGTTTAATCAGACAAACACATTTTTGTTCAGACAGAGTTAATTCTCTAAAAATCTCACATTTTATCCATACTTATTACATTGCATCAGATAAAAATTAGGACTCCCATTTTAAAACAGCATTGCAGTTATATGTAAAAGGCCACTGTTCTGCTAGTAAGGGTTTCCCCTCACAGTTTAGAGTTCAGTTGTGTCAGCATCTTCTCGAGCTTTATTGCTAGTGCCATGTTACCTTTAATCCTTAATTTTCCTGACATGAAGGCCAGGGTTGGCTTTAGCTTACCTAAAAAGAAGAAACAGAACCATCAGAAAATCAAACGGAACTGGAGACAGCCTGTGCACAGGAAAATGTAATGCCACTGCAGCAATATCTACAAGCTACATTGCTAGAGAGTTCTGCTGTGAAAGCAGTGCACATTCAGCAAACACAGATTAGAAATGTGCGGAACTTCAACACACTGACGGGATTCTTTCTGAAGCTACACGCACTGTGAAAATTTCCATAGCTGGTTAATAAAAGCAGCACAAGCTTCTGTGCTCTTCCAAGTCACACAACAGAGGAGTTCTATTCTATGCTTTCACTTGAGCCAGAGAAAGCTGAAAGCTGTTCCATCCCCAGATCACAAAGTGAGGAGGCTGACTGCCCACCAGCAGAAGGTTTGCTCAGCACCAGGTCCTGGGTTTGCCCTGGCCAATGCACTTGTCACTCACCTGTGAACATTTTCACAAAGTCGGCACTCGACATGCTCATAACCACATCCGCTGTCACAGGAGGCTTTCCGAAACCAGCGCTCCCACCTTTGGTTTTCAGGTCAATATACCAAGTGCCTCCTTCATCACCTGAGTAGAGAGGGAAAAGAGGTGACAGCACAGCAAAAAGCACTGCATCCTCTCTGTTCCTCCCTGTCAGTTGGCTGCTGCTGTGGCTGTTTGGTGCAGTTACAATACTAAACATGCTGCTGCGGCTCTGCAAGAAGCTACCCCTTGACCTTGTTCCATGTGCAGGCAAAATTAGCCACTGGCAGCTGCCTTGCAGCACCATGTACTGCAGACATGGGCAGAAAAGCCCAAAATGCTGCTGGCAGCTGGAGCTTCCAGCACTGCCCTGTGAGCAGCCCTGTCTACTGGCATGCTCACCAGCATGCCAGCGCAATGCAGCACCAGCACAATGACAAAGCCCGCCCGCACGCGCCCCAAGTGGCAGCAGCTCCCTGTGCCCCTGAAGCTGCTCCCCAGAAGGATCCCATTGCAGAACAGAACAAAAGGTGGTCTGTTCCAGGATAAGCTCGAGAGGGTGAATGCTTCTCTTGGAAAATGCTGAGTGCCTTTTGCTAGGAGCGTGAGCACAATGAGGTTTTACAAGTGATGGTCTTACCAGATAATTCAAACTGAAAGACACCTTGAGTAGTTCTCACGTACTCTTCACTCATGGCCCCCTGAATAACTCTGAATGTTTCTGCAACAGGACTCAAGGGCTGGGCAGCAGCGGTGGCTGTATCAGCCTTAGCTCCATGTGGTCCTTCGTGCTGGGATCCGCTTAATGTCTCCTCTTTGTATGCTTGGGAAGCACCTACAAGAAGGAGATTTGTTCTTCTCTTTCAAATGCAAAATGCATTAAAACTGGAGAAACACGCGTAGAGGACTCAATTTGAAAAGATTTAAACTTCACAGTAGGGAAAATTAAAGTTTTCCCCTTCCACCTGGGAATCTGAGCAGGTGTAGAGCACAAAAAGTAGTTCAACAATATACTTCACTTCTTAAGACCTCAAAAGAAAAGTGAAAATAAAACCAAGGCAAAATTCTTGTTTTGACTGTTCACAGTCCATGACAAATGTGTACACAGCACCTGGTTTCCTAACACAATGTATACAGCCCCACCAGCACTCACAAATAACAAACCAGTGTGCTTGATACATAAGACCGTCAACTCACAATACTGCTCTCTTCTCTGTCTTTCTAAGAACACGGATATTTTCATTAATTCTCTGCTAGGAAACCCGTTCAGCATCCTTAGTTGCTCTCCAACTTGACACACTACAATTCTGAAAAAGCAAAACTAATGCTCTTCTTAAAAAGGCTTCTCCATTTCATTGGAGAGATGTAAATTTCATAAATTGTGTGAGTTTCATCTGAGAAGCAGTGGAGGCTCTGTTCTTTTCTATAAATTTAGCAAGGCAATTGAGACACTCCTGCAAAGTGTGCTGTTTGCTATTTTTTTTTTTTTGGCAGCAGTATTTATGTTTGACCTTGAAAATTTGTTTAAAAATGGTTCTTCAAAATAAAGCACTGACTTAGTTCCATGGAAGTCCTGCAGAAGATAATATTCTTTCCCTAGCTTTAAGCACAGAGACACTTCCATAAATCATACTCTCCAAATCAGAAAAGGGGTTTTGCCAAATAGCTTGAGTGGACTCCAAGCTCTTGAGAGGAAAAAAAAAAAAAAAAGGAAAAAACAACTCAAAATCCAGAGGACATTCATCATGGTCAGAAATTATCAACATACAGCGCTTTCCTTACCACGTCTTTCTTGTTTTGTGGCTGTTGGGTCAGTTTCAATATCCAAGAAGAAGTCAGGCATCAGGGGGTGACCTAAAAGGGAGGGAAAATGTAATAGTAAGTCCAGGTCAAATTGGGCAGCACAAGAAGGAATCCTTTTAATATGAAACTGCAGCCAAGTTGTAAGTAAATAAACTATGATTTGAAGAAAAGACACAGCAGGAAATCATGTTTAGAATTTGGTTCATTTAAAATCTGACCTAGAAGACTCTTAAAGTCGCAATGAAAAACATTCGAAGAGGGGAAAAAGAAATCTACCTCATCAGCTGGTAAACAGTGATACATGCATCTACAGTGCGAGTACATTTTCTTTTCATTGATTTTTTTTTAATTTAATACTCGATGATTAGAATCTCAGTGGACTCCTACGCACTTTCTAGGAAGGCATGTTCTAAGAGCTGAGGCAAAGCAACTTTTTGCAGATTAATTTAAGAGCCCCTAAAACCAAAACTAACTTAATATTTTCCAAATGACCTTCCCTCCATCCAGAACTTACTTCTCATCTTAAAGATCTGTTTTACCTGGTGCAATTGCATAGACATCGAAATCCTTAACTCCTTCTTCTCTTAGCAGATCTTCATCAATAATGAAGTTTCCAGTGAAACTTTTCGGTTTTGTTAAAATGCAATATGCAGCATCTGCAAGGATGTCTGTTTTCCTGCACTGTTTTTCTATTCCAGATCCTCCCAGCATATCCATCGCAGCCGTATGTATGGCTAAAAAGTTTGGACAGTAAGAAAACAAAGCTTTAACACTGACAACATTAAATTCCCATTTTGCTGGCAAGTTCACAAACCCTGTTTTCCTTTCACACAAAAGGAAATTGTAAGAATTATAACATCCACATCCCTCTATCCCTTTATCAGTGCCCCCACACAGACTCCATGGATTTTCTCCACGTTATTCAGGACAATAAAACACTAACAGGACAACTATTTTTCTCAAAGCGAATGCATGACACTTAAGTAATTTAGAGGTATTCTCTTTGGTGATTATCACACTGAAAATTGTGATGTTTAATTTTAGCTTTGTAATGGCTGCCATGAGATACTAAAGTGTCTCTCCTAAGTTAATGAGAAACCAAGTAACAAAACCTCAAATACCTTGTTCAAAGTTTGTGTTAGAGCCAAGAATAAAGTCCAGATCTCCTAAATTTCTAGTTGTTTTATTAACAAATTCTACTAACTTTTGCACCCTTCCATTAGTCTTCTTTATGCTTCCCCCAAGGGAGCTACTGCCATTGTGGCATGTTCCAGTCTATGTCTGTAAATTTGCTCTTCCAGGCTGAGGTATTTCATTTTTCCTTCATCCTGTTCCTTGGAGAGGCTGTTCAGTTGCATCTTTTGGCATTTGCCATGTTACTGTTTTCTCCTCATACAGTTCTGTTTAATGACTTCTTCCCCATCTGCTGTTTAAAACTCAAGACTCTGCTCCTAAGCTTTGGGACAGGTTCATAAATCCTCTCCTGCATCCGGGGCTGGCAGATCCTGGAGGCAGAAGGATAAACTTTTAAATCACTTCTGTCCTCCTTTCAGTGTTTCCATTCCACAAAGAGTAACAGCAACTTTCATACAGAAATTATTCTAACATCCCTTAAAAAGCCAAGAACAGGCACTGTGCAGAACACATGTATCTGAACTGGATGATTCACCTTCCAAAGTAGGAACTGTGAAAAGGGACAGCAGTCTTCCATGTTGGCCAGGGAGATCCTATCAAAGTGTTTTCTAGGAAACTGCAAGCATGGGTAGATGGCCTCGTTGACTCCCTTAGTTTACTCTGCTGTGGTTGGAATTAGCCCCTAGTTTTCACTTACTTCTGACCAACCTCTGCCTCTTTTTATTTTTTCAAATATATGCTATAACCGGACCTAAATAATAAGTGCCTAATGTACTGTATATACACCTAGGTCTCTCTAGGTCTTTTTCTCATTTCAAAGGACAGGAAAAGTCTGTCTTTCTTTGGTCCTCTGAAATGTGAACTGTCCTGCAAAATTTTATGTTTTTTTTTCAAATAACTACCAGAGAATACTTCTGTCAAATACTCTGATGAAATTTATAAGGTTCTCTTGACCAGAATATATCCCAGAATCCTAAGGAATGAATAGCCTGTTCACTTTTCCTGGCCCATGCTTCTGCCACATCTGCGTTAGCATCAGCTGCTATTCTTCTAAGCAGACTAAGTCTATGTGCACCGACTGAAGCAAGAAAGCTTTAAATAGGTAGTGCCTCCAGTCTGGCTGCGTCGTTCCACATATTTCATATTAAGTGTGGCTGTTTTTTCTATAATGCACACAAAGAGTCTTCCAGTTCTGTTCCAGAATACCTCTATTATTTGTATGTACTCAGTGATGGGACTGCCCCTCGCCCTTTTGATAAGTTTCCTCTTTCATTCTTAAATAAATGGAAAGTTCCTGGCATCTTATTACCAGCATATTTTCACACGTTTAAAGAGTCTGATTAATCAACAGACACTGGCATCCACACTAGCACTGAGGCTAATCACATTTGTATGAGATTACAGTGGATTTTTTAATTAAGAACTTTGCAACTTTATTTTAGATACCATGGAAGTCTGTAGCACTGCCTCTCTGGTGATCATAGGAAAGCAGTTCAAGTTCTCACTTTTGGGAGATAAACCTTTGGAAGGAACATTTCGTGTACTGGAGGATTCACACATTATTATCCTCCTTTGTACTTGAGAGCACATGGAGTACACATACTTGAGTATTCATGATTCATGATCACTGATTGTTTATACAAACTTTGAGAGCTCATCTAATATTTCTGTCTTCAACTGAATTAAAAAGAACAGATTCATCAAACACAAAACTCTGCCTCCATACCTTAGATTTTAGAGAAAGTTTAATTACCTTTTAAATTACTTTGCAGCACCTCACAAAGATAAATCTTTACTTTAGAAAGCATTTATTAGAATATACTGTTGTCATTTGTAAACTGAATCTTCCTGCACCTCCAGGTCTCATGTTCTACAGGTCCCTGAGGAAGACAGGTATTACCTGCACTCTGTAACTGCCAGCTTCTGCAGTGTTATCCTCTTATTTATTTTAATAGGTACAAATATGTTACCGCGGACACAGTGACACATTAATGCACAAGTTTTTGTGTTGTGTTTCTGCCCAGTAAGAATGCCAGATTTTGCAGAAATATAACTAACAAAATCAGAGACAACCTTAAATACCAGACTATATCTAGGACACTGATACTAGTAATGACATTTGGAATGCCACAGAATATGCAAACACTGCAAAGAAATAATGTATTCAACTGTGGAATGTAAGACTTAACTTCTGCCATCCTTCTGAAAAATTTCTTATCGTGAGCAGGTGGAAAAACTCTCCTCAGTTCTGTTTTCCCTTGCCACAAAAAACAGGCAAAAATGATTCTGATGGGTGGGGGAAACACCTACATTGCAAAATAAAGACCTAGTACGACCAGCTGGTCTCTGCAGGAAGAATTCTTTAGCTTTCAACAGTATGATGGGACCATAAAACCACTAACTCATTTCCACAACAACAGTAAACATAAAATTTACATTGCTTAAGAAGTCAGCAATCAAAACCCAAAAAGTGGTAGACAAAGTATCACCTCTGCCAATGGAAAACCAAATTAGTCCTACATACAGGATTCTGAGGAGATATAAACCCCATTTAGTAGTGGCATTTTAGGTACAAGCCAGGCAGGATGGACATAAGGACTAGGGAAATAAAAACTTTAAAAAACAAAGTTCATGGCTCTATTCCAGATGACAAAAATAGATCCTGGGAAATCTCCTTTGAAACTTTTCTGAGGTTTTCACAGAGCACTCAAGAAGCAAGTATGTGGAAACAAGTGCATGTTTCTTCTAACCTCTTCAGGAACCCCCACCCCCAAAATCAACAGAAATCCCAAATCTGAAAGGTGAGCTTTAACTCCACTGCCAGAAAGGCAATCCAGACCTTGAAGTTACACATGCAGTTGCCTGCAGTATATCAAAAGTCAAGAGCTTATCCACTTCAAACAGACAGTACAGGTTCTGTGATGATATAATTATCATGAATGATACAACTGCTATTCGAAAAGTCAATCCCTTCCCAAAATACCTTTACTCGTAAAACTCATACTGTGAGCAGAATTCAAGGCATCCATTTACTGGGAAAATTTAGGATCCAAGCATCCAGACCAACAGAAATGGACCAAGTGTGTCAGACATACTAACCCAAGCATTCAACTGCCTACCACCTAGAGTATTTAAGCAAAGAGACAGCTGATTTTACCCAAAATAATTAAGCTTTGCTCAAATTCCTCACTTCAGATGAAGTAAATCAGAGAGGTTCCACTAGAAGTTAAAAGGGACCTCTAACAGCAAAAAGTTGAAAAATGCCAGGGTATGAACGCTTCTTACGCTGAAGCACTAACCCCAGAAAAGGATTTGGTTCATATCCTTGTTTCCTCTTCCTTCTTCCCTCCCTCCACTAGTTAAGGGTATAAACTCTGCTGTTGTAATGTTTCATGACACAATGGCTGCACTCACACCATTAAAGGGCAAGATTACCCTCTGTCCTTACTGCTTTTAACTTCAGTATCATTCCTGCTCATGGATGTATTTGAGGCGAAGAGACCGGCCTACAGCTGACTAAACCCTGAGCAGCAGCCCCGGTCCTCACTGGCCCACACACAGGAAACTAAAGTTAACACAATGCAGGAGCATCCAGTTGTTTTTCTTCCGCAGAGCTTTTTAATTTCCTGTGACTTGCAGGCAGAAGGTTCTGTGAACAACCATTCACTGGCCCATGGTGCCAAAATTTCTAGGAAAAGGGTTTTTCTTAAAATTATTTCTACATTTACAGAGTTATATATCTTGTCAGTTCCACCTACTCTTTGGCAATTTAACTAGCATGAAATTCTAAATAGTACTACTATTTAGATGTCTAATACCTACTAATGAAAGCATGGTAATACTTTCCTGATTCTGTCCAACTCAAAACTCTGGATACATGCAAAAGACCACAGACAAGTCAAATACTACACAGGTGCTTCCGCCAGTTCAAAGGGTTGAATGGGTTGCAAATGAGCTCAAAATGAGTTTGGATCCAACTGGCAACAGCCTAGTGAGAACTAGGAATGAAAAACAGTACCAGTGCAGGATGAACAAAGAATATGCTGAAGAACTGCTACCCTCCTGACTCAAATCCAGAAGAAGGAAGAAGGAAGAAGTATAATCAAAATAAAACAAGCTGTAGAAGACAAAATATGGGAAGTCATTATTTTAGTACCATTAAAAAGAAAATCACCTGTTTTAGGCCACAAAGCATTGACAGCAACTTCTCCTCTGAATTCTTCTGCCATTCCCAAGACACACATGGACATCCCATATTTAGAAATGGTGTAAGCTAAGATAAGAAGTATAAAAAAGAGAAAAATTTACACTCTATCAACATACCTTTAATTATGAAGGAAAGAAAAAAACAAATTTTTTTTCATAAGGAAAATC
This sequence comes from Neomorphus geoffroyi, assembly GCA_033558235.1. Lineage (NCBI taxonomy): Eukaryota > Metazoa > Chordata > Aves > Cuculiformes > Neomorphidae > Neomorphus > Neomorphus geoffroyi. The sequence goes on along the minus strand of JAUMJM010000062.1, from coordinate 14,110,781 downwards.
AAGTTTTGGGGGACAAAACATTGTATTCAAAGAATCAAAAGTCTCTCCCTTCGCCCCACCACCCTCAGCAGATACAAACCATAGCCTGCCATCTTTTTACTACAAATAAAATGACAGCTACACACCTTTCAACAGAAAACAACTAAGTCCTATCAGTATGGTGGTTTTGTTGTGGTTTTTATACACAGCACACTGACAACAGTGCTCAATTTTTCCAAGAGGCCTAAGGCACACCAGCTACTAATGACCAAAGTTGTATCCTACAGAAAACAAAAAAGGGGGAAAAAAAAAAGGAAATTCTAAATCCTTGTAATCTATCCATTTTGAGAAGGGAAACCTTCATGGAGAAAGAACCAGGTCTTGCTGGAGCAGTTTAACATATCAAGTGCCCAAAACTGAAAGATTTTTTACAGTTTTATAATGAGCAATATGAGCCTTAAGACAAAATGTAGTCCGTTTCCCACCTCAAAATTAGTTTCCAGTTTAAATGACAATATTGAACTTTATTCACTCAAATAAGAAAACAGATTTTGGGTTTCAATCTCTGTATGGAACAGAAAATATTTTGTAGCATTAAGAATTTGCATGAAATAGCACAGATTACCTTAAAAACATAAAGGATGTATTAGGCCATGAAACCTGCACTATGTTTTCCCACAAACCAGTTTACGTTAGGTGAGGTACAAAACCCTCTGGGGAACTGTTAGAGCCAGTCTGTATACAGTACTAAAGTGACAAGACTGAGCAGTCTGGGCTGGCACTCCTGCACATATCACTAGGAATTTATGTGGTTTTCAAAGGCACTGAATGCTACTCACCACAGTGATTTTTGAACCACATGGGATTCAGATTCATAGGTGGACTGAGGTTCAGGATGTGGGGGTTCCTACTTTTCCTCAAGTGGGGAAGGCATGTTTTAGACCTGGAACATAGATTCAGACCTATCAGTGACTTCTTATTTTATGGAACACCTATAATTACAGGAAACAACATACTACCACACCAGCATTTTCAGTTTCATGGAAGTCCAACACCAAGCTAAGACTCTGCCTTATTGATTATTTAACTGATACAAAGAACAATAGAAAGAAATCTGTCCTAGCTGACTTATCTCAGACCTGCTAATCCATTCCTGCTAGCTGGAACACATTCTCCAAAAAGTGCAGCAGCACCTCCTAAAGCTGATTTTCTAGATGCTCAGAAGCTCTAATCTTCTTGCAATAGTTCTGGTAGCAGCAACAAAACATTATGAGGCAGCAAGTGAAATTTACAGAGCATCGAGTCATAAATAAATTCTCTTCTGATCACATATCCATTTCTTTTTTAAAACAATGATAAATAAATAATACTGTATAGTGAAAAGCTATTACAAATATTCCAAGTAAAACCGAAAACCTATTCTCTGCTCACTGGAAAAGTCAGTATTTCCTTCAACTTAGAATTTACACATATGCATAAATCGTAACTTTTACTTCATACAGACTGTCATGTGTCTTCACCTCCATCACTAGGCACATGTTTGCATTTGATCTTTGCTAAAGAATTTTTAATTGAGCTTCACTGGGGAACAGCACCGCAGTGGACTACGCTACTGACCTACCATTCACACATTTCAACAGGACCCATGCATACTGTCAGCCACAGAGGGGACATCTTCAACTGAAAAATCTTTAAAGTAGTGAAGTAAATCATTCACCACCTGCTTAAATGTCCTGGAGTCTCATCTCTTTTCAGTGACTGTGTGCACAATTCACTACAAGTGTCTCAATTTCTTAAGGCACAGGAACCAAGAATATGTCAACAGGTGTACTTCGTAGGATGGGACATCCTCCCTACCTTCTCCACACCAACAAAATATCCACACCAGGTTTTTTTATATCTATTATAACTCCATCAACATTAAGATTGCAAACAGACCTCTACAAATTATGAACAGAAGCAACATACAAAGCAACGGGAAGACAAGTCCGAAATGCTTGACTACGTCTTCCCAATCGACAGCTACAACAGCAACGACAAACAGAATTTATAACTTTGCTTGAGAGGCATTAATCTTTCATATACTTTTCCATTTGCAGCAAAACTGAACCTGATTTTTAATCTTTTTTTAGGTAGAGTAGCACCCAAACAGAAGATGAATTTAAATCTCCAGTAACTGGAATAGCTCGATGCACCATCAAGAAACTGATCATAGCTGTTAGGTGGTGAGTGGTAAATGGAGCTTGCCACTCGCAGGCAACACAGTAGAACCCATTCAGAGGTTTAGCAAGAGATATCCATAGAGAGTTTTCTGGAATGCCAAGCTCCAAAAGCAATTTTACTTTCTGAGTGCAGAACAACTTACAGCCTTTCAAAAGCAGACATCACAGGGTGGAAGCACAGAAATCCCACTCTGCAAGCAGAGCCTTTCTCCTCCCATTCTCCTTCTCGCTCCATGCTATCTACATGCAAGTCTCTAATTCAGAAAGATGCTATTCATATGTGTTTTTACATTATTCTATTGGTAAATCCCTTTGTTGGTTGTTAGTAAAGGAACAAGAAGAAATATAATCATCATATCTGATAAGGAGACTCATTTGCACAAAGGAGAATGACAGACACTATTCTAGATAAATCTTTGATACAAAAGTTCCTGATCACATTAAGCAACACCTGAATTTAGAAAATCTGCATAATCCTAAGTGCTTTTTTTTACAACAGAACCTCATCAGAACCAAAGTTTTCATTTTAAAACAGAGCAACTTCAAACAGTGTCCTGTAAATCTAAAGATGATCCCACCTACTGAACTGATTTCAAAAAAAATAACAAAAATAAAGACCACAGAAATATTTAAATCAGATCTTGGTATGGTAATTTAAATATATGATAAAATTGATAATCTGAAAGTAGGCAGAGAATATTTTAGATTGTTAACTCTACATATTTAACATTTCTCTTTAAGTTAAGTTATTTAAAATCTCTAAAGATAAGAAAGCAGCTTAGGAGAAAAAAGCTGACAAACACAATATTACACTTGATATATGGAAGAGTTAGTAATTTTGCTTGAAGTGGAACAGCAGACAGCATCTGGCAAAGCTAAGCCACAGCTTCATTTGAAATAAACTAGGTTCTGCTTCCTAGCTGCATGGAGGGGCTAGCGAACACTTAATGACAACAGTAATAAGGTTCCTGTTTACTCAAATTTGCAATTAATTCTTGCAAATATTAATTTCAAAACAGTTGGCCAATAAATGACCAATTTCCTGTGAGCATGTGTAGAATACCTGCACTCCCAACTCTAGGGCAGCAAGGCAGCAGTACAATTACCCAAAAAACCTGAGATAGTGTCATAAATATTGTTACAATTACTTTGCTTCCTCTCTCAGCACTTACGTAAGGTAGGTTCCTCGTACATTGACATCCATCATAAGATTGACTTTCCTCGTGTCTGTTTCCAAAGTGCCAGTCAAAGAAATGGCGCTTGCATTGTTCACCAAAATATCAATCCCTGTTTTTAAAATAAGCCATTTCGCATTAGCATTTAAAGTCAAAAATCACGAGAAAGGCAGGCTGCTCTTTCCTCTTTTTGTTTGAACAATCTGCCTCTTAACATCTCTTCCACTTCTTAGCATACCTCCAAAAGTCTTCACAGCTTTCTCCACTGCATTAATAATCTGCTGTTCTTCCCTCACATTAACGACACATGGCAAAGCCTTTCCTCCAGCCGCTTCAACTGCACAATTAAAAAATCAGACATTTAAAAATTTGCTCTCAGATAGAACAAATAGCATGAACCTACTGAGACCTCTCATTCCATGACATCAACAATGCACTGAAAATCGCACTCATAAATTGTTACCTTTCACGTTGTCTAATGAAGAGGTAAGCCAAAACCAAATCATAATACTAAGAATGCATATGGTACATACATGCATCTCAATTAATATAGCATTTTCACATCTATACACATACGACATCATTACAGTAATATTCTGATACCCCCCAGCATTCCTGGAAGTTAAGAGAAGCATTAAGTTTATTTTATTGAAGGTGAATTCGAGAGTGTATGCAGTTTTCTACTTGGATATGACAATCAAGCCAAGGCACACACCCAACCCAGCACCTGAGGCCCATCCTCATTTATTACAACTTACTCTCGGCTGCAGCAGTGTAGATAGTCCCTGGAAGAGTAGGATGGGGCTCAGCTGTCTTGGCAGCTATCACAATGTTTGCACCATCCTTGGCAGCTTTCAAAGCAATGGCCTTGCCAATGCCCCGGCTTGCGCCCGTGATGAAAAGAGTGCATCCTGCTAGTTTCCTAGAGGTGGTAGGGGAAAAGAAGAGGGTAAAGAAGAGGGAGAACAAAGCAAAACTGTATATCATTGACTTTCAGCACTGTTTAAGGGAGAAAGTAAATAGTGCAGTGTTTCAACCAGACTAATGTCCTCATCATTTTACTAAGAAAGCAGTCCCTAAATACCACAGAAACAGCTACACCGAAGTACAGCGCTGCTGGAGGCAAGACCATTCTCCAAGTCTGCAAACACTACAAAGAAGGGTTGCACGAGGCACCCAATTTCATCTCTCCCTTTTTATAAAATGATTCAATGCACTGTTTGTAACAGAGCTGCTATGTTCTTCAACAACAGAAAAGGAGTAAGTTGTACAAAGGAAATGTCACTTTCTAATAAGACAACACACCTACGCAGCACATTGTCATTTACGAGTCACAGCCCCCTAAACACAAGCAACTGCTTCTTCAATTTGGCACAGACTTCAAGTTCAGAAACACAGTGCCAATGCAGGGTGTCACACACAAGTACCAAACTGATGATTTTCAAAAATGGCAATTATTTCTCTTAAAGGTTTTATGCTAAAATTGACAGTTTCCTAGTAACTATATTTAATCCAATGGGCCTCCCCCAAAAATGGGTCCAGTCAAAACATCTGGAGAAACTAACAAGTTTTAGAGTGTCAAAAAGATGTCTGGCTTACACAAAAAAATCACTGAATTTTCCAAAGGATCAACTCCAATTTAAAGCATATTTGACAATAAAGCCTTTTAGACCACAGGTCTTCCACATGAAGGAACATGCATTTCACTGTTCTGTGTAAAGTTTATGTTGTTTTCCGTAACACAGTGGATAAGAACAAAAGGTCCAGGCTTTCAGCCCCAGTTAGAGAATGCATATAGATAATGTGCTACAGGAACTTCACTTCTCACTCGCATCACAAATGTTATACACCAGCCTCCAAGCTTGCATTGGTTTTCCTTTCAGCTTGGGCCAGATTTGACTTACTACTGTTTCTCAAGGTTGATTTTTTCCCTCCTGTTAGAGACCATCCCTTCTAAAACACTCTGTACAGCAGGGCACAGACAGGGCAGAAAATTGGGATGAGGCAGGGAAGGATCTTCCCCTGCAGTGGCACTATTAGGTATCTGTGGGGTCCCAGGAAGTCAACAAAGCCCTGCAGGCACCATTTCAAACACCTTTCCTCCACAAAACTGAGTCTAAAGAGGCATAGGAAGAAAAATCCCAAACCTGCACAACAAATCACAAAGAACTTCTGCTGAGAGTCCAGCCACATGCACAGTGAGGAAAGTTCATCTCTGCAATACATAGTCACACTGCAAAATTCAGTCAAATTAGGTCAGAATCCAGCTTCTACCTTCAACCACCCCAATACAAGGTCAGCAGCCTTGACCTTATTCAGGGAAGAGATAAATGGAGTCCATCAAGAGGCAGCTCTGAAGAAGGAAGCTGAAGAAAGCTGGCCTTTTAGACCCTTCACGGTCAAGTGGTCCATTCGGGAAGACAAGCAGACGCACCAGGAGACCAGCATGTCTACGCAGGGAACTCATGACTTGGCTTCCACATATAAAGTTGTCATAAAGGGCAAGGATAGGCCACAAAGGTGGAATGAGAACCATCACCCTGTCACGTCTGGGTAGTGTCAGGAAAACCAAAGTTCACTTGCAGCTGACACTTGAGAAGGACATCTAGGGCACAGGGGCCTCTGTTGCTACACTGGCAGTAAAAGCACTCCCTTTGCTCAATGGGGTGGTTGCAAGCAAGGCTTTCAATGCCATCTCTTTCAACATTTTGCATGCAATTTAAGATATTACGGTCTGGATGGGTGCCAAATCCAACCGGTAAAAAAACCAGTTGGTTGGTCAGGCTCAGAGAGTGGTGGTAAGTCAGTCATACTCAGCCCACACATGGTAACCAGTGGGGCACCACTCTACTACTGGATCAGACTTGTTTAACATCTTCTATCAACAACTTGAAGGAGCTGGCAAAATGCCCCGGAAGTGGATGACAACTGGTTCACAAGTCTGGGGGCAGAGCAATCCAGAGCGTCTTGGACAGGCTAGGTGAACAGGACCCTTGTGAAATTCAAGGACAGATCCACAGCCCTTCACCTGGGAGGAAAGAGCCCTGCAACAACATGGGCTGGGGACTGAATGGCCACGAAGTGCTCTCCTGAAAAGGCCCTGGGGGACCTTGCAATAGAGGGCAGCAGCATCCCGGTCTACAGGGGACCTTGCAATAGAGGGCAGCCGCATCCCGGTCTACAGGAACCCCATAACCAGAAGATCAAGGGAAGGGATTATGCCCTTCTGGTTGGCACTTATAACACCACACTTACATCCTGCAATGAGTTTTGAGTCCCTCAATACTTTACAAACGGAAGTAAGTTCCACGAAGGGGGGCAGAGATGGCTGAGAGCTCAGCAGCTGTGTGAGAGGGCCAGTTCGGTTGGAAAAACAGCTTTGGAGGGACCTATAAACAGCCCCAAACACCTGTGCAGTGACTGATGAGATGTAGCCAAGGATACATGCTGTCATGCAGTGCAGGAGGATGAGAGACAAGTGTTTCAAACTGAAAGAAGAAAGGTTCAAACTCCTCATGATGACAGAAAGGCAACAGAACAGGGGGACTGAGATGTTTCCAGCCTTAGAGGTTTTCAAGACCCAAATGAAAAAAAGCCCTGAGCAACCCTGTCTGATCTTGGTTGTCAGCAAGAAGTTAGACTGAAAACCTCTTCAACGTCCTTTCCAATCAGAATTACCCAATGATCCAATCTGGAAGAGTCCAGCTGCTGATACAATTCCTTTCCCCAAATTATTACTCTACTCAAAATGTCAGGGAACATATTCTGTTCATACCAGTTACAGTCCCTCTAGTTTAACCTTCCAGCCTTTCCCACACAGGTCATCACTCTCAAGTCATCTGTTTTTCTCAGCACAACTGCATCGTCAGCACACAAAAACATCCTCTTTCTCCCTAGGCTTAACAGTCACTACTGACCACATTCACTCTCTGGGGCTCCTTTCCTTCAGTTCTAGCTCCACAGTCTCCAATTCTGTCCCTACAGCCCACAGAAATAGCATTCATGAAAATAAGCAACAGGAAAACATAATTTTCACTTCATCCCCTCTGAAACACTGAACTGACTCGATACTATTTCTCACACTCCCTTTGTTTTCAAACATTCTTGCTTCTGCTTTAATTTTACTTCTAATTGTGTCTCACTCAAGAAGTCTAATTTATCCTCTGCAAGTTGGTGTGACAGCATCCACAAAGTTGGACCCATCAAACTCTTAAAATGTTTATTAAGTGTTCCCCAAACAGCTGACCAGAGTTTAGAGCATTTTACTCTTCCAAGCATGTTGAGAAGCTTGTAAGGCTTGGGATTTATTACTTAATTCACTAAGCAGCCCAATAATTTACAAGTTTTTAAAGCAAGTGCTCCTCTAAAATTGCTTATGACCTGCATGCTGATGGTTGCATCTTCATTGCTTCCACTGCAGTTGGGTTCTTGTAGTAAGGCACAAATGTCCAATTCACCTCTGTGCTCTGCGGTCTGGGATCTTGTGAAAAAATGAAGATCAGTTCCTTTACCCCCACCCATGACTGCTAATAGAGAAACCTGCAGGCCACCTCAGGGACACTTTAAAACATCTTGCTTACACATGCATTAGGAATTTAATGAATAATCCTGTTTGTAACACACAGTAACAAATAATATCAACTTATTCTCCCAACTGTTAGCAGCGCTGGCTCCCAAGAAATGCAAAATCATAGAATGGGTTGGACCTTAAAGATCACCCAGTTACATCTCCCAGTGCCTCTAAATTAAGATCCCATACAGAAAGCAAAACTGACTGCCAGCTAAGAAAGTGCGGGCTTGGAGTGTCACAGAGAAACCGCTCAGTACATAGAAATCTGCAGGCACACGACCCAATTCAGCTGCCAGTCCTCCCACAACCGCCTCCACAGCAAACCCCAAGGACACTGCCTCACCCCTATGGAGCCTCCCGGGGGCTCCGCCAGCCCCCACCGCCCCTCCGCGCTCCGACAGAGCCCCCCCGGTGCCGCCCCCCGCCCCGCGAGCTCCGGGAGTCTCCGCAGGGATGAGGCAGTGCCCCCTGCGCGGCGGGGCAGGGCAGGCCAGGCCGGGCACTTACCCGGTGTTGGGCAGCATGGCGGCGCGGGGGGGCGGGCACGGGCGGGGAGGAGGAGGTGCCGCGGCCGCCGGGGCGCTGAGGGATGGGCAGGGCGCGGGGAACCGCGGGGTCACGGGATCCCGGAATCGTAGGATCACGGGATCATAGTCACAGACTCACAGAATCATAGCGTTACCGAATGGTGGAATCACAGGATCACGGTACCGCAGATTCATGGAATCACGGAATCGTAGACTCGCGGAATCACAGAACGGTTTGGGTTGGAAGGGACGTTACAGCCCATCCAGTCCCACCCCCATGCCATGAGCAGGGACACCTGCCACCAGCCCGGGCTGCTCAAGGCCCCATCCAACCTGGCCTCGAACACTTCCAGGGAGGGGGCATCCACAGCTTCCCTGGGCAGCCTGTGCCAGTGTCTCACCACCCTCGGTGTGTTTATTTGTTATTGTTTTTAATAACAAATTATTACACTGATAATAATTCGAATTTATTGCCATTCCTCAACTTAAAATAGGGTTTTGTTGCCCAGAACAATGACTGTATTACTACTTACCAGCTAATGACATAGCTCTTGTCTTCAAATGTTTCTCATCACAACTTTTAAGTGGCTTCTAGTTTTGATGGTAGCAGTGAAGATAGAAGGATGTGGTAAGGAAAGTGGTGTGTGTACAAGTTCATAATTTCTGACAATGATGAATGTCCTCTAGATTTAAAGGTGTTTTTTCTTTTCTCCCAAGTGCCTGGAGTCCACTTAAGCTACTTGGCAAAACCACTTTTCACTTTCAGAGTGTGTTACTTATGGAAGTGTCTCTGTGCTTAAAGCTGGGAAAGAATGTTACCTTAGGCAAGACTCTGAAGCTTTCATGCCTTATTTTGAAGATTCCTTTTTTATACTTAAGGTCAAAGGTAAATATTGCTGGAAAAGACAAATAAATAGCAAACAGCACACTTCGCAAGAGTGTCGTGGAATCTGTCGGTAAATTTATATAAAAACCAGTCTCTGTTTCTTCCTATATGAAACTTGTATGATTTACATCTCTCGGATGAAATGGAGACGCCTTTTTTTTTAGAAAAGCATTAGTTTTGCTTTTTCAGAATTGTAGTGTGTCAAGTTGAAGGGTAACTAAGAATGCTTCCTAGGACTGCCAAAACAGGAGAAAGAGAAGGACAAAGGAGGCCAAGTTTGAAACGGGTCCCTTTCCCTTGGAAATGCTATTTGAAGAATCAGATGAAGAACTGTGCTGCCAGGGACAGATGGTGTTAGTTCCCTGGGCCTCACCACAGAGGTTATGTAGTAGGGGCTCAGGGATTACTCCAAACTATGTTTTGATACTTACAACACCATGGAGACTTTGGACAACATTTTTAGAGGCTGTTCAGCTTGCTCAGCCCCATAGATTGCAAATGCTGCACTTTATTGTTAAATGTATGTGTTGACTGTGATACAGTAAAATGATGCATCAAGGAGTGAATTGATTTACAGATTAGAGGCCTTTGCAGAAGAATTAATGAAAATATCCATGTTCTTAGCAAGACAGAGAGCAGTATTGTGAGGTGACAGTGTTGTGTATCTAATACACTGACTTGGTTTTTGTGAGTGCTGTCGAGAGTGTATGGATTGTGTTGGGAAACCATGTGTTGTGAAAGTGTTTGTTGTGGACTGTAAACATTCAGAATAAGAATTTTCCTGTGGTTTTATTTTTGCTTTTCTTTTGAGGTGCTAAGAAGTGAAGTATATTGTATAGTATATATATAAGTATATTGTTTAAGTACCTTTAGTGCTCTGCACCTTCTTAGAGTCCCAGATGCTAGAAAACATCCTTTATCAGTCATAAAATACTGGAAAGGGACAATTTTAGTTTTCCCTACTGTGAAGCTTAAGTCTTTTCAAATTGAGTCCTCTACGCGTGTTTCTCCAGTTTTAATGCATTTTGTATTTGAAAGAGAAGAACAAATCTCTTTCTTGTAGGTGCTTCCCAAGCATACAAAGAGGAGAAGTTAAGCGGATCCCAGCACGAAGGACCACATGGAGCTAAGGCTGATACAGCTGCCACTGCCGCCCAGCCCTTGAGTTCTGTTGCAGAAACATTTAGAGTTATTCAGGGGGCCATGAGTGAACAGTACGTGAGAACTACTCAAGGTGTCTTTCAGTTTGAATTATCTGGTAAGACCATCACTTGTAAAACCTCAATGTGCTCCCATGTTGTGTGACTTGGAAGACCACAGAAGCTTGTGCTGCTTTTATTAACCAGCTATGGAAATTCTCGCAGTGCGTGTAGTTTTAGAAAGAATCCAGTCAATGTGTTGGATTTCTGCACATCTCTAATCTGTGTTTGCTGAACGTGCACTGCTTTCACAGCAGAACTTCATAGGAAAGTATCCTGTTTGTTTCCTCTCCTCTGAGAGACCTAAGTTAGACAGTCTTGCCTCAGATGAAATTGGTCATAATCTAATAATTTCATTGAGTAACAGCATACAATATTTGATACAATTTGGCCCCTTTACTGAGTTTTTTATAGCTCCATGCTGGTGAAGCATTTGTTGGACAAGAAGCTATGTCACAACTTTCATAATGTTAAATTGCTACATTGCTTTTTAAGTGTGATATCCATATTTGTCACTATTCAAAACAGTTCTGAACCTTCTTTACTAAAACTTCAAAATGTAGTCTGAAGAGAATAATTATTGAAAAAAGAAGTTATCCGTTATGTAAATTCATCATTATAGACAAGTCTTCAAAAAAATACCTTTAAACCTGGACTGGAATAGCAAATTCAATTTCAATTAATCAGCTGCCTCTTTTTCAGCAAAGTGCTTCAGTACTATGATATATAGGTACAAATACATGGAAATACTTTGTTAGACTGAGACATTTGGAGGGTATAAGATTTAATCAGGGAGTGTGACTTAGCATTTTTACCATATGGATAAAAATACAAGCTATATAACAAAGAAGAATTTCTAAAGAACTTGAAAATCTTACTCTAGCAATATTACATTTTCCTATGCACGGCCTGCATCCTGTTCCTTTTCATTTACTGGTGATTCTGTTTCTTCTTTATAAGTATGCTAAAGCCAATTATGGCTTTCATATCAGGAAAACTAAATCTTAAAGATGACATGGTGCTAGCATGGAATCTGGAAAAGATGCTGCCACAGTTTATTTTTGAACTGTGAGGGGAAAACCTTACGACCACAACACTGGCTTTATGTATATAATTGCAATGCTGTTTGAAAATATCAGTCCTCATTTTTGTTTAATGCAGTATAAGTATGAATAAGATTTGTAATTGTTACAGAAGACTGTAATGCCCAACAATAAACATGTTTTTTCTTAATAACTTGCAATTGTGATTAAAAGAAGAGTCATGTCCCAGAGTTCTGACGCTTCAAGGATAGTTTTTTCATTTTCATTTTTTCCTCTGCTAGCAAACTATCTTCTATTACTGTGAGATGTAAACCTAATAGAACTTTATTTCATATAATATTATCTTGTCTTTGGATTACCTGATGTCTAATGAGATGTGAGTTCTGATCCTAGGATTAGAGGATGTATGACATGTTTCCAGTGTACTCTAGAAGTTGAACTCAACACTTACATTTCCTCTAACTGGGACAGAAACAGTATTTTTCACTCCTGTACTGGTTTCACGACGCTTATAGGATCTAACCATCTCTAGCAGATGATGTTAGAAAAAGCTGATGACCTCAAGCTATTGGAAAACACAGTATATATGCTTGTGTGAAAATACAGTCACATAAATTACTTAGGGAGCCTTCTTAAAGTACATAACATCTTTTGAAAGCTACAGGTAGTAGAAAATATTTTTCAAGTGAACATCTTCAAAGTACATTTCCAAACACTGTCCTATTTCACGACATGAACTAAAGCAGATCAAAGAACTTGGGTTTCTGGAGCAAGGTTGTTTCATTTCATATCTATTTCATCAACAATCCCATGCCATTGAGTTTTCCTTTCAGTGCAAATTTTCTGCGAAAGCATTTTCATTTTCAGGATTATGGGGTTGGAGGGGAGAGGTGTGCGGCATCCAATTCAATATTAGCTGTGTCCTGGTACCTGAATGCAGAATGTGCTTGTTTGCTTCTCTGCCTGTGTATGTAGTTAACAATGTGTGTGTTTCTTGTGTAATCACTGCTTTTGCACAAAATGTTGGTAGTTATGAGTGTCATTTGGGGATGGACTGTGATGCTTGTGTAATCCTAGAGAAAGGTGTTGTCTTTAGAAGAAAAGGGCTTTTGTTGGAGATGGATCCAGAACAGCACAACCTGTCTCCAGTGGGCCACTGTGGTTTTTTCTCACTCTAATATGTCAGAGGTATTGATTGCATGAGGGAAGAGTGAGAGGTGCTGCTCTGGGGAATACAGATGGCAGCTGACAGCCAGATTAGGGTTGCACCTGACCAGTGATACGGTTGTATGAATTATTGCTCATGCCAGGGAGAGTAGGGCAGGAACTACCACATCCAACACTTCGATTGCTAGAAGTGGTTATGGATTCACACCCAACAGGAGAAGTAATTCATTAGCAAGGAAAATGAAAATCATAAAGCATGGACCTCTGTTTTTCAATTAAATGTATTTATGCTGTGCTACTTGACCCAGGATGAGTATGCATCCTGCAGGCAGCATCATGAGCATGTGGGTAGGTACCTCACCGCTTTCCTTCAGACTCCTTAGCATCAGTGGGGTGACAACTGTGTCATTGGATGGATACTGTGGGAGTATTAGGGATATCTTATCTTTGCATTACAAACATTTATATCATTCTGGTGTTGCTGCTGTAAACACAAATGGCTGAAAAACATGTCAGTCTGTTGCATACTGTTAGGATAAGACCGATGATGGATACTGTAATGGAGGAATTACTGTGAGCATTTGCATCCTGCAGAGGACTTTTACATGAGGGCAGAAGTGTGTTGCTTTTGATCTGTTGCTCAGTTCACAGCTTTTGAGGCCCATGAAAATGAAGTGACTAAACAAATTGTGGCTGTTCGTTAGTGTAAATAACCAGAGACAAAACTACAGGTCCTTTGGGTGAGAGCTCCAATTAGTAAGTGAAGAAACCGTCTCTAAAACTTATGTAAAACACAGGCAGTACCCGCACCCTGCTGACCGTAAGGACCAGGACTGACGGCTTGTCACACTGCCCACGGCTTAAGTGCCCAAGGGCCGTTTTCCGATGTCTTCTCTCCCACCTCTCAACCCAGCTTCAGCTCCTCGGGCTGTGTTTGTCCCCGTGCCGGCAGAGGGAGCAGCCAGCACAGCGGAGAGCGATAGGGATGCGCTCCCTGCGGGAACCGGGCTGTGCGGGATGCTCCTGTGCTGCCAGGCTTGGTGCAGACCTGCTGAAGGGCAAGACTTGCAAGCGTGCATCAGTACCTTTTCATACTCTAGTGGGGTTCTGAAGTGGGAAAGGATCGGGTAAGCGGCAACAGCAAAACCTGTATCTGTGCCTTGCATCCTCTCGCCTCCCTTTCCAGCTATAAAGTAGGAAGGAGTGAGGGTGTACATCTCACAACAGAGCACCAGGACTTGCCATACTTACTTGTCCACCAAAATGATTAGTGCTTTATTGTCAGGGAGAAACTTGATTTTGAAGAATACTAGGCTGAATGCTTAAAAGTTTGACAGATACTAAAACCATTGAATCTCAATCCTTATGTGTCACTTAATCTTAGTTCTGTGTCGCATTCTATTCTAGAATAAGATGTTGCTTTAGATAGCAAAGTTAAGCAATAACTAAATAAATGTAATTAACTCAAACAATAATACATTAGTCAGTACTTTTCACTGGGAAGTGGCTGTTCCCCTGTAGCTCTCCTTCCCTGTGATCCCACCAGGGGCTGATGCTGAAGGAAGAGGTGGGGACCTTGCCAGCCGTATGGGCATAGGATCATCACACCTCTTGAGACAGGTTTGCCTGCATAGAGATTTGCGTTTCCACAGGGGAAAAAAGAAGGGAACAAGAAGGAAGGGGGAAACTGCCCAGTGGCTAGACAAGAAGAGAAGCAATGGGGGGCCCAGAAGCGTGTCCTTTCCAGTGTCAGCAACTGGTGAGGATGAGGAGAATTATTCTTGTCAGGTTTTCTTCCTCTTTTAATTCTGTGCTTGGCATTAGGACCCAGCCAAGCTCGCTCCTGGCTGTTCCTGTATATGGTGCTATCAGTACTGACAGGATCACAATTAATCAGTTGCAGGTGGTGCATGCCAGTCACTTTACCCTGTGCATGTTTATGGCTGGTAATTCTTACTGGATACTTACATGACTATTATCTAGTTTTCTATTTGCTAACTCTTGTTTTTTCCCTAACATAAACTGGAGTTACAAACCAGGTAGGAAACACAGGGGGAGAAAAGAGGGGATCCTCAGACTGTTAACAATTGCTTTCCATGAGAATCTATTAGAATACTGAGGTTTGCAGGTGGAAGGTCATGAGAATAAGGGCACAATGACAACGACATAGGAAGAAGAAGGAAAAAAGACTGACACAGCAACTCAGGTGGAAGGTTGTGGACCCAAAAGTGAAAGGCCGGCTGCAGAATTGTGCACAGAAGGCCCTTGGCATTGCAAAGGTGAAGGCAATTGTGTGCATGTACGTGCAGCAGTTGATGTGTCTGGCATTTGCTGTTCAGTTAAATTGTGATCTCGAGATTGGACTCAAAGACTGGCACGTTAGAACTGCACAACCAGGAGGCAGGAAAATGCACACACTGTTTCCACATGGCCTGGTTAAGCTCAAGCTCTATGGTTAAGCTCAGTCTCTATGCAAGAAAGAAAAAGTGGGTTCTGTTAAATTTTTTAAATGTGAACTATAATTTTAAGCTTACTTCCCTGTTTTTACTTTCTCCCATCAATGGGAACCACATGACATGAGCATCAACTCACAAAACATAACCTTTTCATCAATGGCTAAAGTTTTAGCAGGGTAGGGATAACTACCTTATTATGATCTTCAGTTGTAATCTTTGTCCTAAAGGTGTGTAAGTCTGTTTGAGATATGATATTGGGAGAATAAATAGCATAAAGCCAGTGTATACAGTTCTGCATTTTTTTCCTAGATATATAATTCATACTCCATAAACATGTGTTGTTCAGAAGGATATTGTTGCTATTTCTTTATAAGCTAAGAGCCTGCCTACTATTTCTGTTAAACAGTTAAGTGTGATACAGGCGAATTTTGTGATCCAGAATTCACTGTAAAAGCAGAGTGCCTGAGAATACATCTATTTACTGAAACTCAAGTCTCTCAAGCTTCTAGGTTTACGAGGCAAACAATGGAGGGAATACAAGAATAACATGGTTTCCTCACCCAAAGCTAGGAGGAAACAAACCCAGCTGTCTCACTCGGGTATTTTCTTTGCCAGAGGAATAAATGTTTCTGTGATGGTGACAGTTGAACATATGCTAAATAAATAACACTCCATCTTCACGTTCACCACCTTGGCTGCTGTTATTTTCTTTTCTTTGAAGAAAAGTAGAGCTCCCAAAGATGTGATATATGTGACACTGTGGTCAGCCTGTTACAGGTGGGCAACTGCATGAAATGCTGGAAATTGGCCCAGAATTTCTGTGGCGGAACCAAAAATCAG
Organism: Neomorphus geoffroyi; assembly: GCA_033558235.1. Classification (NCBI taxonomy): domain Eukaryota; kingdom Metazoa; phylum Chordata; class Aves; order Cuculiformes; family Neomorphidae; genus Neomorphus; species Neomorphus geoffroyi. The sequence goes on along the minus strand of JAUMJM010000062.1, from coordinate 14,094,717 downwards.
CCCCTGCACCAATCCAGGTCTGTCATTGCAAAGCCTTTCCCCACCCTCTGCCTTTTGTGGTTGCACAGTGAGCCCCGTAAGGCATCCTATAGAAAAGCAGGTATGCCCGCACAGGCCAGCGTTAAGAGTGGAACAAAAATGGATGCACTGTGAGTCTGCTACAGCCTTCATACGTTGTTCATAGAAAGCTACCCCTTTCTACACCCAAGAAGTCACAGATAGCAATGCAAGGGGCTGAACAGAATGACCCAGCTATGTTTTAAAACCATTCTTTGTGTTGTAAAGCACTTTAGAGAATAACTTGAGGCTACAGGCAGGCAACCAAAGTGTCATGGTTTCTTAGATATAGAAAATAGCTTATTGTCCTTATCCCATGTACAGAAATTACACACTGTACGTTCTTACTAATGTGAGCCAAATCTCCATCCTATAATTAGCAAATACTTACACTGCCAAGTCCCCTGCTTTCTTTCAAGTGGGTTTCTTGTTGAGCTATTATTATACATTTTACCATACTTATTATTCAGGCTTTTGTTTAAATTGCTTTGCTTTACCTATGTATTTCTGTCATGTAACAGCTGATGGTCACCTGCTGTTGCCACAGATACATCCTGTTCCATCAAAACCCCAGGTATCTCCTAAAATTATGAGTCTTCCCAAAACAAATGGGGAGCTGATACCAAGTTAAAGAGTAAATGGAGAATTTCAGTCTGACCTTTTTCTGTCTCAACCCTTCCTGGAAGACAGCTGCTCTAGGCAAGCTGTATAATACTCCTTGTATGCAGTTCATCAAGGCTTTTTCTGACTCTGTTTTTTATTTTCCAAGTTCGTCTTTTTTTGCCTGTAGGCCAATCACGTTATTCACCTAAAGCAGAAGTTATTTTCAATACTAAAAGAATACTAAAAGAAGCTCATTCTTTACCTTTTTAAGACATTTTTGTAAGAGGTCTGTCTTCCAAGCAAACACTGAAATCAGAATCATGTTCTAATTTACACACAAAGAAAACTGTCAACCTCTTTTGTCCTTCCATGAGCAACTGAAACTGCTTCATTTGTGTAGTAAAAGCGTAATGAGCACTGAAAAAGAAACATCTTGGACTTTCTGAAGCTATATCAGACAAGAAGAGCCTGGAAAGTAAACTACATTAAAATCCACAGGTATACTGAGCAGAGTTCTGTCGTGACAACTCTGAAAGTGCACAGACTGGGTTCTCAGGAGTATTTCAGAACTCAGGTGAAGTAGCATAGGATTCTCAAAAGCACCTTGAGGCTGATCTTGATAAGCCTTTTTCTGTGTTACTATGAATTGTTCATTGCAGTCTAGTAACAAATCTAACAGGAAGGAACAGCAGGAAGTTGCTTCTGCTCTGATGTGCTCAGGTGTGAATGTGAAGTAGCCTCATGTTGTCCAGGATCGCAGGATTTGTCTGCAGTGTTTCCTACAGCATCATGCACACAATAAGGAAAGGTGGGTCCTGAGCATGGTATTCTGATATCTCAGTAAGGAGAGAACTAACACGTACCTCTGTCAGGTTTTTAGCTGCTCCACATAAGACAAGAAGAAAATTTAGAGCTGATCCAAAGTCTCTATGTTTTTCCCAGGCACTACCATCTCTCCGCAAGACAACCTTTTACCTGTTTTGCAACATTTGTAACCTTTTACCTGTTTTGCATTTCATCAGTACACTCTTTCACTCCCATTGATCCTAACTCTGACTTGAAGCTGGCTGGTTTGTTTGTTATTTGTTTGTTTGTTTGTTTGATTGATTGATTGATTGATTGATTAATGTTGGTGACTAACAGAACCAGTCACTGTGTGTTGGATGGTCTTCAGTGCTGGTACTTATTCCTCTGTGTTCCTTCAGGATGTCCAAAGGAAAATGAAAGTGCCCCCATGTGTGCCATAGGCTAAGTTCTGAATCTCCAAATGGAGTCTGGGAAGAGCAGGAGTCTCCTGCCCTTCCAGTAAAAGAGCAAAACCTTTGCAGTGCATTTTAACAGCTCAATCCCTGCTCCTCAGATTGCCTCATACCATCTGCTACTTAGGAAACAAGCTCAGGACACTCTTCGTCTTATCAGCCCTTCTAATTCACCCTGGTGTTTCCTACAGGACCAGAAAGACATCTGCTTGAGCAAGTGCATAATCTGCCTTGCCCCAGCCCGGCAGAACAGTATTTACAACACCTAATCATAGCCATCTACTGCAGGCAGCTGGAGCAGAACACCACTATTCTCAAGCTTTCCTGTTTGAATCAAGCTCCTTCTGTGTTTGGGTCCCCTGTTACTGACCCAGAAGGGAGCATGCCTTCCACTCTTTTTGATCCCTTTAGCTTTCTGTGCCCTGGTTTCTGACCTGCAAAGCAGGGATGCAGGTTCAGTGTTAAAAGCAGCATTACAAGCGCTTCCCTTACATAAAGAGAAGGTGTGAGGGCATGAGGGAGAAGCTGCGTGCTTGCCCTTCTTTAAGGATCACTTTTAAGCGAAGGAGTCATGTTGGGATGCTGCTTTGCCATGCTGTAGCAGATGAATTGACCTTTCAAACATTACATGTCCAATGTCTTCTATAGGAAACCTAAAACCCCCAACAGACAATCATCTTATTCACTGTTACATTCTCTTCTTTTTATTAGCAGTTTTCCAAGGAACTTCTTAATAGCAGCATGCCTGTTCTGTCCCATGCTTTCCTCCCTGACAGTTCCAGACAGCTGGTGTCCACAGAGGTCCTTTCAGCCCACTTGATGGCTTTTTTTCTTGTCCTGTCTACACCACTGTAGCTGTGCTATGCTTTTACTAAAAATGCAGGGATCCAAAGCCCTCTGTACAGGCCATGAGAGAAGGATTCTGCCTGCCTCCTTATTGACTGACCCCCAGCATCACAGGAGAGTGTTTTAACACACCACCACCAGTTGTCTGCAAGCCAGACCACTTGTCTTCCTGTGTTCAGAGGAAACCGCCACCCACCTTGCTGTCCTTCCCTTCAGCCCTCATGACTGGGTGTCTGGAAGTGCAGACCCATCTCTTGCTCGGCCCTTCCAGAACACCGATATTCCACTAGGGAACCCACTCTTTGTCCAGTCCATTAATACAGACTTACAGGTGCCTCTCTTTCATCAAGCCCTTTCATCCTGAGAGGTGTGTGAGCAAAGGCAAAGTGGGTCTACCTAATGTTCAGTCCTCCGAAAGGGGATTGCAGGCATGCTGCAGACTGACGCATGGAGCTCTGGGGTGGGACACTGGCTCCCAGAATTTTCTGTGCTTGTATCTCTGGCTCAGCTGGAGGCAGACTCAGTGGACGTCCAACTGCATATCTGCATGCTGGGAGGCTGACAATACTAGGCTCCCCTCACAGCACTACAGAGGACGCAGCATGGAACACCCCAAGATTATCCCAGGCATCACAGTTCTTCTATGACCTGAGATATTCCAGATTATACTTTCTCCATGCTCCGACTGACTGCTTGGGTCATAGCAAATGAAGTCTTAAAGGGAAGATATTTCTTCCAACTCACACTGCTGTATCACGGAGACAGCGAGCTACTGGCTGTGCAAGGAATTTTTCCTGACTCAAAAGTGATTCTGGCTTAACTTCTTGCGCTGCAGGAGCTAATTTTTGAGAATGTGTTCCTCTGAGGAGCATACCTTTGAAAAAAAACAGCAGTGTATTCCTACTGTCATGAGACACTGGTTGGTGATCTGTGCTTTACTGGTGCCAGCTGTGATCAGCAGGCCTTGGAGGAGACGTGCCAGTAGGAACCTGTGGTGAAGTGATGCAAAAGCCTGGTGTGGCAGTGGCCTGATCCCACTCCTCTTCCTGTGATGCATCTGGTCCTGATTAAAATCTATATGTGGTCAAAAGCAACATTCTTGGCCGTCTCACCTTTTCTTCTCATCCCATTTGCTCTTGTGGTAGGTCCTTAGCATATGGCTAACTTTCTCCTAAAACCAGAATTGTGTTCTCATTGCCCCTGTCTCCCTCTCAGTCTGTTCAGCACCGCCTAGAGAAGCGTCCCTCCTGCTGGGGGAGGTGGGACATTTCACAGCAGTCTTGTTTTGCCTTGATGTTTCAGCTGGCAAAGCTTCTGGCACACGGTGAGGATCACGACCGCTGATCACGACTGCTGGTGGGGACTGATGGAGAGCATATGTGCATTTTAAGACACCCTGCTCCTGAGCAGGAGCGAGCAAGTGTGGCTGGGGCACAAACTGTAGGGACATGACTCATTACTTGTTTCCTGGCTGACTGGGTCAAATGCAGGGCAGAGCTGGGCAAACCTCTTAAGCATGAAGCTCTGCTTACCTGC